>LR990976.1:3332232-3963248 GCA_905163465.1 Craniophora ligustri | reverse complement strand
AGAACTCCCCTTAATTCTTAAAACATTTAGAACGAGTCAAAACCTGGAAAGTCCCATTGTCCAAAACCCCAGATTACCTCTTTTTAACTTTCCATACGAAGTCCTATATTTCACACCAAATATATTATTTAATATTGGCATTTCCAAAAAGTCCCCTTCAGCAAATCAAGCCTTCAATGCGGTGGTGAGTGAGCGATGGAATGGGTTTCAAAGATTTTTTACAGATGCTTCAAAATTAACTGACGTTAGCTGCACCGGAGCTGCAGTTTACTATCAAAACTCCAAAATTGTTTTAAAATTTAAATGCCCTAAGGAGTCCTCTGTATTCACGGGCGAGTGTGTCGCTATATTGGAAGCATGTCTTTTCATAGAATCACATGACATTAGCTCGGGTGTAATTTTTACTGATTCACTGAGTTGCCTCCAAGCTTTAGTACATAACCCTTTTAAAAGTAATTTGCATAGTCCCATAATTTTAAAAATTAAAAAGTCGTTATTTTCCTATTTTAAGCAACATAAAAATGTGCAGTTAGTGTGGATTCCTAGCCACTGTGGCATTAAAGGCAATGAATGTGCTGATACCCTTGCTAAAGAAGCTAGCTCATCTTCTACAGCGGACCTTGCTTATTACAGCAATCAGGGGTATGATTTGCTAAGCCTTCCAAAATCGAGTCTCAATTCCTCATGGCAGGAGCAGTGGAATCTCTCTAGTAGGAAAAAAGGAAAATTTTATCAAGCAGTACAACCAATTATAAACCCAAAACCTTGGTTTTATAAATTCAAAAAAGTGTCCAAAACGGTAATCTCTACTATATGTAGAATCCGTATAGGTCATTGTTGCTCCCCTGTCTTTCTCCATAAAATTCATATCCGGGACTCTTCTCTATGCGAGTGTGGATGAGATGAGGGTAGCTTGGAGCACATTTTCTTTGCATGCTCCAAGAACGACCCTTCACTTGACTTATATAGCCGTCTTCCTAAACTGAAGATTCCCCTTCCTATTAACTTTCCAGCTCTACTCACTCATTCCTCTCCTGAATTGCTCCAGTCATTAATGATCTTTATTCGCAAGAACGATATCAAAATATGATTGGATATCCTGTGAATATTGGTGTGGTGTTGATATTTTATGTGTTTTTTTTTTTAATGTATATAGATATTTTAGTATATTTAATGAATTTATATATTATTGTTTGTTTCAGTGGTATCTTACTAACCCAACAAGGTCTACATTCAGTGCTACAGAATCAAATCAAAATTTATTTTTAATCCCTGGTTTTTTTTAAAGCATACACTTCGTGTCTTCAATATCACTTTTGACATTGGCAGAATTGTCGACATCGGCATCGTTGCCATTAATAAAAAATAGAATAGAATAGAATAGTATTTCCATTTCTCGGGTTTAATATTTGCAATTAAATTCTGTTTGTTTCGCAAGTGCATCTAGCCACGTCAAGTTGAACCTCTGTTCCTCCGTGTCGCCGTGCCGCGTTACAATCATCCTCTTTTCGTACGAACACGTTGAGTTGAGTCCTCCTCCTCCGTGTCGCCGTTTCGAAATAAACTTGTGAAGTTTCTGTTCTGTGAACTACTGTGCATAGGCACTCTTTTGAGTTTGGACCCATAATTGCGAATAGTGCACTGAACACTGAGTGAACTTCCATCATGTCACAAAACTCTTGTTGTGTACCTGGATGTCTAGTGACTAAGAAAGATGGTATGTATTTCTTGTTTAGTAAGTCTATTTACGCTGCGTACCCTGTTCCATCTTCATAATACTTAGTGCTTCATGTTCATGAACATGACATGAGCAGAACATGTATTGACTAACTATTACCATCCGAAGCACAACTTGTCATTTCTCAACTTCGAAAAATATAAAAATTAGTCTAATCTTTTCCCATCAAGGGGAACAATAAACTATAACAAATACACAATGCACTCCTTAAAATAGATAATTACCTTTATAGCTAGATTATAACTTTGTATGAAGTTTACTAAGATATTTACGTATATTTTCTATCACCAACATCATACTTTTAAAGTATTTACACAATAGAAACACACTATTATTGGTAAACTCAATTTAGAATATAAAACTTATCATTATTATTAGCAAACATTATGCGATGAGCGCTGTGACTACTGCCTCGGAGCATATGGCTATGTGTTGCATCTCATGGCTTTGGTATACAGTCTGCTAACTTTACAACCTACATAATGAAGTACACAAATGCACATTCTTAAAACAGGTCTGCAGGTCTGGTTGAAAACCAGCACCAGGCAATCTGGCATATGCTGAACCAGAACCTTTCTAGCGCAGTAGTGGGCACACATTATTATAAATTTATTTTGATTGTATGTGGCCACTAACTACCTGTATAAATGTTTCATTCTGCTTTCTTTCATTCACCTTAATCAAATCGGATCAAATGTTAATTTGCAACAAGTACATTATTTTTGCAAAGGTAGTAATTATATTTTGCCTGCAAGCTTCTATTATATGTTTGTATTATTATTATTTTATCAGCTATTTTATTTCCCAGGGATACCATTGCACCACTTTCCGAATCCAGATGTGTATGCAGAGAAATTTAATACTTGGATTTCAAAAATAGGCGGAGAAGTAGCTGTGATGGATAATTCAAATGTTTTTAGAAACAGACGTGTCTGTCATACACATTTTGAAAGAATACACATGAATTCAAAAAATAGACTGAGCATGTTAGCAATTCCCGTATTATATTTACCAGGTTAGTAATATCTTAAATATTTATTAAAACATGTCTTATTAATTAAATTTAAAGAACATTAAACGATTTTTGGTGTATTTTTCTCATACATAATATGAATGTTTTAACTTTCAGATCAATTAGTTACTGAATCTGTTGCTATGCTGCCTGCCTTACCTACAACATCTGGTGTTCAAAGGACTCAATCGAATATTCAAATGAGAGGTTTGTATCTTATTCATAATGAGCTAAAAGCAGGAAAGCTAAAATATTGAGCTCTTCAAGAGTCATACATTGAACAAAAGCTTTTAGATAATAATTTTAGGTTCAGGATATCAAAAGACTAGGTATCTTTTCCTTATACATAATATCAACATTTTAACTTTCAGATCAATTTGTTACTGAATCTGTCACTATGCCGCCTGTGTCACCCTCAACATCTGGTGTTCAAAGGACTCAATCGAATGTTCAAATGAGAGGTTTGTATCTTATTCATAGTGAGCAAAAAGCAGGAAAGCTAAAATATTGAGCTCTTCAAGAGTCATATCCTGAATTAAAGCTTTTACAATAATTTTAGTAACAGGATATCAAAAGACTATGTACCTTTTTCATATACTTAATATCAATGTTTAAACTTTCAGATCAACTGGTTACTAAATCCGTTACTGTGCCACCTGCCTTGCCCTCAACATCTGGTGTTGAGGGCAAGGCAACTTAACTTTCGTCTTACTTACATTAACTTTCATTCCCTTATAAAAAGAATAGGGTTTGATAGTAATGATAAAAGTTTAACAATGTACATCTGTTTACTTAAGCTATTTTTTTTTTCAGGTCTTTATGTACCCTTAACAAAACATAGAGAGTATAAATCGCTTTTAAAGCAAATGAAGAAAAGTGAAAGTACCAAGGTGGCTTTTAAGAAAAAATATTATCTTGCCAAGAAAATGACAAAAACGACAGCATTCAAAATTATGACATCAAAAATGTCTACTACTGCCCAAATATTCTGCCAAATGCAAGTTACTCAGGGTGGCAAGAAAAAACCTGGTAGACGTTTCACACTAGATCAAAAAATTTTAGCATTATCTTTGTATAAGCCCTCGCCTAAGGCTTATCGTTTGCTAAGTCAAATGTGCATTTTACCGAGTCGGAGAACTTTACAAAATTTACTACACAAATTGGATTTAAAAGCTGGAGTCAATAACATAATATTTGAAAACTTAAAAAACAGAGTTGCAAAGTTGCCTGCTAATTATAGATACTGCTCATTATTGTTTGACGAGATGGCAATTGGACCAGGGCTTACACACAACAAAAAAAATTATAAATTACTCGGATTTGTCGACAATGGAGACAAAACGGAATTGGAATATTGCGACCATGTCCTTGTATTCATGGTAAGGGGAATTGTAAAAAAATACAAGCAGCCTATAGCTTACTATTATTGCAGCGGAAGCACTAAGGCTATTGAGCTAAAAGCCCAAATTAAAAATATTATTTTAAAATTGCAAGAAACTGGATTGAACGTCATTGCAACCATATGTGATCAAGGTGCCTCAAATGTGGCAGCGATAAACATGCTATTAAAAGAGACACGAGAAATGTACATAAGAAATGGTGAAGAATATCGGGACGGATTTTATAAGGTGGGCGAACACAAGATTTTCCCCTTATACGATCCACCTCATCTCATGAAAGGGATTAGAAATAATCTACTCACAAAAAATTTAAAATACATTTTGAAAGAAAAAGAAGGCACTGCTAAATGGTCTCACATAATAGATCTATACAATAGGTGCCCAGGATACAGAGGCGTCAAACTTGTGCCTAAGCTGACAGCTCTGCACGTATTACCAAATTTAATCCCCAAGATGAGGGTGAAACACTGTACACAAGTGTTTAGTCAGTCAGTTGGGGTAGGACTTGCATGTCTAGCAGGTAATGTTTTGTTATTATTATATTCTAAGTTAAACAGTGGTTTTACTGTTAAATAGGTTATATGTTCATAAAACTATTTGTTTATTGTTGCAGATATGGGAGTCCTTGATAAGGACAGTCACGAGACAGCAGACCTTTTGATGTTTTTCGACGACCTTTTCGACAGCGTGAATGGCAGCTTTAGCGATATCAAACAGGGGAAAAAGTATCGTGCAGCAGTTACCCCAACATCACCGCATCTCAATTTGTGGAATTATAGTCTCCCAGTACTGAAAACCATGAAATTTGTAAATGGTTACAAGCAAGGAGTAGTGGCTTCTTTATCCAGTTGGATTAAGACAATAGAAAGTTTTAGAAATATTGTAAAGTTTTTAAATTCGAAAGGGATCAATTCCTTATTGCTGCGAAATTTTAACCAAGATCCATTGGAGAACTTTTTTGGAGCAATTAGAGCCCATGGCTGTAGTAACATAATGCCCACGTCGTCTGCATTTGAAGGTGCTTTTAAGACTCTTTTGATAAACAATATAACTTCTTCACATTCAGTTGGATCAAACTGCGAAAAAGATGATAGTGTTTGTCTCCAGTCGCTAAAATCTTTTTTAGCGAGTCCTGGAGATAACAACGCAGCAACTGAATGTGAAGATGAAATAGAACGGGATCATATGTGTCTCGACCTTTTAAATACAGACACAATAATAAGAAGTAAAACTCCAATGGATATTGAAAAATGCGCAGCAATTGGTTATTGCAGTGGCTGGATAGCACAAATTGCCAAAAAAAATGTGTACAAGAACTGTGTCACTTGTAGGCATGATTTGGAGGCAGAAAATATCTTAGATTTTCATAACTATATTAAAATTAAAGAATATGAAAACAAAAAGTGGTTGTGCTATCCTATTAGGGCGCTGTTTGATTTCTTTGCCCAAGTGGAACACATTTCTATAGAAATATTAAAAGAATACAGCAACAAAAATAATTTATTGAAATATATTAAATTAATCGTTACAATTAATATAAATTTAAATTTTGTAACTTGTGTTATACATAAAGATGATTTATCAAATTTTTTAATTAATAAATCTACCAAATTTTTTATTCATAACTGGTGCAAAGAAATCAACAGCATCCTCACTGGCAAAGTAACCTCTTGGGATATGAATGACCCTATGAAGGAAAAAGCTCACAGGCACTACTCGAAAAACAAAGGGAGGAAAAGGCAAAATAATGTCTAAATATTTAAATATACGAATATATGATATCACGAATAAATTTCTTAAACAATAAACTGCATTTTGTTTAGTTTTTCTTCTGTATCTGCAAGTAAAAAACAAAGCACCTGGGATTTTTTACAATAGCGTATAAATTATTGTTTACTCTTAATGCTTTTCTAATAGTTATGTAATACATTCTATCTACATAATTGTTAGTAAAGCATTAAGGTAAGCAATAATATAAACGCTAATCAATTTCATAATTTAATCAATCTATAGTATATATACCTACCTATACGTACAGTATGTATATCTAAAACTATAAATAGGTAGCTATAGGCAAAAGATTTAGTTATCTGAACACTAGGTGGCGCTTTGTGCTGACAATTAAAAAAAAGCCAGAGCTGCCTGTCTATACCCGTATATATATTGTAGTCTTTGGTACTCACCCGAATTATCCATGTTTACCCTAAAACACTATTTATCTACTCACGGAATAATAATATGTCACATAGAAATACTGAACAGATAATAGTAATTAAAACGACGAAACTAAACTGCGCCGCGTGGCAGGTAAATACCAACTGAATTAAATAAGTAATAATATTCGTAGTTTCGTAACCTACAACACAAAAATGAATTAAAACGGTTTAAAAACGTTTTATTAAACGAAAACGATTTGAATTTTGTGTTCCCTTCAAAAACGTTATTTTAACGTTCCGTTCGAACGTAACCGATTCAAATCGTTCTTTAGGTAGATAAGACGAAAACGTTTCGAAAAATAAACCGGTTTCCGAGCCCTGCCCGGAGGTATTCTTCAAAGTGGCCACCATCACACTCTTCGCACAATTGAGCACGACGTAGCTGGTTTTCCTTCAGCTTACGTAACACTAACACATTAGTTTTTACAATGTCAAAAGCACTAATGATCCTTGCACGTAATTCTGTTACACTGGTCACTTCCTCCGTGTAAACTAACCTTTTAACGTCTCCCCACAAATAAAAGTCTAGAGGCGTCAGGTCCGGAGAACGCGGAGGCCAGGCCACAGGTCCTCCGCGACCGATTCAGTGGTCACCAAACTTTCGGTCAAGTACTCGCGTACTTGCCGACCATAGTGACGGGGGGCACCGTCCTGCTGGTAGTACAAGTTGCGATGGAGTGCCAGGGAACATCCTCCAACATCTCCTCGACAACGTGACGCAACAGCTCCAGTTTTTGGGTGTTGCAGTTCACGCTTCAGTAGGCGAAACACTGTAGTGTGGTGCACTCCAAAGTGTTGACCAGCCTGCCGCGTGCTTGCCCGTGGGTCTCGCTGGAAGTATTCCAGGATGTCTTCCTGCAAGGCGACAGGCAGGCCTACCCTGCCGCGAGCTTGAGCATGCCGGGGAACGTCAAACTGCCGATGATCTCGCAGTCTCTGCGTAGCAGCGAGCATGACGCTCTGTGATGGGGGTTCCCGATCGGGAAACATTTCGGTGAACATCCGGATGGCTCCACGTAGGCTGTCTCCACTGATGGCATACAGGCGGACCATCTCTACCAACTCGACATTCGGATAGTTGTCAGTCATCTTGCACTTCGTACCTACGTCTCAACGATGTACCGAGAAGTGAAATTCGCAAAGCGCGCGCACGCGTCGGTGACATCAAACAGACTGTTAGTTCCGGGGTCGCGGCGGCGTGGCTAGGGATTTGTACCTACGAATCGATCGAAGAATGATCGTTGCGTATGCGTTGTGTATGTATTGTTTGCGTTTGTTTGTGTGTGAAAGCGCGGTTATAGGGCTAGTAACAGACGGGCCGCGTTTAAATACGGCTGGTTCACACTTACGGATTTCCGTAAACAACGACTACTTGACCAACGAGGCAGTTACGGTTAAATATAATGAGTACAAATATGTTAAAAACCAGCCCAGGGTAAATTAAAAAAAATATAGGTAAGTAGGTACTTTTAACATTTTATTTTATAATCAGTAAGGAAAAAGCTTTTAGTTTTTATCCATAATTAATCAATATTATATTTATATTCATGTAATTTGTTTATAATAGATGGTAGCAAACAATCTAATGCAAGATATAATTATGGACCCTGTAGCACAACAATTTATATTTATATTGACTTATATGAACAATATAAATACTGTATATTAAATTAGTATGTATACTAATACAATATACAGTATCTATCTTAATTATTAGATTTATCTGTATTATTCATTATAATTATACACCGTGAAATTATAACTATTGCTGGGACGAAAATTTTGGACTTTATATCAATAATGGAATCCATTTATGTGAAATTTAAATGAAATAAAGACATTTTTTTTTATAAAAAATGACACAGACATACAAAAAACTAGAACGAAACCAGGATACATGGTAACGCCACTAAATTTAACGTACTACGATTACTACGATCGATATCATTCAATGTTACTCACACATAGGTACACAACTAACACAACTAAGCAGTAAAGCATGCTGACAAAGACATAAAAGCCGCCCGCGCGCTGCCGCTAACTTACCTACACATTTGCCGACAATCCACTCGGACGCACTACCTATTATTACCTACCACGCTGAGCGGCGGCGGCGCCGCAGTGTCGCCGCCGGCGGCGTGCGGGCCGGGCGCTAGTTCTACTGCAACTCGCGCGCGGTAAGATTTACGTTGTCACGCGAAAATGTGTCGTCAGTACGAATATACGAACGCGAAGTACTTAGCAATTGTTCAGCTGTACTGTGCACATTAATGGACTCTCGTGAATCCATACTTAATACGGGAAGACCATCACCAAGTTCAGTTTAGTGCTAATGTGAAGGCAGTTATTATAACGGCCAATTAATAGTGACTATTTTCATTGAACGCTATCTAACAGCTCGTTTTTAGACATGTTATAAACGATAATATCGGGGCTGGCTGTTAGATGATATCCCTGTAGCGTACTTAGCAGGGATTTACTATCAGCATGATGGCTCCCCCGCTCATTATTCAAGTGTAGTGCGTGCCTACACTGCCTACCTAAACACTCAGTTCGGTGATAGGTGGATAGGCCACGGCGGCGGTCCCGTGGCTTGGCCGCCTAGGACCCGGACTGAACGCTTTTGGACTTTTTCTTGTTGTCGGAAATCAAAAGACTTGTTTATACCCGTGAACATGAAAATCGTGACGAGTTACGCAGTGCGATAGTGGACGCCTTTGATGAAATGAAAAGTGACAGAGACACGTTAAGAAAGCTAAAAGACAATAGTATAAAACGGGCACGTTTGTGAATTGAACGCGGCGGACTCCACTTCGTCGTCGTAAATAAACTTTTAGCAGGTAACTTGTATGTAAAGTTGATTATTTTGTAAGCTCCAATTTTTTAAATACGCCTGAAATACCTACCCAGTCTCTTGACTGTTTCAGCTATCTGTTTTTAATATTGATACAGTAAATACCTAAAACTATGTTCAAGTAAAGTATTTCTGGCGGTCCTAAGCTCGTGGAATGTATGAAGGAGAAATTGGAGTACAATTTATTCCGTGAAAATGTTGCCGCAATGATTGGCGCAGCGGCTGTACGAGTGACTGCTGCGCAAGGCGTCGCGAGTTCGTTCCTTGCTCGGAAAAAAAATGTATGATCTGCAGGTAATTGTTCTAGGTCTGTGTGTGTGTGTGTTAAATCTTTGCTTGGGGCAAAGTTACAAAAAAAAGGTTTTTTTAAAGCTATGTACCTACTTAGCCTAGGTACCTACTTAATTTTTAATCCCTTTTATTTAATTGGAGGTAATACGTAGATAGGTGTAAAGTAATACTTACCATCAATTTCGTCGCCATCTGCATCGTATTGCTAAATACAATTTATTTCAATAATAAAATGACATCAATAAAGTACTGACCTACTACTTTTAAATAACGCGTAAGTACTTATTAGTACTTTACTTATTCGCTCGGACAGCCGCTATCCGTTTAGTACCAGCTGACTGGCGGGCGTTCGGGTCATTGAACCCGCCGCCCGCGCCGCCCTCACGAGGCGGCTTCAGAGTAGCGAGCTAGCGACTGCGGCCGATTTTGAATGAAATATTGGTGCACTACTACTAGCAAACTCAATCAAGTGAAAATATTCTTTTCACTTGCCAACTTTTTTATTATAAACAGTAGAGTTAATCTAAGACTTTTTTTTGTTCTACTAATTACCATAAGTTTCCCACCTTTCGGTTCCACAACGACTACAATTTCACGGTGTATATTTTTTATCTAATGTATTTTAAAATTGCAATTAAGAATTCATCATTTAAAGTACAAGTATGTATATAAATATATTGTGCTCATGATTTTTGTTTATCAGTTTTGTATTCATAATAATACTCTATACAAGGTGTTGTTTTGCATCCTCGTCAAATTTCAGGAGGTTGTCAGAAAGCGCGGTTATAGGGCTAGTAACAGACGGGCCGCGTTTAAATACGGCTGGTTCACACTTACGGATTTCCGTAAACAAGCAAAATAAAAATAAATAAAAAAAAAAGCAGAACCAACTTCAAAAACTAAAAAGCAAAAAATAACTTCATACAGTTTTACCTTTTATTTAGTTTTAAAGGTATGAAGTCGGTGCCAAGCCAAACGTAATAGTACCTAAGTACACTCTCCGCGAGTGACCTTGAGCGGGGTGGTTACAACCACCACATCATCGGCACCGACTTCATACCTTTAAAACTAAATAAAAGGTAAAACTGTATGAAGTTATTTTTTGCTTTTTAGTTTTTGAAGTTGGTTCTGCTTTTTTTTTTAAAGTTAATTTATTTTTTCTTTTTAGTGTTGTTTATATATATGTCGGCGAGAGCGATGGCTGAGCATTACCACTGGCTTCTTCCTGAGTAGGTGGTACAGGGTTCATTGCGAGGGTGGCGAAAGAATACTAATTGTTTAGCAATTAGAACCTTACTTTAATTTCTACTAAATTATGTTAATTAACTCTTACAGCAAGGTAAACCAACAGTTTTGTTTTGGAGAAGTGTTCTGGTCGGCGACTCGAATAATAATGCGCTCTCTCAATTCTTCACGTCCCAATACAACTCTGTCCACGTGCCGCCATTACAATATCAAGTGACGTCACGGCGTCTACCCCTTCTCCCTGTACTAAGATAATCAAATGAGCAACTTAATATTAAACAATATCGTTTTTCACGACACGGCCAACCTGACGAGTTACACGTCCTCGTGTACTCCTGTAACAAAATAAATAAACTTAAAGTAGCTATATACTAGCTCGGCCAACCTGACCGTGACATGGGTTTACAGCGATAACTCTATAACGAAACTTCTTAATCATTAAAATATGAAAGGTTCCTTTAAGTCTCAAAACACTTCAGTTAGTATCAACATAAAGAGAACACATACACCACTCATGGCCCAGCTGCCACTGCAGCTAGTGACATCTTTACCATGCCACCCATATCGTCGTCACCTCTTGTGACACGACCAATATCGTGAGTCTACGACTTCCAGGCCAAGCCAAGGCCAACACACAAAAATAGTCTCCTATGAGACCCAGGTCCCCGCTACACCACTAGCTGCCCACCGCCCCCTGAACAACTTTACAAGTTGCAGTTACGGCTACAGACAAGTGCGTGTAGTGCGACCAAAATAGCCATGGTATGAGTTCTATTTACTGGTAGAGGCACCTTCCTCACTATTATCGCCATCAGTCAAATCTATCTCTTCGGGTATATTACTTAAAGGAAAGTTTCGTACGCGATCGTGAGCGTATTTGTAGGTTCTGTTACCAGTTAAAGATTTCAAAGTATAACAATCACCGTCAAATAACTCTACAATTTTAAAGGGTCCCTTATATTTAGGATCCAACTTTGATTTCTTTCTTCATTTTGAATAAAAACTAACTAACTTAGACACTTTGGCCTTATTTCGGTCAAATCGATTCTTATCATACTTTGCTATTTTCTCAATGTTCTGTATCGCGTACTCTCTAGTATCGTCAAAATCAACGGAAAACTAATTCCACAAATCTGAAACTAATTTCATAGGCAATGCGTACTCAACTCATCAAAACTTTCGTCATAGTCTGTGCATCAACAGACAGAAACCGCACCAACGATTTCTCATAGACCCATCGCCACATATCACTCATGAGGTGCGGTCAAGAGCTTCGAGTATGAGTACACACGCCATTTTTAATCGGATGTGGTTTCATTGCCACTGGCACTGTCATCAACCATGACATCTAACTCTCGAGGCACTTGGTGATCGGGGATCTTTCTCACACGGTCATACTGACTCTTGAACTACTGAACATTGAAAAACCAATACAAAACACAATTGGTCTCGTCTATCCTGACAAACTTAAAACTATGATCTAAATTTAAACAATGAAACTATTACAAACGACTGATTACATAAATCAGAAACCATGTGAAGTCCAACATATCCAAAACAGTTTTTATTTTTAAACAATGATACTATGATTGCGCTTTCATTTTATTGGCCCAGTCGCACCATGCGACAAACTCTCAGGTCTATCCAGACCAATAGCCTCTACAAGGCCCAAGTCACGTCCATGCGACAAACTCTCAGGTCTATCCAGACCAATAGCCTCTACAAGGCCCAAGTCACGTCCATGTGACTAAAATAGTCTCCTCAGAGACCCAGGTCCTCACCACACCACAAACCGCTCATCACGCCCTAAACGACAACGTACGTAGTTGCGACTGCGTCTTGTGGATGCAGATTGACCAAATAGCCAACAAGCGCGATCATTTATCAGTCGAGGTTCCTTCACCCTCGGACATATCGTCTAGCACATTTAACTCTGTTAGGACTTCACAGGTAGGCATCTTACGGACACGATCATGCGTGTACTTGTAAGTACGGTTACAAAAATGTGGAACGCTTCACGATTTTGCGTCTCATCCTTGCGCAGGGGCTATGCTAATCTTCTCCTAATGCATCCCGCCAAGGGTGATCACGACCAGTCTTAACAGCTGTCAACATTCCCCTGAGGGTACTCATTACTTTCGACTTGACCGTTTGCCACTAAATTTTGACGCAAAATCACCTTTTACTAGAGAGTATTCGGCACCAGAATCATAATAAAATGTGACGTCAATATCAAGTGACGTCACGGCGTCTACCCCTTTTCCCTGTACTAAGATAATCAAATGAGCAACTTAATATTAAACAATATCGTTTTCCACGACATATATATTAAACTTTTCATATCAGGTCAATCTAATAGCCTGAAAGAATACGACTATCGATCCATATATACTTATAATTATGAAAGATTTTTCCTTCAACTCCTAACCGTTGAGGAGTTGTACCTTTCATCATCAGATCCATACATGAGATGGTGATTTTCAGATGCAAATACTTGAACAGCTTTGGAGAATACATGTAAATGTAATAAATGCCTATAGCTGAAAGAATTTTCTTTTAACTCTTTAACTGTTGAGGAGTTCTACCTTCCATCATCAGCTCATCAACATCAAATGATGATTATCAGGCGCAAATACTGG
Source organism: Craniophora ligustri (assembly GCA_905163465.1). NCBI lineage: Eukaryota > Metazoa > Arthropoda > Insecta > Lepidoptera > Noctuidae > Craniophora > Craniophora ligustri. Next base: position 3,949,853 of record LR990976.1, on the reverse strand, counting down.
AACAATTATAGTAAATATATTGAAAATGTGATAATTGCCTATAAAATTTGAGGGTTGCCCTCGATTTCCCTGGGATTCCATCATCAGATCCTGATGTGGTCACAATGGGACCATCTATGAAGTATACCCTATTAAACAAAAAAAGAATTTTGCAAATCGGTCCAAGCGTTTTTAAGTAATTCGTGAACATACATAAAAAAAAAAAAAAAAAAAAAAAAAAAAAAACTGCCCAGCAAGATTTGACGCGCTTGCGTGCGTGAAAAAAAAAAGGCAGTCTACTAGTAGGCGCGAAAACATATCTAGTGACGAAGACATAGATCTAACGCCCGATTTTATTAAAGAAAGGGCTAAAACAGTTGTCGAAAATATATTACCGCCGAACTCGAAAGAAAGATATGTAAAGGCATACGATGTATTTATGAAATGGCGGTCAGAAAAAAAAGTGAAATCTCTTTCTGAAAGTGTTTTTATATCATATTTTGATGAATTATCTAAGAGGCTACAACCTTCCAGTTTATGGTGCTTTTATTCCATGCTAAAATCTAAAGATTTTTCTAAACTTACTGCTTTCTTGAAAAGGCAGTCTGACGGCTTTAAAAGCAAGAAATCGAAGGTATTTACTGCAGAAGAAGTACAGAAATTCTTAAATGAAGCTCCGGATGAAATTTATTAGCAATAAAGGTACCTACGTATTTACTTGCCCTTTTTAATAAGTTACCAAAATATTTCACAAAAATACTATGCGAATTTGGTGCCCATATTTAAAACTGAGTAACGTAGAGTTATACACCGGGCATTGCTTTCGCAGAACATCAGCGACTCTATTGGCTGATTCGGGAGCCAACCTCACTCTGTTAAAAAGGCACGGCGGCTGGAAGTCCAGCAAAGTGGCCGAAGGTTATATCGAAGATTCGATGGCAAACAAAAGCAAAATTACTTCTAAAATAACAGAAAATATAAACTTAAAATCACCACGTCAAAGCACATCATCTGAGCCATTTTTTTATGAAGAAAATAGTACCAGTCAACTGCCGCCATTTACGATGCAAGAACCTCAAGTCACTCAAACTCAAGTCTTATCATCACAAACTCATATTCAAACTATAAATATTCCTAAAAAGAACGTGACCATATCTCTTACAAATTGTAATAATTTTACTATTAATTTTAATTAAATACACATTTTTTTTTTCTTAATAAATGTTCATTGAAACCTGCTGTCTTGTTGTTTACTTACCTCACAATCGATATGTAAAGCACAGTATTTATCTTGGGCGTAAGCATCAATTGCATACTCGGGTAAATTAGCGCCTTCGCTTCGCTCAGGCGCCAAAAACCTCGTATGCAATTGATGTCATACAGCCCTTGGTTAATAATCTACTATAAATGAATAAATAAATATTCCTAGACATTATTGTATTTACATTTTGTATATTATGTTCATATAAGCTATTTGTTTGTCATGGCTTTATCAAAATTTTAATTAATTAATTTAATTTTGATTTTATGGTTATAACTTTTATAATATTATTTTTGTTACTTTTGTTTAATTCGTTATTTATTGTTGTTATTTTGTTTGCGTTCCTCAAATTAAAGATCACAGCATGCACTAATAATCTAGATAATAGACTGTGAACACACCTTCTTTTAAAACAATGTGCTCTTATTCCATATCATGATTGTGTAGGGTGTATCCTGTGTTTAAGGTCCATAATAAATAAATAAAAGTTCTTTTATATAAACTAAAATCTTAAATAGGTAACTAAAAAATTGATACATTGAATGTCAAATAATCTGGTTAGTGTGTTAAATTGTTACAGGAATTATAATATTTACAATAATATAGGTAGGGTAAAACACCCATTTATTGGCACTTTAAGGAGTAGCTTGTATAAAACATTACAAACATTAAGTCTCAGCAGATTTAAATCCTTTATCAAACAGAGACTTTGTGCTAAAGGCTTACTATACGTTAAAAGATTACATGGACGATAAAACTGCTTGGTATTGAATAGTTCTAATGAACCGGGCTATCGAACGTCTTTTATTGTAATTTATTATAATTTGGACATTGTTTTTTTTTTCGTGACATTGATGTTAATTATTATTATTATTTTTATTTTTTTGACATTATTTTATATCTTGACATGAATTGTATAGGTATACCTATAGATTTTTAATTATGATTATTATTTATTTTATATTTTTGACATTATGTTAATGTTATGTTTTTGACATAATTATTTTATATTTGACATTTTGTTGATTTTTATGCAATGGGATTATTTATTGTTACATACATATCTATGTGAATGTGAGCACTTTGTAGGTAGTTAAACATACGCTTACAAACGAATGCCTGGCGGCTTTGGGTTTTTGAAATGGCCTACGCAAATGTCCCGCTGATCTTGCATAGACGTGCGTCGGGTCGTTAAGCTCCCTCAATAATGGTTGAGCTAAACGACGGCTGACGTATGCGTGCTGTCAGTATGGACAGGTCAACTCAAAGCTGCACTGGTGCTTTCTTCAAAAGGCCATCTCAGACTTTAACCTACATAGTCAGGCTCACATATTTTTCCTAGTGGTAGTGCTATGCTGCGAACCTTCGGGTAGTAGCCGAATGGGCCGGCACGTCCGGGGAAGGACCACTCTCTCACAGTAAAACCGTCGTGAAGTGGCAATTACACTGTCACCTTTCGTTCGGTCTGTGAGAGTCCCGGCGGCCCACTCCCCCTTCCCTCTCTCCTATGATAGTGCAAGATGCAGTACGAATACCCCAGGAGGGTACCACCAGCGTAAATCGTTGTGGAGAATCCCTCCCTGGACGTCCACGCTCAGGTCGTACGCCACCTGAGCGTGGACGCCCAGGCTGCCCTTCGTACTCTGGGGGGGGGCAATTTTGTGCTATCATCTCCAACTAGGGGTAAACGGAGCAGGCAACTTAAGGCTACCCCTTCGACCCTTGCTGTGGATTTCTGCAACATTAGGGGGCTGAACTCCAACTTGCACGCCGTACACTTTCACCTTGAGACGGCGAAGCCGGCCTTGCTCTCTCTCACCGAGACGCAGATATGCACTCCGGCTGACACCTCTTTCCTCTCCTACCCGGGGTACAAACTGGAGCATTCCTTTGTACCGCGGGCTGGGGTGTGCGTATACGTCAGAGAGGATATCTGTTATCGTCGCCTCGGGAGCCTTGAAGGACGGGACCTATCCATCCTCTGGCTGCGCGTAGACTGCGACGACCATCCCCGCATTTACGCGTGCCTGTATAGGTCCCATAGCGGCAATACCGAAACTGATCGACTCATTGAGCACATACAAATGGCTACAGATTCTGTGCTGCAGCAGATCCCATCCGCAGAGATCGTGATTCTAGGCGACTTTAACGCCCACCACGCCGAATGGCTTAGTTCACGCACTACCGATCATGCGGGGAGATCTGTTTGCGATTTCGCCTTGGCATATGATTTGACACAACTGGTTGCCTCGCCAACGCGAATCCCAGATGTGGAGGATCATTTACCTTCCCTGTTGGACCTTCTGTTGACCTCTCATCCGGATGGCTACCTGGTTTCCGTCGATCCTCCTCTTGGTTCGTCGGACCACTGCCTCGTTCGGAGTACGGTGCCAGTTGCGCGCTTAACACGGCCTCGCTTTGCGGGCTGCCGCCGCATATGGCACTACAGGTCAGCGGATTGGGACGGGATGCGGTCATTCTTTGCATCCTACCCATGGGGGCGGATTTGCTTCTCGCCGGATGATCCAGATGTCGTTGCTGACTCTGTCACCGATGTGGTGCTGCAGGGTATGGAACTCTTTATTCCGTTCTCTGCGGTGCCCATCGGTGGCAGATCCCAGCCTTGGTATGGTCGTTCCTGCATGACGGCACTATGCCGAAAGCGGGAATGCTACCGGGCCTGGGCTAACGCATCGGCGTCTAGTGATGTAAATACCAGCGCACTTAAAAAGGAGTATAACTCTGCCTCTAGGTCCTTCAAAAGTGCTATTGCTAAGGCGAAGTCGGAGCACATTGGCAGAATTGGCGACAGACTGGCACGTCTCCCGTCGGGAACCCGTGCGTTTTGGTCTCTCGCCAAGGCTGTCTTAGGGAATTTCTGTCAGCCATCCTTTCCGCCCCTACACACGGAGAATGACTCGCTGGCCCATACCGCGAAAGAGAAAGCCGATCTTTTGGGCTGTCTCTTTGCGTCCAACTCGACCCTGGATGACCAAGGAAACTCACCACCGACAATCCCGCGGTGCGATACCACGATGCCGGAGATTAAGTTCCGGCAAAGTGCAGTTCGCAAAGCACTTTTTTCCTTGGACATTCACAAGTCGAGTGGGCCCGATGGCATCCCTCCGATCGTGTTGCGGACATGTGCTCCAGAGTTGGCACCGGTTTTAACGCGTCTTTTCCGACACTCCTACGAATTAGGCATAGTCCCGAAATCCTGGAAGGCCGCTTTAGTGCACCCGATCCCTAAAAAGGGCAATCGCTCGGATCCGTCCAATTACAGGCCTATAGCAATCACTTCCTTGTTCTCCAAGATAATGGAGACCATTATCAACTGCCAGCTCCTGCGATACCTGGAAGAGCACTAGCTGATTAGTGACCGCCAGTACGGCTTTCGTCGGGGTCGGTCAGCTGGTGATCTTCTAGTCTACCTAACGCATAGATGGGCGGAGGCAGTTGAGAGCAAGGGAGAGGCGCTTGCAGCTAGTCTGGACATGGCGAAGGCCTTTGATCGGGTGTGGCACAAAGCGCTTCTGTCGAAGTTGCCTTCCTTTGGGCTTCCCGAGAAATTGTGCGACTGGGTCACCAGTTTTTTGGCAGATCGGAGCATCAAGGTCGTCGTTGACGGTGCATGCTCTGATCCTAAATTTGTCAATGCTGGTGTTCCACAAGGCTGTGTCCTGTCTCCTACCCTGTTTCTTCTGCATATCAATGACATGTTGCATATCAGCAACATTCATTGCTATGCAGACGACAGCACTGAGGATGCCGTGTACACTGGCCGAGCAAACATTTCTCGGGAATGCGTCGTTGAGTGTCGGAACAAACTTGTGTCTGAAGTCGAGTCTTTGCTCACCAAAGTCTCGGACTGGGGTAGACTTAACTTAGTCCAATTCAACCCCAAAAAGACACAGGTTTGCGCGTTAACCGCTAAGAAGTCACCATTCGTCGTAACTCCTAATTTTGAGAACACTCCCTTATCCGCCACAGCCAGCATCGGAATACTTGGTGTCGACATCTCGAGCAACGTCCAGTTCCGCGGTCAACTGGAAAGTAAGGCCAAATTGGCCTCAAAGAAGCTTGGTGTGCTCAGCAAGGCGAGACGGTACTTCACGTCGGCGCAGCGCCTAAATCTCTATAAAGCGCAGATCCGGCCCCACGTGGAGTACTGTTCTCATCTCTGGGCGGGGGCCCCCCAGTACCAGCTACTTCCATTTGACCGAATCCAACGAAGGGCAGCTCGAGTTGTCGATGATCAGGCTCTTTCCGATCGGCTTGATCCTTTGGCTCTGCGTAGAGATGTTGGATCACTCTGCATCTTCTACCGCATCTATCACGGGGAGTGTTCCGAGGAATTGTTTGGTTTGATCCCGGCCGCTGAATTTCACCATCGGACATCGCGCCAGAACTCAAAGTTCCATCCATTTTGTCTCGATGTCCAGCGTTCCACAACAGTGCGGTTTTTGAGGCATTTTCTGCCTCGCACAACCGCTCTGTGGAACCAGCTGTCGCCGGCGGTCTTTCCGAACCGTTACGACGTGGGAACCTTCAAGAGGAGAGTATATTCTTTATTAAAAGGCCGGCAACGCATTTGCACGTCCCCTGGTGTTGCAGATGTCCATGGGCGGCGGTAATCACTTACCATCAGGTGAGCCTCCTGCCCGTTTGCCCCCTTATTTCCATAAAAAAAAAAAAAAAAATTGTATCCAAAATGTTTGGACTTTAAAAGAGACCATGATTCTCTGAGTTTGTTTCGGCATTTCTTCTCAGAGGTTGTCAGTTAGGAAATGCCGATGTCAACTAGATACTAAAAAAAATGCACATGACTTGTAAAAGTGTCTTTAAAAAGATCTATTTACAGAACTAAACAATCATTTAATCATTCAATTAAAATTAGGCATGTCTTTTTAATTTTAACAAGGTAATGAGTATCCATACTGGTTAAATACACATAGAAGATTGATTATATGTACTTTTTATTTCAATTTAAAGTAGATTATTCAATAGTTTTTATGTTATAAAGAAATGTCTCAAAAACCAAATGTTGGCATAGGTAACCCTTTTACTGAGGTGCCAATAAATTACCTATTATTGGCACCTCATTCATTTTGTGGGTACCTATACACTTAAATGAGTAGAAGACAATGTAACAATATTACAGCTATTCTAAATTCTAGGGCTTTAATAAATCTAATATATAGATATAGGTATATTTGAGTAGGAATATTAGTTCAATAAATTAACTTCTTAAAAAAAGAAAAACCAACTTCAAAAACTAAAAAGCAAAAAATAACTTCATACAGTTTGACCTTTTTTTTTGTTTTAAAGGTTTGAAGTCGGTGCCAAGCCAAACGTAATAGTAAGTACACTCACCGCGAGTGACCTTGAGCGAGGTGGTTAAAACCACCACATCATCGGCACCGACTTCATACCTTTAAAACTAAAAAGAAAGGTCAAACTGTATGAAGTTATTTTTTGCTTTTTAGTTTTTGAAGTTGGTTTTTCTTTTTTTTAAAAGTTAATTTATTTTTTTCTTTTTAGTGTTCCATATATTAAACTTTTCATATCAGGTCAATCTAACTGCCTGAAAGAATACAACTATCGATCCATATATACTTATAATTATGAAAGATTTTTCCTTCAACTCCTAACCGTTGAGGAGTTGTACCTTCCATCATCAGATCATTACATGAGATGGTGATTTTCAAATGCAAATACTTGAACAGCTTTGGAGAATACATGTAAATGTAATAAATGCCTATAGCTGAAAGAATTTTCTTTTAACTCTTGACTGTTGAGGAGTTCTACCTTCCACCATCAGCTCATCAACATCAAATGATGATTATCAGACGCAAATACTGGAACAATTTTAGTAAATATATTCAAAACGTGATAATTGCCTATAAAATTTGAGGGTCGCCCTCGATTTTCCTCGGATCCCATCATCAGATCATGATGTGGTCACAATGGGACCAACTGTAAAGTCTACCCTTTTAAACAAAAAAAGAATTTTGCAAATCGGTCCAGGCGTTTTTAAGTAATTCGTGAACATACATAAAAATAAAAAATAAAAAACCGACGAATTGAGAACCTCCTCCTTTTTGAAGTCGGTTAAAAATATTAGAAACAAAATCAGATATAGGCATTTCTTGGAAAATGTTATTCTTCTTAAATAATTACCTATTAATAAAAAATCAGCCTTAATATGAATGAATGACTTAAAATTACCTAGTTACATGATGTAACTAGGTAATTTTAAGTCATTCATCTTCGATTAGTCTTCCATTTCATTATGAAGATGAATGACTTAAAATTACCTAGTTACATGATGTAACTAGGTAATTTTAAGTCATTCATCTTCGATTAGTCTTCCATTTCAGATAAAAGTTTTTCTAATTGTTCTTTGGTATAAGCCCTACTTGTTCTCCTATTATCGATAATTACAGGTTTCATATCAGTGTTACTATCAGGGCTATTATATCAGTATTCATTGTCTTGGTCATAAACGACGTTTTATTTATCAATAGGTCCTATTATTCCTTTTTTTGGGTTCTTTGTTATTTGAAATCTTTCATTCTTTTCAGCTCCCTTTCTTCTTTTCTTTTTCTTATTCTTTTTAGCTTCTAACTCTTGCCAAGCTACTAACGTAAGAACAAACGGCGCTGTCGTGGTGTTCCTGACTCCTTTATGATCAGGTGCTTTCGTCAAGACAAGTATATCATTAAGGGTTATAGGATTTACGCTTAAAGCATATTTTCCTCTGTATACACCTTACGCCTCGCCTTTACTGATTTTACTTTTACATAATTTCTCGCCCTTGGTTACATGTTAGTTAGCTGAAACGAATATCAATGTTACCAAACATGAACACATCAGAATTACCAATTATAGATACATGCCAATAAATAGATCTAATATCATTGGCAGTGGCCAATAAAAGGTTAACGGCATATTTTTTTAAACCAATTGTTAGCACGGTTAAAAAATATGAAAATCTCCATTAATGCAATAATTTATTTACGGCCAAAATAAGATTAAGCACTCTTAAATCACATGAAATAACATTTGTAGTCAAAATTCGAAAGAACAACTAATATACACAAGAATAAAATTAGTCTTACCTTAGCTAAAAATCAAAATTTTATTTATTTTTTCCACAAACGTTCAGACACGTCACTTAATTTCTTATTGAGGCACCATATTGAAAATACATCTGTTTCTATGCTGATAGGGCAATAGAGTATAAGACTACCGATGTTTGCGTATTTGAAAAAATATGTTTTGCGTTCTGATAATCTTAATATAGTATGTAGTTAAAATAGTGTAAGGTGCCAATAAATTGGTAGGGTGCCAACGTTAGGGTAGTTTACCCTAGGTACGTACCTTTTACAGTGCTAAAAAACTTTCTTATATCCATTTTAGCTACAAAAGTAAATATTAATAAGTTGACTGTATGTCTCTAACATACAGTCAACTTATGTATGTATGTTAGAGACATACAGTCAACTTATTAATATTTACTTTACTTCGTCCAATTAACTTACAACTTAGTAAGAAGGCATCGATTTTTATCACTTTTCAGTCACTCACAATCAGGAACACGATCGAAAAACAATACGAAATTGAGAATCACCTTTTGCTTACATTAGTGAAAATGGCGCTTATGTTAGGTATGCGGGGAGTCCCCGCCGGACACGGATTATTTCGTTCGGAAATTATAAATCACTAGACTCTTGTGCTAGCGCGCTCGATTCATCGATATCTACTGCATTGCGTTGCGCGGTAATTTTTAAAGTACCCATATGAATATAATTTTTTGTCATTATAAAAATTTTGCAAAAAAAATCTTAGCTTCAGGTCGGAGGGCAGGGTGGGGCAACTGCCCCACCCTGCCCCACCGTGGGTACGCCCATGGTGATTGTAATTATGATGATAAGATGATATTGTGTTGTGAGCTTGTGATGGGTGTGTTTTGATGTGTTCGTGCGTTAGTTATGGTAATTTCTGTTTCTGTATCATTTTGCAACTATTTCCTCACAATTCTGCAAGTATTAAGGATAGCAGCCTTCTGTTAATTATAATATGTGTAGGGTGGTAGATCCAGGATTTTTAAAGATAGATGGAGCTGGTTAGGTATAACACCTGTTGTTGATAACACTATAGGTACTATGGTGGCACTGCTAAGACGCCACATGCGGGCTATTTCAATCTTTAGGTCTGTATACTTTTGCAAGTTTTTCAGCGATAGTATTTTGTAAATTATGAGTTTTGGTACGGCTATGTCTATAATATGTGCAGTGTTATTAGTTTTGTCTAGTAATGTGATGTACGGTCAGTGAGAATAGCGCGATCATAGTATAGTTTGTGTGTATTGTTTTCAAGAACAGTTTCAGCAGTATATTTATAGTAAGGTGTTGGCGGTGTTGATATTTCTTTATACTTTATTGCTAGCTTTTGATGGATTATATTGGCAATTTGATCATGACGGTGCTTGTAATCCGTTTGAACGATTGCTTTGCACGCCCCCGTGATGTGCTGGATTGTTTCAGACGAACTATTGCATCGCCTGCAGGTGTCTGTCGGTAACGGAGCGCGAATTATGTGTTTGTGATAATTACGGGTTTCTATCGGGGCTCGGAAACCGGTTTATTTTTCGAAACACTCGTCTTATTTACCTAAAGAACGATTTGTATAGGTTTCGTTCGAACGGAACGTTAAAAAAACGTTTTTGAAGGGAACACAAAATTCAATTCGTTTTTGTTCATTAAAACGTTTTTAAAACGTTTTCATTCAGGGATTCAAAATACACTCCCGAAGGGGACCTAGTTGGCATAAACCAAAATGCAAACTTGAGTTTGGAAAAATATGTTCTTACTATATGGGGCCATTCCTCTATAGTAAACTAAACAGCAAAATCAATTTGTTACCTATGACAAGATTTAATTGCAAATCTCACATTAAATTTTACTTAAGGGATCTAGATTACAGCGAAACAGAGAAACTATTAAATATTACTTAAATAAAATCATATATACTACTGCTAATCATATATACTACTGCTAATTATATCTATTCATATATCATATTTTTTGAAACCTGATACGCGTACACATACACGCACATTCACGCACGCACACGCACACACACTCATACACACACACGCACAAACACGCGCACACACACACACACAAACACACACACACACACATACACACACACACTGTAAAATGCCATGTGTGCCACATTTTTTTTTTCTTTGCTATTTTTGTCTAACTTTTATATTATTATTCATATTTGTTATTGCACATTCTGAACCGAGATGGAAGAGACTGACCTCCACGACACAGGGAATTAGAGATGAGTCATACTAGGTAAATTTGATACTAGGTGCATCTAGTCTGATTCCGTACAAATACTCGATCTAAATACCTATTCCACCTAGTCCATGAAGTACGCGTATTTTATAGTATGTTTCGGTTAAAGTCTGCTAGCGATACCTGAATACTCGATCTAATTACCTATTCCACCTAGTCCATGAAGTACGCGTACTTTATAGTATGTTTCGGTTAAAGTCTGCTAGTGATACCTGAATACTCGATCTAATTACCTATTCCACCTAGTCCATGAAGTACGCGTACTTTATAGTATGTTTCGGTTAAAGTCTGCTAGTGATACCTGAATTCTCGATCTAATTACCTATTCCACCTAGTCCATGAAGTACGCGTACTTTATAGTATGTTTCGGTTAAAGTCTGCTAGTGATACCTGAAAGTACGGTTACAGTACTTTACACAGGCTTAGGACTGTCAACGTGAAATATCTATCTTTATTGTAGATTGTTGGCGTATTTAAAAGATTTCAATTCTTTTTTTATACTTATCAGTTTTAGCCTATTTTTAATTTTTGTTTACTTTTTTTAACTTTTTTTTTTTTTTTTTAAGTTTATTTATAATAAATATAATATAAGCTCGCAATCTAACAAGATTCGCGCGGGCTTCGGGTGCCATGTCACGACGCACGCCGCCGCGCCGTGTGCAGAACAGTCAGACTAGGTGGATCGAGTATTTTGTAACTTGGGAATAGGTGCTATCTAGTCTCGATAAATACCTAGTCCCTGGATCTGTTCTAGTATATACGCTTCATCTCTACAGGGAATCCTAGTGTGGAGATCAGTGACTTGTCACTTACTTATGTATATTTTTTCTGAACAATAAAGATTATTATTATTATTATTATTATCCATTTTTTGCTAGTGTAAGTGGTGACCTTCGGATCGGGTGGGGCTCAGAGTGGGTTATGTAGAATTTCTTTGACGAAGCATGTCGCAGATTTGTTTTAAATATTTTATAAACTTACGATGATGGATATAAAAAATATTTTTGGAATTTGGAATATGAATACGAATTTTGTTCAGTTGGTATTTCCCTGACACGAATTTATTTATTATTTAGTTTGTTTGTTGTTGTTTTTATATTTATTTATTTAGTTTTTTCATTTAAAGTACTATTACCTACCTGTCTAATGTGCATGAAATTTTTAGGAACTTAAAGCAATAAAATACAAAACTACAAACTCAAGATTTTTTTATAAATAAGTTATGTTTTTATAGTATGTACTATGTACCTACATACTATAAAAAATATTATACTCTTGTAAGGTTTCATTTAATTTAGTAACTTTTTATTAATTTGCTTAGCCAGTTTTAATGATTTTAGTTGTTTAATTGACTATTTCCGATTTTACATCACGCGGTTGAGATCACGTGACATTCTTGGTACTTGGGAGGGGGAATCTAATATCGGGGGGAACAACGAACGGTGGATTCATTCTGGCGGCAACAGACAAGTTGTAAAGATCTTAGAGTTACAGTGGAGTGTAATAAGTGCAGTGTTAGAAAATATAAGTATATATAAATACATTGTGTTTTAAAAAGCATCTATTGCAGTTTGATTTGGGCGTACCCTTATATCTCAGAAGTGGGATAACCGGCGTTAAACTGCGTAAGTACCAGCCATAATCATGAATTTTAATATTATGACGTTATTTTACAAGAATGAAAGATTATTTGAATAGATTATAAATATGTGGTATATTAATAAATATGTGGTATAGTTGCTAATATGATATGAATATAATATGGTTAATAATCAATCTCATGCATATATATATGTATGAGAAAGTGCACCCTGAATTTATGGCGGAATATTTTTAATATATTTGTTGAATAAGTAGGAAGGTAGGTGAAAATTTAAACAGACGATTTGTATTACTCATGAATATAATGATACTAGCTGCCTCTCGCGGCTTTGCCGGCATGGCAGATGGATGAAAGGTGGGCTATGTGTTGGTCCAAGTAATAAACTACATGTTTTGCGTAAAAAAGTAACAAACATCCATCTATCCATCCATACTTACGAACTTTAGCGTTTATAATATTAGTAGGATAATAAATCAGCGATTTTAGCCGCAAATTGTACCTACCATGTATATTACATATTGTTGCCTTTTGATTATATATGCAATAAAGTATATTCTACCTAGGTATCTATTAGTGCGGCTATAACAAAATACCTTGTCAGTCCGTGAAGGTACCGACATATTAGATAACAAAGTGAAACATTTTATAACTTTGTTATTTGTTCCGAGTTGCAGAAAATATGGATAAAGGCCGTGAAGAAAACCACCGGCGTCTGACAACGCCTGATTGTGAGCAGAGTACTGTGCGAAGAACACGTAGCCGTAGCCACTCCAGTCGACTGCGTCACAGCAGCAACCGTTCTCTGGGCGAGCGGGAACAAGAGTTGGAGCGTGAACGACAACGACTTCGCCGTATGGAGCAAATGCTTCAAAAGGAGCGTGACGTGGAATTGCGGAGGAAGCGGAGCGAGCAGCGGCCGAGGACGTCTCATCGTGGCTCCCGTGTCGACTCCGAGCAACGCAGCCGACGCTTGGACTCCGACACCAGGCAGAGCGGTGACCACGAGCAGCGGGATAGATCTCCGCGACACCAACAACGTGCCCCACGAGATCACAATGGTAGCACTGGACGACGATCAAGGTCATGTATGTGGTCAAGGTCAAGGTCATGTGTCCCTTCCTTTTCTACTAAAGATATTTATAAAATAATCCAGGCAATCAAAAACGATAATTCGTCACGACCTATTGAACATGGTGCACATTCAAATAATAAACTGGATTATAAGAATATTTTACCGGAATTTGACCCTACCACTAAAAACCAACGAATGGACGTTTGGCTTAAGAAAGTTAATGAATGTGCCTCTGTTTATGGGTGGGACGAGAAAACTACGATCCACTTTTCTATGCAGAAGCTGCAGGGGCTGGCCAAAATTTGGTATCAAAGCCTAACCACTATACTTTATTCTTGGAAAGAGTGGCAAGACAAATTGCTCAAAGCTTTCCCGTGCGAACAGAATTATGGCCAGTCCTTGGAGGATATGTTAAGGCGACGAAGTAGGTTTAGTGAACCAATCGAAAATTATTTTTATGAAAAACTTGCTCTTCTTAATCAATGCGAAATCACTGGTAAACGTGCAGTCGACTGCATCATTCATGGCCTAACAGATAGGACAGCTAAATCTAGTGCATTGGCTTTGCGATGTTCAGAACCTGACCAACTTTTACAGTTTTTGATAAGCAATAAAGACAACTTTAATCAGACAGCAATTAGAAATAAGAATTCTGATCACTCTAGTTCAAATGACAATAATAATCAACAAAACAAAACTAATACTAGGGTTGGAACTAATGCTTCATTATATTGCTACAATTGTAAAGAGAAAGGTCATCCCTACCTAAAATGTCCCAAACCAATAATAAAATGTAACACTTGTCACAAAATAGGACACCAAACTGAAAATTGTCATTCGAAACAGGAAAATCAATCTAAAATGCCTAACGTGTCTAAAGCAATGTGTATATCAAGTTCCAATCCTAGTGATAAATATATAAAGAATGTACTAATTAATGGAATTATACTAGAAGCATTTATAGATTTAGGTAGTGAAGTAACATTGATAGGGGAGAGTAGTTTTAATAAGTTAGGAGTGTCGCATGACGGGGTACCATCAATAATGAAGGGTTTCGGTAATGGGTTAGTTCAATCGTTAGGTTCCGTGTCACTAAACTTGTCAATAGATGGCGTAAATGCAGCGGTGGCGTGTAGGGTAGTCAATGATTGTTTGCTTGAAAGGTCGATGCTTATTGGACAAACATTTTCAGAGCAACCCCATATTGTGGTTTTCAAAGATGCAACTAAGTTGCAGTTCCTTGATATTGCTACTGAAGTGCCATCGCAGTGCTTCATTGATGAAGGACGTCTAGAGAGGGTTAAATTAATAGACCATAGTAGGTTGTACGGCGTGGCGAGCATAAGGGCTGCCATTGAGTCTAGATACAGTGGCAACATCTTGTTGGACACAAAGGTCGTAGGGAAACCTAATGAACAATTTGTAGTACTTGGAGGCATCTATGAGGTTAAAGATGGTATTTTAAATGTAATTATTAGTCCCTGTTCCATTCCATGTGAAATCCAAAAGGATTACGTATTTTCTCGAGGCCAGAAGGTAAATGTTGTTGATACAGTGAAGTCCTCGTCTGATACAATTAAAACTACAAGTCATTGTTATGTTAGGAAGATTGAAGAACATCAAATAAAATGCGGAGACTCAGCGTCTCGACAAGACCAATCAAAACTTTTTACTTTGCTCCAGCGTTATGAACATTACCTAATGAACAATTTGTAGTACTTGGAGGCATCTATGAGGTTAAAGATGGTATTTTAAATGTAATTATTAGTCCCTGTTCCATTCCATGTGAAATCCAAAAGGATTACGTATTTTCTCGAGGCCAGAAGGTAAATGTTGTTGATACAGTGAAGTCCTCGTCTGATACAATTAAAACTACAAGTCATTGTTATGTTAGGAAGATTGAAGAACATCAAATAAAATGCGGAGACTCAGCGTCTCGACAAGACCAATCAAAACTTTTTACTTTGCTCCAGCGTTATGAACATTGTTTCGCTTTTGATTTAAAAGAATTAGGGTGCACTAGTGTCACCAAAATGTGGATTGAGCTGAACAGCGATCGTCCAGTTGTATACAGGCCTTACCGCCTATCTCATCATGAACGAGAACAAGTTCGTGGCATGATTGATGAGATGTTAGACGCGGGTGTCATAAGAGAATCGGTATCGGATTATGCTAGCCCTATCATTCTAGTCCGCAAGAAAGATGGCAAAGTACGTATGTGTATTGATTATAGGATGCTGAACTCTGTAACAGTGAAAGAAAGATATCCAATACCGATTATCGAAGACGAAATATCCCGTCTATCGGGTCAGGCTTGGTTCGTTACACTAGATCTTATGTCTGGATACTACCAAGTACCGATCATGGAACAACATAAGCACCTAACCGCATTTGTCACGCCGGACGGACATTACGAGTTCAACCGTATGCCGTTTGGCCTGGCAAATGCGCCCGCCGTTTTTCAAATGTTGATGAACCGAGTCTTCGGTGCAGCAAGGTTCGACAAGGCCACCGTATATATCGATGATTTATTGATCTATGGCAGGGATCCCGATGAAGTATTGACAAGGCTAGAGGAAGTTTTACAACTCATAAATGATGCTAACCTGAAGTTGAATATATCCAAGTGTAACTTTCTTCAAAACAAAATTGATTATCTAGGATACGAGATTAGTAGTTCAGGAATGCGTCCTGGAGAGGCAAAAATCAAATCTGTGACCAATTTTCCCAGGCCTGAAAATGCACATGCAGTCCGACAGTTCCTCGGCTTAGTTAGCTATTTCCGGAAATTTATTCGTGGTTTTGCTGAGTTAGCATCCCCTCTTACGACGTTGCTACGGAAGGACGCAAAGTGGGAGTGGGGTACCGACCAAGAAGCAGCTTTTGACGCACTTAAGGATAAATTAGTTAATAGGCCTGTATTAGCAATTTATGATCATTCTGCAGAAACTGAGCTCCACACAGACGCCAGTAGAATTGGTATAGGTGCAATCTTGTTACAGCGTTCCGCTGATACCGAATCATTGAGACCAGTTGCTTATTTCAGTCGACAAACATCTCCTGAAGAAAGGAACTTTCATAGTTATGAGCTTGAAACGCTAGCAGTAGTCTGTGCTCTACGGAAGTTTCGTGTTTATTTGATAGGAAAGGAGTTCAAGATTGTCACTGATTGTAGTGCTCTTCGATCGACATTTCAGAAACGGGATCTTATACCTCGAATAGCTCGATGGTGGTTAGTTCTTCAAGAATTTAATTGTAATGTAGAGTATAGGGCTGGTGTGAGGATGGCACATGCGGATGCACTATCAAGGAATCCAGCGGAAGAGAGTAGTTCGCCAGGTGTTGATCAGTGCCCTTCTATATTGGCTATTAGTGATGAGGATTGGCTACTTACGTTACAGTTAGGTGACACAGAGTTGGTTAGAATTCGTGACATTATTAACAGTGATCTAAACTCAAAGGGGCTGGAGTATATCAAGGAAAACTATGTCATTCGGGATAATAAGCTGTATAGGTATTTAGACGGGGATAAGACTAACGTTAGGTGGGTTGTTCCTAAGGGTGCGAGATGGCAGGTGTGCAAAATGAACCACGACAATATAGGGCATGTTGGTTATGAAAAGTCACTAGATCGTATAAAAAGACGATATTGGTTTCCCAAAATGTCGCGCTTTGTAAAAAAGTACGTAGGGTCTTGCATTGAGTGTGCGTATGCGAAGAAGACTTCTACTACACGCGAGGGATTGCTACACCCCATTGTGAAAGTTGCTTCTCCATTTCATACCGTGCACATCGACCACCTCGGACCATTCGTGAAGTCAAAAAGGGGCAATACCCACATATTAGTTGCTGTTGACTCGTTTACCAAATTTGTATTCATCAAAGGGGTTCGGAATACCAAAACTTCAAATGTGATCAAAGTGTTAGAGGATATATTCGACACTTTTAGGTCCCCAGATAGGTTAATCAGTGATCGCGGAAGCTGTTTTACTGCGCACTCTTTTAAGAAGTTCTGTTTAGACAGGGGTATCAAGCATATTTTGAACGCCGTGGCAAGCCCTAGATCGAATGGACAGGTCGAAAGGTATAATCGCACCATACTAGACTCTCTTACAGCACAAAATCTGACGGACGACGAGAAAAAATGGGATAATAAGTTAGGAAAGATACAATGGGGCCTTAACAACACCGTTCAGAAAACAATAGGTAGGGCTCCATCTGAGGTAATGTTCGGGTTAGTAATGACCAGTGAAAATAACCCGATATTAAATGAGGTTACCGAATTAAATCGGGAGTCGTGTGATGTGTCCTCAGTTCGAGAGGAAGTTAAAAACAGGATCGATAAAGAGCAGGCTAAACAAAAACAATATTATGACAAGGGCCGAAGACCGGCACGTATTTACAATAAAGGGGATCTAGTAAAAATCACGAAAACAAACTTTCAGAATAACGGCAAAAGCTCCAAGCTTTTACCTACATATGAGGGTCCATTTAGAGTTGTCAAAGTGTTAGGTAGTGACCGCTATAAAGTTGCTCCTATCCCTGGGTTTGAAGGTATGAGGAATAAACGTAAGACCACTGTAGCCTCAGATAGGATGCAGCCATGGATACACATCGTTTCTTTAGAACTCGATAATGATGATGATGATAATGATGATGGTAATGGTGATTATGATTATGTTACTACATAAAATTATGATTGTTCCAGATCAAGTGCGAGAATGGATGGGTTCGCAGCTTGATCTTTGAACTGGTATTTAAGTGATCAAGAGCGAGAATGGATGGGTTCGCTACTTGATGCTTTTATATACAATGTTTGTTTTTTTTTTATTGGTTCATTAAGATCAAGAGCGAGAATGGATGGGTTCGCTGCTTGATAAGTTTGATTGGTTTGTTTTGTTGATTATGAGTCAGGAGCGAGAATGGATGGATTCGCTGCCTAACATAATTTGTATGTAATTTTAATTAAGAAAGCCCCTAGAATTCAAGGCTGTTTTATAGCACATTATATGTAACTACTTTTTTTTATTTAAGTTCCTTTTTTTCTTTCCTATTTTTAGTTTTATATAATTACTCATGATAAACAGAAAAATACATTGTAAAATGATTGCCCATACAGAATGAGTCAACTGGCCTAGTGTAAGGTTTCCAATGGTAGCGTGTATGGGGTCATACACGTCATCAGGATGGTCGAGTGTAAGGTTTCATTTAATTTAGTAACTTTTTATTAATTTTCTTAGCCAGTTTTAATGATTTTAGTTGTTTAATTGACTATTTCCGATTTTACATCACGCGGTTGAGATCACGTGACATTCTTGGTACTTGGGAGGGGGAATCTAATATCGGGGGGAACAACGAACGGTGGATTCATTCTGGCGGCAACAGACAAGTTGTAAAGATCTTAGAGTTACAGTGGAGTGTAATAAGTGCAGTGTTAGAAAATATAAATATATATAAATACATTGTGTTTTAAAAAGCATCTATTGCAGTTTGATTTGGGCGTACCCTTATACTCTTACAATTTTCTACTACAATACAAACACTTGGCGACTGTCAAAGTGGACCGTTAGGTCACTTACCCCGATGTTTACGTTTTATTTCTTTGTCGTTAATTGTATAATGTTACTAATTGTACGAGCTTTAGTTTTTTTTTAATGGAAATAAGGGGGCAAACGGGCAGGAGGCTCACCTGATGGTAAGTGATTACCGCCGCCCATGGACATCTGCAGCACCAGAGGACGTGCAAATGCATTGCATGCCTTTCAAGAAAGAATATACTCTCCTTTTGAAGGTTCCCACGTCGTAACGGTTCGGAAAGACCTCCGGCGACAGCTGGTTCCACTGAGCGGTGGTGCGAGGCAGAAAATGCCTTAAAAACCGCACTGTTGTGGAACGCTGGACATCAAGGTAAAACGGATGGAACTTGAGAGTTCTGGCGCGATGTCCGATGGTGAAATTCAGCAGCTGGGATCAAACCAAACAGTTCCTCGGAACACTCCCCGTGATAAATGCGGTAGAAGATGCAGAGT
Source organism: Craniophora ligustri (assembly GCA_905163465.1). Lineage (NCBI taxonomy): Eukaryota > Metazoa > Arthropoda > Insecta > Lepidoptera > Noctuidae > Craniophora > Craniophora ligustri. The sequence continues at coordinate 3,930,535 of LR990976.1, read as the reverse complement.
GATCCAACATTTCTACGCAGAGCCAAAGGATCAAGCCGATCGGAAAGAGCCTGATCATCGACAACTCGAGCCGCCCTTCGTTGGATTCGGTCAAATGGAAGTAGCTGGTAATGGGGGGCCCCCACGTGGAGTACTGTTCTCATCTCTGGGCGGGACCCAGAGATGAGAACAGTACTCCACGTGGGGCCGGATCTGCGCTTTATAGAGATTTAGGCGCTGCGCCGACGTGAAGTACCGTCTCGCCTTGCTGAGCACACCAAGCTTCTTTGAGGCCAATTTGGCCTTACTTTCCAGTAGACCGCAGAACTGCACATTGCTCGAGATGTCGACGCCAAGTATTTTGATGCTGACTGTGGCGGATAAGGGAGTGTTCTCAAAAGGAGGAGTTACGACAAAGGGTGACTTTTTAGCGGTTAACGCGCAAACCTGTGTCTTTTTGGGGTTGAATTGGACTTAGTTAAGTTTACCTCAGTCCGAGACTTTGGTAAACAAAGACTCGATTTCAGACACAAGTTTGTTCCGACACTCAACGACGCATTCCCGAGAAATGTTTGCTCGGCCAGTGTACACGGCATCCACAGTGCTGTCGTCTGCATAGCAATGAATGTTGCTGATATGCAACATGTCATTGATATGCAGAAAAAACAGGGTAGGAGACAGGACACAGCCTTGTGGAACACCAGTATTGACAAATTTAGGATCAGAGCATGCACCGTCAACGACGACCTTGATGCTCCGATCTGCCAAAAAACTGGTGACCCAGTCGCATAATTTCCCGGGAAGCGCAAAGGAACGCAACTTCGACAGAAGTGCTTTGTGCCAAACCCGATCAAAGGCCTTCGCCATGTCCAGACTAGCTGCAAGTGCCTCTCCCTTGCTCTCAACTGCTTCCGCCCATCTATGCGTTAAGTAGACTAGAAGATCACCAGCTGTCCGACCCCTACGAAAGCCGTACTGGCGGTCACTAATCAGCTGGTGCTCTTCCAGGTATCGCAGGAGCTGGCAGTTAATAATGGTCTCCATTATCTTGGAGAACAAGGAAGTGATTGCTATAGGCCTGTAATTGGACGGATCCGAGCGATTGCCCTATTTAGGGATCGGGTGTACTAAAGCGGCCTTCCAGGATTTCGGGACTATGGTTAATTCGTAGGAGTGTCGGAAAAGACGCGTTAAAACCGGTGCCAACTCTGGAGCACATGTCCGCAACACAATCGGAGGGATGCCATCGGGCCCACTCGACTTGTGAATGTCCAAGGAAAAAAGTGCTTTGCGAACTGCACTTTGCCGGAACTTAATCTCCGGCATCGTGGTATCGGACCGCGGGATTGTCGGTGGTGAGTTTCCTTGGTCATCCAGGGTCGAGTTGGACGCAAAGAGACAGCCCAAAAGATCGGCTTTCTCTTTCGCGGTATGGGCCAGCGAGTCATTCTCCGTGTGTAGGGGCGGAAAGGATGGCTGACGGAAATTCCCTAAGACCAAAACGCACGGGTTCCCGACGGGAGACGTACCAGTCTGTCGCCAATTCTGCCAATGTGCTCCGACTTCGCCTTAGCAATAGCACTTTTGAAGGACCTAGAGGCAGAGTTATACTCCTTTTTAAGTGCGCTGGTATTTACATCACTAGACGCGATGCGTTAGCCCAGGCCAGGGTAGCATTCCCGCTTTCGGCACGGTGCCGTCATGCAGGAACGACCATACCAAGTCTATGATTTGCCACCGATGTGCACCGCAGAGAACGGAATAAAGAGTTCCATACCCTGCAGCACCACATCGGTGACAGAGTCAGCAACGACGTCTGGATCATCCGGCGAGAAGGAAATCCACCCCCATGGGTAGGACGCAAAGAATGACCGCATCCCGTCCCAATCCGCTGAGCTGTCGTGCCATGTGCGGCGGCAGCCCGCAAAGCGAGGCCGTGTTGAGCGCGCAACTGGCACCGTACTCCAAACGAGGCAGTGGTCCGAGGAACCAAGAGGAGGATTGACGATAACCAGGTAGCCATCCGGATGAGAGGTCAACAGAAGGTCCAACAGGAAAGGTAAATCATCTTCCACATCTGGGATTCGCGTTGGCGAGGCAACCAGTTGTGTCAGATCATATACTAAGGCGAAATCGCAAACAGATCTCCCTGCATGATCGGTGGTGTCGATCAATTTCGGTATTGCCGCTATGGGAACTATACAGGCACGCGTAAATTCATGGATTGTCGCAATCTACGTGTAGCTAGAGGATGGATAGATCCCGACCTTTAAGGTCCGCGAGGCGACGAGAGATCTGAGATCCTCTCTGACGTAAACGCACAACCTGTCCGTGATAGAAAGGAATGTTCCAGTTGTACCCTAAGTAGGAGGGTAAAGAGGTGCCAGTCGGAGTTCATATATGCGTTTATGTAAGGGAGAGCAAAGGCGGCGGAGTAAGAATTCAGCCTTATGTTGCTAAAGTCTACAACAGGGTGGAAGGGATGGTTTTTTGCCTGCTCCGTTTGCCTCTAACAGAAAAGCGAGCGCAAAATTGCCTCTTGCAAAAGTACAATCCTGGGGTAGATGTACCGAATTTCGCACTACCATGAGAGAAAAGACTCCCCTTGAGTGGGCCGCCGGGACTCTCAAAGATCGAACGAAACGCGACAGCATAGCTGCCACTTGACGCCGTAACTTCTGTAGGAGAGTGTTTCTTTGCCGGGCGTGCTGGCCCATTCACCTGCTACCCGAATGGCACTACCACTAAAAAAAAAATAACTGTAAAATATGTGATGAACTAAAAAATCAAACAAGGGCACCACATTGTTTTATGGTCCAGTACATATAATGTACTTACGTACATTTAAAAAATAAAAAAGTTTTGAATCATATAGTAATACCCTTTTATTCAATCAAGACGCAAGAAGCGAAGAAGAAAATAAATAAATACATCAATACAGTCAAACCTAATTTAACTAAACAAGTTTATGCTTGCCGTCGTATGCCGTGCGTGGTTGTGTCCTGCGGAATAAACCGGTTTAAGATTATATTTTAAATCGTTCTTATTTCGTTTTCGTTCCGAACGTAATTTTGTGTAAAGAACGGTTAGAAACGTTTTAAGAACGTTATTTTCAATAACGTTTCCGAGCCCTGTTTTCTATAACTTGGTCCTGTATTGCTATCATGAAACCCGTAGTCTCGGGAAAGAGTTCACCACGTCTAAGCCATTCGTTCGATGCAAGTTTATCGACGTTGGTTTGGTTAAGGTCGTGGTGGTGTCTCCCATGTAGAGATTTTTGAGCCCATTCAAAAATTTTGGTCTGTCTGTCTGTCTGTCAAAGCTTCATTATTTTGTGTAGTGTATTAAACATATTCAGAGGACCTTTCTGTATTTTTTTAGCTTATTTCAAGCTAAGATTTTTAAATTTTATTAAGAACTAGCTGTTACCCGCGACTTCGTCCGCGTGAAATTTAACGAAAAATTTAATGTTCATATTCATTTAATTCGTTTCTTGTTCTTAAATTAAAGTAGCCAAAGTTACTCCTTATAACGATGGTGAAAGTCCCTAAAAAATCGGTCCAGCTGTTGCAGCAATTAGAAGGAACGAAGAGAGAGACAGATAAACATTTTAGAAATTATTTTTTTGTGTAATTACCGTATCTATACTTTTATGTATGAAATTACAAACAGAAATTCCAATTTTAAGGAGTATAAAATATTTACATTGCAACAAGCTTTTATGTGAGTTCAACCTCTTTTGAATAAAATCGGATTGAGTTTTCAAGCATGTGTCAAAATAAAAAGTAATTTATATCAAAAGCACTAAGGAGTATTGATATCCCCTCCAACATAATTCTCTTTTTAATCCCGTCAGGGATTGAATTTCGATAAAATACGAAATACGTCTTCCATCAATTCTGTTAAAGAATGTTTATGCAAAATTTGAAGTAGATTGGACCAAGAAATCACGTTGTCTCGTACAAACTTGGTCCCCCTATCCCCCCCCCCCCCTTTGGGCAAAATTTCGGAACATCCTTTCTTATCGGATGCCTACGTCATACAAAGACTACACTCGCCAAGTTTCATTGAAAATCAAAGAAATTTCATATTAACTTTGCACCCCCATTTTACCCCTTTAAAGGATGATTTTTGAAAAAATATTTCACACGTGTTTCATAACTTTCAATGAAAAACCTTCAAACCGAATTTCAATTGAATAACTTCAAAAACAGCCAAGTTACATACTAACCTTACACCCCCGTTTTACCCACTTAGGGGGTGAATTTTCAAAATTCCTTTCTTAGTGCTCCCCTACGTTATAAAAGGAATCCCTGTGCAAAATTTCAAGTTTCTAACCCTTATAGTTTAGGCCCTGCGTTGATATGTCAGTCAGTCAGTCATTCAGTCAGTCAGTCATTCAGTCAGCATATATATATACACCGTGAAATTGTAGTCGTTGTGGAACCGAAAGGTGGGAAACTTATGATAATTAGTAGAACAAAAAAAAGTCTTAGATTAACTCTACTGTTTATAATAAAAAAGTTGGCAAGTGAAAAGAATATTTTCACTTGATCGAGTTTGCTAGTAGTAGTGCACCAATAATTCATTCAACATCGGCCGCAGTCGCCAACTCGCTACTTATCAAAGACGCGCGGCGGCGGGGCAATGACCCGAACGCCAGCCAGCTGGTACTAAACGGCTGTCTGAGCGAAAAGTCCTAATAAGTACTTACGCGTTATTTAAAAGCTAGTAGGTCAATACTTTATTGATGTCATTTTATTATTGAAATAAATTTTATTTCGCAATACGATGCAGATGGCGACGAAATTGATGGTAGGTATACTTATACTTACACCTATCTACGTAACTTACCTATCTAGGTATAAATTGAAATACGACAAGATTGGCGCTTAGCGAATCAGCTGATACGAGATACGAACGTAAAACCTACATTCCAATTAGATAAAAGGGATTAAAAATTAAGTAGGTACCTAGGTATTACCATAGCTTTAAAAAAACCTTTCTTTTTTAAACTTTCCCCAAGCAGAGAGTTAACACACACACACAGAACAATTACCTGCAGATCATACAATTCCGTGCGAGGATCGAACTCGCGACGTCTTGCGCAGCAGTCGCTTGTACAGCCGCTGCACCAATCATTGCGGCAACATTTTCACGGAATAACGTAAATTGTACTCCAATTTCTCCTTCATACTTTCCACGGGCTTAGGACCGCCAGAAATACTTTACATGAACATAACTTTTCAATAAATAACTTTAGGTATTTACTGTATCAATAATTAAAAACAGATAGCTGAAACAGTCAAGAGGTTGGGTAGGTATTTCAGGCGTATTTAAAAAATTGGAGCTATTTACAAAATAATCAACTTTACATACAAGTAACCTGCAAAAAGTTTATTCACACTTCTCTGTACCGAAGCAACTGCTCGAAATGGAGTCCGCCGCGTTCAATACACAAACGTGCCCGTTTTATACTATTGTCTTTTAGCTTTCTTAACGTGTCTCTGTCACTTTTCACTCTATCAAAGGCGTCCACTATCGCACTGCGTAACTCGTCACGATTTTCATGTTCACGGGTATAAACAAGTCTTTTGATTTCCGACCACAAGAAAAAGTCCAAAGGCGTTAAGTCCGGGCTCCTAGCCGGCCAAGCCACGGGACCGCCGCGGCCTATCCACCGATCACCGAACTGAGTGTTTAGGTAGGCACGCACTACACTTGAATAATGGGCGGGGCAGCCATCATGCTGATAGTACATCCCTGCTAAGTACGCTACAGGGATATCATCTAACAGCTCCGATATTACCGTTTGTAACATGTCTAAATACGAGCTGCCCGTTAGATGGCCTTCAATGAAAACAGGTCCTATTAATTGGTCGTTTATAATACCGGCCCACACATTTACACTAAATCGAACTTGGTGATGATCTTCCCGTATTAAGTGTGGGTTCATAAGAGCCCAGTAATGTTCATTGTGTACATTGTACAGTCCCACTCGAGTAAACAATGACTCATCCGTCCAAAGTATGGAAGCGTTACTATTATTTAGCAACCAATGACAAAGGGCAACTCTTGCCGGTGCATCGTCGTTGTTGATGACGTGAGCTCGACGGAAATGATATGGATGCAAGTTATTAGTATTTAATGTTTTCCATACGAAGTATTGGCTAACATTAAATTCTTGTGCCGCCATTCTTGTGCTTCGCCGCGGATCCCGCTCGAAGTACTCCAGAAGAGCGTCTTCGATCCCCGGCGAGTTATTCAGGCGACCTCGACCTTGCGCGTGAGCTGGTACACGGAATTGCCCATGGTCGAGAAGGCGCTGAGTTGCAGACAAGATGGTATGTGGTGAAGGCACTTGAGGACTTTCAATCCCTCGTAGCCGCAGCGCATTTAAATGTTCCGGCCGGGAATACAACCGCCTGGCCTCTTCTAAATTGTAGTTGGCAACAGCGTACAGCTGAACCATTGCTAAGTACTCCGCGTTCGAATATTCGTACTGACGACTCATTTTCGCGTGGCAACGTAAAACGTAAACAATGCAACCTAATCGCGCGCGAGTTGCAGCAGAACTGGAGAAATGGCGACCGGGCGCAATGTTGCCGCGCTCTCGCCGCGCAGTTTTAGGTAGGTAATAATAGTGCGGCCTTGCGGCTTGGCGGCAACATGACACGAGTAGGTAAGTTGGCGGCAGCGAGCGCGGCGCGGGCGGCTTTTATGATTTCTGTCGGCTTTGTTTGTCGGCATGGTTTACTGCTTAGTTGTTTGTGTGTGTGAGTAACATTGAATGATATCGATCGTAGTAATCGTAGTACGTTAAATTTTGTGGCGTTACCATATATCCTAGGTTCGTTCTAGTTTTTTGTTCGTCTGTCACATTTTTTATAAAAAAAAATATCTTTATTTTATTTAAAATTTACATAAATAGATTCCATTATTGATATAGAGTCCAAAATTTTCGATCCATAAACCTATATAATTTCACGGTGTATAGAAGAAAAATTCAACCTCAGGCGTGACCAATCCAGAAGACGCGGGTTCGAGTCCCGCCTGAGGTTGAATTTTTCTTTCTTAATAAAATTAAAAAAAAATTGCTTTATAAAGAGTGGATGTGGTACTTTTAGAGTTAAAATAAGTTCTTAAAGTAGTAATTTGCTTATTGTGTAAGTTGGGGATATCCCCTTCCTCCCTCCTTCCTTGGCAGAGTTAACCTTTGTACACAAGATCTTGGATGGTGTTTTCTGTGTTTTGTCAAAGTTGTATTTATGATTCGTTGCAATTTTTTTAGTTCAGACTTGTTCCAGTTAATTATGCCAAAGGAATAAGTGAAGATGGGAATGGCATAGGAGTTTATAGCTTTTACGGTATTTCGAGAGTATATCTGGGTGTTACAAATTGTTTTTAACCGGTGTTTAAATTGTTTGAAAAGAGTACTTTTGATTTCCTTATGAAGAATTTGCTTAGATTGAATATATCCTAAATATTTGTATGTCCCACTTTCATCTAGTGAGTCTATGGTTTCCCCTGTCTCTACTTCATATGAGTGTCTGAATGTTTTTCTTGCTATCATAGAATTAATTTTAAACTTTTCTATGCCAAATTCCATGGCTATATCATTTGGAAATTTCTCAGTCATATTCGCCAGTTCAGATAATTCATTAGGAGAGGATGCGTATAATTTGATATCATCCATGTACAAGAGATGATTGATTTTGTAAAATTGTTTGTTAGTCAGTCCGTCAATCGTTGTGTCATTATGCTGAAGTAAATAACCGGGTTTTAATGAATTAAGCATTTTTGAGAGTGGGTTTAAGGCCAGACAAAACCACAACGGGCTAAGGGAGTCACCTAGAAATATCCCACGTTTAATCTTTATTGGATTTGTCTCAATAATTCCTGTAGATGTGTCTAAATGTAATCGTGTGTTCATTTTATCTATTATATTTTTTTAAAGTTTTTAATTAGAGGGTGTATCTTATATATATTTAGTCTTCAAGTAGCCATGAGTGGGTACTGAGTCATATGCCTTTTTATAATCTATGTACATAGTGCACACATCTTTCTTTTTGCGTTGTACCTGTTTAAGTATGACTGAATATATCGTTAACTGTTCTTTACACCCTTGACTGAACTTTCTACACCCTTTTTGCTCTTCCGCTAATATACAGTTTGTGTCTAGATGGCTATAGATAGTGCGAGTAATGCATGATGTTATTATTTTATATATTGTTTGTAAACAGGTAATTGGTCTATACTTAGCAGGGTTAGTTGTGTCATTTTGGTAACATATACGTGATACCTTCAGTTATGTACGAGGGCAGTGTACTAGGGTTAGTTATAAAATTGTTTATGTGGTTGAAAAGGTGTAGATGTATATATTATGTGAATTTTTTGTACCAAAAGTTGTGTATATGGTCAGTACCAGGTGCCTTCCTGTTATGTAACCTAAGAAGAACATCCTGAAAATTTTCTATTTCAATCTTATCAAAATTCATGGGTTAGTTGACATTTCTGTTTTAATCCAATCTGCTTCAGAGTTATGGTACATAGGGTTTTCCCAGATTCCAGCCCAAAATCGGTGCAAGTCACCTTCAGGTGGAGCTGTGGAATGATTGGTGTTGTATGATTAGTTGTTGTTTTTTTTAGTGTGCGGTAAAATTGTCTTTCGTTATTATTAAATTGGTAATTACGTGTTTTACGACGTGTGTATTTTTTGTTTCTTATTAATCTACTATTTGCAACGGAAAGTTTCTGCTTAAGTGTGTCTAAGAAGAGTTGAAGCTGTGTGTTAGGTTCTTCGTGTAATGTGTGTGTTTTATAATTATCTAGAATTAAATTCACTTGTCTGATAAGTTTTCTACTTCTGTGGCCATTCATATAATGTGTAAGTCGTCCAATTTTTGCTCTTAATATTTTTATTTTGTGTTCTAGTCGTTTTTGCCATTTAGGTTTTTGGTCTTTTTGATAACTATAATTATTTTCCTTACATGAAAGAGAAATTTTACTTCCGTTAGCCTTAGCAGCTGTCCAAGCAGCGCTGTATATAACTGCTTAAAATTATCAAAGTCTGTATCATTGGTAATATGAGAAAGAAAGAAAGAAGAAAGAAAATAATATTTATTGACACAGTCACGAACAATGCACACAATATCATAAAAAAGAAAGAAAAAAAAAAACATTGGACAATAAACAAACTCATTGTGTGCCCCACGGCTGTGCCAAATGGCCCAGTTCAGCTAAAAGCCAGACAACTGATAAGCTGCCTGGCGCTGGTTTTCAACTGGACCAGGAGGTGAGTGTCACGGATGCAAACCAGTTTCACGACGCAGAATTGTATGTGAATAATAAATAAGTACATAATAATACAAGAATATATGAGAGCTAATAAATATAATTATAATCAAACAATATACGTAAATAAGTGGTATGTAATATGTAAAATACACACACAAATATAAAATATAGCAACCTATTAAACACATATATATACAGTTATGTCCGCTAAGTAATCACGCGATCCCGGCCGCCGCGCACAGACCCCATCGCCCCGCCATCATTTAATACGGCGTCAGACATGATACAGGCCGGCCGGCCGGCGCGGCGGCGCGCAGCGATTCTGCATGGACGCGCATACGCGTTTCCAAAAATTGCATTACAATTTAAGTTAGACGGCACCTGGACGGGAGTCAGCATCTATATTATAAGTTATAAATGAGCAGTGCAATTACTAGTTCCGCGTGTCAATCTATACCCACATAGTGCCTAAAAAAAAATTTGCAGCAAATGCAAGAAGGCCAGCCACATTACGGTATGTAACAATAATAATACTTTTTTATCATATATATGTACTGGTAAAATAATCTTGTTTATGTAACTAACTATTTTAGCTAAGTGTTTCGAGGATTTTTGTTTCGGTATGTAAGGTCTTTGTGTAGGACATGTATTAGTGTAATGAAGTTGTGCTTCAGAAAATAATTCGTCAATTTTGTCATATCTTTCAAGGCTTATATTTGCATTTATGATAGCATGTTGTGTTTCAGACTGTGTAAGGTGGTCTAAATCAATATCTAGAAATAAATTTAATTCGGTTTCTCCTTCTATCTGTTGTGTTTGTAATGATTCACTATCCTCATTTGGTGTGTTATTGTTTGTGAATAATTGTGAGTGAATATTAGAGCCATTTAGAATTACTCGAAACACACACACGAGAATATTCTCGTGTGTGTGTTTCGAGTAATTCCTCCTCTGCCATTAATTTAATTATAATAATAATAATAATCTTTTATTGGCATAAAGTTTTTGGGTACATCTTAGAGTTTTCCTCCAAACCGTTAGATCAGTTTCCATTTTAGTAGCTCTAAAGTAGCATCGCATAAGTGTTTCATTTAGTTCGTTCGACCATCTCATTCTACGGTTAGGTTGTCCTTGTGATTGTGTTTCAGCTTGAGACGTAGGAATCTGTGCTGGTGTTAGGTTATGTGTTTGTGACTCTGTGGTTTGTGTTCCTATAATATTTTGAACTTCAATTCTAATTGCTTCTATTGTACTAGGTGGTAATAAGTTTTTGTTAACAATCGCTGTCCTTTGGTCTCCGATTCTTTGTTTAGAGACGTTCATATTTGGAAACATTTCTTTAAATTGTTGAGGTAATGAAGTCAAGTATGCTTTTGTATCAGTTTCTAATTTAGTGACGATAAGCTAGGTATGCCAAATGAATTTGTTCATTTCTACACTCCATTTTTGGCGCGTAATCGTAAGGTCAGTAGCGGGTGAAGGATATTCGGCAGAATTAGCCTCCAACACAACGTCTAAAGACACTGGCGATGAGGTTGATGATAATCGTAATGAGCGTGAATATGAAGGTGGTGATGATATTATAGATGAATATATGGAACTCGGAAAGGCTGATGAGGAACCTGGTGATGTTCCACCATCTACGGCGGCATTATTGTTATATTGTTCCCACGAGTAGCTAGGGATTAAAATGGTCGACCACGGCAGAGCCCTGCATTCACCGTGGCATTATTATTATTGTTGTTGTTGTTGTTGTTGTTGTTGTTGTAATACTTTTGGGATAAATAAATAAGAAACTTGTAAAATGTTTTTGTCACAACCCTGAGTGCAAGCAATGTTTTTGCTGTGCGCAATGTCTAGACGACTGTCGGCATTTCGTGCTCATACAAAGGAGTACGCCCACTATTATAATTTATTACACTATGGTTTATCGCAACCGCAATATACCGGGTGACTTTTTTTACCGTCTCGATAATTATAAGGTACGTTATGTTTATGGAATGGAATCTGTGGACGAGAGTATTTGTGTACTAGCATTTTGATTATTGAAGTTCTAAAAAGCTTGTAGGAGGTAGGGCATAGCGAGATTTCTCGCTCAAATTGAGCTGCCCGACTGGGGAAGTACCTCCGCCTTACAGAAAACCACGGTGAATCAACAATAGTTGTCTTTCTGCGAGTGAGTAAGGTTACCAGAGCCCATTGGGGGAGTGACTATTCTGACAGCATGGGAATTCCGTTTGCTGTCAGTTCAGTAACTCCCCATTTTAAGAAACCTGAACGGTTTCTAAGGGGTTTGGCAACGCATTTGCAAGCCTCTGGTGCTGCAAATGTCCATGGGCGGCGGTCATCACTTACCATCAGGTGAGCCGCCTGCTCGTTTGCCCCCTTATCACCATAAAAAAAAAAACCCATAAAAAGAGAACATCCTACACGACGCGTGTGTTAGATGGTACAATAAGATACATAAGTTGTAATGAATGTCAACTTATTTTATAATAATAACCTTTTAAATGTAGGTACCTATATACCGACCAGGTAGTTCCACTACCTTATTAGAGTTGTAATCAATCAATTTGTAAATAAAATTTATTAGAATGATTACATGGTATAGAATAACTGATAAATACTTGATTAATAATTATTAGGCAAATAAATAAAAGGTGATATATAGCAAAACATTCTTTTTATTTATCTAGTACAGTTTATTCACAATAATAATAATAATACTTAACTTCTTAGTTACTCCAGTATCGTTATTTACTTACCTACTTATTTTCAATTCTTGAAAATACCGACACTATAATCGTTATAAATAAATTCAATAATATCACACTAGGTCTCTCGGCAATACAGTCCACCAATCCAGACTAGAGCTCCGTTTGCTTCGGCCCCACGGCGCACATAGGGGTATTTTGACGATCTACGCGGCCAAAATTATTTTAAGTTCTTATTCTTTTCTAAAGGATATAAATTAGTAGAAAAAATACTTTTTGTTGTATAAAAGAGGTTTTATTGATATATATTCACTTTATAATATTTTCCATAAGTATGTAAAAAAATTAAAATTAAATTATTGGTTTTCTCCCTCGCTCTCTGAAGTATCAACATTAGGTGCCCCAGGCATGAGAAGCGCGATAGTTTCTGGCAAAAAACTCTGCATTTTTCTTTTTTTTAAGCTTCTCATACAACTTATAAGAGGGTCTGATGTCAAAAGCAACCGATTCAAAATATCTCTGTTGCAGTTTTCTCTTGAAAATTTTCGAGCAAAATTCTGGCGATATGATCTAAAATGCTTATTGCGCGCTTCTGCGGCCTCTTCTGATAGCTGCCCAATAGGTAACAGCGCGTTTTTTATGACCACTGCACCATGAATTAGAATTTTGTGCATTGTAGGAGTCATTGGGTGCCAAGGGTATAAATCGATATATAAGCGGGCAGTATCCAAAGCGTATTTGTCGTATTTTTCCGAATCAATTATATGGCCGCTCGAAATAGTTTCTAGTATGACCTTAAGTCTGTATATTAGGTCATAATTTATGCCTGTTATGTCAGATGCCAATTTTGGGTCTTCAAAAAATCTCCTACTCGTGTTACCATCATTGGTATTGCCAAAATTTGCCTTTGGTATATCTACCAATAATCCAGTTTCTTCGCGAAATCTTTTCTGGATTTGAAGTTTTTTTTCGTGTTCCAATTTTTTTTCGTTTTCTGTCTTCCTCTCTCTATACTTCTTTACTGGCAATTTATAAGCCAAATGGAGAATGCTTTCGAATAGACGAATCCGAGCGTGTAAAATTGAGAGTCCAAACTCGATAGCCTCGGGACTTATTTCTCTTTGATTATCAATCTTGTTAAAATCCTTAGAAGTTGCACCACATATGTAGCATCGACTTGTAGATTTCGTGCCAGTGGCCGCATTGCAGACTTTGCCATCCACCATTGTCATGACAAAGACATGAGAGACCGAGTAATTAGTCCCATTCATGTTAACCTCTGTGGCCCTTAGCGAATTAGAAGAATTTTTCACGAAGTTAATTTCTTCTTCCGTTATATCAGTATTTTCTTTAACAAATCGAAATCTTATAGGGCGGCAAAATCGTGGAGAAGAAGGTGTTGGGTTTTCCCATACAAGTTTTTCACCTTCACAGCAGGAAACTAATCGTAGAGGTACGAAACTACTTTGAAATATGTTGGCATCAGAGTCTGCATCATTTGCAAACTTTTGTTTGAACTGTGATTGCTGTGAGCCGTCACATCCCCATTTAGAAATTAATTTTAAGCTCTCTCGTTCTTGTTCTTTTAATGTTGTTAGAACCTCTTCTAGGAAAATAGATAAACGCCTAACTGTATGGTCAACCAAAGGTTGTAAATCGGTTTCAGCATAGGTACTCGTCACCCTGCATGATTCTGGGGGCGGATAACATTCTTGTTTCGCTTTCTGTAACAGAGTATAACAAGGAAAGAACTTCTTGTTAGTATTTCTTACTATTTCGTATTGTCGACGAGTAAGATCTGCTTCGACAAACATCGACAATGCTTGTACTGGAGTAAGTGAGCATGTTTTTTCTCTTGTTGACTTAGAAAAAGCCTTTTTATATTTTGATGCTCGAGTTGGAGTACTGGTGATCTCTTTAAGTATTTCGGAAGCATCTCTTTTTCCAGATTTCCGCAACTCAACCCGAGCTGCATGAACAATAATATCTTGTGCCACAACAGACCGAATCTCTTCAGTTTTCCTCCTCTTGGTCCTTTCACTCGATTCGTTAAATAACTTAGATGGTCGTCCTGGTCGATTTTGTGAAATTGCGGGTATCTCAAACGTTCCTTCGAGCCATGAGTGGTTAACTTTGCGAAATACGTCCTCCTTCTTATGTGCTTTTAGCCATCTTTGCTTAATTTGTGATTTGAAGTGCGAAAAGTTACGTTTCAGGGTCTCAATTTGTTCTTCCGTGTAATCTTCATCAGACAATAAATGGCTTCTGAAGGAATTGAGTTTTTCTTCCAAGTTCGGCAAATCATAGCTCTGCACACGATCAAACATGTATTTACGGGTCACTACTCTTACTCCCGAGGTACCTCGTAAACCTAAAACAAAAAGATATATATTTTTTTAATTATAAGAATTACAGTCATTTTTTTATACATTACTTAAAATAAATTCAAATTATCAAAACATAACGTATCCGCGCTTATCCGCGGCAGTTTTTTTTATTTTTTACTACTCAAAGCTTCAAACTTTCATTTGTATATGGAATTATGGCAGGATCTAACTGGATAGTATAACAAATAGACGAAGAAATAAAATATTTACAATGAAAAATCGCCCTAACATGTGGGTACTTTCAAATGATTATATCTTACCTTTGTAATTATGAAAATATTAAAAAATAATAATAAAACACAGCATAAATACCTGCTACATCAGGATCCATCACAAACACTTCTTCAGTTCACGCAATATATTTAATATTTAACTTTAAAGTTAATGTTTTTGCACGAGCGCCGAGAACAGACACAAACAACAAGTTGAACGATCGAATTCCGACTAATTGCGTGACGCGACTAGTGTAGGTAGCGGACCGGGGAGGGCGGGTTATTGTTCCCTGGACTGTTCTCTAGCTCACGTAGTCGTCCTATTCAACATTATCTACAGTTTGTAAATTCTACTTTTGGCCGCGTAGATTAGCAAAATACCCGTATGTGCGGCGGTCGGACACAGAATGAATTTATTTATTGGTTCGGGAATACAAACGGTTACACACCTTTTTTAATAAGTTATAATTAATAGATTATATCTATGAGTAACCCACATCGTTATCCACGTCTTAAGTAAAATAGTCTTAACATGGAACTACTTAACTAAGCAAACGAGTGAGAAACCCATTAATTTCCCACTGCTGGGCACGGGTCTCCTCTCAATTCAGAGGGATTAGGCTATAGTCTATCACGCTAGCCTACTGCAGGTTGGCAGACTTCACATGTCATCGAGAATTCTCTCAAGCATGCTGGTTTCCTCACGATGTTTTCCTTCACCGTTTGAACATGTGATAAATACGCACATAACTTCCGAAAAGTCAGTGGGTTCAAACTCGAGACCTCTGACATCTCAGTCCACTGGTCACACCGATCGGCTACCACAGCTCATTTCTCCAAATAATCTCCAAATAAATAAAAATCACTAGGATTTATTCTATCTAAGGTACTTTGTAGGAGATGGTAATGGCTTAAATATGTCTTCGGGAGAACTGGGGGGAATATATACTGCACTGATACTACATTTACCATGATTGTTGTTGTTAGGAAGTTGTATAAGAACGTGTTCAGTGTATGGGCTAGCAAGAAGATCAACTGGTACAAAAGTGGAGCGCAAACCTTTTAAAACAGCCACGATAACCCCACCACTGTCTTTTTGCCGGTGGCAATACGGTCGCGATCACATCTACAGGGTTACTGGTAACTCGACGTATTCCTTGCAAGACGTCATAGTAGGGTTAAAATGCAACAAATTAAGCCACCAAATGTTCTACCGAAGTTCAGTAGTTTTTGAGTTAGTTCGATTTTTAGTGATTTTATGAATAATCCCCGAATAAATCATTTGAAGCTAATTTAAAAATAATTTACGGCGCGACTGTACTGAAATTTAAGTTCATATCATAGTTGATGCCGTAGCAGATCTTTGTTGATAATTAAAGTTCAAAAATGACTAAAACTTTGGCGAAGATCGCTAATCAAACATATTTTTTTTTTGTAATTTTTGCCATTACTTCATAAGAAATACTGTCTAGTGCAAAAAAAGAATACTACGCCTGATGTACAAATTACTAGGAAAATATCCTTGTCTTATCAGCTATCCAGAAAGGTATAATTGTCAATACTTTTGCATGTGCGACAGGGTTTTATGGGGAGCAGGTAAAGTTGCGAGGCGGTCAACCTATTGTTTCGTATTCGTATTATTCGTAGTTTTTACCTGCGCTTACACTCCAAACACTACGGTACGCTTTGTGATTGGTCATTATTGTTCTCTCGGCATGCCACGGAGTGCGACTTCGCAAAATCTGGTTAGTTAGTTTCAACTCTACGTCGCGCAAGCTCGTGTTTTGTTATCTGGCTATTTCCCTAACTGTTGCCGCGTATCTTGCTCTTGTGCTGTGCTGTGCCCTCATAAGTGCTGACTATGGCTGCATATTCTAATCCTGAATACGCTGACATAATGTACTGTTACGGACTTTGTGACGGTAACGCTGCTGAGGCGCGAAGAGAATATCAACTTCGCTTTCCTACCCGCCGACTCCCACATGTTACTGTCTTTGGATCGACATATCGGCGATTATCTGAAACTGGCAGCGTCCAAAGAAGCAGGCAAATTGACACTGGCCGTTCCCGGAGATACACGGCTGAGGACGAGGAGCTGATTCTTCAACGTTTTATTGATGACCCTAACATATCGACAAACATCGTAGCGCGTGAGCTTGGTATGTCACAGTGGAAAGTCTGGTCTGTAGTTAACTTGTCAGGTCGACATCCATACCACTACCAACCCGTCCAATCATTAGAAGAGGGAGATCCATCGAGACGGCTTGAATTTTGTCGTTTTATGCTAAGTGCCGATGGTGAAAGCGCAAACTTTTTAAAAAACATTCTGTGGACCGATGAGTCATGTTTTGACCGTGATGGTATCACAAATTACCATAACTTACATTACTGGGCACCGAAGGCAGAAGCAAACCCTAAGAAAATGAAACCAACCGCATCTCAGCGTAGGTTCTCGCTTAATGTTTGGATGGGTATTATCGACAATAAATTAATTGGGCCACATTTTTTACCCCGAACACTAAATGGGGAACTTTATGAAGATTTCCTAAGAAATCATTTAACAGCACTGCTCACGGACGTACCGGAAGAAAGAAGAGCAAACATAATTTATCAACATGACGGATGTCCAGCTCACTTCCGAATCACTATTCGACAATTGTTGGATGAAAGCTATCCAAGCCGATGGATAGGACGCGGTGGGCCGATTCCGTGGCCTGCACGAAGCCCTGATCTGACGCCGCTAGACTTTTACGTCTGGGGTCATATGAAAGACCTAGTTTATGTGACCCCAGTAAATTCAATTGAAGAACTAAGGGAGAGAATCACAAATGCGGCGGACCAGATGAGGGAAACAATAACATCAAAAATCACAAAAACCGAAGTGAGGAAGCGAATAAGAACATGTATTCGAAACCGAGGGCAGCACATCGAACAAGACGTGTGAAATTTGTAATTATAGTCTTTAAATTGATTGTGAATAAAAATAAAAATAATGTTTACGAAATTGTTTAATTTGATTTTCCGAATACCAAACGATTTTAATTATGTAGTGCATGACTTACTATTAACTTTCATACCTTTTTGAATAGCTGATAAGACAAGGATATTTTCCTAGTAATTTGTACATCAGGCGTAGTATTCTTTTTTTGCACTAGACAGTATTTCTTATGAAGTAATGGCAAAAATTACAAAAAAAAAATATGTTTGATTAGCGATCTTCGCCAAAGTTTTAGTCATTTTTGAACTTTAATTATCAACAAAGATCTGCTACGGCATCAACTATGATATGAACTTAAATTTCAGTACAGTCGCGCCGTAAATTATTTTTAAATTAGCTTCAAATGATTTATTCGGGGATTATTCATAAAATCACTAAAAATCGAACTAACTCAAAAACTACTGAACTTCGGTAGAACATTTGGTGGCTTAATTTGTTGCATTTTAACCCTACTATGACGTCTTGCAAGGAATACGTCGAGTTACCAGTAACCCTGTATATACTACATAGCGCTCATAAATAAATTCACTATCATATATTTGTGGACTGAGCCATGTTTCTGTCAATATAACAATACGATAACAACTAGCTAGTAGATTCATATGTAATGCATTAAGTTTAGTCCGTATACCCCCGCAATTCTGATATAGTTAAACTATTCATTATTACTAAAACGAGACTTTACAGTACTGAATACAATAATATTGAAGACAAAATAATACACAATTGTTTCACAATTAATAAAATTTTTAGTAAATACAAAAATAAATTAGCATTATATATCAACAAAAATGACCGCTTAATTATACTTAAATTATTGTAGTTAATGCTGTATGGCAAAATATTAATATGGTTAAAACAAAATAATAGACTCAAAAAATTAATTAAACATTCAACAACACCAGGAGAATTTGACACAACTTCATGAATGCTTAACACGCACATTTCAATACATATCACAACTTATATGAATGAACATCTGATACTCAAGAATAAAGAGTTACTTCGAGCAAGCCGTGAGGCCGCCAGTAAGAATAACTTCAGGTTCGTGTGGGTCAAGCATGATACCATCCTTGTGCGAGAGGTCGACGGTGAACCAGCAATTGCCATACGTTCCCTACGGGATATTTGTAAGATTAAGCCAAAAACTGTCTCCACAAAGCAAAACTAATAACTTAGATTTTATTAATACTAAGTCACTAAAACAGACAGGGGTGACTGGTAAATTACTAACGATATTGAAGGAGAGTACTCGGTACTTGATTCTTATCATAATTATGTAATAATATTAGGTACTTAATTGTTGAACTAATTTACTTATAAATAAATGAAATGTGGATACCTTTCCGACGTTAACGACGTTGACTCAATCACGCGACCAGGCACGTGCTGCCCCGGCCGCTGCCCCCACCCGTTACCTCTCGCATGGCCACGCACCGCGTACTCGATTCGTCAGCGTCAGACCGTTAGTGCACCGCAAGCGCTCGACGCGGTCGGTCTGTACGTCTGTTTACCGCTTTCTATCCGCGTCTCGCGATAATAACCGCATAGGTAATTCGTACTGTGTTATGTGTGATCCGTGTACACTGTACAGTGATGTCTTATCAATACACAAACACCGAGAATCTGGATATGGTTCGTGCGTACGCACGGGCTAGTGATAGTTTGTCAGTTACCTATTTAAGTACTTAGTCAGCAAATTTGTGATTTAAATACCTAGGTTTTTTTGCCTGTCATAAGCCAGGGTAAAGTATGAAGGGAAAATAGATCATGCTTCTTCATAATTTTTTTAGATTCTAACAATGAATAATACATTCTTTAAAGTTGGTATATCCCACGCCCTACACAGGTGCGTGGCGGTCGTGGGGGCGGAGTTGCATTTTACGTTAGGCGTGGCCTAAAAGTCAATATCTGTGCCCATCCGCTACAACCATCAGTTGAGCAAATGTGTCTTAAAACAAAAATTAATAACAATAGAACTATTATCGGAACTGCATATCGTCCGCCGTGGCTCGATGTACAAATTTTCTTTGACGCATTATTAGACTCAATTGGCTCATTTTATGAGTATGACTATCTTATTCTTTTAGGTGATTTTAATATAAATGTACTTAACACTGCAGACAATAAAACTAGAATTCTAAATACTTTTTTGAATTGCACGGGATTAAGTCAGGTTATCACAACTCCAACGCACTTTACTGACAGTAGTGACACCTTAATTGACCTTGTTTGCACAAACGCAAATGCACGTAATACTTATGTATACCCAATGGGGTTGATTGGACATGCTTTTATAATATGCGAAGTCTCGTTCCGTAAGCCCAAAATCCCGCCTAAAATTGTAACATATAGGCCACTTAGGGACATAGAATTAGATAACTTTAATTATGATTTGGACAGTATTAGATGGGATAGGATCTTGCATTTGGAAAATGTAGATGATGCAGTCATGGACTACACTAAAGTGTTAACTTTTTTGTTAGACAAACACGCACCACAAAAAACTAAGACTATCAAAGAGCTCCCTGGCTCACAGATAATGTAAGATTTATGATGTGTTTACGGGATAAAGCATTAAATAGATTTAAAAAGACAAAACGCGACTCACACAAGCTATATTATAAGGAGTTAAACAAGTAGACAGAGCAATATTTAATGAAAAACGTGCTACTTCAAGTTGAATATAAACAGTATATTAACGATCCAAAAACGCTGTGGAAGAATTTAAAATAAAAAATAATCCCTTCCAAGCCCAGGGATATCCCATCCCACTTAAACAATCCTAACCGCATTAACCAGCATTTTTTGAATGTCCCTGGTGAACCAAGCGTCAGTATTACCCATCTAACCTTTTTTGAGTTCCATAGATACAGCATGGCAACGTTCAGCCTACAACCAGTAGATTCTTTGACAGTGTTTAATACTTTTAAACAGATGAAATCCAATGCCATAGGCGTTGACGGTCTGTCAATGGATATGATTTCAATGTTCGTACCAAAGACACTGGAAATTATTACCTTTATAATAAACAGGTCTATTTTAACTTCAAAGTTCCCTTCTGGTTGGAAAACTGCAATTGTCCGGCCCATTCCAAAAACAAATAATGTAACTGATACCAAGGAACTAAGGCCAATAAGTATTTTACCATGTCTTTCAAAGATATTGGAAAAAGTTGTTGGATCACAATTGAAAAGGTACATGGAAATTAACAACATTTTACCTGACTTGCAGTCTGGATTCAGAAAAAAACGTAGTACTACCACGGCACTCCTTGATGTTACGGATAATATACTGGCTGCACGGGATGAAGGTAAGGGCACTCTGCTGGTTCTATTGGATTTCTCTAGGGCTTTTGATGCTTTAAATATTTCATTACTAAAGCGACTGTGCGCAATTAGTGGAAACTCGCAATATTGATGGATCTACTTCGCGTTTAAACGTATCAACCATTAACCCTCTATAGCGCTGTGTAACATATCTGTTACAAACTGATTCTCTGCCTACCAAAATTCAAATATTTTTTCAAACCAATTTTGTGTTAATGTAACATATCTGTAACCAACCGATGTATCGAGTTAGTTAAACATAAAAAATGCAGATGGCGTTTATGCCGCGTAACGGTCGTAGTTTGTCAACTGATCAGGTATAACTACCTACGTGGTTTTGAAAAATCTTAAAAAAATAGATAATCGTGATAAATAGTGTGTGTTTTTGGAAAATATACAAGGTAAGTACATGCACTTTGTAATATAATGAGGGTTTTTATGTTATTGAATACCTTCAATGAGTTTGACTTTTCTTGTCGTGTTTGTACCAGAAATGTCACATTGCCTAACGTGGGTAAGTTTTTCTTTGTGAAGAGGCTGATAAACTGATTCATTCGTTTTGCTTTTTAGAATGACTTCTCGACCTATTCGGGATGAGGATATAGCCGAGGCGTTGAATGTTTACGAAGACAGTGAAGATGGCATGGAAGATGACGATGACAGTGTTGCAGATCCAGATTATCTAGGTGAGAATGAGATTGCGCAAGTGCAATTTTCTAGCGATGATGATACTGAAGTGAATATTCATGAGATCATTCATAGTTTAGAAACCAGTGAACCTGTACCGAGAGATGATTCTACGGCAGTGCCAATTGGATCGCAACCAACCCAATCAGCGGAACGTTCTGGAAAGCCACAAAAATTCAACCTGCGATGGAAGAAGAAAAATCTGCATTTGAATGAGCAACAGTTGCGATTTCTAGGAAATGAAAACGTACCAACAGATATTTTAGAGCTTTTTGGGACATGCGAACCTGCCAGTTCGCATGTTTTACCATTTATTGAAATTGAGCATGGCAAATGCATGGCTTCTTTACAAAAGAATTCATAAAGTAAAGGGGTTGCATGATAAACATTTGATCTCGGCAGATTTTCGACTAGAAGTTGCAACAACCTTATGTAAGCTTGGTGTACCATCGAATATGAAGAACCGTTGATCTATCGAAAACGAAATTCAAGCAAAACGACACAAAGGTCCAGCTCAACATGTTCC
Source organism: Craniophora ligustri (assembly GCA_905163465.1). Classification (NCBI taxonomy): domain Eukaryota; kingdom Metazoa; phylum Arthropoda; class Insecta; order Lepidoptera; family Noctuidae; genus Craniophora; species Craniophora ligustri. The sequence goes on along the minus strand of LR990976.1, from coordinate 3,908,406 downwards.
TCTAGTGGTAATCAGGCAAGATCAGACAGGACACTGGCCCGTTTGGACAGAAAAGAGGATACGCTGTAAATGTCCTAAATGCTCTGGTGTATCACAGACAATGTACGAGAAATGTGGCATTGCTCTTTGTTACAATAAACACAACAATTGTTTTAGACTGTTTCACCTGAGTTAAGTTATCATTTTGATGCAGTGTGACATTTCTGTCACACTCCCTTTATTTTGTTTTTTTTCCTTAATTAAAAAAAAAAATATATTTTTCCAGAAACACGTGTATTTTTATTACTTTTGATTAACATTTTTCACTACTTATTTTTAAAATTTGATATCTTGCGCTACAGAGGGTTAACAGGGGTGTTCCTCAAGGTTCAGTACTGGGTCCCCTCCTATTCATTTTATACAGTGCAGACATCACAAAAATTATCAAGCACTGCAAATATCTTATATACACCGTGAAATTATATAGGTTTATGGATCGAAAATTTTGGACTCTATATCAATAATGGAATCTATTTATGTAAATTTTAAATAAAATAAAGATATTTTTTTTTATAAAAAATGTGACAGACGAACAAAAAACTAGAACGAACCTAGGATATATGGTAACGCCACAAAATTTAACGTACTACGATTACTACGATCGATATCATTCAATGTTACTCACACACACAAACAACTAAGCAGTAAACCATGCCGACAAACAAAGCCGACAGAAATCATAAAAGCCGCCCGCGCCGCGCTCGCTGCCGCCAACTTACCTACTCGTGTCATGTTGCCGCCAAGCCGCAAGGCCGCACTATTATTACCTACCTAAAACTGCGCGGCGAGAGCGCGGCAACATTGCGCCCGGTCGCCATTTCTCCAGTTCTGCTGCAACTCGCGCGCGATAAGGTTGCATTGTTTACGTTTTACGTTGCCACACGAAAATGAGTCGTCAGTACGAATATTCGAACGCGGAGTACTTAGCAATGGTTCAGCTGTACGCTGTTGCCAACTACAATTTAGAAGAGGCCAGGCGGTTGTATTCCCGGCCGGAACATTTAAATGCGCTGCGGCTACGAGGGATTGAAAGTCCTCAAGTGCCTTCACCACATACCATCTTGTCTGCAACTCAGCGCCTTCTCGACCATGGGCAATTCCGTGTACCAGCTCACGCGCAAGGTCGAGGTCGCCTGAATAACTCGCCGGGGATCGAAGACGCTCTTCTGGAGTACTTCGAGCGGGATCCGCGGCGAAGCACAAGAATGGCGGCACAAGAATTTAATGTTAGCCAATACTTCGTATGGAAAACATTAAATACTAATAACTTGCATCCATATCATTTCCGTCGAGCTCACGTCATCAACAACGACGATGCACCGGCAAGAGTTGCCCTTTGTCATTGGTTGCTAAATAATAGTAACGCTTCCATACTTTGGACAGATGACTCATTGTTTACTCGAGTGGGACTGTACAATGTACACAATGAACATTACTGGGCTCTTATGAACCCACACTTAATACGGGAAGATCATCACCAAGTTCGATTTAGTGTAAATGTGTGGGCCGGTATTATAAACGACCAATTAATAGGACCTGTTTTCATTGAAGGCCATCTAACGGGCAGCTCGTATTTAGACATGTTACAAACGGTAATATCGGAGCTGTTAGATGATATCCCTGTAGCGTACTTAGCAGGGATGTACTATCAGCATGATGGCTGCCCCGCCCATTATTCAAGTGTAGTGCGTGCCTACCTAAACACTCAGTTCGGTGATCGGTGGATAGGCCGCGGCGGTCCCGTGGCTTGGCCGGCTAGGAGCCCGGACTTAACGCCTTTGGACTTTTTCTTGTGGTCGGAAATCAAAAGACTTGTTTATACCCGTGAACATGAAAATCGTGACGAGTTACGCAGTGCGATAGTGGACGCCTTTGATAGAGTGAAAAGTGACAGAGACACGTTAAGAAAGCTAAAAGACAATAGTATAAAACGGGCACGTTTGTGTATTGAACGCGGCGGACTCCATTTCGAGCAGTTGCTTCGGTACAGAGAAGTGTGAATAAACTTTTTGCAGGTAACTTGTATGTAAAGTTGATTATTTTGTAAATAGCTCCAATTTTTTAAATACGCCTGAAATACCTACCCAACCTCTTGACTGTTTCAGCTATCTGTTTTTAATTATTGATACAGTAAATACCTTAAGTTATTTATTGAAAAGTTATGTTCATGTAAAGTATTTCTGGCGGTCCTAAGCCCGTGGAAAGTATGAAGGAGAAATTGGAGTACAATTTACGTTATTCCGTGAAAATGTTGCCGCAATGATTGGTGCAGCGGCTGTACAAGCGACTGCTGCGCAAGACGTCGCGAGTTCGATCCTCGCACGGAATTGTATGATCTGCAGGTAATTGTTCTGTGTGTGTGTGTTAACTCTCTGCTTGGGGAAAGTTTAAAAAAGAAAGGTTTTTTTAAAGCTATGGTAATACCTAGGTACCTACTTAATTTTTAATCCCTTTTATCTAATTGGAATGTAGGTTTTACGTTCGTATCTCGTATCAGCTGATTCGCTAAGCGCCAATCTTGTCGTATTTCAATTTATACCTAGATCGGTAAGTTACGTAGATAGGTGTAAGTATAAGTATACCTACCATCAATTTCGTCGCCATCTGCATCGTATTGCGAAATAAAATTTATTTCAATAATAAAATGACATCAATAAAGTATTGACCTACTAGCTTTTAAATAACGCGTAAGTACTTATTAGGACTTTTCGCTCAGACAGCCGTTTAGTACCAGCTGGCTGGCGTTCGGGTCATTGCCCCGCCGCCGCGCGTCTTTGATAAGTAGCGAGTTGGCGACTGCGGCCGATGTTGAATGAATTATTGGTGCACTACTACTAGCAAACTCGATCAAGTGAAAATATTCTTTTCACTTGCCAACTTTTTTATTATAAACAGTAGAGTTAATCTAAGACTTTTTTTTGTTCTACTAATTATCATAAGTTTCCCACCTTTCGGTTCCACAACGACTACAATTTCACGGTGTATATGCAGATCATGTCCAGATTTACATCTCCCTTAAAAACAATGAAATACAAGAATCATTAAAAAAAAAAATGAGGATCTTGAAAATATTTATAACTGGGCATATCGGAACACACTAGTCTTGAATGAAACTAAAAGTAAATATTTAATCCTGAGCTCCAAACATCAAATAACTCAGATTGCTAATATGAAACCTATGATCTATGTAAACAATAAACAAATTGAGAGAGTGTATGAAGCCAGGAACCTAGGGTTATTAATGGACGAGGAACTTCGGTTTGAACATCATAATATATTGCGAACACTGTAAAGAATTGTTTTTACAGGCTTAAGCTCCTCTATAAGATAAGAAATTATCTTAGAGTTGAGTTACGCATACAATTAGTTGACTCTTTGGTCCTGTCTAAGTTTAATTACTTGGACACAGTCTACGGACCTAGACTTTTAGCTAAAACGGCACACCTTATTCAAAGAGTGCAAGACGCGTGCGCCCGGTTCTGCTATAATATCCCTCCAAGGAGCCATGTTACTCCGTTTCTCAACAAAGGCAATATGTTGAAAATGAAATATAGAAGGGACTTGCATTTAGCTGCCTTGTTTTTTGAAGTCATTGAAGCGAAAAAAACCTATGTACCTATGTATGTATATTTCAAGTTAGAATGGATTAAAGATTACAGCAAGTATCCTACTAGAGCCTCATACAACACGCTACGCATACCGTGACATCGGACAATTGCATTTAGGGGTAGTTTCAAGTATGCTGCTACTAAGTGCTGGAACAATATACTACCCCCACTGAGGAGCCAAAAAGTATTTATAACTTTAAATGTAAATTTTTAAAAAAATTGTACTTATCCAGAAGACGCGGATTCGAATCCCGCCTGAGGTTGAATTTTTCTTTCTTGATAAAAAAAATTAAAAATCTTAGCTTGAAATATGCTAAAAAATACAAAAAGATTGTATGAAGGTAATGCAATATCATCCAGAATCTACTCGCTGTAAAGGGAGTATTCTGGGTTGGACAAAATTGTCCAATCGATGTTGCTATGTCACCGTAAGACATAAATAACATAAAAACAAAGCAAAATTCAACACATCAGGCGGATACCTCGGTGGCTCAGTTGGCAGAGCGTCTGGAGTACTTATCCAGAAGACGCGGGTTCGAATCCCGCCTGAGATTGAATTTTTCTTTCTTAATAAAAAAAATAAAAAATCTTAGCTTGAAATATGCTAAAAAATACAAAAAGATAGTTACTAAATATTATATATAAATAAATAAAAGTTGTGAGTGAAACGTACATATAATATTAATAATATATATATATATATATGATAGAAATGAGTTAGAAATGTATAACTTTTATCAATAAGGAGTATTTATAAGGAATATTTATATAGTATTGTTAAGTTAGTAGGTGTTAGAATAAGTTACGCTTATATTGCCGTTTACATTGTCGATCACAAATTCCAAGGCTACCGTTTAAAGCTACCTTTGTGTCCTCAGGCCTCAGCTGAAAATCAGCGCTGAAGATATTATATCCGCAGCATTTGCTGAGCTGTGGCCTTTTTAAATGCACAATTCCACACTAGGCCTGTTATACTAAACTTACTTTCTTACGTTAACTTGGGAATGTACATTTACAAACAATTACGCATTACCTACTTTAATTGGTACCTATGCTATGTATCTGTGCGGGAGGTCCGTGGCGTGGCATAGCTGCAAGTCGCCCCAACAATCCAGTGTCCTGTGGCTGGTGACCTTTTTTTTTTTTAAATAGGACTTGCCCACCACCCAAATCCCTTCTACTGGAACTCCTGTAAACCAGGATCAACAATAGTAACTATCCAGAAAATCGTCGAGACAATGAAGTCCGACGTGTCCCAGGGGAATGATTTTAACTGTCTTGGAACCCGCAGCGAATTTAATCATGAAGTTATATAGGAGGAGTAAGAAAAATATCACTTTTTTTCACTTCCCTCCTTATCAAGCGAGAGACAGAATAGAATTTACATGTCATTGATATGAGAACAGATGTTTACAACTGGGTTAAGCCCAGTTGCCAGGCACCACGGATGATAAATTAATAAGTTATGGGTCCTAATAATGTGATCTATTATATCTGATTCCAATAATAGGTATGGCAAAAACGCTTAAACGCACGGAAATTCATCCTAGTCGCAACAAGGTCCGAGTAATAAATCACCCCAGATATAATTTGCAAACTATCGAGCATAATATTGCGTTCACTTTGCCATAGACTACACTCCCACAGGATATGATGTGCAGATTGCTCGTATTCACAGTTATACGTTGAACAAGGGCACAATGGTGAGGAGACAAGCTTAAATGAAAACAATTTACTTTTAAAGTTGCCGTGTCCTGTAAGGAATTGGGCAACACAGTGGTCCACCTCCAACCAAGTCCTCTCCAGCCGCTCACGGACGGATGGAAAGAATTGGTGGAGATGGCGGCCCTTAGTAGAACAATCCCACCTTATTTGCCATTCGTCTAAGAGTTCCTCCCAAACGTCGGCCTGGGGTTTAAACAATCTAATAATCTTAGCCCGGTCACGTTCTAAAAGGAATTCATTTTTCAAGTGCACTCTTGAAGAGAAATACAGTCTGACGACCTATGTGGTCTAGTGGTTCGAGTACCGGACTGCTGATCACGAGGTCGTGGGTTCGATTCCCACGGGACACAAATATTTATGTGACGAATATAAGTGTTTGTGTTCGTCTGGGTGTTTCCTATGTATTATAAGTATGTATTTACAAAAAAAAAAAGTATATAAGTATTATATCAATTGTCTAGTACCCATAGTACAAGCTCTGCTTAGTTTGGGACTAGATGGTGCTGTGTAAAATGTCCCTGAATATTTATTATGATTATTTAATAGTAATCTATAAGTGTTATACCATTTTGGAAAGCTAAAGTTTTGTACTTTCATTTGTAAAACACAGAAATGATTTTTTTTTAAATATGCCAATCTACGACGTATTTCTGATGACACTAAGTTTTTTATTATCTTTCATTTTCAATTAGAGTTTTAACTGTGGCCGAAATTTGCCGATGCTCTATAAATAGTGTTATTTTATAGGTAAACTAATCACATTTTACGGGAAGAAAAAAAAAGTTGCGGCATTGCTGCGCAACTTACCTAAATCTTTTAAAATATGACGTTAAGAAATGTTATTTTTACTGCATGCGGGAAGAGGGCTTATTGATTACTTGACATGCTTTTTTTACTGTATATTATTTATTGCGGTTATTATTATAGATAAAAATATTAAGAATTTCTCACCATTTTTTGGTTCCCATATATATTCAAAATGATAATATTATATCGAAAACCTGCATAACCGCATAATAATAGATATAGTTTTTATCATGTCATTTTGCACACGTTTCTCCTCAAATTATTCAATATAAAATAGGGCATTTTCATTGTAAAAATACAGTTTTTGTATTATTTATTCGATATTGTTGAAACTAAAAGTGTACCTAATAATTTTTCCGCAATGAGTGAATTTTCATGCACCAGACGTGACTTATGTGTCGTATTACATAAAAAGTCTAAGAAAACCTTATAATAAGAAATCTCTGGAGCTTTTAGATGAAGCTTTGGAGCTTCTAAGCTAGTCTTAGCACATTTAAATGTTTTTTTTTTTACATTTGATGTGTATTTCAAGAAATACGTTTATTAATCACTTTTTAAGTATATAAAGGCGAAAGTTTATGTAATATTATTATAAATTATACTCATTAAATATAGCTGTAAGCCTATAGAATTTATTTTTGATTGTTATAATACTCAAACATAGCTGTAAAAATATTTTAATCTTAACTTTTATGTTTACATATTTTTTATAACTATTAAAAATATATTAACTTCCCAAAAATGTATGTCATTTAAAAGCCTATATATTCAAGATTATCAGAAAAAAAATCACTTAATTATCTTTAAAAACATGGAAGATACAGATTTATGGCACGAAAATGACTCAAGTTCCCCATAGTGCGTCGTTGTGCCTCGAGATCGACCGGCAGCACTCCCGCGAGTACTGGTAGTGCTTCCGTACTAACAGTCCTATATGCTTTACATAAAAATATCAATGCTAGACGCTGACTTTGAAGTAACTTACGTCGTACCGCACCTATGGTGGCCCTATCGGCCCAAACAGGTGCTCCATAGCACATACAGTCTAGGTAAGTAGCCCCATAGATGGTTTTTAATGTATGAAAAGATAAACCCCATGTAGCCGTAGATATTCTAGTCAAAGAATAAAAGTTACGTTTAGCTTTTTCACCCACAGTTTTAATGTGTTCAATAAATGAAAAAAATCTTTCTAGTACGAGACCGAGGTAACATACTGACTCCTTTCTTTTTACGGTGACGTTATTGAATTTGATGCTAGGCGAGGATTTAAGACTACCTTTCAAGATTAGTTGAAAGGTTTTTTTGCGGCGCGAAGGTTAAGCGGTTCCGTTCGCCCCACGCGGATATTAAATGTGGGCTAAGTGTGCTAAGTTTTCGAGACCAGACCGCGTATTTAACTGAATGAGCAGAAGGCCATCGTCCGCGTAACCAGTCAATGAACAGCCGTGCGGGAGCGGTATCGCGAGAAAATCATCAAATCCCAGATTCCAAAGGTACGGCCCGATTACAGAACCTTGAGGACATCCTATAGTCAGTGCCTTCGACACAGAATGGTGTCCAAGTGTCAGTTTAACGGTTCCGTGTAAGAAGTACGAGTATTTAGGAGTGTAGATATTTCTAAAGCAACCACGACTTTTTAATTTAAGCAGTAACATCGGCCACCAAGCGTTGTCGAAAGCACCAGAGATGTCAAGGAAAATGCCGACGACGTATTTACAATTCGAATTATTCACTATCGTTCTAACAGAGAGTGCGGCGTCAGTTGTAGATTTGCCTATGGTAAACCTGAATTGGTTATTATGAAATTTAGGCCCGTCCGGTAACAAACGTGGAACAATTAAACGTTCGAGGAGTTTCCCCAATGAAGGCAGTAACGTTATGGGGCGGTAAGACTTAGGGTCGTCCGGGGGCTTGTCGCCACTTTTTGGTATTATTCGAATAAAACCGCGACGCCATACACGCGGGAAAACGCCCTCAGAAATACATCGACAGTAAACAGTTAGTATACAGTCACCGGCTGTTTTACAGTCTTCCTTAATCATCCGATTAGATATATTTATCATCTCCTGATGACTTATTTACCGGCAGTTTTTTAATGACGTTTGAGAATTCGTCAATACAGGGGAGGTTTGACATAGGTGACATTGGTGGTTCAGCTGCCCAGGCTCTGACGGTGGTAATCGTTGTCCTCAGAAGTTGAGTCGTCCGGAATAAGAGTGTTAAGTAGGCATTCCGTTGTCTCTTCTATACCAGCGGTATGTGTGTTGTTAACTTTAATGTTTTGAATATAAGCTAGGTCTATCGACCTGTTTGCTTTGAAATCGTGGTATAAAGGCGACCACGGGCCTTCACTTTCGAGTTTTTGGACAACTTTGTGCAGTAAATTATTCTTAGATTTTTCCACAGATGCTTTGCACCGGGATCTGGCAACTCTAAGCGTATTTAGTGCAAGGGTGAGTGAGTTACCCCTAACTTGATGTTTTTTTAGTTTATTTAATTTTCTACGCGCTCTTCGAAAAAAATTACATTGTTCTACTAAATAGGCACTCCACCAACTTCACATCTACGGATATTGGTCATAGAACCTCGACCAATGGCAATATCAGCACAGTATGTGAAGGTGTCTGACATGATTTCAGCACACTCTTCAGCTGGCAATCCGTCGCGAGTGAAGTCCTTGGCTAGTGACGCGAACATGGAACTAAAAAATTGCCAATCTGCGCCCTTAGACTTATATCTTAAATTTTGAGCTTGATATTGATTAGAACCTTGCGTTAACATAGGGATAAACTCGTACACGATTAAGCGATATTTCTGGACATTATATTTTCTGGACATTATGGTACACAGCGCCATCTAGTTCCGTGCTAAGCAACGAGGCTTGTGTTACGGATACTAGCTGGTTGATATACTACATATATACTTTTTTTTTTCTCATCCTTTGTAAATACATACATATTATAGATAGATACATCCATGACTCGGATACAAATGTTCATGCTCATCACACAAACATTTGTCCCGGGACCCGGGACCCGTAGTACAGAAGGCAGTGTTAACTACCGTTGGACTAATTGGGTCGTCAAAGCGATGATCACTACATGACGCGTCTGGGAGGACACGCCACCTATCCAAGCGGACGTCGGCACTAGAAAGTGTGTCAATACAAGATTCACCCATGAGGCTGCAATAAGTAGGTGGTGCATCGAGAGTATTGTGAACTGATAGGTTCATCTCAGCGATGAAATCCTCAACGGCGTGGCGCCGTTCAGAGTCCGTGGACCGAACCATGCCATACCAGAGTGGCGATGACGCGTTAACGTCAGCGCGAATGATTATTTTGCAGCCCGCAAGTGACCGCAAGACATTACGGAGGTTGTGAATATGAGGACCAACAGGGTCAGAATATTGAAAATAATAGCTCACAACATAAACTTTAAACGATGCCCATGAAATCTCCGCTACGGCACAGTTTGGGGTCATGAGATTACACAAAGATGTTACAGTTATGTTTGAAGAACACGATACAGAAATTCCAGCTAGTGCTTTGCCATTAAGTTGTACTACCTTGTTACGTAAACTCGCGTTTTGATACTGTTCTTGGATTAGTACAATGTCCAAATTATATTCCGTAATTAATGTATCGAGCTCAGACGTCGCCACCCTGTCGTTATGTAAATTTAATTGTCCGATTGAAAAACCAGCCATCCTAGTTAGTAGTTAGTATTAAGCACTAGTTGCTCTAGTTTCAATTTATACGTGCCACAATCTTGTGATCCGCAACGATGGTTGGACGTTTTTATAATGGTGTGACGTAGGTGCGAATAAAAGAGAACAGTTCGGGTCAATGTTCCGTGTAATAATGAATGACAAAGGCATGTGCAGTTACACTTATAAGGTTAGGCCAGCTGGACACTACACCTCCCCTTTTTTTTTTTTGAAAAAAATAACTAATTTATTATTATTATTTTTTATAATTAGATATGAAATTATACACCATGAAATTGTATAGATTTATGGAACGAAAATTTTGGACTTTATATCAATAATGGAATCCATTTATGTGAAATTTAAATAAAATAAAGATATTTTTTTTTATAAAAAATGTGACAGACATACAAAAAACTAGAACGAAACCAGGATACATGGTAACGCCACTAAATTTAACGTACTACGATTACTACGATCGATATCATTCAATGTTACTCACACATAGGTACACAACTAACACAACTAAGCAGTAAACCATGCCGACAAAGACATAAAAGCCGCCCGCGCTCGCTGCCGCTAACTTACCTACACGTTTGCCGACAATCCACTCGGACGCACTACCTATTATTACCTACCACGCTGAGCGGTGGCGGCGCCGCGCGCTAGTTCTGCTGCAACTCGCGCGCGGTAAGGTTATGCAACCTTACTTACGATTTACGTTGTCACGCGAAAATGTGCCGTCAGTACGAATATACGAACGCGAAGTACTTAGCAATTGTTCAGCTGTACTGTGCACATTAATGGACTCTCGTGAATCCATACTTAATACGGGAAGACCATCACCAAGTTCAGTTTAGTGCTAATGTGAAGGCAGTTATTATAACGGCCAATTAATAGTGACTATTTTCATTGAACGCTATCTAACAGCTCGTTTTTAGACATGTTATAAACGATAATATCGGAGCTGGCTGTTAGATGATATCCCTGTAGCGTACTAACAGGGATTTTCTATCAGCATGATGGCTGCCCCGCTCATTATTCAAGTGTAGTGCGTGCCTACCTAAACACTCAGTTCAGTGATAGGTGGATAGGCCACGGCGGCGGTCCCGTGGCTTAGCCGCCTAGGAGCCCGGACTGAATGCCTTTGGACTTTTTCTTGTTGTCGGAAATCAAAAGACTTGTTTATACCCGTGAACATGAAAATCGTGACGAGTTACGCAGTGCGATAGTGGACGCCTTTGATAAAATGAAAAGTGACAGAGACACGTTAAGAAAGCTAAAAGACAATAGTATAAAACGGGCACGTTTGTGTATTGAACGCGGCGGACTCCACTTCGTCGTCGTAAATAAACTTTTAGCAGGTAACTTGTATGTAAAGTTGATTATTTTGTAAAAAGCTCAAATTTTTTAAATACGCCTGAAATACCTACCCAGTCTCTTGACTGTTTCAGCTATCTGTTTTTAATATTGATACAGTAAATACCTAAAACTATGTTCAAGTAAAGTGGTTCTGGCGGTCCTAAGCTCGTAGAATGTATGAAGGAGAAATTGGAGTACAATTTATTCCGTGAAAATGTTGCCGCAATGATTGGCGCAGCGGCTGTACGAGCGACTGCTGCGCAAGGCGTCGCGAGTTCGATCCTTGCTCGAAAAAAAAATTTATGATCTGCAGGTAATTGTTCTAGGTCTGTGTGTGTGTTAAATCTTTGCTTGGGGCAAAGTTTAAAAAAAGGTTTTTTTAAAGCTATGTACCTACTTAACCTAGGTACCTACTTAATTTTTAATCCCTTTTATTTAATTGGAATGTAGGTTCTACGTTCGTATCTCGTATCAGCTGATTAAATTAAGCAGGTTAGCGCCAACCTTGTCGTATTTCAATTTATATCTAGATAGGTAAGTTACGTAGATAGGTGTAAAGTAATACTTACCATCAATTTCGTCGCCATCTGCATCGTATTGCTAAATACAATTTATTTCAATAATAAAATGACATCAATAAAGTACTGGCCTACTAGCTTTTAAATAACGCGTAAGTACTTATTAGTACTTTACTTATTCGGTCGGACAGCCGCTAGTCGTTTAGTACCAGCTGACTGGCGGGCGTTCGGGTCATTGAACCCGCCGCCCGCGCCGCCCTCACGAGGTGGGTTCAGAGTAGCGAGTTAGCGACTGCGGCCGATTTTGAATGAAATATTGGTGCACTACTACTAGCAAACTCGATCAAGTGAAAATATTCTTTTCACTTGCCAACTTTTTTATTATAAACAGTAGAGTTAATCTAAGGCATATTATAATTTAAATGACTATTTTAGTGACAGTACAAGATGGTCACCGGATTGACCCAAGACAACTCAATATTGTAACTTGTTAAAACGTGTTATTACATGTGAGCGGGCACATACAGACAAATGGAGGCTAAGTGTGTATTAAAATATTCATAATTATATATTTTTATTGGTAAAATGGATTTGTGTATGCTAGCTCACATAATAATAATAATTTAGCTGATTCGATAAACTGTGTACCAATTGATTCATTGTAATATTGTATAGAATCGTTAAATTAATTAACAGACAGAACTGTGTTGTTGGGGAGTTTGTTGCGCCGCTTCTTCTTCCCAACAAAAACACTAGGAAGCGGTGAAGGGCGGGCGTTTTGGGGGCTGTCTTTATTTTCGACGTTCAAAAAGAGCCAATTAAATTTGGCCTACTTTGAATAAATGATATTTTGATTTTGATTTTGATTTTAAGACTTTTTTTTGTTCTACTAATTACCATAAGTTTCCCACCTTTCGGTTCCACAACGACTACAATTTCACGGTGTATATATAAGTGTAAAAAATTCAAAAAGATAATATTTTATATAAACAATTCAGTGTTATTTTTATGAATCACATATTCCTTTCCTTCCCTTGATATCTTAACATTGGGTTCTATTTCTTCTATTACTCTATATGGTCCTAAATATAACCTATTTAACTTATTACCAACTTGATTCTTAATTAAAACTAAATCTCCACTCTTATACTTTACTGGATTGCTGTTGTCATCAAAATTAAGTTTTCTTACATGTTTACTGTGTAACAAAATATTTTCAGCTTCAGCTTGCGCTCTTTGAAGCCTATATTTTAATTCTAAAGGATAAGAGTCGAGATTGTACAATGGTTCTACGAATGAATTATGTGCTAAATTACTGGGTAAACTACATTTTTTTCCAAATACTAACTCGAATGGAGAATATTTTGTCTCAGTGTGAACCGTCGTGTTATAAGAAAAACACCAAAATGGAAGCCAACTGCTCCAATCACTTTGATTGTTATCGCACTGTATACTAAGATAAGCTCCTAAATTTTTATGAGTGTTTTCTAAGGCTCCTAGAGTTTCATGGTGATATGCTGTCGAATGCAGCTTTTTGATGTTTAATAAATTACAAATTTCATTAAAAACTGACGACATAAACTCTGTACCCTGGTCTATAATAATCTCCGTCGGGATACCGTACCATAAAATAAAATTATTTACAAATAACCTAGCTACTGAAACAGCATCCTTCTTTTGTAAAGGATAAGCTTCAACATATTTCGTCAAATTACATTGTAATGTTAAAATATACTTATGATTAAGATTATCTACATCTAAGGGTCCCATTAAATCTAAACTAACTCTTTCGAAAGCTGTGGATGCCGTGGATGTGATGACCATCGGCTCCTTTGTATGCCTATTAGAATGTTTTTGGATTTGGCAGCTTTTGCATTTTTTAACGTATTCGTTTACGTCATAAGTCATTCCTGGCCAATAATAGTGTTTCTCAATATTGTTTAACATCCTGTTAACCCCCGCGTGACCACTGGTGGGTAATAGATGAAAATCATTCAGAATAACAATCACTGTGTCTTTGTCAGTTACTCTTGTGACGTCTTTAATTACAAGCAATTTTGGAATGTTATGTAATTGAGTCATTTCTTTTATAAACATATTTATTAAGTGTTCATTTTGTTTACACTTAATTATTACGAGCTCGTGTAATTTCCTTTGTTTGCAAAAAACGTTGTAATTCTCTGGCTAACACACTTACGGTCGATAACGATCGAGACCTTACAAATATTGCCGATTTTTCAGGCACATAATATAAATTACCATTGTCACTAGTGAAATGCTTAAACTTTTCTATCTGTCTTAAGGTACTTCTGCTACAAGTCAAAATTAATTCAACGCTGTCAGTTGGTCGTTTGAGGATTTCCACTACTTTAGGTTGATCAGGCCTAGGAGTAGAGGGCACCTCAGAAGTGTCATTGTTTTGTGAGTCAGCACGTAACTTACGAGCTTGTGCTCTCGTCATTACTGATACTACATGTCTATGCATATCTTTTAAATCCGTGGAAGTCAAGGGTATCCGGCTCAATGCATCTGCAGCTGCGTTGTGCCGTCCCGGGACATAACTTATCTCAAAATCGTACTCCTCAAGATAAAGTCTAAATTTAGTCAGTCAGCTTGAGGGATCGGTCATATTGAATAAATAAATTAGTGGTTTATGATCCGTCTCTATTTTAAACCTTTTCCCGTATAAATAAGGTCTAAAATTTCGAACAGACCAAACAATAGCAAGCAATTCCAGTTCAATTATAGGATATCGTGTCTCAGCTGGTTTCAAGTTACGGCTTGCGTACGCGACTACTTTGCCATTGTTATTAGACAGTACGGCGCCTAAACCAAGTTTTGATGCTTCGGTTTGCAACGTAAAGGTGTTACTGTCAGAAAAGTCTGGATAGTCAAGTACAGTCGGACTAATTAATATCTGTTTTAACTTATGAAAAGAACGGTCACAATCATCAGTCCATACAAACGTCACATTTTTCTTACATAATGCGTTTAAAGGGTAAGCTATTTCTGCAAATTTTGGTATGAAACGCCTATAGTAGTTGGCAAATGCCACAAACCTTCGTCTACATTCTGTGGAGTGGGATACTTTTGAAGACATTCTACTTTTGATGGATCGGGGAATATACCTTCTCCCGTGATTTTGTGTCCTAAATAAACTATTTCTTTCCGCAAAAATTCACACTTTAATGAATTTAGTTTCAAATTAACTTTTCGCAAACATTCTAAGACTTTTATGAGGTTACTATTATGCATTTGAAGACTATTACCTACTACAACACAATCGTCAAGATATAAAAAACATGACTTATAATTTAAACCAGACATTGCGATGGTCATAAGTCGTGAAAAAGCACTAGGGGAAGTCTTCAATCCCATAGGACACCTTTTCATCTGATACTGTTTGTCTGTTGTGAATGCAGTATATTTTCTAGACTCTTCTTGTAAAGACAGTTGAAAATAACCTTGGCTAAGGTCCAATTTTGAAAAATAAATGTTATTTGACAAGGAGTCTAGGATCTCTGTAATATTGGGCAATGGGAACTTATCGTCCTGTATACGGTTATTAAGTTGACGATAGTCCACTACAAGTCTCCATTTCTTTTCTCCTGACATATCGGATTTCTTAGGAACTAATAGTACTGGACTGGACCATTCCGACATGGTTTCCTCAATTATATCGTTCTTAATCATGTCATTTATTTGTTTTTTAATTTCGCCGTTTAACGCATTAGGAAGCCTATAAGGCTTAACGTACACTGGGGACGTATTTTCCTTTAACCTAATCGAATATTCAGTTATCTTTGTGGTAGTGAGTGTGTCTCCTGGTAAATAAAAAACGTCGGCATACTTGGCACACACATTTTCAATGCTTCTTTGTTCCTCCTTATTTAAATAAGTATGTAATTCTAATGATTTAAGTAACGTTCTAACTCTATTTGAAGTAAAACTATCTCCTTCAAATTTGCAAACATGGAAACTATTTAGGCAATTTATATTTAAATCAAGAACATTAATACGGACCAAATTATCAGTTGTATTTAAAATCCTAACAGGAATAAGACCCATATGTGGTTTTGCGACTATACCCGCTGTGTATACACCTTTATAGATTTCCTTAGCTAAAATAACACAATCCCGGTTGTATGACGTTGGAACGTGTTTAATTACTTCGCATCGGGGCGGAATCGTAAATACATTACTATTAACTTCTATCATAACAGACTGGTCTCGGGTTTCCAAGCTCAGAGTACCATCTTTGTAATTCAAAACCGCATGAAATCGCGTGAAAAAATCTTGACCTAGTATACCATCTGCGGTGCAAGACAAGTTCTTAAAGACATAGAACTTTTGCTGAAAAACTACATTTCTTATAATAATATCTTAATAAACATATCCCATAGATTCTAAATTACCACTTATTCCTTTAATTACTATTTTATCCTCCTGTATTAAATTCATTAAAGTACTATTTTGCCATAAGCATTCATACTTACGTACGCATAAACTAGCCCCACTGTCAATCCCATCCTCGTCGCCACTGTTGAGTCTCGGAACGAATAAAACACAACTTATACCAATCAAGTGTATTCGCTGACTGCTGGCCCACTGGCCGATATACAATTTCCTTATTTTATTAATTCCCTTAATTTATTAATTTATTATTAATTTCCTTTATTATTCCCTTTATTATTAATTTCCTTAATTTCCTTATTTTATTACCTCCTACCTTCATACATCTTAATATTAATAATAATCCTCGATATACCTACATTACACTAATAAATTAAGTTCCTTGTTATTCCTAAGTTGACAGTTAACTACGCAAAAATTACTAAAACTAAAAATAGAATGAGTGCATTGTTTAGGTACGAAAAATCTCTAAGTCCTCATTATTAGTGTCGTTGCCCTGACTGTTGGACTGTTGAGGCCAAAAAACGGACCCTATCTCAGCGTATTGCTGCAGCACTAATGAATTAATGCTGCAGCGCTGGTTTTCTGATGGGACCGCAGTGTAACGTCACGGGCAGTTGTGAAGAAATGTAAAATATAGCTAATAGTAAATAAATAAATATTTCTTTATCTAAAATAAACTAAATCTATATAAATAATTCGGAAAAGTTAAACAAAATAACTAATTACGAGTCATATAACAGAACTAATATAATTTTTTATCTGTGCTCAGTCCGCTAAGCGCTCCCTATCCTTTGTCAGTAAAATGACAAACTGAAGAACTGAAAGTATAATAGATATGATAGACAAAAACTGTGCGTATTTTGTTTTTGTGTAATCTGTAAATATTGTGAATAGATATGTAAATATGTAAATACGTGTGTGATAAGTGTGATTATGTAAATATGTAAGTGGTGATTTCCGAGAATTCTATGACGACGCAACACGAAACTATTGAGTGAAGAATGAAGAATTTGCTGCTACTCGATAGTGCTAAAATTAGCATTTAGCTTAATGCCACCATTACCATCCGTGTATAGACCATGAGTGAGTACTTACCTGCATTTTTCATACAATAGACTTTTGTTTGCATAATAAATATTGTTTATACTTCATCTTAAAGGTGTTAATTGTTTTAGAAGCACGCTGACGCTGTCCCTCCGTGTATTTACCTCGGTTACCAACATTTACAAATGAAGTTCTTTGACCTCGATAATTGTCTTGGGTTTTGTAATCAAAGTTATTTCGAAAATGACTATATCTATTCTGGCTGATATTAGGCTGATTGAAATAATTTTCTCGGCCACGATAACCTGGTTTGTAGGTAACTCCGCGCCTAGAATACTAAGATGACCTAAACTGCATGATCTGGTCGTGTTCCTGGGTGGACATGGACTGTTCGTCTACCGCAGCCCTAATAGCTTCAGGCAGAGACGTGAACTGTCGTGAGGCAATGATGTTGCTGAGCCGTTTGTCGGATAGACCATCACTAAACCTCTTTATCGCAGTCCTTTCATTAAGGGGACGTAGGACCTCATAAGCAGAGTTGTCACCATCCGCTTGAGTTATCGTTAGATTCACAAACAACTCTTCTAGCTCTGTACCGAATTTTTCGATACTCCTACGACCTTGAGTAGCTCTAAATAACTGAGATTGTAAGGACACTGCTGACTTTTGGGGTAATAAATACTTCCGAATGTCGCCTACTAAAAATTGAACATTCGCATAAGAAGGTTTGAGACGTAGTTTTGCACTAGGTGAAAGACGAGTTTTTAATACAAATTCAATTAATTGGCTTTTACCTATATCATTTATGAGGGAACTATAAAGCAAAATACCATCGATCAACTGGTCACCTGTTCTTGTCCGTTTATGACCGGCAACAGGGAAATAGCTGTCTTAATTTCAAAGGAGTTAGCCATTTTTTCGAAACTACAAGACTCAACAAAATTATCAGAACTGGTTTGGCAACTATTATCTATACTAGTAACTAAACTCTTTATTTTCTTAAATGTTAACTGAATATCATTAATTAATATTTGGAAAACCTCACAGGATTCAGTGCTTAGCTTTTTCTCTCTCTTCGGTGCCGATGATGTGGTGGTTTTAACCACCTCGCTCAAGGTCACTCGCGATGAGTGTACTTACTATTACGTTTGGCTTGGCACCGACTTCATACCTTTAAAACTAAAAAAAAAGGTAAAACTGTATGAAGTTATTTTTTGTTTTTTAGTTTTGTAAAAGTAGGTCAGGTATTATTTTAATGTTCTGTTAAAAATTATGTCCCAACAATTACGAGATTTACATTCTAGATTAAATTATTTAAAGGAATATTTAATTAAACTTGGTCCTAAGACGTAAACAAGAATTAGCGAGTAAGAAATTAGAGGAGGCTGAAAGAGAATATAGGACATTAGATAGTATTTTGACTCAGTTGAACCGAGAAGTTACAGAGAAAAAGCTAAGCACTGAATCCTGTGAGGTTTTCCAAATATTAATTAATGATATTCAGTTAACATTTAAGAAAATTAAGAGTTTAGTTACTAGTATAGATAATAGTTGCCAAACCAGTTCTGATAATTTTGTTGAGTCTTGTAGTTTCGAAAAAATGGCTAACTCCTTTGAAATTAAGACAGCTATTTCCCTGTTGCCGGTCATAAACGGACAAGAACAGGTGACCAGTTGATCGATGGTATTTTGCTTTATAGTTCCCTCATAAATGATATAGGTAAAAGCCAATTAATTGAATTTGTATTAAAAACTCGTCTTTCACCTAGTGCAAAACTATGTCTCAAACCTTCTTATGCGAATGTTCAATTTTTAGTAGACGACATTCGGAAGTATTTATTACCCAAAAAGTCAGCAGTGTCCTTACAATCTCAGTTATTTAGAGCTACTCAAGGTCGTAGGAGTATCGAAAAATTCGGTACAGAGCTAGAAGAGTTGTTTGTGAATCTAACGATAACTCAAGCGGATGGTGACAACTCTGCTTATGAGGTCCTACGTCCCCTTAATGAAAGGACTGCGATAAAGAGGTTTAGTGATGGTCTATCCGACAAACGGCTCAGCAACATCATTGCCTCACGACAGTTCACGTCTCTGCCTGAAGCTATTAGGGCTGCGGTAGACGAACAGTCCATGTCCACCCAGGAACACGACCAGATCATGCAGTTTAGGTCATCTTAGTATTCTAGGCGCGGAGTTACCTACAAACCAGGTTATCGTGGCCGAGAAAATTATTTCAATCAGCCTAATATCAGCCAGAATAGATATAGTCATTTTCGAAATAACTTTGATTACAAAACCCAAGACAATTATCGAGGTCAAAGAACTTCATTTGTAAATGTTGGTAACCGAGGTAAATACACGGAGGGACAGCGTCAGCGTGCTTCTAAAACAATTAACACCTTTAAGATGAAGTATAAACAATATTTATTATGCAAACAAAAGTCTATTGTATGAAAAATGCAGGTAAGTACTCACTCATGGTCTATACACGGATGGTAATGGTGGCATTAAGCTAAATGCTAATTTTAGCACTATCGAGTAGCAGCAAATTCTTCATTCTTCACCAATAGTTTCGTGTTGCGTCGTCATAGAATTCTCGGAAATCACCACTTACATATTTACATAATCACACTTATCACACACGTATTTACATATTTACATATCTATTCACAATATTTACAGATTACACAAAAACAAAATACGCACAGTTTTTGTCTATCATATCTATTATACTTTCAGTTCTTCAGTTTGTCATTTTACTGACAAAGGATAGGGAGCGCTTAGCGGACTGAGCACAGATAAAAAATTATATTAGTTCTGTTATATGACTCGTAATTAGTTATTTTGTTTAACTTTTCCGAATTATTTATATAGATTTAGTTTATTTTAGATAAAGAAATATTTATTTATTTACTATTAGCTATAAGTAGTATATTATTGGGCATTCTACCCCACCTGCCGTTCCGGCTTCGCCTCCACTTCGGTGGGATAGAATGCCCAATAATATACGATCGAATCTCATCCGCTTCGACATTACGTACCTGTTTATTTCGTTCATTGTCACTGTCTGTACGTCACATCACTTCGTTGAATCACAATGATAATTCATTATTTACTTGTTCAAACGAGACGGAATGCCTAACGGCGTACAATTACACAATAAAAAGATTACCGACGAATAAGCGCGAAATCGTTCATCGCAACTTGATATAGACCGTTGAAAACTTATAATAACATATTGATAAACACAATATAACTGCCTCGTTAGTCTAGCGGTCCTAAGCGCGACTGCTACGCTAGAGGTCTTGGGTTCGATTCCTAGGTCGAGGAAAGTGTTATTGAGTTTTTCTGTGAATTACTCAGTATCAATCAGCTCGGAGTTTGGAATTGTGATAAAAAAATTGTGATGTGTTACGTTGTGATTTAAATTTAGGTACTACGATCAAGTTTGCGTTAATATTTAACGCGAACGAACAACAGTACCAACTATCAAAGTTGTAACCAGACTAGAGACGAAATTCATCGCTCTAGCGGGAATCGAACCCGCAACCTTTGACACGACAATCTGATACACAAACCTTCGCGCCAAATCTGGTCGTCGTAATAGCTATGAAATAAAACAACATAATGTTATCATGAAATCATCATTATATTTTTAAGTTAAATAACATTATAGTTAAATAAACTGTAATGTATAATATTAAGTATTAAATATAGGTTGTTCGTCAAACAACGTATCAGCTTATGGAGGGAAGGAGGTGGTAGTCCCTCCATTGGTAAAGGAGGATCCTCCGACCAGGCGAGGTGTTGTGCCTGGCGGGCTACTGCCCAACGGTTGATGTTGGGTGGTTGTATATATGCATTCTCGCGTGCAAATGTCACTTGCGCGATGTAGAATTACTTGGGTCATCGCGCTGAGTTCGTAGTTCTTATGTGGCGAGATAGATGTCGCTACATCACTCCCCTCAGAGACCGGAGGTCGATATGCTTCTGATGAAGAGTCAGCGGTTGTTGCGTGTTGCCAGTGCCAGGTGTGATGTTCCAGTGAGTCGGAACAGGTTGCCGCGTAAGTCCGCAGTGAGTCGGGACTGTGTTGCGGTGAGTCCACGGTGAGTCGGGACTGTGATGCTGCGAATGCCTCAGTGAGTCGAGGTAGTGCAGTGATGCGTAGTGGCTGGCTGCTGCGTCGACCAGGAGAGAGTGGCTCTGCTAGATGACCGGCCGAAGTGCAGTGTGCTGTGCCAAGTTGCTGATGCCGGCTGAAGGTCCTGACCAGGCATGTGCGTCCGCTACAGGCGTGTGGTCAGGGTTGAAGCCGGAGGGTTGCTGGCTGGCAGGGTGATGCGCTGGAGAGTGCTGTGAGGAGTGATGAAGGCGAAGCTTGCTGGTCATCGAAGGTTGCGTTGATGTTCAGCTCGGGGTCACCAATATGGAGGGAAGGAGGTGTGAATCCCTCCATTGGAAAAGGAGGATCCTCCGACCAGGCGAGAAGTTGTGCCTGGTGGGCAACTGCCCAACGGTTGATGTTGGGTGGTTGTATATATGCATTCTCGCGTGCAAATGTCACTTGCGCGATGTAGAATTACTTGGGTCATCGCGCTGAGTTCGTAGTTCTTATGTGGCGAGATAGATGTCGCTACAAGCTGACCGCACGAAGCCTTGAAGTTTGCGCCACTGAACAGAATCCTCATTCGTTTGGAACTTGACTCGTACTAGTGCCTTTTTCCACAGCTCCATGGACTCGGTATCTCGCGCGTCACTCGTCCTGTATATTTTAAAATCAACATAGTAGTTGCCAGATGTAGTATTTGATCGCCGTTCGTTACCGTTAGCTACTCGATTCACGAAGAACGAAGACAGAACTGGATAACCTTTTGTGGATTCGCCACGCTCACGACTTAGACCGAAGATGTCTAGAGTCTTTGATTTTTTGCTAGAACAAAAGAATAAACATCGTACCATCACACAATCATATAAAACAATACTTCAACCTACATGTTTTCCTGTTTCTTTAATAAATAACCATCACATAAATAAACAAAATTACACGTATTCAGTTTAAGAACTTCTTAATATATTTATTACATAGTCAACCAAACCAGCTACACGTACGTAATGTTTAAAAGATTGTAATAGAACTTTATATGTATACATTGTGAATGTTGAACGAAACCAAGATAGAGCGATATGGCATTCCTTGAAACACTGGACATTGAAATCATTATAGCTGTTAACGTGAACGCATGATTAAAAAAATAATATTATTATTTATAAGTATAGCTCGTATGTGTATGTGGTAGGTTATATCCACTTGAGTAAATTTATGAAGATTAAATAAGTACCTTGTAGTGGTAGTTGATTTTTTCAATGCTTTGCGCTTTCCAGTTACTGATTGACTGCGATTAGATTTATCTTCATGCGCCTTCGACGACTCTTGGTAAACTTCACTTTCAGACTCGGACCTAAAAAAAAAACAATTATGTAAGATTAACGGTTAAATTAAACAGATTATATGGACAGTGGGATAAG
Organism: Craniophora ligustri; assembly: GCA_905163465.1. Classification (NCBI taxonomy): domain Eukaryota; kingdom Metazoa; phylum Arthropoda; class Insecta; order Lepidoptera; family Noctuidae; genus Craniophora; species Craniophora ligustri. The sequence goes on along the minus strand of LR990976.1, from coordinate 3,885,650 downwards.
TTCGTGATCATAATAGGCGTATCGGTTGCACAAAGTAATGAAGATTATAATTTTAAAATAAAGAAATAAGGAAATAAGTATATATAAAAAATCTAAACAAAGTAGTGTAAGTACTTATTTTATTGGGAACCTCCCAAAGTAGAATTAAAGTAAAATTAAAGAATATTTTATAAGTCAGAAAATAACCTGAAAGCAGAATTAATTAAGTTAATGTTCATACTTACATTTTATTAAGCTATTTGAATCGCTTCTCTGGGCTATGGCGTTGTGGAAACCGCTTTGAACTGCAGACTGTAGACTCTAGTCTGTATTACTACTAACACTACTATCACTGTATACTGGTCTTGATGATGAACCAACTCTTGTAGATGCGAGCTCGAATTTGTTAAATGTTTATGAAAAGTATAGTTTTTATACTAATCGTTCATTATTAATTAACTAAGAATTTTATCACAAAAGCATAGAAGTAATGATGCACATACGACTTTCTGGTAAATTGCCTGTCTAAAAACAAAATGTTGCATTTTTATACCGTCGATGCAGCTAAATTACTTAGGGCTGAGACACTTACATTAAGTTGATTGATTAATAATGAAAGTATAATATAAGTAAGTACTTAATTTGTATTTGAAAAAAGATATAATACTAAATATTTAGATACAAAAATACCTGTAGGTTTTTTACCTCAGAAATTTCAACCGAAACGATGTGCACATGCACAGGCACACCTATACACAATTATTTAACTTTCCTACTTTAGCCACAAATCTAATTACAGTATGTTAATTATGTATGTTTGATAAGTCAAATAAATAATCTGTGTTTTTATGTGACATGGTAGAAAAATATATAAAAAAAAAACTGTCTCATGCAATGGTTTGATTTCTTTGTGGTTTAGTGTTATTGAGTTCTTGTATAAAATTCTCAGTAGCTACTCAGAGTTAACATAACAACTAAGTATTGGTGTACATCCCTACTGATTTACTGACTGTGCTATAAAAAATGATGATATGAATTTGGGACGGAAGACACGTGTAAGCGATGACGATATTAATTGAAATATAATATTTAATTTATTTGATTAGTAATCTAACACCTTTACTTGAATTACGTATTATTTGTTATAATTAATAATAGATAATTCAAGTAAATGTGTTCGTAAAACTTAATCATATACGATTAAATTAGTAAAAATCGAAGACAGTTATTTTATATTTCGCATTATTCTGTACTATATAGCAGAATACGTGAGTAAATAAATATAAGACATCTCGATATTGTTCGTTGAAAATAGTAAGGTAATTATAAACTACATTATTTAATTTTTTATTCCTATTTACTTACAAATAGCTTGTAATGATAACCAGAGTATGTCCATACCAAAATAAAGTAAACCTTAGCTATGTTAATTAATTAATTCTTTATCGTCAAGGAATTTTTAATATATAAATTTTAAATTTAATGTTTGTATTTTCAGAGTTATTTGAAACCTTACAACATCTTGGGGTAATGAGATTATTGATAAACTGCTTCTGCGGAGCACGACATTTTGGAGATATAAATTTTATAATAGCTGATCAATATTGTCCATAAACTTGAAGGTATATACATATAATTATTATCAATATCTACCTAAGCCTAGTATTTTACTTATTTGTCATTTTATGCTTATTTTCTAATGCCTTTGTATTATTTTCAGGATATATAAAGACTAACTACTTACTACGGCACTAAGATCACCTACGTGAAGATTTAATTAATATTTTTTTGTTTAACCTACTGAACAAAACGTATTGAGAGAAGCTGTGCTGGAAATAATCTTCTACTTCGCTTAATATTTAAGGTATATTTATATTGTTGTGTGCAACTTTAATCCGTTATTTTGATATACTGAAAATGCCTCATTGTTCGGTTTGCAATATACATATAGATAGACGTTCGTGGACTGGTCATTTACGAACTAATAAACATAAAAATAATAATGCTGTAACAATTAATGATAACGTTCAAATCCTTAACTCTGCGTTTAAAGGGCGTATTGTTAGTTACCGTATTATTGCGTCTAAAAGCGAAGCAGTAAATTTGCCAGAATTATTTTTCAATGATATTCATGGTCAAGTAAAATGTTTAATTGACGATTCTCTCAAAAAATATACGGTGTTAAAAATTAATGTTGAACTTTTTTCTTTATTCTTAATGTACAAAAATGATGTACAAGAGTTAAAATCTTTTGCGACAAAAAACTTTGCTATACATTTTAATTACGAGTTTGAAACTCTTTATAATACAATTAGGTACTACTACGTTATTGAAAAAAATTGAAGAATTTCAAGAGAGAGACAGTGGATGGACGTTTCGTAGTAATTCCCATTTAGAAATTAATATCAATAAATATCAACCACTCAGCGGCTCTTTTTATATAGATTTACCTAAATTTATAAAAACCAAAAAAGCTTGTTTGAATATCAAAAACAATGATGATTATTGTTTTTTGTGGTGCATAGTGACCGCCTTATATCCTACAACTCGTCATCCGGAACGAGTAACATCTTATCCTCATTTTCGAGACGTTTTAAATGTTAAAGGTGTTTCATTTCCAATATCGTTTTCAGATATCTCTGTTTTTGAAAAAAATTACCCATTTTTAAATATATATGTGTATGGTTTAAAAAATAACAGGGTAATAATTGGCCCCCTTTACAAACCTGAATTAGTTAAGAGGGATACAACAACGAAGAGCATTCACTTACTGTTCCTAGAAAATCATAAATCATCTCATTATTGTCTTATAAAAGATTTGCCACGTCTTGTTAAAAATCAGATAACAAAACATCATAGCAAATTATATTTCTGTGAAAGTTGTTTATTGTTCTTTCCTAGCCTTGAACAGATTGATAGAAATTTGTGTGGAAGGATCGTTACTGTTTTACCAGAAAAGGGGAGTGTTATTAAATTTAAAAATTATGATAGAAAAGAAAATGTTCCCTTTGCTATCTACGCCGATTTCGAAACATTGTTGAATCCAATTTCCGTTCTTGAATCTGACACCGATAATACGTCATGTTTACAACAACTCATGCCTGCGGCATTCGCTTACAACATTGTTTCTTCATTAAATTATACTTTTGATGATAGTTTTAAAAGTTATCGCGGTATAAATTGTGTTTCAAAATTTATCGATTTTCTTACATCTGATGTCAAAAAAATTTATAGAATTTTAAATCAAAATCATGTAATGATTCACAGAAAAAAACGCGTCTGATTATAAAGAAGCTTCTATATGTCATATATGTGAAAATCTCTTATGGACAAATAAAGTTAGAGACCACTGTCATATAACCGGTAAATACCGTGGAGCCGCCCATAGACATTGTAACCTACAATTTAAAATACCTAAATTTATACCTATATTTTTTCACAATTTATCAGGGTACGATTGTCATTTATTCATAAAGAAATTAGGCGAAATGCCAGGAAAATTGAATATTATACCCAAAACCAAAGAAAAATATATTTCTTTTTCTAAATTCCTGCAGGTCACTGATGATGATTATGTACAACTCCGGTTCTTGGATTCATTTCATTTTTTAGGAGCTAGTTTAGACAAACTTGCTAAAACCATACCAATTGAGGATTTTATAAGTTTACGATGTCACTTTCCTGAAAATAACCGATTCAAATTACTTGCACGAAAAGGTGTATACCCTTATGATTATATGACTAGTTGGAAATGTTATGAAGAAACAATGTTACCTGCTAAACGGTATTTTTTTGTTGTTTAACGAATGAGGAGATTTTAAACATGCTAATTTAGTGTGGAATGAGTTTAATATACAAAATTTAGGTGAATATACTGATTTGTATTTGAAAACCGATGTTCTTTTATTGACAGATATATTTAAAAATTTTCGTAAAACCTGTAAACAGCATTACAAACTTGACCCAGCGTTTTACATAACCGCTCCTAGTTTATCTTTTGATGCGATGTTAATGAAAACAGGTGTTCAGCTTGAACTTGTTTCTGACTTAGCTATCGTACGAATGATTCAAAATGGTATTAGAGGTGGATTGTGTATGTGCTCTCATCGCTATTCGAAGGCTAACAATAAATATATGAAAGATTGTGATGTAACAAAACCGCAGTGTTTTATAGCTTATTTAGACTGCAATAATCTTTATGGTTACAGTATGTGTCAACATTTACCTTATTCCGGATTTAGATTTTTAAATCAAAATGAAATAGATAAATTAAATGTGGAAAGTATTACAGATCATTCAGAGTGGGGTTACATATTAGAAGTAGATTTATTGTACCCTGAATATTTACACCAGGAGCATGATGACTTACCTTTTTGTCCTGAAAAATGCATACCACCTGGAGGAAAGACGAAAAAACTTATTTCAAATTTGTATAATAAATACAATTACGTTATTCATTATATTCACTTAAAGAAGTGTTTGGAACATGGACTTATCTTACGTAAAATCCATAGAGTCATTACATTCAGGCAAAGTGCATACTTGAAACAGTATATTGAATTAAATACTCAATTGCGACAAAAAGCAAAAAGTGTCTTTGAACAAGATTTTTTCAAGTTATTAAATAACAGTGTTTTTGGGAAAACGCTCGAAAACACTGAAAATAGAGTAACTGTTCATTTAGTTAATCAGTGGGATGATAAAAATAATGTAACAAAAAAATCAACATACGCAGAAAGGCTCATAGCAAACCCTTACTTTCATAGTGCAACAGTTTTATCCGAAAACTTAGTTGCAATCCAGATGAAACCAGATCGGTTAATTTTAGACAAACCGATTTATATTGGCTTCACTGTTTTAGAACTATCTAAATCACACATGTATAATTTCCATTATAATATAATCAAACCATTTTATAATGAGAGGATGAAATTATGTTATACCGACACAGATTCGTTTGTTTACGAAATATATACCAACGATTTTTACTACGACTTAAAACACAAGTTTTTGGAATACCTTGATACCAGCAATTATAGCATTAAAAATGAGTTCATGATCCCGCAAATAAACAAAAAAATACCAGGCCTTTTTAAAGATGAAATGGCTGGTAACATTATAACTGATTTCGTTGGTTTGAGGTCGAAACTTTATTCAATAAAAACTGTGGATAAAATAATTAAAAAAGCTAAGGGGGTTAAAAGTAGCGTGGTACGTGATCTGAACATCACAGATTATGAGAATGTACTATTTAATAATGAGATTATTCGGAGAAAAAACATTTTGTTTAAATCAATAAAGCATGAAATATTTACGCAAAGTGTTATTAAAATTGCGCTCTCTAATAATGATGATAAGCGGTTAATACGTCCAGGTAATATTGCAACCCGAGCATGGGGTAATTCATGTATTTTAAAGGGAAATTTAAATTGTTAAATGTTGTATAGAATTATAATTATATTGTTAGATTAAATTATGAGGTATGTAAATAATAAAAATGCTTGTTTAATTTTTAAGATGTTAATTAATGATATAAAGGGTAAATAAATGTATTGATGAATCAAACTAATTTTTTTATTTCGTCCTTTACGAATTCCACCTTTGCAATACCTACTTTAATTGTATATATGTATATCCGTTGTTGTCGAACCTGCAACCCACGGTTCGGAAGCCAGTTACTAACAGACTGCACTATTATATTCTAAGCCAAAGTAATTTTCTGAATAGTGTCTTAAATGTGAGGTAATAAGATTGATTTCAGATAAACAGAAATCCTAACCATAATTGATTACAATATAGTAATATGAGCTCAGTGTTGTAATACATTTAGCGAACATGTGTCAGTTCATTGCAGTAAGTATATAAAATGTAGGTAAAGCAAGCTTGCAGTTTTCAATGGAACATTCTTAATCGTGAATTATGTGGTCTGAATTGAAAGTACATAATTACATATTTATAAAACAACAAATTGTTATATCCAAAAATAATTGTGCCATAATGTTTCATTCATAAAATAGCTGTCGTAGTGAAGACATCTAATAAATTAATTCTTAAATAATTACATATTTTATTTTAAATTTTGTACCTGTTGTTACCTGTTTAAACTTGTTGTACAACACAAAATGTCATCGGTAAGTGTTTTTATAAATAGTTATTTTTAACATCAAAACAATACATTTGACAGAATACTTATTAATATTTTTATGTTTTGTTTTTAGATATCGGATTCGGAAATTGTGTTCAGTCAGTCAGGACAAGGACATTGTGGTCAGTTTTCTGAAGTCTTCACTGAAGTTCCAGAGAACACGCATATCCAAAAAGAAAAGAAATCAAGGCAACGACGAGATAAACAAACACGTAATATTGTGAAACCAATAAAATCGTTTGTTATGAACAGGATTCAGAAGAGAGGTCTACAACTCATAAAGATTTCGGTTATCGATCTGTGCAATAACCCTCAAACGAGTGATAGTGATAGTGACAGTGAAAATGTTATATTAAATGCGCAATATGTAGTGCAAGATGCGGTTGATGATGTAATGAACGAAACGGAGGCATTAGTTAAAAAAATTGCTAAGTCTTTAATAGGTTATGATTTTTGTTAGTTTTGTAATTATTTAACTGTTTATTTTTATATTAAATTAAATAAATGATTTGACCTTATAAATGTGTCTTTATTTATTCACTATATACCACATTGAAAAATTATCAATTGTAGGGTAGGGTTATGAAGTAAAATAAATTTCCTTGAATTAAATTCATTTATTTAATCTATCTATCAGGTACAATAGTTACATACCTACATTATACCAACACTTTAATAAAATATTTCTACACTAAACACAACAAAATTAAGACAGAATTTATTTTTTTTTAAATTTTTATTAAGAAAGAAAAATTCAACCTCAGGCGGGACTCGAACCCGCGCCTTCTGGATTGGTACTCCAGACGCTCTGCCAACTGAGCCACCGAGGTATCCGCCTGAAGCCAGAAGGCGCGGGTTCGAGTCCCGCCTGAGGTTGAATTTTTCTTTCTTAATAAAAATTTAAAAATCTTAGCTTGAAATAAGCTAAAAAATACAAAAAGACAGAATTTATTTATATGTCATGCAATTTGAGAATCTATGAACTTTGCACATCGTAGATTGATAGTAGTAGATTTGCGTTAAAATAAAATAACTAAGATATTTTTCTTACAATATTACTCAGTGGTTTGTACTCAATGATACAATCGTTCAATATAAGACAGTAGGCAGAAGTTAGATCAGGTATTTCATCATTACTTTCTAACTCTACACGCACATCGACTACTGGTCCTGATATGAGGTTGTCAATTTGTCTAGAACAGTCGATAACAAACAGAGGGGCGATCTCCTTAAAGTCCCTTGTGTTCAACAATGGTTCAGATCGGCGATCGTAATACGATTGTTGGAAACGTGCATACTGCTCGTATAACAATGCAAATTTATCATCAATGAAATCCACGTTTAGATTCTCATAGGGATAGTAAGTTGAATTGAGGTATACTTTGACATCACGTAAAGTACAGTGATCAAATCTAGACATATCAGCAGCAGATTTTTTTTTTTTATTTGTTTGTAGACCTATAATTACATATCTCGGTTTTTCAATCTGAGATGAAGTTTTAATAGACCAAGTATGTTTTGTAGTTCTAGGCAATAGCGGGTATTCATATAAATCCCAATTTCTAAAAACTAATTGCAGTGTTTTATCCTTTTCCAAAATCTTCAATAAGGTTATCTTCTCTTTATCAGATACCTTAACATGTGGTACACGCCATATGATTTTGTTAATTTCAATATCGTTTATGACTTCTCCAGCATCGAGTTTCACAGCGTTCAAGTTTGTATTCGATCTCAACAATATCAGTTCATGCTTGCAATTAATTATATTTTTTTTGTAATCTTCACCGAATCCAAGAATGTTGCTAAGCGGTATAGATGCAGAAAATGAACCATTACTACTTTTAAAACCATGTATATCCCAACCCCAAGAACGACATGATTTTGACTCGCTTTCATTCATGGATAGCAATGATTTCATAGTAGTTGTAACGCCTGCATTTTTTATTTTATCAATCTCAACACCGTTCAGTTCATATCGTATATCTTGAAAAAGGTACATCAAGGGATTGTTTGTAAATTTAACACTTGTTTTTTCTTTAGTGGCAGTTTTAGTAACATTTACTATACCTTCTAAATATAATGTACTGGCTGATGGTAGAACATACAGATCTTTCTGATTAATAGGTATGCGAATCTCATCGTTTCTGTTGAAACTTGTTATGTATGATTTGTATGAATGATATTCAATACCAATAATGCTATTATCACTAGCAGGAGAAGATAATACATCTAATAAACTCATTTTACAAGACCGATTGATTTGAGAAATTTATGATTTTGTTAAGTAAGTTTCAGTTTATTCTTGCAGTTTGATGTTGTCTTGCGGATAGCCCAAGACGCACTGTTTATTTTAGTAGAGGTACTCTGATATTTATTAGTTTTATTATAATCAATCATTTTCTTTTAAGATGTTAATATAGCTGCACTTCCTCCCCACGTAAATTTAGTAAATTATTATTAATATCTAACAGTCTTATATTCACACTGTTAATTATATTTTGGTTTACTGGAAAGTAAATTACGTTTTTAGGTACTTCGATAATTCTATAACCAGGTGGTACATTCGGGGCAAACTCGCTTCAACTATTTTTTTTTTTCAAAACCCAACAATCCCCCAATCTACCAATAGAATCTTCTTTAGTAAAATCAATAGCTTTTGTGCAAAATATGTTTGTTTTTAACGTATTATTATTGCACTCTAATTTGAATCCTGCGTCTTGTATTTTTGATTTTAAATAATCGTTGATATCTTGCAGTTCATATGCTCCTTCAGGAATTTCAATAACGTTATGATCGTAATAAAATTTGTTATTTTTACTATCAATATTTGGTATAGAATTAAATGTAGATAAATATAATAATGCACATTCATACTCTCCTTCAAGTTGTAGAGTAGGAGAATAATAAGTAGATAGCACTGATGAGTTACCAGTTATTGACAGCGAGAGTGACATTATGTAAATGAAACTAAAAATGTTTTATTCAATTTATATATTTGTCCCAGAAGTCATACAAAAACGTTAAACATAAATGTCCACAATTTACAGAGTTAAAATTTTGATATCTCGTATAGTTATAAAAAACATTACAATTTTTAAAATAATTTAGTAACTCTAATGGGGGTTTTAGATTGCCATAGCTATCAAAATATTCACAATATTTATACACTTTTACATAGGCTACCCAATGTGTTCCTTCGTTGTTAGAATTATCCAAATTAACAACTCCGCTCTCAATAGGTTTCGGTTTGTTTGGTAATTGATCTTTCATGAACACACCTCTGAAATAAGGTACGTTATATGCATGATTCTGGATATCTATATTAGTAAGAGCACGATTAGGTAACCTCTTGATTAGTTTTTTGAACATTTTACAAACAATCTGTTTCCTTTCTTGTATGGTTTGACGTACAAGCCTCTACCCAACGCAATTGATTCCATCATTTTATTATGACGTTGAGATTCTTGTAAATTATTTAGAGCACTTTTGTAATCGTTTACTGTTTTTGCGATACCAGCTGCCCCGTCAGCTAAAGTACCTAATGCAGACAATCCAGCGAAAATTGGAATCAGCGGTAAAACACCTCCTGTTTTTGGTAACGGTATATTTCTAGGTACCGGAATGCGACAATTTTTTGAATACAACTTTTTTGCCGCTAAGTAAGCATACTTTATTACGTCTTCTTTGTTTTTCGGTTTTAACTTTTTGATATGTGATCGAATTTTTGTTACTAAAGATCCAAAAGTTTTTAATCCAGATCCAGTTTTAAGTTTTGCTTTCATTGCTTTGCTTACCAACCAAGAAGCAATTTTTTCTCTTTTCCCTGCATCTGCTGCTTTTAATCGTTTATTTGCCATATTCAATAACTGTAAATCAGCTTGATGTCTGTTATACAAGTCTGAATAATTTGTATAGGCTATATCGTGAACTTTACAGGCTTCGTCTAATTGATTTATGCCTTTGTCTCCTCGTGCTAAACGTTTTTGTAATTTAGTGCCTGGTCCACAGTAATTGTAGCCTGGCAAATGAAGCTCAAATGGTAAATTATTTATTAAATTATTAATAAGTCAACCTCCGTACATGGTTTGTATTATAATGTGAGAAAAAATAATAATAGATGATTAAATACCATTTATTATTTTAGCACGGTTCTCTTATCAATCCAACAAATTTTTATATTTACTTATGCGAACACGATCTCCGATTTCTAGTTTGTGTTTTTTAGGTTGTGTTTTCTTGTGTGATTTTAAAATATTTTTCCTTATTAGAATTTCATTTTCAATATTAACGTCAACCGGTTTACAGTCAATAGTACGGTGTTTTGTGTTGTTGTAATTAAAGACTATACTTTCTAAAGGTTTTTCTATCCATCTATAGGTTCCATTTAAACTGAATGTTTTGTAGAGTTTGTTTTTTAAAGTTTTAATTACTCTTTCTGCAATCGAAGCTTTCTTAATTGAAAACGATGAATACTGATTAATATTAAAACGTTTAATTAATCTTGAAAATGTATCATTATAAAATTCAGTTCCTAAGTCGGTTTGTAAATGGTTAGGGGAACGATCACATGTACTTAAAACATTTTCAAATGCATTAGTTACTTCTAATTTTGATTTTGTCTTCAAGGGTACAGTCCAAACATATTTAGAAAAACAGTCAATTATAACTAAGATGTAACTGAAACCTTTATTGTAATTTTTAATTTTTCTTAAATCAATAAGATCAGCTTGCCATAAGTCATCGATTCCTTTTAAAATAACACAACGACGTGCAAAGTTTTTTCTAGCTGTTTTATGTAATTCATTCACGACCTGTTGCTTTATCATTTTGAGACGGATTGTTAGTCTTCCTCGTACCACTGTTCGTTATTTTATGATCAATATAAGATGTCATACTTGTTTTTAAATGGTCTAATGAGGCTTGAATTTCTTTTGTAATCTCTATTTTTATTTTGTCTATTAATATTTGGACATCTTTTTTAGCGCACAAGTCATCAATTTTCTCATCTACATATTCCTTATTAGCAGCATCGTCTGCTTCAACAGGATTAATAACGCCTCGTAGTCTACTCATTTGCAAATTAAACTCGCCATTTGCAGTTTTTAATATTGTTTTGTCTGCGATATCAAAAATATCTGACAATCGCATCCTTTTGTGAATATGATGACCAAATTTATCTATATTCATTATGTGTGTACAGAGAGAATGCTTAAATGACAATGAAAACCATAATTATTTACCAAGATATTTATTAATTTATAAATTTTCCTTCGCGTAGTTCCTCTATAATAGATATTATTTCATTATCTAACCCTGTATTTCCAGCTCCTCGAGAAGCCATGAGTAGTTTTAATCTTTCAACTAATTCATTAGGATCATCCCAATAAATGTAGTCTACATTTTTATTCCATTTTTTCAGCATTTTCAGTCCTTTCCCTTTTTGAAATTTTAATTGATCGCTGCTGTCGTTTGGCAATTTAAATAGAGGTTTTATAACGTCCATATATTTTTTGCCTTTGTTGCTTTTTATTGGTTTTTTTGCATCATAGTCACGTCTATGAGCATTTGTATGAATCAACATTAATTTATAATTTTGTCTATCATTTTCGGTAACCAAATTTAAATCTGGATCTTTCTTTAATAAAAGTTCCTTTAGCCCTGGCGTGGATGAATATGTGTGTGTGCCTATTGTGATAGTTTTATTACCAATATTTATTTTAGTACATCCGAGCATTAACTTCCCTTTTTCATTTCTGACTCCGAAAGGAACATCATCTATCATTTCAGATGATAGAGACCATGATGAAACATTGTCGCCGACACCAACAGATTTGAACGAGTCGATACTGTTTTGTGAATTATCATCTGAATCTTCAGAATTTTGAATATAACCATGATCTTGATCATCAGTACCCACTTCAGGTATACTGGTATTTTTTTCCAAATCAGTTTCAAATTTAACATATTCATCATTAGATAAATTGCTATCATGATGGTCTGCGTAATCATTATTTTTCAAATTAATATGATTTAAATTTTCGATGGATGTATTTTTGTTGGTTTGTGCTATTTGATTAAGTGGGCTGATTAACGGTTTAAAAACAGTTTGTAATGCTTTTTCATTATCATCTTCAATATTTCGCATTTTTCGGACCTTTTTTTTAACTGCTTCAGCAGCAGTAATAATTTGTCTTTTTAAAGACGTTTCCATTATATAATAATTGAATAAATGATCTACTGTCTTCCTTCACAGTTAAATTAGGAATAAACAATTTTTTATATAATTTTATATTTATATAAACGTTAGATCAATCAAAAACTACAAAACTATCAAAGTTTTTGCGATAGCCACCTTCATTCTTACGACAATCTTTATTTATAACTAGATAATTATAAGGTTCAGTCCATATTTTACTACATAACTCACGAAATTCATTCCATTTCATGTCTGTGTTTACGTGTTCATCATAAACATGACGCATATTAATATCATCTTGCTTAAAAAGAATAATGAGATTCGCATTATCTCTAATAAGCTGTTTGGGTACTTTGCTATATGTTTGATTTAAATAAAAACAATCTATATTTTTATGTCGACCCATTGCAAAATAATTTCTTATATTATTTTGGTTTTCACATGCTACATCATCAAATATAATAACTGAATCACATCTAGCTTCCTGTGGACTTATGACTTCCTCATTATCCTTAAATTTTGCAAACGATACATCTGAAACGTTAGCTAACACTTTTTCAACAAACACATACTTCGGTTGGTTTAGAGTTTTTGAGTAAACATATACATTACGAAACTTTAAACCATTCTTATGCAACAGCAAACCAATTACAAGATTTGTTTTTCCACAGTTAGATGGACCACATATAATACACCTTATAGTGTTTGGTAGTAGTTCACCGTGTCGTCGTTTGCTGTTTTGTGATTCCACGCAAATGGAATCAAGATGAAGTGAATGAGGTTGTTTAATGAACTTCATAATAACACGTCCGATGCTATGGGTAGTTATACTAACAATGAGTCAAATTGATGGATATGCTTATTTCTTAAAATTTATGATAGTATTAATTTAATTTTACTTTATGCATCATTGTACTAATGATAGCTATTGACTGCGCCTAGTATGCAATTATTTGTATTTTGTTGCTATAACATTTCTGTTAGGCTTTGGTTTAGTCAAATTACTTGGAATGACGAATTGTGTTTATATAAAAAATATAAAATATAAACAGGTACGTAATGTCGAAGCGGACGAGATTCGATCGTATATTATTGGGCATTCTATCCCACCGAAGTGGAGGCGAAGCCGGAACGACAGGTGGGGTAGAATGCCCAATAATATACTACTGCTATATTTTACATTTCTTCACAACTGCCCGTGACGTTACACTGCGGTCCCATCAGAAAACCAGCGCTGCAGCATTAATTCATTAGTGCTGCAGCAATACGCTGAGATAGGGTCCGTTTTTTGGCCTCAACAGTCCAACAGTCAGGGCAACGACACTAATAATGAGGACTTAGAGTTTTTTCGTACCTAAACAATGCACTCATTCTATTTTTAGTTTTAGTAATTTTTGCGTAGTTAACTGTCAACTTAGGAATAACAAGGAACTTAATTTATTAGTGTAATGTAGGTATATCGAGGATTATTATTAATATTAAGATGTATGAAGGTAGGAGGTAATAAAATAAGGAAATTAAGGAAATTAATAATAAAGGGAATAATAAAGGAAATTAATAATAAATTAATAAATTAAGGGAATTAATAAAATAAGGAAATTGTATATCGGCCAGTGGGCCAGCAGTCAGCGAATACACTTGATTGGTATAAGTTGTGTTTTATTCGTTCCGAGACTCAACAGTGGCGACGAGGATGGGATTGACAGTGGGGCTAGTTTATGCGTACGTAAGTATGAATGCTTATGGCAAAATAGTACTTTAATGAATTTAATACAGGAGGATAAAATAGTAATTAAAGGAATAAGTGGTAATTTAGAATCTATGGGATATGTTTATTTAGATATTATTATAAGAAATGTAGTTTTTCAGCAAAAGTTCTATGTCTTTAAGAACTTGTCTTGCACCGCAGATGGTATACTAGGTCAAGATTTTTTCACGCGATTTCATGCGGTTTTGAATTACAAAGATGGTACTCTGAGCTTGGAAACCCGAGACCAGTCTGTTATGATAGAAGTTAATAGTAATGTATTTACGATTCCGCCCCGATGCGAAGTAATTAAACACGTTCCAACGTCATACAACCGGGATTGTGTTATTTTAGCTAAGGAAATCTATAAAGGTGTATACACAGCGGGTATAGTCGCAAAACCACATATGGGTCTTATTCCTGTTAAGATTTTAAATACAACTGATAATTTGGTCCGTATTAATGTTCTTGATTTAAATATAAATTGCCTAAATAGTTTCCATGTTTGCAAATTTGAAGGAGATAGTTTTACTTCAAATAGAGTTAGAACGTTACTTAAATCATTAGAATTACATACTTATTTAAATAAGGAGGAACAAAGAAGCATTGAAAATGTGTGTGCCAAGTATGCCGACGTTTTTTATTTACCAGGAGACACACTCACTACCACAAAGATAACTGAACATTGGATTAGGTTAAAGGAAAATACGTCCCCAGTGTACGTTAAGCCTTATAGGCTTCCTAATGCGTTAAACGGCGAAATTAAAAAACAAATAAATGACATGATTAAGAACGATATAATTGAGGAAACCATGTCGGAATGGTCCAGTCCAGTACTATTAGTTCCTAAGAAATCCGATAGGTCAGGAGAAAAGAAATGGAGACTTGTAGTGGACTATCGTCAACTTAATAACCGTATACAGGACGATAAGTTCCCATTGCCCAATATTACAGAGATCCTAGACTCCTTGTCAAATAACATTTATTTTTCAAAATTGGACCTTAGCCAAGGTTATTTTCAACTGTCTTTACAAGAAGAGTCTAGAAAATATACTGCATTCACAACAGACAAACAGTATCAGATGAAAAGGTGTCCTATGGGATTGAAGACTTCCCCTAGTGCTTTTTCACGACTTATGACCATCGCAATGTCTGGTTTAAATTATAAGTCATGTTTTTTATATCTTGACGATTGTGTTGTAGTAGGTAATAGTCTTCAAATGCATAATAGTAACCTCATAAACTAAAACTAAAACAAAAGGTAAAACTGTATGAAGTTATTTTTTGCTTTTTAGTTTTTGAAGTTGGTTTTTCTTTTTTTTTAAAGTTAATTAATTTTTTTCTTTTTAGTGTTGTATAAATTAAACTTTTCATATCAGGTCAATCTAATAGCCTGAAAGAATACAACTATCGATCCATATATACTTATAATTATGAAAGATTTTCCCTTCAACTCCTAACCATTGAGGAGTTGTACCTTCCATCATCAGATCATTACATGAGATGGTGATTTTCAGATGCAAATACTTGAACAGCTTTGGAGAATACATGTAAATGTAATAAATGCCTATAACTGAAAGAATTTTCTTTTAACTCTTAACTGTTAAGGAGTTCTACCTTCCATCATCAGCTCATCAACATCAAATGATGATTATCAGACGCAAATACTGGAACAATTATAGTAAATATATTGAAAATGCGATAATTGCCTATAAAATTTGAGGGTTGCCCTGGATTTCCCTGGGATCCCATCATCAGATCCTGATATGGTTACAATGGGACCATCTGTGAAGTCTACCCTTTTAAACAAAAAAAGAATTTTGCAAATCGGTCCAGGCGTTTTGAAATAATTCGTGAACATACATAAAAAAAAAAAAAGATTCCGACGAATTGAGAACCTCCTCCTTTTTGAAGTCGGTTAAAAATTTAATAAAACACATTATGTTGACAAAATAAGCTTCGCAAGTAAATTAAAGAAACTTACAATAGGTATTCATTGAACGCAGTTATGTAGGTCATGATGACGTCCGAAGTGGCGTGATTGCTGTTATCCTCATATTGGACTCGAACTACTCCCAGCTGCTCCTCATCGGACCCGTTCAATATATCTCCCAGCGCCCTGGATTTCCTTTCATCATTAGGCTTGAACATTCTCCCGGCACCCGGCACCAACACTCCTGTTCGTTCTTCTTTTACTTTTTAGGCCTCGTGTTGGTTCTTGCAATTCTTCGGTAAGTTCTTCTGTGACTTCTTATGAATGACAAAAATGAAATAAGTCTTGGTTGAGAATATTGCGTAGTGGGGAACAAATTTTCGCCTTCTTTCTATAATTCTTCCAACTTATTTTTTTCCTTCTTCTTGTTTGTATCTTCACTCTTCTCAGACATCTTCGATTAGATGTTTCTTTAGAACTTTACAGAAAAGACTGGCTAAGGGTCGCCATATAATGGTGTGACGTAGGTGCGAATAAAAGAAAACCGTTCGGGTCAATGTTCCGTGTAATAATGAATGAAAAAGGCATGTGCAGTTACACAAGGTTAGGCGAGCTGCACACTACACTTTCTTAAAACGTTTGCACGCGACGCAAGTCGGGGTAAAGTTTAAATCGTCTTTATGCGGACAGTCTTTGGTCTCGTGGGTCTCGGCACAATTTGCACAGGTGGGAGATTTAGCAGCGCAGTATTTTCTGACATGTCCGAATTGTTGGCAGTGTAAACAACGGACCACATCGATGTCGTCTACGAAGCGGCAAGTAGTACAATCAATAAATAATTTTTCCTTACTGTCAACTAAATGTTTACGCACCACGGATTCAATTTCTATGCCTATCCATTTTCTACCGTTATCTAACGTACGTTTACGTATAATTTTAGTTGATTTTATAAAATCCTCCTCTTTTATTGACAGCTCGCCTTTGATATTTTGGCGGAACAGCGCGGTCAAGAAAGCACCATCCTCCAAACACGAGGGGACGTCCCTTACCAAAATGCGGGGTCTGCGGCCTTTTGGCTGTTCGAGGCGTAAGCCGGCAGATTTAATCGCGTCTACTGATTGTAATTTTTTTATTTGGTTCTCGTTAGAAACGCGTAGTACGACGCCAGACTTAGCGGTTTTCTTAACGCCTACAATTTGAAAACCATCATCCGTAGGTTTTATGGCTTTCATTAACGCCTGTTTTGTAGCCGACGACGACGCGTAATCAGCTGAGCGCTCCATGGTGGAATATGCGACTACGCACGGCAGCGGCGCGCGCGACTGTATTGCTGGGGTAACTTTAGTAGTTCGTAATTTTAACGAATCCGCGTATGATACATTATTATTAGAATTAACGGTGACATTGGATTTTGCTTTCTCTAATTCCCGCTCTGTGTGGAGTAATTTAGTTTCAGTACAGGATGATTTAATGGCTAGTAAAGAAACAATAGCTGTAATACGCTGAGTCATATCCATAATGGCAGACTTATTCGCGATGTTAATTCGTGATCCTTGATCGTTGACAGGTCATTTATTTTGGACAGATAAGCCGATGCCTCTGACACTAGGTCACAGTAGTCGGCATTGCTCGCGTCACCAACATTCAATACTGGTCTATCAGTTTCAATTAGGTTTAATGGTGGTACACGCTTGGACCTATCTTCGGGCGAAATGTATGACGGAGACATTTCGCTAAACAAACGCT
This sequence comes from Craniophora ligustri, assembly GCA_905163465.1. NCBI lineage: Eukaryota > Metazoa > Arthropoda > Insecta > Lepidoptera > Noctuidae > Craniophora > Craniophora ligustri. Next base: position 3,867,904 of record LR990976.1, on the reverse strand, counting down.
TAGAACTCGCGGAGGTCGGGGACCTGGTGGTTAGTGCACTTCGGCGGAATATGTTTCCGCCGCGATCGGGTGGGTCATCGTTATACGTACACGCCATGAGCTTAGCTTGAAAATTAGCGATTGAGTAAAAATAAAATAGAAACGAAAACCGGACACAAACTAAACGGTCAAAATATAAAACAAAAGTTTTTTTACGCCACCCGCAGTTCCAAAAACTAATAAATTGTACGTACCGAATCCAATATTCAACAATTTATCACAAATATTTAGAATTACACGCTTAAAAACTTACTCAGCCAGCACTTAAAACAATAATACACAACCACAAACAATATCAAGCCAGAAGTCAATCGCGAAACCGAAAAAACAAATAAAATAGGGAGCTAATTAGACCTTCACTGCACCGCACGGAAGCGCGAAGGGAAGTGACCTGCAAAGATGTTATGATTTAAATTGTGCTTGCCGCAATGTTGTAACAAAATGTTTGAGTGCCAAGCTCCAGATGTGTCGCTGGGGGTCTCGGTGGTGATTCTGTTGGTAGGGGTCGGTCCCCGTCGACCCGTTGGCGCGGCTCGATGTGACGTCAGGAACAGGCTCCCCGGGTTGAAGTATAGAAGGCTTCAAGAAGTTCATGTGACGGGAAGAGGGCATATATTGTTGTACGCCCGTGTGATGATGCCCTTCTTCGTCAGGATGTCGGCGACTCTGCTGTGCCCGTCAGGTCCAGGCTTGACAGCGGTCACTCTGCCCAGCAGCCACAGGAGAGGAGGAAGATTGGCGTCTCTCACTAAGACCATGGCACCGATCTTAAGGTCCTGTTCAGCTGTCTGCCATTTGGTCTTTTGCTGCAGAAGAGACACATATTCGTGTGAGTAACGCTGCCAAAAATGTTGCCTGAGTTTCTCGATGCGGTCGAAACGATGAAGCCGCTGCATGTTGGCATCAGTGATTTGAGGACGAGGAACTGACGTGAGAGGTCGTCCGATAAGGAAGTGTGAAGGGGAAAGATATGAAAGATCTGAAGGATCAGTGGATAGAGGCGTTAAGGGTCTGGAATTTAAAATAGCCTCTATCTGAATCAGACAAGTTGAAAGCTCTTCATATGTTAAATGAGTTAGGCTCATGACTCGTTTCAATAAATGTTTTGTTGCCTTTACTGCTGCCTCCCAAAGGCCACCGAAATGGGGGGTATAGGCAGGTATAAATTTAAATTCTATGCCCTGGTTTGCAATGTCAGACTGTATGCTGCTAGATGAAGCTTGCAAGAGGCGTGAAAGCTCATTGAAAGCTCCCACGAATGTGGTGCCGTTGTCGGAGTACACGCGCTGAGGTTTACCCCGACGACTGATAAACCTGTTGAAAGCCGCAAGAAACGCCTCCTTGGTGAGGTCGGAGACCAGTTCCAGATGCACGGCTCTGACTGCGAAGCATACAAAAACACAAATATAAGATTTTGTCAATCTGCAACCTCTACCCTTACGGTCGGCTATCAGCACTGGCCCGGCGTAATCAAGACCTGTATTAAAAAAGGGGAACTCAAGATGCGTCCTGTCGCTAGGCAGGTTTCCCATGATGACCTGGACAGGCTGAGCTTTTAAGCGAGTACAACGAACACAGTTACGCACCGTTTGTTTAGCTAGGTTCTTTCCTGCTAAAGGCCAGTATGTGAGTCTAATGTGCGCTAAAAGTAATTGAGGCCCTGCATGACAAAGTGCTTTGTGCTCTCTTTCAAAGATGAGTTTTGTAATGTGATGTTTGCTACATAATAATATTGGGTGCTTGACGTCATAACTGTAGAATGAATTATTAAGACGTCCACCTACACGTATTAAGTTTTCTGAATGAATAAATGGAGAAAGACTTATTAATCTATTCTTTTTATGTAATATGTGATTATTTTTAAGACATGTATATTCCTCAGGGAACATTTCCTGCTGAGCAATCTGTAAAATAAAGTTCTGTGATGATTGTAATTCTGTAAATGTTAAATAAGATGATTTTCTATTATATGTATTTCTGCAATTGTATATAAATCTCTGTATATATGCTGTTACTCTAATTAATTTTGTAAATGAAGATAATTTGTGTATTAAGATTAAAATTGAATTGTTATTGTCAGTGTTGATGTCAATGTTTGTATTTGTATGTAAAGTGGTTTCTGATAATGAATGTACTTGTGTGTTGGGTGATGTGGGAAAGAGTATCTCTGTACTGTTAATAAAGTCGGGACCGGACCACCAAAGAGTGGAATCGCTGATGCAATCGGCCTTCACCCCCCGGGAAGTGAGATCAGCCGGGTTGCTTTTGGAAGGCACATAACTCCACGTCTGGCCGGTCGTAGTTTCTTGTATTTCACTTACTCTGTTGCGTACGAACTGATCGAGTCGACTTGGCAGTGTAGTGAGCCAGCCGAGCACGATTGTCGAGTCGCACCAAAAGAAGCAGTGATGGAAATCAAGAGTAAGAGACTTACGTACCTTCAGAAAGAGTCGTGTCCCAAGTAAGGCACCGCACAACTCCAAGCGTGGTATGGTTGTCGGTTTGATTGGGGCGACCCTGTTTTTGGAAGCTAAAAGGCGAACGCAAACTGTCCCGTCTACTGCTACCGTTCTCACATAAACACACGCTCCGTAAAGACACTTAAACGTTCGGAGGCGTCTGTGAATGAATGTAGTTCAATTATAGAAGGATTACTACATGAAACCCAACGAGGAATCCGAAGAGAGTTGAGAGCTGGAAGTGAATGTAAAATTCAAGAAACTGTGTATATATGTATAAATTAATTGTTGATGACAAGAAACTATTTTTGTGGGTACTTCTTCATCCTATTAGATTACATTTGAGTAGCCACAGCTGTTGTAATATAAGTTTGAAAAATGAGTGAACTGATCAGACTCCTCCTGTGAGAGAAAGTGACAGACAGAAGGTTGTGTATGAGGACGAGACTGATCTATGCGACCAGAAATAACCCAACCTAGTTTTGAAGATTGCAATCTAGGTTGATTTTTACCTAAATTAATTGTGTTGGAACCTAAGACGTCCCAGAACACCTCAGCACCAACAAGAATGTCAATGGCTGAGGGTATATTGAATGTTGGGTCTGCTAACTGAAGGCCTGGCGGGATAGCAACTTGATGTTTGCCCACATAAGTGCCAGGTTGCGAGTGTGTGATCATCGGTAAGACGAGACAATTTACCCTCGCCCGATAACCACCATAACAAGACTGCAAGGTAAGACTGCAGCTTTCTGAAGATTTTGCAACTAGACCGTTAATACCTGAGACGGTGGAGCTAGTGGTCTGTTTTACCAGGCCAAGTTTTTCACAAAGGTCTTGGGTGACGAAGTTGGAAGTGCTTCCGTTGTCTAGCAGGAGCCTAGCAGTATGAAACTTTCCATTGATATCTGCCACTTTCGCCAAGGCTGTGGATAGAAGAACGTTGGCCTGATTATTTGAACAACATGATGTAACAATATTATTTGACGATGCCATGTTGTCATTTATCTCAGGTTCGGTATGTTCCTTATGTAAGAGAGTATTGTGTCTAACTTTGCAGTATTTGCAATGTGATAGCTTGCAATGTTTTTCTGTATGACCTGACCTTAGACAATTTAGGCATACATTACTTTCTGAAGCTTTTTGAATGCGAGATTCAACATCAAGATTTCTGAATGATTGACAACTGAATAGGAAATGATTTTGAGAACACATAGGACATGATATTTTATCTGAATTGTAAATAGTTTTAGGTTTTGTAGTTGTAAGATAGTTTTTGGATTTATTAGTTTCGTAAGTATGTGTTGTACAGTGTGTAGATTTTAAGTTTTTGTTAGTAGTATTGTCATTTAAAGTTTCTAATAAGTCGGCTCTGTTAGATAAAAATTTAATAAAGTCTTTTAATATTGGATACATATCTAAATTATTTTTAAATTCTTCCCACTCTCGGTTTGTCACGGCATCTAATTTTTTGGACATCATGTAAATAATTAGAGTGTCCCAGTGTTCTGTGGGTTGTCCGAGAGTGTCAAGTGCTCTTAAATTTTTCTTTGTAACGTCAATCATGTTACGTAACGAGCTGCAAGATTCCTTTTGAATGTTTTGAAAGTTAAATAAAGATTGTACATGATTGTTAATAAGTAGCCTTTCATTGTTGTATCTTTCACACAATAATTGCCAAGCAACAGTGTAATTGTTTGAGTTAAATTCGATACTTTTAATAACCAAAGATGCGCTGCCTGTTAGGGCCGCGCGAAGGTAGTGGAATTTATTTATGTCCTGTATACTGTTATTATTGTGTATGAGCGAAATATACGTATCTCGAAATTCAAGCCAGTGCTGATAGTCCCCATTGAAGTGAGGCAAGTCTATCTTGGGCAGCCGGACAAAGTCGTGCCTGCAGCCAGAGCCGTGACGGGGGCTGTCGTCGTCGGACGTTGCAGATATGAGCGCAGGCGAAGAATCGCGTACGGGGGCAAGCATAGCTTTCGCTCGAGCCACCAGCCCATAATACTGCATCTCGAACTGTTCCCTCTCGGCATACATCTCGTCCGTATTCTCCGACAACAACTCCAGCTCCGTCTGTAACACGTCGAATTCCTTATACAGCGCTTCTATTATATTAAGACGGCATTGCAGTTCTAATTGTTGGAATGTATCTAAGCCTGTGCTAGGTATTAACCTTATGAAGTTATTAAATAGTGTAAGCTTAGCTTTGAAGCCACCACGCCTCTTTACAAGTTCTCTCAGCTTTGTCTCAGACAGAATTCAGCAAGATTAAAGAGTCTAAAGTGCAAACAAGGCGAAAGAAATAAGAAATATGAATGCGTAAGCTAAGTTATAAAGAAACTACAAATCAGCTGGTATGAAGCTAATGACCCAGTAGCAAACCGGTTCAGGTAGCAAAAAAATATGAACAATTACTAATGAGGTGTGACTTGTTATTATTAATCGTATATAAAAAACGAGAACAATGGGATTAGCGAACAAAGGAATGCACTGTTGCGGCTTACGATTATAATAAAAAGTAATATTGTTTTAAAGATTTTGTACAGTTTTTATAAGATTGATGATAAAGATTAGGCAAAAAGGGAATGAACAGATGTGTAACTAAAATGAATAAGCTATGATGAAGAGATCAATATGCCTGATCCGTATAGCACTACTTTAAATTCCCGGAAAGATAGAAAAACAAGACAAGAATATAAGGATTGGAACGGACTCACTTAGAACCACGTCAGTATCCACCGGGTGAACTGTCCTCCAAGTGTCCTCTACGCGCAGGCGAACGGGCAGGTCAGTCCAAAGTCCACGGGCGGCACGCGCAGTAAAAGACAGCGATCTTCTTCATCAAAAGACCGCAGGAACCACTTCAGTATCCACCGGGTAAACTGTCCTCTAAGTGTCCTCCAAGTGTCCTCAACGGCGTAGGCGGACGGGCGGGTCAGTTGAAGGTCGACGGGCGGCACGCACAGCAAAAGGACGGCGATCTTCTTTATTCGAAGGACCACTGTTTGAGTGCCAAGCTCCAGATGTGTCGCTGGGGGTCTCGGCTCGTAATAAAAGATATTCGATAAGACTGTAATTTATTTAGGCGCTAAGTGCAAAAAAAGTGAAGACGACTCGCTTCGACGCTAACGCACCGCGCACACGCATACGGTCGTCTTCACTTTTTTTGCACTTAGCGCCTAAATAAATTACAGTCTTATCGAATATCTTTTATTACGAGCCGAGACCCCCAGCGACACATCTGGAGCTTGGCACTCAAACACAAAACTATGCGTATACATTAAGCTGGCCTTATTATCACCCGCTGGTTCGGCCATCGTGCGCGTGATACTGGTTATGTCTGTGGGGACTTGCAGCGACGCATCAATGTAGTGTACCTATAACCTATGTAGATTGCTTGTTTTATAGTTTCTGCCGCTTTCTGCCTGGTACAAATGTTTCGCAGCGGTGTCTGGAGGCCTGTATATCATATATCAAAAATTAAAACTAAGTATTCAGACTATAGCAGGTAAAACTGTAAAATATATGATAAAAAAGTATTATTGTTACATACCGTAATGTGGCTGGCCTTCTTGTATTTGCTGCACATTTTTTAGGCACTATGTGGGTATAGATTGGTATACACCAAGCTGAGAGTACACGCAGAACTAGTAATTGCAGTGCTAATAACTTATAATAATTATGCTGACTCCCGTCCAGGTGGCGTCTAAATTAAATTGTATCATGCCTGACGCCGTATTAAATGATGGCGGGACGATGGGGTCTGTGCGCGGCGGCCGGCATCGTGTGATTACTTAGCGGACATAACTGTATATATCGCTGCTTTAAAACAAAAGGGCCACAAATCGAACAGACCCAATTTTACAGGAGATCCATTTAAGTTTTATTTTTTTCCATTACTCTGTTATTTAACATCAGATAAATACGTGTAATATACGGTTTGAAAGATATTTTTAATCTGCGTGTAATGTTGTATGAGGTTATGGATAAATTTCACGCTGAAAATTTATCGAGCAGAAAAGTCCCTTTTGTATATAAAAATATGTTTGTATTATAGGGAAAATTTAATAAAACAGCCATAAAATTGAAAAAATAAATGTATTATTAAACTTTTTTGCCACAAGCTCACGTAAATTAGACAAAAATGTTATTGATAACAATAAAGGTGACCATGTCACGTGAAAATATTTATTAAACGCTATTTTTCCTCCTGGAAAATAACAAGAAATGCTACAAAAAACGAAATATATTATGTAGGAAAACTCAAAGAACATTCTTATTGTAATGTAGGTATATCGAGGATTATTATTAATATTAAGATGTATGAAGGTAGGAGGTAAATTTATAAGGAAATTGTATATCGGCCAGTGGGCCAGTAGTCAGCGAATACACTTGATTGGTATAAGTTGTGTTTTATTCGTTCCGAGACTCAACAGTGGCGACGAGGTGCAACTCATGTGTGAGCGTGCACCATGAAAGGCTCCATAGGCAAAATATCGGAGTTCGATATCCATAAAGATGATTGGAGGATTTATGTGGAACGGTTGGAACAATACTTTGTAGTGAATGAGGTGAAAGAACAATTACAAGTACCGACATTAATAACAATGATGGGCACTGAAAGTTACGAACTATTGGTGAATTTGTGCACTCCCGTAAAACCAAAGGACAAAACATTCCAACAAATCGTGGATGTCATGGAAAGACATTTACAACCACGGCCGAGTGAACTTGCCGAGCGGTATAAATTTCGGCGCAGGACACAGAAAGCAGGAGAGGGTATACTGGAATATGTCGCCGCACTAAAAAAAATGTCCAAATCTTGCGAGTTTAAGACTGGACTGGAAGAAAATCTGCGAGATCAGTTAGTATGTGGGATCAGCAGCGAAATCATAAGACAACGTCTATTCGCTGAGAGTAAACTAGATTTCGCTAGGGCATACAGCTTAGCTGTTAATTTGGAAGCAGCAGAAAAAGATGCAGCTACAGTAGAAGGTCATGAAAAAACCACAAACGCGGCCCGGGCGGTGGATTGTCAGGCAATGGCGGCGGGGACATCACGCATAGCAGTGGGCGCGGCGCGCGGCCACAGCGGAGCGGCGCGAGAGTTCGACGCGCACAGGGCACGGCCGCGGGGCGCGCCTACATCGACAGCATCGGCGACCGCGCGGCGGGGTGAGCGGGCTCGGCTGGAGGAGCGGGCTCGGCGACCGCCATTTTGTAAAGTGTGTGGCGGTGCTCATGACTTCATCCGCTGTAGATTCAGCCAGTACGTGTGCAGGGTGTGCAATAAGCAGGGACACTTACAACGCGTTTGTCCGAGAATGACCGATCAGCACTACGTAGCGGAGATGGATAGCGGAGACGAACAAAAGGACAGTGACAATAGTGAAGAGGTAACTTTTATTGGTTTTAATCAGTTATCTTTGGATCAATGCAGACCAATATTAATACCTCTCAGTGTACAGGGTAAAGTAATTTCTATGGAATGTGATACTGGTAGTGCAATTTCGTGTATAAGCCTTGAAATGTATAAAAAACAATTTAATGACCTACCGATTAAAGACTGTAAATTAATGCTAAGGTATTATACTGGGGAAACCATACACCCAGTAGGTGTTATCCGGCCTCGGGTGAGATATAAGGGGGTAGTTAAGACCTTAGATTTATATGTTATAAAAGACGGTAAAACAGCTCTTTTAGGCAGACAGTGGTTGTTCGAATTTGACATAAAGATCCCTTGTAGTGAATATAGCAATGTAAATATGTTAGATGGAGAATCATTGTTATTGAAATTCAGTTCCAGATATTGTAACGTTTTTGAGGAGGGACTGGGTTGCTACACGGGCGGGCCGGTGAGCATCCACGTGCGCGAGGGGGCGCGGCCCGTGTTCTTGCGCGCGCGGCCGCTGGCGTACGCGCTGCGCGAGCCGGTGGAGCGCGCGCTGGAGCAGCACGTGCGGGACGGCATCCTCACGCCCGTCGAGCGGTCCGACTGGGCCACACCCATCGTACCGGTCGTCAAAAAGGACGGTAACATTAGGATTTGTGCCGATTATAAATTAACCCTTAACAAAGTCTTAGAAATTGACCGTTATCCACTACCACGTGTCGAAGATTTGTTGGCTAGGCTACACGGGGGACAGAGGTTTAGTAAAATTGATCTATCGCAGGCCTATGCGCAATTTGTATTGGACGACTCAAAAAAATACACGGTTATTAACACTCACAAGGGTTTATTCGTATACAATCGTTTAGTGTATGGTTTATCTTCAAGCCCAGGAATATTCCAACGGCACTTAGAGGAAATGTTTAACGATTTACGTGGGGTTGGCGTCTTTATAGATGATATTATCATAACGGGGAAAACCACGGAAGAACACTTAGATAATTTACACGAGGTATTTAAAAGATTACAGAAATACGGACTTAGAGTAAAAAAGGAAAAGTGTGTGCTGTTTACAGAGTCGATTAGTTATCTTGGGCATATTATAACAAAAGAGGGTATCCATACTTGTCCTGATAAAATTAGGGCCATTAGTAATACCCCAGCGCCATCCAACGTATCCGAACTAAGATCATTTATCGGTATGATTATGTACTACTCTAAATTTGTAAAAAATATTAGTACGTTATTGGCACCATTATATAATTTGTTAAAAGTAGGGGTGAAATATGAATGGACCAGTGGGTGTCAGAAAAGTTTTAATGAATTGAAGGATAGGTTAACGAGTAGTGAGGTTCTCATGCATTACACACCATCGCTGCCACTGGTGTTAACGGCGGACGCGAGCAGCGTGGGGGTGGGCGCCGTGCTGTCGCATGCGACGCGCGCTGGTGAGCGCCCGGTGGCGTACGCGTCGCGGTCGCTCACGCCCGCAGAGCGACATTATTCGCAAATTGACAAAGAGGCGCTCGCTATCGTTTTTGGCATACGTAAATTTCATCAATACTTGTATGGTAGAAAATTTATTTTGAGAACAGATCACAAACCCTTAACATATATCCTAGGAAATAAAACAGGTATACCTGTGATGGCAGCGTCAAGGTTGCAGCGTTGGGCTGTTCTTTTGTCAGGTTATCAGTATGACATTGAGTATGTGAGTTCAAAGAAAAATTGTGCAGACGCGTTATCTAGACTGCCAAGCCGCACCAGTAAGCCTAATAAAATAAGAAAGGAGATAGCATACAGTAACTTTGTTGAAAATTTTTTACCCGTGTCTAATGAGGATGTTAGGAAGGCTACACTTAAGGATAACATCCTACAAAGAATTAAATTTTATATAGAGGGAGGGTGGCCAGTAGCTTGCCCGGAAAAGGAACTTCAATCATATTTTGACAGGCGTAATGAGTTGTACATTGAAAACGGGTGTATTATGTGGGGCTATAGAATGATTATTCCACACACATTGAGATCAATCGTACTCAAACAGTTACATATTAGTCATATGGGTATTGTAAAAACTAAAGGCTAGGCTAGAAGTTACGTGTGGTGGCCGCACATAGATAGTGATGTGGAGGCGCTGTGCCGCGAGTGTGAGACCTGCGCGCTGGAGGGAGACGCGCCGCCGCGCTCGCCGCCGCAGCCCTGGCCGTACGTCTCGCAGCCGTGGACGCGCTTGCATGTCGATTTTTTAGGACCGTACAGGAACGCGTCATATTTAATACTCATTGACTCGAGTACAAAATGGCTAGAGGTTTTCGAAATGAAACAAAAGACTGCCGCTAGTGTAATAAAAACACTACGTAGCACTTTTGCAAGGTTTGGGTTGCCTGTTGAATTGGTGTCTGACCAAGGCCCACCATTCACAAGCTTAGAGTTTTCAACATTTTTAACAAATAATGGGGTTATTCAGCGATTTTCACCTGCTTACCACCCAGCATCAAATGGTGCCGCGGAGAATGCTGTCAAGTTATGCAAGCGTGCAATTAAAAAGGCGGTGAGAGATAATGTAGATGTAGAAGCAGCACTTCAAACATTCTTATTAACATATAGAAATACCGTCCACAGTACAACGGGGGAGACCCCTGCTAGGTTACTACAGAGGCGTCCATTGCGTTCCCGTTTAGATCTACTACGAAGCGAGTATGTTATAGAAAATACAGTACGCAACGCGCAGGAGATTCAGGTTAAAGCTGCGGGGGGAACACATCGTAGTTTCGACCAGGGGGAGACTGTATGGGCGAGGGGATACGGGACACAGGATAAATGGGTTAAAGGAAAGGTTTTAAATTCGGAAGGATCACGTAGGTACGTGGTAGACCAGGGTGGCGGACAATTGATAAGACGACACGTAGACCAAATTCGGCGTAGATCTCGTTTATCTAATGTTATTTGTCCTGACGACAACTCGAGTGGGAGTGAGACTGCCGTCCCGAATGCTGGGACAGTGGTGGATGGGAATGGTGCAGGTTCACCTACACGGGAGTCGTTTTGTGAGCAACCATCGGTTGCCATCCAATCATCCACGAGAGAGGATGAGACGAGCACATCCCATGCACCTCAGTTATCTGAGGCCGTATATCCTAAAAGGGAGCGTAAACCCGTTGTAAGATACGGTTTTGAAATAGATTAAGATATTGTGTTGTATTTATTAATTGATGTAATTTATTAAGTGTTTAATTTTAGTGTGTAAGTTCTATATTTAGTGGTGGAGGTGTAATGTAGGTATATCGAGGATTATTATTAATATTAAGATGTATGAAGGTAGGAGGTAAATTTATAAGGAAATTGTATATCGGCCAGTGGGCCAGTAGTCAGCGAATACACTTGATTGGTATAAGTTGTGTTTTATTCGTTCCGAGACTCAACACTTATAAAAACAAAATAAGTATTTAGCACAAGTTTTGATGATTATGACGTAATTTGGAAAGGATAATATCACATAATCAGTACCTATTTATGTAAATTTTACATTTTTACTAATATAGAAAATCAGTCATGTACACAACAGACATTTCCACGTCTCAGAAAAACTTTTTTACTTAACTAGTAAACATAATAACTGAAGTATTTAACTTCAAAATCATAAAAACTGAGCAGTAGTTATGAAATCAATCAAAAAATAACATAGAACTCCGTACTTACAAAAACAATTAAAGTAATAAAATAGAGATTGAAATAAAACTACTTTTTACGGATTTTATCGCGGTATATTTGATATTATTTTAACCCGACGTTTCGGATCCTTTACAGCATCCATGGTCACGGGCAGACTGAGGTGTTGGTCGTCTTGAAGTCATAATTACTAACAGCTACCCTACATTTTTAATTATTATTGACAATCCGATTTACACAGAACGAGCTCACCGTATCCTTCGGTCGTGTAGTTTTGTTCTTGGATTTAGATTTAATAGAATCTATGATAGGGTTCCAAGCAGGTGGTAATACCCAGCCATCTTCTCTATTGAAATTTGGGTGTTTTTTAATTTCAATAGCCTCACGAATCATCCTGGGTAGGAATCGGTTTTCTTTTGCGAGGACTTGTGGTTTATCAAATCTGATGTAATGCTGGGGTTTGTCTATGGTATGTTCACAAACTGCTGACTTCTTGGCACGGCGGTGTTTAACATCTGCTATGTGTTCTTTTACGCGGGTCCCTATGCTTCTTTTTGTTTGGCCTATGTAAGAGAGACCGCAATCACAATCGAGTTTGTATACTCCTGCATCTTGTAGAGATATGTGACACTTGACTGATGGTAAAAACTGACTAATCTTCTTCAGCGGCTTGAAGTAGGTTTTGATTGAACGCGCTTCAGATTGAGCGCGCTTCAAGATGTAGCCAATCTTGTCCGTGACTCCTCTTACATATGGTAATACAGCAGGTAAGCGCTCAACTGTGGCACGTTTCACACGGTTTCTATGATGAGGGTGCGGTGTTTGGAGCTTGTTGTCATGCAGTACTTGCTTAACATGTTTAAGCTCAGCAGCCAGGTGTTGCTCATCACAGATCCCACGTGCTCTCTGAAACAATGATTTACCGACAGTAGATAACTGTGTTGGATGGTGGTGCGAGTCACCGTTTAAATATTTGTCTGTATGGGTTTTCTTACGATATACAGTGTGACTCAAGGTGTTGTTGGAATTATGAATAACTAAAACATCTAAGAAAGCTAAAGAGTTATTTGCCTCCGACTCCATAGTGAATTGAATTTTAGTATGTATGGAGTTCAGGTGATCTAAAAATGCAGTTACTTTATGGGATGGAAGTATAGTGAAAGTATCATCCACATATCGCTTATAGAACCTAGGTATTACAGGCGCAGATTGTAGGGCTTTCTCCTCAAAATCTTCCATGAAGATGTCGGCGATAATGGGAGATACTGGTGAGCCCATCGCCACACCATCTACTTGCATGTAGAAATGATTATTCCACGCGCTGCGTATTAAATAATCTTACTTTAAGCTAAGTTTACTCAGTAGTTAATTGGTATAATTTTTTCTTTTTTTTTTCTTCATATATGATCGCAAATAATCATATCCTTGAATATCGTTAGTAACTCACCAGTCATGCGGTAAATCGGCTGACTTGTGCCAGATATTCCTAACTGATCCATTTTTAAACCCTTTGCCAGTCGGAAAGAGCTCAATATATTATCTCTCGTTATACGAGAGTTCAGCTTTACAATTATGTTTTTTCCGTTTGGTGTTTTGTTTTTGTGCATGTGACACCCGATATATAGAAATTATATCTTTTTGACTCAAGGAGCAGTTTATATTAGTACTGTTTGTTTCCAGGAGTGAAATTAAATTTTCTGGGACGTTACATATTTCTAAATTGCATTGTCGAGACTGTTGTTCAAGCGTATCAATTTTGTTCTCTAGTCTCAATACTGTATTATTTAAAACTTCAGTACTCTCAATTTGCTTTGAGATAGAATCCACTCGCTTCTGCAGGTCGTTCTGCTGGTGCGAGGTATATTCAGTAGACTCGCGTAGGGAAATGAAGTCCTGCATTAAAGAGCTGTATTTTTCGTCCACCGCAGTTACATGCTCATGTAAGCTAACATGGTCAGATCGCAAAGAGTTCAGTTATTTTTTTATTTCAGATGTAGCCTGAGTAACGATAGTTAAATCGATTTTTATACTCAGTATGCAATCCGACAGTTTAGTCAACGCACAATCGAAATAAGATCGTAACTCGTCGAGTCTTTTGTTCATGTCTTGTGTAAGCGTATTAATGGCACACGTAATCTCGGACTCTGGCTGTTTCTTCTTTCTTTGAGTTACATTTTCACCTATCTCTTGCATACTTGTTAGATTAGGCGAGCAAGTGGATTTAGTAGGTGAGTGCATCATATTTGTAATCTAAAGGAATGCAGCACGCAGAGTGTTACTTCACGCTCAACAAGGAAAATGTTGCCGATAGTGGTCAAGTAATTCGCACCGCGTCTCTCACCAATTCGTGGCGCAGTGGCAACGAGCGCGAATTAATAAACACCGTACACGACGCGCCGCAGGTTCAAACTCCAGCGCTCACGCCAACTTTTCGAATCTTAATTTACAGTAATAATTTGTAGACTCACCAGCGGTGATGAATGGGACGGAGCTACACAGATATAAAGATGGCGCACCTTATGGGTAGGTACCTCCACAAGATAGTAAAAGAAGTACCGAGTTTCCACTCACAAACAACAAATAATACAAGCAAATATTTGGTAGCAAACAAAACAATAATTCAGCAAAGGTCCACTCGCAATGCAATCCACAAGTCGATGAATATTATCCGATGACGTACCTTTTCATATTGTCAAACGAACAATGCAGCGAGACCAATTGTTTACATTTAAGGGTTATTTTTACGTCACACATAGGATCATAGAAAATTCTACAAAGATTTATACAATACTAGCTGTTACCCGCGACTTCGTTCGCGTGAAATTTAACGAAAAATTAAATTTATTATTTAGAAAGAAAAATTCAACCTCAGGCGGGACTCAAACCCGCGTCTTCTGGATAAGTACTCCAGACGCTCTGCCAACTGAAAAAATTTAATGTTCATATTCATGCATTGGTCAGCTCCCGCGTTTTTAAGTCATACGGAACTCTAATTCGTTTCTTGTTCTTTAATTAAGCCTTTCTTTAATCATTATTTAATTATGCCTTTAATTATTAATTTTACACAAAATTACAAGAACAAATTCAAATCAGCTGTTAGCTGTAGTGTTGCCATAGGAAGAAAAAAAGTTGTCGGAAAGAATATGCGGTTTTCAAAATTTGAAAACAGCCGTTGTAATTTTCATCAACGGACTTCAAGACGACTTCTCGCAGCCGTGCGTGAGTGCCTGGAACCTGTGTGTGGTCTTCATCTTCGTAGCAGGTGTGAAAAATAAGGCGCATTTGTTGGAGCGATCATAGTTCTTCAGCGGTCATCATCGACGGGTCATCAAAAATTTGAGCCCAAGCTGAGCCCGAGAACTACGTCATCCATATCAAGTCTAGAAGCACTTCAAGCTAGAAGGCGGTTATTCAGGACGCGCAGTCAATGCAAAGGATTTCGTGAGATCTTTCCATTTTCTTACTAACATTCATTTTCATTTCACTATTGCACATACTAACGTTATTCCATTTCACCTTGTTAGAGTATTACGTAGTGCATTAGACCTAGTATCATACACTCACAGTATTCATAACGGAAATTAGTAACGCATATCATTAATTAATGCCGAGTTAAGTTTAACAGGTTAAAAGTAACGGGGTTATTGATTATTTTGTTGTTATTGTTCTGTGTGAAATTATTTTAGTAGTTTCATCCCATTTATATGCCATTCCATCCATTTAATATTACTACATTATATTAATCAAAGTAATCTAGTTATAATTAAGTTTCGCATATTGACATAAACCTACCCACATTTTTTTAATTTTTTTAAATTGAAATTTGAATTCAAGTTTTCTTAATCGCCTATGACCTTTGAACAGACCTTGCCATAGTCAGCTGTACACTCCTTGCTATTAATTAGGCATTTCTTCGTGCTTATTTATTGTTATTTTACGCTTAGCATAAATTACTAGCTATTTAAATTTAACTTTTCTACTACTTACTTACTTACTTTCCTGCTTAGTCATGGCTGAAGAAATGACAGTTAAAGAACTTACAAAAAAGCGTGCACCAATAAAGGCTCAACTTACTCAATTTACGACATTTTTGAGTACTACTAAGTCTTGCGAACAGCTGAGCGAGGAACAATTAGTCGAATTGGAGATTAGAATTGAGAAACTGGTTACCTTATATGCTACTTATGATCAATTACAGGGTCAATTGGAATACTTGTCTACACGACCTGACGAGCAATATACTGAACGTGAACAGTTTGAGAGTGTTGGTATTTAATCGATTTTATATTGCAAAAAATTAATCATTTCTTGATTTATTAATGGCAACACTGTCACTGAGTGTCTATAAAAGGCATAGTTCATTTTAGCTCTCCCCTTACTTCTATCCAAACTGTGTTAGCAGACAGACACTATACCTTCCACGTATCTGAATATATATTAATAAATTAACATCCATATTTTAAAGTATAATTTAATATCTGTATTTTATTTGTCCCTTATACCCATACCTCCTATAGGTTATGGGCCCAGTAACAGTATTGTTCGTAAGTAGTGTGCTCCTGTGTTGATCACGTAAGTCTTTAATTTCAATATTATATATTGCCGTACCCACATTATGGAGAATTTAAAAACCAAACGAAATATTAACGCATTCAATGGGGAAAAATACACCGTTTGGAAATTCCGAATTCGAGCGTTGTTGGCTGAGATGGATGTCATCAAAGTTATCGACGAAGAACCTGAAGTACATTCGGAATTGTTTAAAAAAAAAATAACCGAATTGCGAAAAGTATAATCGTTGAGTATTTATCAGACTCTTTTCTTGGTTTTGCTAAAGAAGATTTTACAGCGAGGGTAATCTTAAAAAACTTGGATGTACTATATGAGCGAAAAAGTTTAGCGACTCAGTTGGCGATACGTAAGAAACTATCAGGCTTGAAGCTTCAAGGTGACACTCCGTTAGTCAAGCA
This sequence comes from Craniophora ligustri, assembly GCA_905163465.1. Classification (NCBI taxonomy): domain Eukaryota; kingdom Metazoa; phylum Arthropoda; class Insecta; order Lepidoptera; family Noctuidae; genus Craniophora; species Craniophora ligustri. The sequence goes on along the minus strand of LR990976.1, from coordinate 3,851,372 downwards.
TTTTTCATATTTCGATGAACTAATTACGGAGCTGCTAGCGGCTGGAGCAAAGCTGGATGAAACTGACAAAGTGTCTCATTTACTTCTCACTTTGCCAAATTCATACGATGGTGTCATAACGGCTATCGACACATTGTCTGAAGATAATTTAACTTTAGCATTCGTCAAGACGAAGCTATTGGACCACGAAGTCAAATTGAAAAATGAGGGTAGTGACACAGCAAACAAGATTCTGCACGTTGAAAAGAAAGCTCAACATTTTAAAGGAAGATATGAGAATACTAAGCCTAATAATAATCGACAAAACTTCGAGGCTAAAAAGAAATCCTTCGTAAAATGCTTTCATTGTGGACGTAAAGGTCATATGAAAAATGACTGTTATTATTTCAATAGGATGTATCAGTCTCGTCCACAGAAACCTGCAGATAGACCGCGAATAATTCAAGCAGTAGAATTGACTGAAGAAAGATCGAACCTTCTCAATGAAACTTCTGGTTTTGCATTCATATTTGGCAATTATGAAGGTGGCCGAGAAGAAAATCAAATAAATTTCCTTTTAGACTCGGGAGCATCAGACCACATCATAAACAGGGAAGACCTTTTCTATACCTACACAAATTTAACAAACCCATTAAAAATTTCAGTTGCTAAACACGGCGAATTCGTTACAGCTTCGAAGAAAGGAACGTTGCGGGTAATAAGCAATATTGGCATCCGGGGTACTCTCGATGATGTGCTGTTCTGCCCCGAGGTACCATACAATTTGCTGTCGGTGACGAAGATGCAGCATGCTGGGCTAACAATCACGTTTGACCGACACTGAACAAATATCAGTAAGGACGGTAAAATACTGATGCAAGGTAAAAATATTAATAATTTAATTTCATTGAACTTTCAAGTGGAAGTTAATCGGTCTATTTCCCAAATATGTAATAATAGTTACAATTTGTGGCATCAACGGTTAAGCCATATAAGCAAACAAAAGTTTTTAGAGTTAAAAAATAATTGTATGATTAATGACGTAAGTTTGATTGAAATAATATCGCCCGATGATAATTTGTGTGAAGCTTGTATTAACGGGAAACAATCCCGATTACCATTTAATACTTCCAAAGATAAAAGTTACATAAAGCGACCGTTATTTGTAGTGCATACTGATGTGTGTGGGCCAATCACTCCTTCAACAATTGATAACAAGAATTATTTTGTTATTCGTCGATCAATTCACTCATTACTGTGTTGCATACTTGATAGCGTATAAATTAGATGTGTTTACGGTTTTTAAAGATTTTGTGGCAAAAAGTGAAATTAAATTCAACTTGAAATTGGTTAATTTGTATTGTGACAATGGCAGAGAATATGTCTAGTGAAATGAAAGATTACTGTGTTCTGAATAACGTATCATTTTACTATTCCTAGAACTCCTCAGCAAAATGGGGTTTCTGAGCGTATGATTAACGGTTCTAAATTGCCTAAGTGTTTCTGGGGTGAGGCAGTTTTAACTGCGGTATACTTAATAAATATTACTCCTACCCGCGCTTTGAAACAAATTCAAACTCCATTTGAAATGTGGCACTATAAAAAACCTGAAATAAAATATTTAAAGGTTTTTGGTTCTACGGTATATGTGCATAATAAAACCACTAAAACTAAGTTTGACGAAAAATCATGGAAAGGTATTTTGGTAGGGTATGTACCCAATGGCTATAAGGTATGGAACGTAGAACGCGCAAAATATGAAACTGTCAGGGATGTCATAGTAGATGAGGTTAATTTTTTGAAATCAAGGCCTCCTTTGCATTTTGAAGGAAATGAGATCGAAAGTTTTCATTACAAAAGTGATGATACTAATGTGATATCAAAGTCACAGTCAATAAAACCTCAATGTACCGACAGCACTAAATCTGATGTTTCCAAAGCTGATGAAACTTAATCCAATAGTTCGAAATTGGAGGGTTTAAAATCAGTTGAATCAAAATCAGATAATTTAATATTACATGATTCTAAATCAGATAGTACAAAATCTGATGAATCAATAAGTTGTAGTAAAATTCGAAAACTAAATAATTCGAATGACATACTTAAACCAAATATTAATAATAATGAAGCAAGTTCCAGTAAAACTTGTATGCCTGATGAAAATGTACGTGATTCTTGTCAGTTGAGAAGGAGCGCTAGGCTTAAAGGTCGTCCCCCTAAATCTTATAATAAATTTGATGATGTTTTATTGTGTGCTGAATCAATTAGTTATAAATTACCTACTTCATTTAATGAAATTAAATATAGAAATAATAAAATTCAATGGGAACGTGCGATTAAGGATGAGTTAGATTCACTTTTAACGAATAATACTTGGATATTAATACCTAAACCTATTAATAAAAATATTGTGGATTGCAAATGGATATTTAGTATTAAAAATGATCAGTTTGGTAATCCATCGAGGTACAAGGCACGTCTCGTAGCCAGAGGTTTTAGTCAGGAATATTTAATGGACTATAACGAAACCTTTGCCCCCGTTGCTCGTATAGCCAGTTTTAGATTTATGATTAGTTTTGCAAATCAATATAATTTATTAGTTCATCATATGGACGTTAAAACAGCATTTTTAAATGGCACTTTAAAAGAAGAAATTTATATGAGGGTGCCAGAGGGGGTAATTAGTAAAGATGGTTATGTTTGTAAATTAAATAAGGCTTTGTACGGACTAAAACTTGCTGCGATATGTTGGTTTGAATTATTTGATCAGTGTCTTAAAGAAAAAGGGTTTGTGAATTCATCAGTTGATAGATGTATTTATATTTTGGATAAAGGTGATAAGTAAAAATATTTACCTTTTGCCTTATGTCGATGATCTGGTTCTGATGTGTTCGGACCGGAAATCAATCGACAGCCTTAAAGGTTACTTAATGAGTAAATTTAAAATGGAAGATTTAAATGAAATAAAATTGTTTTTGGGCATTAAAATTACTCGGTATGATAACTCAATTACATTAGATCAAACTGCGTACATAAAAACCATTTTAAATAAATTTGGTATGTCTGAGTATAAACCTATTAGTACACCTTTAGAAAATAAACCTAACTATGAAAATCTAAATTTGGACGGTGAATATAATGCACCTTGTCGCAATCTTATTGGATGTTTGATGTATGTTATGTTGTGTACACGTCCTGATTTAAGTGTTAGTGTTAATATTTTGAGCAGGTACACAAACAAAAATAATAGAGTTGTGGCAATGTCTCAAAAGAGTGCTTAGGTATTTGAAGGGCACAATTAAATTAAAATTAACTTATAAGCGTTGTAATGATTTTAATCATATTTTATGTGGATATGTGGATTCGGATTGGGGTGGTAATGATGTTAATAATAGAAAAAGTACAACTGGTTACTTATTTAAATTATTCGATAGCTGTACCATAACATGGAATACAAAGAGGCAAATGTCTGTAGCGGCTTCTTCGACTGAGGCAGAGTACATGGCATTGTTTGAAGCTGTAAGAGAAGCACTATGGCTCAAATCTCTGGCAATTAGTGTACACATTAATATTGCCAATCCAATAGCTATTTTCGAAGACAATAATGGTTGTATTAGTATAGCAAATAATCCATCTAGCCACAAACGGTCTAAACACATTGATATAAAGTACCATTTTTCTAGAGAACAAGTTGAAAACAATGTAATCAAATTGTGTTATATATCCACAGGTAAACAAATGGCGGATGTGCTCACGAAACCGCTACCAGCCGTCGCATTTAAACAGTTCAGAGATGAAATGGGTTTATATTTACAGTGATTTGTTGTTTTGATTTTGTATATTTTTTTTAGTTAATGGTCTGATTAGGTTTTCCTGGGTTTCCCTAATCCTAGCAACAAATGTTGGGCCATAATTGTTGTAATTTTTCCCAGTAATTACTTGGAAGGTTTATAGCGTTCTGGTTAGTTTAGATAAACTTTATTTATATAAATATAAATAGTATGTATGGATTATTTTTTTGAGGGGGCGTGTCGGTATTTAATCGATTTTATATTGTAAAAAATTAATCATTTCTTGATTTATTAATGGCAACACTGTCACTGAGTGTCTATAAAAGGCATAGTTCATTTTAGCTCTCCCCTTACTTCTATCCAAACTGTGTTAGCAGACAGACACTATACCTTCCACGTATCTGAATATATATTAATAAATTAACATCTATATTTTAAAGTATAATTTAATATCTGCATTTTATTTGTCGCTTATACCCATACCTCCTATATATACAATAAGCTATTCGTGTAAATTCACTCAGTGGGCAGCTAAATAAATCAACCTGTTGTGATATTGGTGAGCGTCAGAATGGCTGGTTGTCTGTGGCGTTGGTCTATGAGAGTTGATTCGAAAATTGCTTCATAATTGCTTATATTTGCTTCATATAATAAATAATTGCTACATAGGATATATATTTAGAAACAAAATATTTTTTTTGACCAGCGATCCTAACGTTTGGATGGCTGGTCAACCTCCTAGTTTATAGTCAAGCATGCAGAGTTTCCCGAAATGTATTGCGTCAATAATTGCTTCATTTATCTAATTTAGTTGTAACTTCAAACATATGTTAAATAAAGGATACAGTACCAATTATTTAAATTATCTCAAGGAAAAGTGCCTGATAAAATAATAAATAATTAGCTATGTAGGTGTCGGTTTAATCGTTTAGGCTCTGGTGACATCGGAAGTAATGCGATTTTTTTTTATTTACGATATTCTTATAATGTACTTATTATCCACCTACCTACTCAAAACATAACATGCCATTTAACAATTTGAAACGCCTGTCTCCTAAAGTAGCAATATCGTTGAGTGAAGACACACTGCAACTATTTGCCTTTATTATTTTATCAGGCACTTTTCCTTGGGATAATTTAAATAATTGGTACATCCTTTATTTAACATATTTTTGAAGTTACAACTAAATTAGATAAATGAAGCAAATATGAAGCAATTATTGACGCAATAAATTTCGGGAAACTCTGCATGCTTGACTATAAACTAGGAGGTTGACCAGCCATCCAAACGTCAGGATCGCTGGTCAAAGAAAATATTTTGTTTCTAAATATATATCCTATGTAGCAATTATTTATTATATGAAGCAAATATAAGCAATTATGAAGCAATTTTCGAATCAACTCTCATAGACCAACGCCACAGACAACCAACCATTCTGACACTCACGTGATATTGCATTGCGCGCCCGCAAAACACGCGTGAGGGGCGCCTGCTGCAGCAAGTTGGTGCGGGCCACTGGCACACACAGCAGCGGCGGCCGACGCCGACGCGACACGTACTCATCCGGGGCACACAACCCAACTATCCCTAGGACGGCTGGATTGTGTATCTTACCACGCATAACTTTAAACACGTAAGTGGCGAGAGCTACCTCCCTTCTCACTTCAAGTTTAAAATAACCAGTGATACCATAGAAACAAGGTAGGATACAGGAGTGGATATCCAGGGTATACACCATACCACACTGTTTAAAATATATAAATCTTAGAAATTTGTTTTGTATACGTTCCAACATTAATTTGTACTTACATTCGCTAGGTGACCAGATTATTGCATTGCATTCTAAATGGCTTTTCACAAGAGCTTCGTATAATGCCCTCAGAGCACAGATGTTGGTGAACTGGTTTGAGAGACGTAACATCATTTCTAAGTTTCGGTAGGCTTTCTTACAAACTTTGGTGGCATGTTTTCTAAAATGTAAGTCAGCAGTGAAGTGCACGCCTAAGTCCCTAACTTCAGTGACACGTTGCAGCGGTGTTCCGTCCATATAATAAAGATAATGACTCGGTTTGCGCACGCGCGTGAATGATAACACTGAACATTTCCCCACGTTGAAATACAATTTATTTCTAAAGCTCCATTCAACAACATTATTCACATCATCTTGTCTAAATATTATTAGAAAATTAGCATTATCTCGTAACAATTGTTTCGGAATCTTTGAATAAGTTTGAAATAAATAAAAACAATCAATTTGTTTATGTCTGCCCATACAGAAATAATAACGAATATTCGTCTGATTCTCGGTTGCAACGTCATCAAAAATAAATACAGAATTGTTTAAAACTTCACTCGGAGATATCACATCTTTGTCGTCATTGATTTCATAAAAGTTTATCTGAGGTACTCTCCTTATGACTTCTTGTAAAAAACTATATTTTGGCTGAAAACTAGTTTAGGAGTACAGGTAAAGGTTATTAAATTTCAGCCCATTATCATGTAAGAGTAAACTGATCATTACATTTGATTTGCCACAGTTTGAGGAACCGCATATTAAACTACGAATCGTATTAGGCAATAATGTACTGTGTTTAATGTGATGATCAGAGTCTTCGAATTTTATACTATTATAACGTTCAGGGATATGGGTTGCTTGATCAACTTCATCTTGCTTATTACATCTATTTCTTACTATCAGTCAAATATATATCATACGTATTGAGGGACAGTAAGATATAGAAAATAGATCAAAGATAAATATATACACATTATAGGTATATTATTTAAAACTTCGCGTCGGTGTGGACTGACCTTATACTAAGCTGTAATGAGAGTATACTCGCATTACATGCCTAGGACTAGCTATATGAAGCCTCCATAAAACACATTCCATTTTGTCAGGTTCAGGCTTGTATCGACAAGATGAATCACTATACTGATGCATCATTTATGTTATTTGAGAAATTATTCTTATATTATACAATGTGAAGCTATCTTATATGATATTGGACCAATTTCAGGTGTATAACGTATAGAATTCATTCATTCTGCAATTGCGGTTTGAAGTGTGAACAGCTATTTTGATGTAAGTATTTTCCAATAACATATTTACTTATATTTTTTAATTTAGCTTATTTTCATTATATCGTTATTCATTTCAGAATCATGTCGATGTCACCGAACAGTCCGGTTTTGGATACGAACCAGAGAATAAATTGACAAGTGAGTTACAAATCAGATTTTATGTTATTATTATTATTAAATAGATATGGACAATTATTGGTATTCACTCATAAGGATCTTTTTGTTTCACAGAATACGATAAAAAAATGACTGGCTAATTCACCCTTCTTTATTTAGTTCTAACATTAGTGTTCTTTTTGTTTCAGAATTTGGTTGGTGATTCAGACCCGATAATGAATCCTTTTGACCCAATAATGAATCCTTTTAACTTCGCTCAAGATAGAAAGAGCTGGTATACTGAAGTAGCAGCAAGATCACATGAGGAGTATTAACACCAGAAAGCTGTAGAACAAACGTTGAAAAAGAGTAAAAATAAATCAAGAACTCTGAACAATAAATCTTTTATAATACATAAGGAGCCAGAGCGTGCTCGTCACCTCATAAAAAATATTATTCATGATTTAGATGGACATAATATGGGCGACGTTAATCTTGAGCCTGAGAATGCGAGTGTGAATGTGCAGTATTTAGTGACTAGTGACTATGACGATATTATGAATGAAACTGATTTTTTAGTGAGTAAAATAAGCAAATCCAACATGCAATATTTAATTCCTACTGTAAGTGATAATTTTAAATAACTGATAAGTAAATCTAATGTGTAATGTTTTATTATTGTTATTAATGTAAAAAATAATTATTATTTGAATGTAAGTAAAAAAAGCAAAAGAAATGTTTAAGTTTTATATTTTTGTTTTCATGTTATGTATAGTTTTAGGTCATTTTTGTACAGTAATTATTAATTAGTCGTAGGTTGTATCATTAAACTTATACTGTAGTCAATAAGACTGACAAGAATTATATATTTTATTTATTTATTTTATTCTTTATGCACAAAAAAAAAATACATTGTACAAAGGCGGACTTAATGCCATAGGCATTTTCTGCCAGTCTACCTTGGGGTGATGCAGAGATATAGCATGGTAGGTGCATCCTGAATGTGATAAGTGATAAAATATATAAAATTTACTTACTAACAAAAATAATAAGCATACATAAATAAATACATACATAGATACATACATACAACCACCCATAAATAAATACGTACATACGTAATATAACGAATATATACATGACAAACTGACAGCAGTTATGCCAACGAGTTACGGAGGTGTTCACGTACTTTTAATTTGAAAGACAACCGATTGGTAGCCATCCTGATATCTCGAGGGAGTGCATTCCAAAGGAGGATTGAGTGGACAAAGAAAGAAGAGTGTAGGAATTCAGAGCGATGCGAGGGACATTGTAAGAGACGGTTGTTGGAAGAACGAAGATTTTTGTTGTGACTGTCGGACAAGTATTGGAAGTGAGAAGATAAATAAGAGGGGGTAGTGGGAGAATCAAGAATAGAAAATAAGGTAGTTAATGCCCTCTGCATTCGCCGTTGTCGAATCGGCAACCACTTAAGGCGCGATCGATACTCAGAGACATGATCATACTTACGGAGATTGAAAACGAATCGAATGCAGTTATTTAGAAGTCGGTCAAGTTTGTTGAGGAGATCTGCATTCAGGTCATAGTAACATACATCACCATAATCAATTATAGGAAAGATTAAAGTCTGTACAAGCATAGATTTAGTGTTAAGTGGTAGAAGATTTTTCATTCGGTACAGAGATCGCAACGTTCCGGTAACCTTCTGACAAACACTAGTGATTTGCTTTCGCCAATCAAGGGTAGAATCAACGTACAAACCGAGGTTCTTGACATCGGAGCTAAACGGGATAACTACATTATTAAATAGCACAGGTGGTAATGTTATGCGGTCCAGTTTCCTGATATTTTGGGGGCTTCCTAAGATTATAGCTTGACACTTTGTAGGGTTAACTGCCACTCCAAACCTATCCGACCAGGCTTTGATGCTTCTTAGATCCCGATTTAGCTCATCAATCGCATCAGATATACTATCAACCCTTGACTGACTATACAACTGCAAATCATCAGCATAAAGATGATACGCACACTGAAGCTCAGCAGTTATAAGATTAATGAAAACAGAAAACAGAAGTGGAGATAAAATGCCGCCTTGCGGGACGCCAGCTTGCAGGTCACACCAACTCGATGAAGAGTTTTCAACCTGCACGGACTGCCGACGCCCTTGAAGATAGGATGAAAACCATTCCAGCGCCTCAGGAGAGACCATAACATGAGAGAGGATGGATAGCAGGATATCATGACTGACGATGTTAAAGGCATTAGAAAAATCAATCAACACCAAGATTGATACTTTGGTATTTTCCATACCTGCCCTGACATCGCCAGACACTTTAAGAAGGGCAGAAATGGTGCTATGCCCAGGCCTGAACTCAGATTGTAAAGGACTGATAAGGGAGTTTTGAAGTATGAAGTGAGAAAACTGTTTGTGAGCACAAGCTTCGAGCACTTTAGAAAAGAAAGGGAGAATGGATATCGGGCGAAAGTGGCTGACTAGAGAAGGATTAGCAATTTTTGGTAAAGGAACTACAAGAGCGTTTCGCCACAGGAAGGGAAGACACCAGAATCAAGGGAAAAATTGACAATGTGGGAAATAGCAGGAATGAGGTGTTCCAAAGCCATCACGATCAAATGTCGGCTTATATAAGCTACGCTGATGATATGGCACTGCTGAGCCCGTCAATGCCTGGTCTTAGAAAACTAATTCGGGTATGTGAGTGTTATGCTGAGGGACACGGTTTGAGATACAATACAAATAAAAGTGAATTACTCATCTTTAAAGGAAGTAAAAAACTGTTGACTTACCCAGATGTCACTCTGTGTGATGGTTTCCTGAATCGTGTTCATCAGTTCAAATATTTAGGACATATTCTCACTGAGAATATGAAGGATGATCTCGATGTGGAAAGGGAACGGAGAGCGTTAGCGGTAAGGTGCAATATGATTATAAGAAGATTTCATCGTTGTACGGATGCAAAACCAGGAGCAACGTACTGACCATGGGACGAAACAAGGGAAGGTAATTATCCTTTTGTTATTTTTATTATTATTTTAATAGTTTTGGCATTTGAATATTTTATTTTGTATAAGTAAGCCAATTGTATATTATCTATATAGGTATAACTAAGATAAGAAGTAAGAAAATTAAAAGGGGTGTATTTCTGTAAAAAAATAATAAATGTTATGGCAATCAACTGGTCATGTATTACAGGGTTTCATTTTTTCAGTCCGAGGAAGATATAAAATAACACATTTAAACACCTTTTTTTTAACACAAATATTTATTTCATATAATATAAAAATACATTTTGCCTTATACATCATCATCAACCCATTAACGTCCCACTGCTGGGCACGGGTCTTCCTCATTTGAGAGGGATTAGGCTATAGTCCACCACGCTAGCCTACTGCGGGTAGGCAGACTTCACATGCCATTAAGACAAATCTCTCAAGCATGCAGGTTTCCTCACGATGTTTTCCTTCACCGTTTGAACTTGCGATAAATACGCACATAACTTCCGAAAAGTCAGTGGTGCGTGCCTTGGGTTCGAACTCGAGACCTTTGACGTCTCAGTGCACTGGTCACACTGCTAGGCTACCAAAGCTTCTTATACATTTATGCGTATTTACCTTAAATTAATGCATTGCAATCTTATATAGCACTTAATTAAAATACTGTTTTATGATGCCCCTAAGGCAAAGTTTTGCAACCATCTTCCATTATTTGTCTTTTATCATCATCCCTACTCAAAACAAGCTTATTAATTTTTTGAGTAAAAATATTATGATTTTTCGACTTTATAATACACATGTCATCTCTTAAGCATATATTTTTTATTTAATATCTAGTTTTTTCACGGCCGACCTTTTTACACCTTTTGCTTTAATAACTGAAGAAGCCAGTGAGTCTATATAATATAATTTTGCTCTCAAACCAACAAACTCGGATATAATATCACCATCCATTTCATCTTTAAAAAGTCCGGGTATTTTTAACCGACTTCAAAAAGGAGGAGGTTCTCAATTCGTCGGAATCTTTTTTTTTTTTTTTTTTTTTTTTATGTATGTTCACGAATTACTTGAAAACGCCTGGACCGATTTGCAAAATTCTTTTTTTGTTTAAAAGGGTAGACTTCACAGTTGGTCCCATTGTGACCACATCATGATCTGATGATGGGATCCCAGGATAATCGAGGGCAACCCTCAAATTTTATAGGCAATTATCACGTTTTGAATATATTTACTGAAATTGTTCCAGTATTTGCGTCTGATTATCATCATTTGATGTTGATGAGCTGATGGTGGAAGGTAGAACTCCTCAACGGTTAAGAGTTAAAAGAAAATTCTTTCAGTTATAGGCATTTATTACATTTACGTGTATTCTCCAAAGCTGTTCAAGTATTTGCATTTGAAAATCACCATCTCATGTAATGATCTGATGATGGAAGGTACAACTCCTCAACGGTTAGGAGTTGAAGGAAAAATCTTTCATAATTATAAGTATATATGGATCGATAGTTGTATTCTTTCAGGCTGTTAGATTGACCTGATATGAAAAGTTTAATATATACAACACTAAAAAGAAAAAAATAAATTAACTTAAAAAAAAAAGAAATACCAACTTCAAAAACTAAAAAGCAAAAAATAACTTCATACAGTTTTACCTTTTTTTTAGTTTTAAAGGTATGAAGTCGGTGCCGATGATGTGGTGGTTTTAACCACCCCGCTCAAGGTCACTCGCTGTGAGTGTACTTACTTTGGCTTGGCACCGACTTCATGCCTTTAAAACTAAAAAAAAGGTCAAACTGTATGAAGTTATTTTTTGCTTTTTAGTTTTTGTAGAATTAGCTTTATGTATATTAAATTGATTTCCATTTTCAAAGTTGCTTGTATCAAAGTATTTTAAAGATTTTTTATATCCTCATAAATTTTTTCTGTATTATATATTAAATACAAAAGGCTGTCTGTGTCAGTATAACATAGTTGAATACGATTTTGGTATAGACATTTCATCACAGAGTAGTGAAAAGAATACAAATGACTCTTAGCCAATTCCAATATTGTGAAACCAATGTAAATCGGTCTATCAAGCACGATTTTCGTTTGTTGTAATTGAATTGCAACTAAAGAATCAGAAAATATAGATAAGTTTTTGAAATTTGGAACACTTACATATTTTTCAGTTCCACAAAGTTTGTTAGTTTTATTATAAATATCTTTCCATACATTAACTAGTTTGACATATACTTGTTTTCTTTAGTTTTCAATAGTTTTTCCAAATATAGATTTGTTTTGTTTTTTAAAAAAGTCTCTTTCGAAATCGGAAGACGCTTTTTGTCTGAGAGTAATATTCAACAGGATATAGGGGGCCAAAAATGCACTTTGTTCAAATGATATTATTCTATATATCTTAAGTAAAATAAGTCAATTTTTTATACATTCTTTTAAATGAACATAGTGAATGATATATTTATGTTTATCATAGAGATTAGCAATTAGTTTAGAATTTCTACTTCCTGGTGGAGCAAATTTTTCAGCGGCAAATGGTAAATCGGAATGCGCTTCATGAATTTAATAAGGATACTGTCACGATTTATTTACTATTATACCAAACTCATTGTTAAAACTTTAAAATAATACATACAATAAAAAAATAAAACTAAAATTTAAATTAAAATAAGCTAACAAACAGACATAACAATTTCTCACCGCGCGCTGTTTTATATACATTCCATAATCCCTTCCCTACATATCGCTGGAGCGCGAGCGATTCATTCCGCCAGGCCAGCCTCAGTGACGCGCGACCGGCCAACGACGAACTACACGTATCTAACACTCTGTACCGTGCCTCAGCAGCGTGCACCCTCGAATTTAATATTATATACAACAGTTCCTAACTGGTAACCTTATCTTATACCTAAAGTATAAACGTTTACTACTCGGTTAATCAAGTGTGCCTAGTGATTATCCCGTACTGGGTAAGTTGTGCAATTGAACTGATATTATTTTTTTAATGTACATAATTATGCGTAGCCGCCACTGCTTTTGGTAGCTTAGAAAGAATTACTTGTTGAGACCATTTGTTATTATCACTCTCTTGTACGCTTACTTTTTGTAAACCGTTTATATACGGTTACAGTTTCAAATGGTGTCACCATGATACCCACTTATCCCTGTAAAAATAATAACTGGTGATGTAAACCTTCGCAAACACCAATCATTCATTTAAAACATTAATAATCATTACTCTCATTTTACTTTCATTGATCATTGCCTACTATTATTAGTAGATAGACTTGGATAGTATTTCTGCCTTATTGCTTACTAAACCTAGACTAGCCTTTTAGTAAATGCCAACCTCTTTCTGTAAGGTGAAAGGCTAGCACTTGTGGTTTTGTGTGGTTGCAAATGCTAACGATGTTTTGGAACGGCGGTTCCAGGTGTTTCTACCAGGCTGAAGCCCTGCGCAACTGGCTGACTATACGGCCCTGCTGGTTCACCGACACTGAAGCGACCGCTGACGTCACCGATCACCGCCAAGCAGGAGACCTTTGTACCGGCCCTACTTACCCTCTCGTTTTAATAAAATAAAATAGCACTATTATATACCTAAAATTCCTAACGGGTTTTGTTTATTATAATATAGCTCCTTGATTTTCTTATATGTGATCGTTTAATTTATATTCCCTTAAAGGTAAAAAAAGAAACGTGACAATACCATAAGTCAACTTCTAAAATAAATCCAGTTTTACTGTCATTTAAAATGTGCATTACTTTAAAATTATTAATTTCATCTTCATTTAAAAATCTAAAGTTTCGAGTAGGAAGCTGTTGCATCATAGCATGACCATATAAATTTACGCAATCAAGATAAATTAAATAGCTATCAGGTTCCTTATCATTATAATTTGGAAGATATTTATTATTTGCCTTTGCATACCTTAAATAACACTGGGCAAGGCCACCCCTTATGCCTTTTTCTAGCATTTGATACATTTCAATATCTGAAATTAAGTCCAAATTAATTTTAGTATATAATAACATTGCATCCCAGCTCAATTAAAATCAAAAGGTTTTTATTTCAAATAAACTTTTTCAAGCACTTTTAAAACGTTATGATTCTAGTTGCACGGTTCCAAGAAGTCGATCTTATGGAGAAGAACCGGCAAGAAACTCCATAGACACTCTTTTTTAACCGACTTCAAAAAGGAGGAGGTTCTCAATTCGTCGGAATCTTTTTTTTTTTTTTTTATGTATGTTCACGAATTACTTGAAAACGCCTGGACCGATTTGCAAAATTCTTTTTTTGTTTAAAAGGGTAGACTTCACAGTTAGTCCCATTGTGAGCACATCATGATCTGATGATGGGGTCCCAGGAAAATCGAGGGCAACCCTCAAATTTTATAGGCAATTATCACGTTTTGAATATATTTACTGAAATTGTTCCAGTATTTGCGTCTGATAATTATAATTTGATGTTGATGAGCTGATGGTGGAAGGTAGAACTCCTCAACAGTTAAGAGTTAAAAGAAAAATCTTTCAGTTATAGGCATTTATTACATTTACATGTATTCTCCAAAGCTGTTCAAGTATTTGCATTTGAAAATCACCATGTCATGTAATGATCTGATGATGGAAGGTACAACTCCTCAACGGTTAGGAGTTGAAGGAAAAATCTTTCATAATTATAAGTATATATGGATCGATAGTTGTATACTTTCAGGCTGTTAGATTGACCTGATATGAAAAGTTTAATATATACAACACTAACAAGAAAAAAATAAATTAACTTTTAAAAAAAAGAAAAACCAACTTCAAAAACTAAAAAGCAAAAAATAACTTCATACAGTTTGACCTTTTTTTTAGTTTTAAAGGTATGAAGTCGGTGCCGATGACGTGGTGGTTTTCCACCTCGCTCAAGGTCACTCGCGGTGAGTGTACTTACTATTACGTTTGGCTTGGCACCGACTTCATACCTTTAAAACTAAAAAAAAGGTAAAACTGTATGAAGTTATTTTTTGCTTTTTAGTTTTTGTTTTATTAGTTTTGAAGTTGGTTTTTCTTTTTTTTTAAAGTTTATTTATAAAATAATGGGTATTGAATACAATGTTCAGGCAATAGTGTGCGAGGTCAATGTAAAAAATTTAATGTATGTAATGTCTTAAATCGTCAATACGAGTTAACCTATCATACTGCATCATTCAAAATCTTATAAACCAACATTCATCCTATTATACTTCACCATTCAAAGTACTATTAACCAATAATTCATCCTATCATACTTCACACTATTATAAGGGCTCCTCAAACAAAATTATCAAAATCAAGACTAACGCTTGGAACCAAACTAGAATTTAATTATATCTTTAATATGATAACGACCAGTAGTACCTTTACTAAGATCTTTTAGAATATAAACGTTATCGGAAATCTTTTCAATAATTTCACATTTAAAAAACTTAGGAGCAAGTTTTGCCGAAAAATAAGTAGGTGCATGAGATTGAACAAAACTCCTTCTCCACACTTCATCACCCACATCAAAAGAAATGACTCTCCGACCTTTATTATAATAGCGAGCATTACGCTGATAAGCTTTTAATAAATGAGATTGAACTTTAACAAAAATATCACTAAGTGAATTAAGAGAATCAGCATAGTGAGTTCTATTGGAAACCTCTATTTCACTCAAATTATCAATAGAATTACTCAAACGATGTAAAATAATAATAATAATAATTAAATTCTTTATTCAAGTAACCATGACTCAATAATGTTAGTATCACTTAAAACGATGTTAGTAACATTTCATAATTTAATTTAATTTAACAATTTACACGGGTCACCGCTGCTTCATCCCATGCGAGATGGCACAACAATGACTCATGTATGAGCAATCCAGACGCTTAGAAATCATTCTGAGGACACTGTTGGAGCTGGACCGCACCCTGCGCACCAGAGAAGCACACCTATTTCGCATAGTCGCATAAAAGCAATCTACGTGTGCGTTAGAAAACATCCCAGATGCGCTACAGAAGCGAGGCAGCCCCACCAGTATCCTAAACGCGTTATTGTATTGAACGCGGAGAGCGTTGTACGACTTTTGAGTATATCTGGCCCAAAGGCTGCATGTGTAGAAAGCTAGGCCAGCATGTTCGCTCTTATCGACAACGCTCTCCGCTCCCGTTCAATGTCGTCATCATCATGGAGGCCTTGAGTCAATAAGTGGCCCAGATATTTATACTTATAGACTCTCTTTAATGGTATCCCATTGAGTGCAACAGGTGGAATAGCACTAGTGTTCTTACCCCCAGCCTCGAAAACCATGATTTCTGACTTTTTACAATTATACATCAGGCCATGTTGTTCTGCGTATCCTTCTCAATGGGCCACAAGTTTTCTCAACCCACAGACCGACGCACTCAACAGCACCATATCGTCTGCGTAACTAATATTATTGACGCAGACACCATCTACATGGCAACCAACTCTGGTGCTGCTAAGGTCCTCGATCAGCTCATTAACATAAAGGTTGAAGAGCGTAGGTGAACTAGGTGTAAAGAAGCATCAAAAATAAGTTCCCTTTCAAACATTAAAAAGTTAGGTATGAAATCTGTAGCAAGATTAACACTATTATTTAAAGCTAATTGAACATGAGATAAATATTTAGACCAGGTTCTCACCGTATTTAGACAGGTTATGTTAATGATCTTCATTAACATAACAAGATATACAAGTTTCAATAGTTTTGTTATATCTCTCAACAGGATTATTCTGAGGAGTAAACAAAGTATTAAAGAATATTTTAGTAACATTATAACTTTTCAAAAATTCTACAAAATGTTTTGAAGTAAATTGTGTACCATTATCACAAACAATTATCTTAGGACAACCAAATTTAAGAAATATTTCTTTTTCAAAAAGTTTATTAATTACTCTAGTAGTAGCATTTATCATGGGAAAAATCCAGCAGTATTTAGTGAAAATATCAACAACTGAAAGAATATATTTATGACCTGAATAAGTTTTAGGTAAGATACCTATAATATCTACTGAAAGCATTAGCATAGGTCGATCAACTTTTTAGGGTTAACCATAATACCAAAAGGAGGATGAATGGTATGTTTATAAGCTTTACAAGTATCACAAGCTAGAATGTATTGTTGAACATCATTAAACATGCCTTTCCAAAAATAATGTTGTTTCAATTTATTTAAAGTTTTATGAATACCAAGATGACCAGAATTAACATCATTATGATTAGAACGAATTGTATCTATAATATGCTCTTTAGGAATTACTATTTTCCAATTAAGACGACTATTAGGGTCAAACTTACTTTTACAAAATTTATATAAAGTTTTATTTTCTACTCTAAAGTTTTTATATCTGCAAGGAGATTTTTGACATTTAATAAATAGTTTTTTATACTAAGGGTCATAAATATCATCATCAGGTAATACTAAATTAATCTGAGAGGTTCCTAAGGCGTTAACTTCAATAAGAGATAAAGCATCTGGGACTAAATGTAAAGATCCTTTTTTATGAACTATATCAAAAGCAAATTGAGACATTCTGGCAGCCCAACGTGCTAAACGTCCACTAGGGTTACTTAAACCTAAAAGTCATTTTAAACTAGCATGATCAGTTATTACGGTACAAACTTAATTCCTTGAACATAAGATCTGAAATGTTAAAGCGTTTAAATAAAGCAAATTTAAGCTCGTGCCATGACAGATGCGAAAACGTACTGTGCGAAACCATTTGAGAGTAATACCACTAAGGAAGTCTGTAAATGAAACAACCAACCACAATTCATCAAAATTTGAACTAAATGAATAAATTAAAATTAAATAAAGGCAAAGTGTGTGCCGCAAAAGCTGAAGAAGAATGTGCAAACTTGTCATTCTTATCAAAAGAATGATGCATTTCTGTCAAATAAGTCATGTCAGCAACATGTGCACTGTCATCAGGAATAGCACAAGCACCATCAGATTCTAAATTATCTTCAGCAGCTGGAGGCGGTGAAAGCTGAAGTTCCTTATCCATGATGAATGAACAAAACGTTGAGCAAAAAGCAAAGTTCAAAAGTTATAAAATATTTAAGGTTAAGTTGAAATATTATTAAAGTTATAAGTTATTTTTATGAAAATATCAAAGTGTTTGGCAATGAGAAGATGCAATAATATCTTACAATATAAGTTTGAGCACAATAATCATTGATAACTAAGTTAAACTCAAGTTCACAATATAATTAAATATAACAAACAATAGTACACAATATTGTCAAAAGAAAAATATTGTCTACACAAAATTAACAAAAGGTTTAAGTATATATGGGCGCAACCGCCATCTATAGGCAAAATTATGTATTAGGTTATTATTTTATTTATTTTAAGTTGTTATTTAAATGATTCTATTGCTATGAAATTACCTGAAATGCAAAAGATTGATATTGAAACATTTTTATGCACAAATAAAAGCATTATTTGATTTAATTTGTTATTTATGATTATGTTTTGACTGTCTCAATGTTTTAAGAACGTTTGATGTCTAATGCATTGTTTAAATAGTCAGTTTGCCTTGTAAATGATTAAAATGAATCTATTATTATTAACATGAATTGCTTTGTTCAATACGCAAAACTTAATATCATTTGTAAACTGATTGTGGCGCCATCTGTTAACATGAATATGTAACTATTGATATCAATTTAATGTATTTTTGTAAAATAAATAGCCTTATAACACATTTCAAATCAATTCTACATAAAGAATTGATTTGAAATATGTATTTTTAAATATAAGCTTATATTTGAAGACTATTTGTTATAAAACCGAGCAAGTACTGAAATTATTTTGATATATGTCAATATATAACCGATTCGAGCGTATAAAAACGCTTGAATCATGAAAAACTGATTCATTCTTGTGCTAGCCATCGTGCAGAAATAAACGAAAGTAATAACTACTGTGTGTTTTGATTGCGATGGACTCTGAACGAGAAAATCCTGGCGTATCGCCGACAACAGCGGTGGGATCACAGCCCCAAGACTCTTCAGGACCTCCGGATGGGGCGACCTTCACTATGGAGCAAGTGATGGGTCTCTTAACCTCCATTACAAAGAATGCCGCGACTAGCGCTGTGAGAGCAACGTTATCCGCAGAAGCTGCACCCTTGCGGGGACACCATGACTTTACCTGCCGCCGTTTAAAGATGAAAGATCACATGACATCAGGGACTGGTGCGCTAACGTGGATGAAACGATTGCCAAATTGAATGTTCCGCCACATGAAGCGCGAATGAAGGCTATCCTGCAATTACGAGGCCGAGCCAAAACATGGGCAGACACGTGGTCGCTGCATTCAACCACGTGGGAGCAAGTGAAGGAAGAACTGGTTCATACATTCGGGAAGGAGTTCCGATATGCGGATGATGTGCAGAAATGGCGCAGTTACACCTCGGATCAAGCCAGCAGCTACGCTGAATACGCGACAACGGCCTGGACGCTGTTCAAGCGGGTTCGACCAGAAGCTGCTGATACCGAGGTAGTTGATGCACTGATCACAGGTATTTA
This sequence comes from Craniophora ligustri, assembly GCA_905163465.1. Taxonomy (NCBI): domain Eukaryota; kingdom Metazoa; phylum Arthropoda; class Insecta; order Lepidoptera; family Noctuidae; genus Craniophora; species Craniophora ligustri. The sequence continues at coordinate 3,831,847 of LR990976.1, read as the reverse complement.
TCCTGAATTTATTCGGTCTGAGTTATTAAGAAATACCCCCGACTCGCTTAAAACGTTTAGAAAACGTAAAATTGACGGTAGGGATAACTAATATAACGACGTTAAAAAACCACGAGTTACGGTACCCTCAAAAGATCAAGTCGTATAAAATCTTTTTTATATTTTTTTAGGTTATTTCAAGCTAAGATTTTTAAATTTTATTAATTTTTCTTTCTTAATAAAATTTAAAAATCAAGTCGTATGTTTTAATTGCAATAAACCAGGTCATTTATCACGTGACTGCAGAGACAAAAATCTATCTAAGCCTAACCCCGTTTTGTTACTATCAAACTCTAGTTCCCGTGGTACTTTTAGTAACACTAAGGTTATTGAGTGTGACTACTGTCACCGTAAAGGCCATTTGGAGAAAAATTGTTATCGCCGTCAAAATGATGAACGTAACGCCCCAAACAAAACCATCAACGTCTGTTCATCTATCAAACGCAGCACTACTAATGTAATTATTGGTAACAAAAAGTACAACTGTCTTTTTGATACTGGAGCTGACTGTTCATTGATTCGAGAACAGATAGCTGGTTCCATACCCGGTAAACGTAAGCAAGTCGATGTGAAGTTTATGGGCATTGGGGGTCAAACAGTTATCTCTTAACAAAGCATTTTAACCTTAATTGAAATTGATAATGTTAGCCTAGAGCTCGAGTTTTATGTAGTAGGTGATAATGAGACTCAGTTTGATATCTAAATAGGTTATAATCTTTTGAAAATTCCTGGCCTTAGCGTTACCCTCAGCGAGGACGTTATATCTATCAATCGTGAGTTTTGCATCAACGAATGTTCGAATTTGACGCCCTCCTTTGAACTAGATACTGACCTCACAGATCCAAAAGAAATTGAGGAAGTTTATCGTTTAATCAGTGAGTTTAAGAATAGCTTTACGTCTGGAAATCGCGTTTCGCAGGTGACAACCGGGGAGCTAAAAATTTGATTAAAAAATCCTGATAAAATCGTGCAACGTCGACCATATCGGTTGTCTCCGGTGGAACGCGAAAAAGTCAGGGAAATTATTAAAGATTTAAAAGAAAATGGCATAATTAGAGATAGTTACATAATTAGACTAATAATATGGGGCTGCTGAACGGGGACGTCAGCAGCCCCATATTATTAGTCAAAAAAAAAGATGGTACAGATCGACTTTGTGTTGACTTTCGTGAGTTAAACTCAAACACCGTTAGAGATAATTATCCCTTGCCTCTTATAGCGGATCAAATAGATAGATTAGGCAAAGCTCGTTATTACAGTTGCTTAGATATGGCTTCTGGTTTCTACGGTCTACCTATCGCAGAAGACTCTATCGAAAAGACGGCATTTGTGACACCGGACGGACAATATGAATATCTTCGAATGCCATTTGGCCTTTGTAATGCTCCGTCTGTATACCAACGCGCCATAAATGCCGCCTTAGGCGATTATAGGGATAATATTGCTTTAGTTTATGTAGATGATATATCCGTTATATCTGAAACTGTAAAGGTACTGAAATCTTCTTTTCTTAAAACTAAAATTGAATATCTTGGCAATATTATAGAAAACGGTACTGTCAGGCCAAGTCCAAGAAAAATTCAAGCTCTAACCGATTCTCCGGTGCCTAAAAATTTAAAAGGAATCAGACAATTTAATGGCTTAGCAGGTTATTTTAGAAAATTCGTACCTAATTTCTCAAAAATCATGGCTCCGTTATATAATTAAAGCAAATGTTCCTTTTCATTGGACTGAACAACATGAACATTTCTCAAAAATAATTAATATACTCACCTCTTCTCCGGTTTTAACTATATTTGACCCTATGATGCCAACAGAATTACATACAGATGCCAGCTCTATTGGTTATGGCGCTGTCTTGATTCAGAGACAAGATGGAAATCCTCTCGTTATAGCTTACTTCAGTATGAGAACTTCAGATACGGAGAGTAGATATCACTCCTACGAACTGGAGACCCTTGCTGGTAAAGGCTATAAAACATTTTCGCCATTTTCTTCATGGCCGGTCATTCAAAGTTGTTACAGATTGTAACTCCCTGAAAGCCTCTAGTCACAAACGAGACCTAACTCCCCGAGTGCATAGATGGTGGGCCTTTTTACAAAACTTCCAATTTGAGATTGAATACCGTAAGGGCAATAAACTTGCTCACGCTGACTTTTTCAGCCGTAACCCCATTAACAATCCTGATGGACATCGATCACCCCAATGTCTCGAAATTAATAAAGTCAGCCCTTTAGTTTGGTCCCTTAACGCAGCTACCCTTGACCATAACTGGCTCCTTATTGAACAAAAGCGCGACCCCAGTTTAGCTAGTATTGTAGAGCAATTGAAAGGTGATTCTATCCCCAAAAATATTACAGATACTTACGTAATACTTCAGGATTAATTATTAACGGAAATGGAAAATTAACGGATTATGACGGAAAGTACAGATAAATAACAAAACACATAGATTAATAATAGTCCCACGAAATTACAGATGGAATCTTATTTCCCATTACCACGATAATCTCCAACATTTTGGGTGGGAGAAAGTCCTTGACAAATTAAGAGAGCAGTATTGGTTCCCTAATGCCTAGATTAGTTAGAAAATATGTGGAAAATTGTGTCATGTGTAGGGTAAGAAAAGGAGTATCAGGCGCTAGACAGGTTACGTTACATCCAATTGACAAAATAGCTATACCTTTTCATACTGTTCATGCAGACATAACTGGAAGAATGAACGGAAAACGCAACCTATCTGAATACGCTTTTGTATTTATTGACGGCTTCACTAAATATGTTTATATGGTTTATACAAATGATCGTACTAGTGAAACTGCAATTAAATGTTTTCATAATCTTATTTCAATATTTGGCACTCCATCGCGATTAATTACTGACCAAGACAAAAGTATGACTTCTACAGAATTTAAAAACTTTTGCGAACAATATAGAATCCAACACCACGTAGTAGCAAAGGGGGCGAGTAGGGCCAACGGACAGGTTGAACGATTGATGAAAGTCATAAAGGATAACATGTCTGTTATAGAAATTAATAGGCCATGGCACACAGCTTTACAAGAATTACAATTGTCTATAAATTGCACAGTATCAAAAAGTACAGGTAAAAGTCCCATGGAATTGTTATTAGGGAAAAGATGTTCCCCACCTGCCATTAAAATGCTGCAAATAGACGATGACATACTGACTGACAACTTAGAGGAAGTTAGGTCAAATGCTAAGAAACGGATGGACGAGCGGTCCCTTAACGATAAAACGCGTTTTGATAAAGGTAAAGCCACAATCAATCCATTTAAGGTCGGTGATTTTGTTTTAATGCGGCGCCACGAAAGGCACACTACTAAGTTAGGGTCCAAATTTGAAGGTCCTATGGAAATTTTAGATATATTGCCAAATGATCGATACAGGCTTAAGCATGTTAACCTCCGCGGTTGTTCAGAAAAAATTGCAAGTCACGATGCCTTACGTCCCGCTCCCATAGCTCAATGAGACCCTTTTGATAATTCAGACAACTCTGACGAATTGACCGTATGGGCAGAGGAATCAGTAGAGAGTGAGAGTGCCCCTGCTTCCTCTGTCGTCAATATTGGCTCTAAATAATTGTATTGTCTTGATATGATTTATGATAACTATCATTATATTGTGAAAGTTTATTTTTCCTATCCAATATCCTTCCTAAAACGCTGGCTGGCCACCATGCGTATCCCTTAACCTGGTCTTGTTGGCTAGATCCCAGGATGGGTGATGCCTTGTTTTTGTGTTTTGGCTAGATCCCAAGATGGGTGATGTCTTATGTTTTTGTGTATTTGGCATATCACAGTAAGGGTGTAGCCTTGTTTCAATGATGTTGTAAAAAAAAAAAACAGCGCAAGGGACGCGCTGGAGTCAGTATGGCCGTATGGGCGCAACCGCCATCTATAGGCAAAATTATGTTATTATTATGTTATTAGGTTATTATTTTATTTATTTTAAGTTGTTATTTAAATGATTCTATTGCTATGAAATTACCTGAAATGCAAAAGATTGATATTGAAACATTTTTATGCACAAATAAAAGCATTATTTGATTTAATTTGTTATTTATGATTATGTTTTGACTGTCTCAATGTTTTAAGAACGTTTGATGTCTAATGCATTGTTTAAATAGTCAGTTTGCCTTGTAAATGATTAAAATGAAATCTATTATTATTAACATGAATTGCTTTGTTCAATACGCAAAACTTAATATCATTTGTAAACTGATTGTGGCGCCATCTGTTAACATGATTATGTAACTATTGATATGAATTTAATGTATTTTTGTAAAATAAATAGCCTTATAACATACTAGCTGTTACGCGCGACTTCGTCCGCGTGAAATTTAACGAAAAATTTAATGTTCATATTCATCCATTGGTCAGCTCCCGCGTTTTTAAGTTATACGGAACTCTAATTCGTTTCTTGTTCTTAAATTAAGGTAGCCTAAGTTACTCCTTATAACGATGGTGAAAGTCCCTACAAAATCGGTCCAGCTGTTGCAGCAATTAGAAGCAATGACGAGAGAGACAGACAAAAATTTTAGAAATAATTTTTTTGTGTAATTACCGTATATATACTTTTATATATGAAATTACAAACAGAAATTCAAATTTTAAGGAGTATAAAATATTTGCATTGCATCAAGTTTTTATGTGAGTTCAACCTCTTTTGAATAAAATCGGATTGAGTTTTCAAGCATGTGTCAAAATAAAAAGTAATTTAAATCAAAAGCACTAAGGAGTATTGATATCCCCTCCAACATAATTCTCTTTTTAATCCCGTCAGGGATTGAATTTCGATAAAATACGAAATACGTCTTCCATCAATTCTGTTAAAGAATGTTTATGCAAAATTTGAAGTAAATTGGACCAAGAAATCACGTTGTCTCGCACAAACTTGGTTCCCCTATCCCCCCCCCCCCCTTATGGGCAAAATATCTGAAAATCCTTTCTTATCGGATGCCTACGACATACAAAGACTACACTCGCTAAGTTTCATTGAAAATAAAAAAAAAATCATATTAACTTTGCACCCCCATTTTACCCCTTTATAGGATGATTTTTGAAAAAATATTTTACACGTGTTTCATAACTTTCAATGAAAAACTTTCAAACTGAATTTCAATTGAATAACTTCAAAAACGGCAAAGTTTCATACTAACTTTACACCCCGTTTTACCTCCTTAGGGGGTGAATTTTCAAAAATGCTTTCTCAGTGCTCCCCTACGTTATAAAAGGAACCCCTGTGCAAAATTTCAAGTTTCTAACCCTTATAGTTTAGGCCCTGCGTTGATATGTCAGTCAGTCAGTCAGTCAGCTTCTCCTTTTATATACATATATAGATAGAAGATTTCAAATCAATTCTACATAAAGAATTGGTTTGAAATATGTATTTTTAAATATAAGCTTATATTTGAAGACTATTTGTTATAAAACCGAGCAAGTACTGAAATTATTTTGATATATGTCAATATATAACCGATTCGAGCGTATAAAAACGCTAGAATCATGAAAAACTGATTCATTCTTGTGCTAGCCATCGTGCGGAAATAAACGAAAGTAATAACTACTGTGTGTTTTGATTGCGATTGACTCTGAACGAAAAAATCCTGGCGTATCGCCGACATATACATGTTGTTTACAACAGTAGTATAAATGTTTCTAAAGTTCAAACAAAACAATGTGTTTTATAAATAACACTAGGTATTAATTACGAGATGGGCAGCGGTGGAGTCCAAAAAAAAACAATTAAATATAATAAAAGATTTATTACGAGTTACAATAATTAACTTAATTACTAAGACTTATAATTAGGATGTCCTAACGTCCCGATGTTAGGTGACAAAAGGCGCCGCGGAAGGCGGGCGATCAGTTTTTATTAATTGATGAAACGGAGTTGCATAATCGAAGTACGGCGAAATCGAATGACGGTGCGCTGTATGTTAGAGTTGTATCTAAGGGCATCTTCAGATATAACACCTCCCTCGTAAGATGAGCAACTATTTGCCTATGTCTAATGCAAAAGTTGCGGCTCTTCTGTCTGGTTCCGATAACTCAATAACTTCCTTATTACTTGTCGTTAACGATGTTTTAACTCGACGTATAAAATACACGCTAAGCAGTGCACTTGCACTTAACAGTGCAGTCATCATTAAGTACAAAGGTATTGTTGTATGGTAAATGCTCGATGAATCCTCGGAATCGGTTTCGACAGAAGTCTCCATTGTAATTTGTCTTTGTATATTATTCAACGAATTTAAGTCAATTGAAGACAGGTGGTACTTTAACTCGTTTTTCTGGGTATGATTAGTCATTCGTGGGAACGATGTGATTTCGACGATGATTCCATTAACTTTGTCATCGATATTTGCTAATGTAAATTCGGGTGATTTCATCTTGCAAGATTTGGGTATAGTTGCTAGGAAGCTGCCTTGTAATAGTTGATGCTTTTCTTGTCCACAGGATAGTTGAACTTTAGTAGGTTTCGGGAATAAAATGATGTAGTGTCTGCTGTCCAGCTCTAAAAGAGCCTCCTTAGTCAGAGAGATAGGCGTGATTTGACACGTTGCATCTATCTCCTGAAATTGGATTAATTTATCTATGCAATCTAATTCGGAGCGAATTTTATGACTTATCTTCTGCTCGCATATATGCCATGCATCTACCTTCGGGCATTCAGCCTCTGTGTACACGAACTCCTTCAAGTTGGTTGCTACATAGGGATAGGTGGGAAGGATTACTTCATTTTCCTTATTTGGTACAGGGCAGAGTCTGTATAATTTATAGGTAGTGGGGAGTGTGATAGGGAATTTCAGGACAACCACGATCTTCCTATCAACGTAATAAGAACCTAAACTAATTATATCATAGTAATATCTGATATCTAAGTCTATTATCTGATCTAGGCTATATAAGTGCCGTAATTTGCTTAACATAATTTTTAAACGACTTTTACGACTAAAAGCTAATATATTCTCTAACCGATTAATTTCACCGTCTAACTCTTGTACGTTATCACTAAGAATAACAAAGAGTTGTGCAAGGTGTGCGTATCTTAACGCTCGCTCGTTATCCGAGGTAGTCATGTTAATGACGTACATAAGAGCTTTGTCTAATTTATGCTGATTTATAGTTAAATTGCTTAGTAACTGAGTTTGCTGTACGGTAAATTCTTTAAATAATGAAATATGTTCATTTAACTTGTTAGAAATAAGCCTATCATTTTTCTTTAAGGTTCTCATAACGTTTTCGTATCTTAAAGCATCATCGTGATCTAGATTACCGGAAATTGATTTTATTAAAGTGCCCAATGGATTAAATATGCCTCGTTTGAATCTACCGGGTTGCAAAGTTTCTAATTGTAACAGGATTCTATTTAATTTATTATGCAAATATTTAATTTGAGTATTAAAAGAAGGCAAGCTATTGTTAGATAAGAGGTGCATAGTTTCGACTAATTGTGTCTGTAAGTCATAGATCTGTTTTTCTATAAATGTTAAGTTAATGTCTTGTAAAAACGTATGGTGATGGGATATAATTTTCGTAGCTCCTAAGTCATAAGGTAAAATTCCAGGTCCATTGTCAAGGCTGTCAAGTCGGATCTCTTGAGTTTGAGCCTCTTCCCTGTGTATATAGGGATATCTATAGGTTTTCGAATGGACCGGTAATTCGTCTGTGGTATTAATGGTGTGCTTAATTTTGTTAGTGAATGTTAACGGCTCGTCTTCTAAATAAAATACGTCCGAGTATTCGGTACATAAGTTAGTTAAGTTGACTGTCTCCTCTGGATTTAAATGATCTATGCGTAATCTCGATAAGACATCTCGCGTTCGAGCATTGTTATTAAAAGTATCGAGTTTCATTGCAGGTACGGTCTGTTCGTTAAATATGTTAGCGTGAATTGGTGTGGATAGCGAAAAAATAATGTCATTATCTACTATCTGACTTCTAAAGATGCTTGATTATTTTTCGCAACTGTTAGACAGTCACTTATATGACAATTACATATAATTTGCTGATCGACAAGAATGTCGCCTTGGCTTATATCTGTGGGTACACGTATTAATTTTGAAGATTGTGCCGGAATTATACTTTCATGTAAATTAAGATATGGCGAAGCATACATATATATAGGGTTTCTGGCGAACTCAGTATTGAGTATAAATGATCCCAGATCGACTTTAGCTAACCAACGTGTAAGAAGGTCGCATCCTATAAGTCCGTCGAAATATTCGTGGGATCTATATACATATAACTTAATTGGAACTTTATCTTTTATTTCTTTAAAACACTGGATAGTAATTGAGTATTCATTTCTAGAAGAGGAATTAAAATTTGTAACTACAAATGGGTCAGGGTCAAAACGAACATTTGGAAAGTACTCTTTCGCAATATCAGGGCTTATGAAAGATTGATTAGCACCGGTATCTATTAAAAAGTGTAAAGGCCGGAAATCGGGCTTGATATACAGGGTGTCTCAAAAGAAATTTTATATTTAGTGGATCGATTAAAAAAAAAGTAAGCCGTATATAGAAAAACTGTTTATTAATTTTTAAAATACACCTTTTGGGGATTTATTTCTTAAAAATAACATCGTCTAAATGTAGACCCTCACGTTCCCGGCACTCATTTAATCGAACAGTAAAATTACTTATGACGGCAGGGCAGGTGGACTCAGGGATGGCTGCCATTTCATGACGGATATTTTCTTTCAAATTGTAGGGGTGCAGATTCAGGTCTTTGTGCATAGTGCGATGTAGTGAAGATCTATGCACATTTAAAGCACTTGCGCGCTTCCGAATTGAAAGGTTCGGGTCGTCGCGAACAGACTGATTAACACTCTCCACGTTTTCTACCGTTCTTGATGACCTAGGTCGCCCGGATTTTGATTTATCCAGCGTTGTTCCAGTCTCTTCAAACTTCTTAACCCAAGTTCGAATAAGAGGAATGCTTGGCGCATCATTTAAGTGACGAAAACCTCGAATACTACAGAATTTTCTACGCGCTACAGTCGCCGAATCACCGTTTTTGTAAAACTCTCGCACGCACAACGCACGGTCTGCTCCCGAGAAACGCTCCATAGCGACTGAATTCCCAAGAGCCAGGCTACCGATTGACATAACCCCCGCGCCCCTCGGATACGTTGCGTTCACGCAGTAAGCTAGCTAAATATAAAAATTCTTTTGAGACACCCTATAATTTTATATAAGGTTTCGGGGTTTGTATTCGGGGACACTCTTTTTAGGCTGCCCTTAGGAAAATTTTGGGGGTTGTTAGCGGCCTCAGAAGAAAGGTCTATATCCTCTGTAGTTTGAATCTCAGGGATTAGCTGTGACAATTGGTTGGTATCATACTCAGTTCCGTAGGCATAGTCACAATAGTTATTGTCACTTTCGTCATAGTCATAGTAGTCTTCGTAAGTCTCATGATTATTTATCTGTCGAGTCTTAAAGTATGTAGTTATTGGGTGGTGGATTGCCATGCATAGTCCAGTCATGTCTAGTCGGGGGTAAAGGGCATGCGACAGGGTGGCTTATACCACTCATAGGTCGGGGTTGATTATTGTTATATTATAAAAACCAGTAGACAAATTAGATCGCGGCAGTGCCCTAAACATCTGTTGTGTTCTAGACGGTCCCTGGAACGGTCTAGGCTGCTGCATATTAGGTGGTTTATTAAACAGACCTCTTATTTGGAACGGATACGTTTGCGGTACATTTTTATGCACAAGCGGAGTAGATGAATTTCCGTGTGAAAATGGTTTTCTAGAATGTTGGGGTGGAAGCTTCTGCTGGAGGTAAAGGATATTCATTTCCTCCTGAGCATATTCAAGAGCTTTTTCTAATGAGGGTGGTCGCATACACCTAATCCTCGAACCTAATGGTTCCTCTAAACCTTTTAAATACGTTTGAAGAGCTAACTTTTTATATAGCAAACGCTTAGCTTCCACTGTAGTATCGACATTATCATGCAATTCTGCGTAAGTCATTATAGTACTTAGCATATTTTGTACGCGCTCGTAATTACTTGAGGTGTATCTGATCCTTGGGCTAATAATGACATATCACTATACAAAGCGGATTCGTCTCTATGATCTGAAAAGTTATGAATCAATGTGTTCCTTACGCCATTCCAATCCGTCAGTATGCCGTTCGTCACTAGGGTTCTAGCGGCAGCACCCGTGATTTTATTTAATATGCCATTCAATAAGGCTAGGTTAGATAATTCATATCCGGGCGTTGGGTTGGCATAATTAACAACTAAACGATCACAAAGTGATAAAAATCTAATTAAAGTATTACAATTACCATCAAACTCAGGTACCAACCTTAGTGTTTTGACGATTTTATTAATAATTTCGTCCTGATTGACGACGCCTTGCTGCTCCATTATTAAATCTAAGTTACCTACGTCTAAGTTACGAAAAGTGTCCCTCTGCGCGATGCGGGAGGACGATCGTGGACTTAGGGGTTCTATACCCCTACAGGATCGCGATGATCGTGGGTGGAAAATTTTGAAGGAAGTAGCGACCGACTATAGGGAATTTGTGCAACTCACATATACATATCGGTGGCTCCTCGTAGTATCGATTTCTGGATACTCAGGATCTCCAACGGCTGCTCTCGGTTCTTCTTTGATTGCCGACGATGCACGGTAAAACGTGGACAGCGCGCGCGAGTGTCCAACAGGATCGTGGAATAGCTTACACGCACTGACTCGACAATCCTACCGACTGCGCCAATTACGAGATGGGCAGCGGTGGAGTCCAAAAAAAAACCAATTAAATATAATAAAAGATTTATTACGAGTTACAATAATTAACTTAATTACTAAGACTTATAACTAGGATGTCCTAACGTCCCGATGTTAGATGACAAAAGGCGCCGCGGAAGGCGGGCGATCAGTTTTTATTAATTGATGAAACGGAGTTGCATAATCGAAGTACGGCGAAATCGAATGACGGTGCGCTGTATGTTAGAGTTGTATCTAAGGGCATCTTCAGATATAACATATTCAATTATAAGAATTGAATACAATAGAATATAAGATGCAATAATATCCATAACAAGATAGAAAGCTACTTCAATGTCCCTGTTTATGGCGACAAATGAAATAGTTAAAAATTTAAAATTAAATATAATTTGATTTGAAGACTTTACAATGCGCGATAATTGTAACAATACAATGTGTAATGTGTATAGCTCCTAAATGAAAACAAACAAACAAATACCTTATGGGTTCGGGCGCCTTGGAGCTTACACCTAAAAATAAGTTTGCCGGAATAGGTCTATCGGAAGGATTGAACCTTTAATCGTCCGGTGGGAGGCTGAATAAAGAAATCAAACAAGAACTCCCTTTTTTTTCTTTAATCAGAAGCCCGTAGCTTTCAGGCAACAAAATAACATAGTTACAGAGAAAAAATATTAATAACTAGTTAAAATTAACTAATGTAAATTATTTAAATAAAGGAAATTATTGGTGAGCGTCAGAATGACTGGTTGTCTGTGGCTCTCAAAATAATAAATAATTAGCTATGTAGGTGTCGGTTTAATCGTTTAGGCTCTGGTGACATCGGAAGTAATGCGATTTTTTTTTATTTACGATATTCTTATAATGTACTTATTATCCACTTACCTACTCAAAACATAACATGCCATTTAACAATTTGAAACGCTTGTCTCCTAAAGTAGCAATATCGTTGAGTGAAGACACACTGCAACTATTTGCCTTTATTATTTTATCAGGCACTTTTCCTTGGGATAATTTAAATAATTGGTACATCCTTTATTTAACATATTTTTGAAGTTACAACTAAATTAGATAAATGAAGCAAATATGAAGCAATTATTGACGCAATAAATTTCGGGAAACTCTGCATGCTTGACTATAAACTAGGAGGTTGACCAGCCATCCAAACGTCAGGATCGCTGGTCAAAGAAAATATTTTGTTTCTAAATATATATCCTATGTAGCAATTATTTATTATATGAAGCAAATATAAGCAATTATGAAGCAATTTTCGAATCAACTCTCATAGACCAACGCCACAGACAACCAGCCATTCTGACGCTCACCATTTAGAGGTTGTTCAAGATCTCACAGCAGAAGGAGGACTTCATTCTTTGAGAAGAATGATATCGACAAGAAGTGTACCACAAATAATCACATCAGATAATGCTACAAATTTTTAGCTTATGTCAGAAATACTATCAAATTCTTATTGTATTAAACATGAAATTCGTTGGAGGTTCATACCCCAACTGGCTCCCTGGTTCGGGGGATTTTACGAACGATTAATTGGAATAGTGAAGAATTGTATAAAGAGAACATTGGAAAAACACATGCTGACTGTTAAATACCGAATAACCTGGTACGGGGTTTTGTAATTAGGTGTACACTGGTAGGGGTCTAAATAAAACTACCGTATACTGAACTAGGTTCGAAAGATAGACACTTTAACAGCGACCTCTTTATTGGAATCAATTTGAATTAAACTCTAAAACCTTATATATAAAGCGTTGTAACGAAACCATAGCGCGATCTAATTCGATCCCAACGCCATCTAGTTTGAAAAAAGGAAACTTTGGTTGTTGGTTCGTTGGGTTGATTGGGATCGATCGCGCTATGGTTGTTGATTCTGAACATACCGCCCACCAAGGACGACGCTGACAGAACGTCCTTATTAATTTGATATACAGTTGTACATTTAAAAAAAAAAACTGTACTAAAAATGAACTTTGTTGTATAAAAAAATATATATAGTTTGAACTACATGCAAATTGATTGCATGTACATTTTAAAACCTTAATACTAATTTACAACTTAATCTAGAAATAAATCTTAAAACAGTCTATTATAATAACAGTTTAGTTGCTTAAATCTAAACAAAAAAAAAACGATCACTATAAAAGGTGCCATTTCATTGAATATAAACAAGAAATAACGGGTATAAAAATGTATAGAAGCCTCTGTATTGTATAAAATTGATGAATGATGAAGTAAAAGTATGCAATAAATTGTACATGATATAAGTTGATCTGGACAAATAAATTATAAAATTAATCTAATTTGCTACGGGTAAAATACACAATTTAGAAGTTGGTCTTTTAATAATTGACGACTTTGTACGCACAGTGACTACTCGAGTGAGATTATCATCACCAGGATGTCTCTCCAATACGCGACCTAATAACCACCTACTTGGCGGCAAATCGTCTTCTTTAATCAATACAATGTCACCAATTTTAGGCTTTGGGACTTGGGAAGACCATTTGTACCGGTTCATTAAATTTGATAGGTATTCTTGTGACCAACGTTTCCAAAACGACTAACATTTTTTGTATAAACTGCCAACGAGTTAAATAAAATTTACCGATGAACCAATATAATTGTTGTCTGGAACATGAACTAATGGTTCCCCTATCAGAAAATGTCCAGGGGTTAATGGTATTGGTTCACCAGGATCTGTAACATTAATAACGCTCATGGGTCGAGAATTCAAGCATGCTTCCACCTGACTGAGAAGCGTGGTAATCTCTTCATAGGTGAGCGTTGCGTCACCAATGACCCGTTTCAAATGGAACTTGGTGGACTTCACCCCTGCCTCCCAAAGTCCGCCAAAGTTCGGACTATGAGGAGGGATAAAGTGCCACTCGGTACCATTCGCTTCCAGGTGCTCTGCTATTTTTGGCTGGATAGAGGTTAAATGCTGTAATTCTCTAGAGGCACCCACAAATGTGGTGCCATTGTCACTCCACAATTTAGCGCAGTGTCCTCGCCTCGACACAAACCGCCTGAAAGCTGCCAAAAACGCCTGTGTGCTCATGTCACTGACTGCTTCCAAATGCAGAGCGCGAGTAGCCATACAAACAAATAGGCATATATAGCCCTTGTACGACCGGTATCCCCGGCCTTTCGTTGTCCTAATGCTTATAGGGCCGGCATAATCTACACCGCTGTGTAAAAAGGGTCTAGCTGGGGTACATCTTACGGTTGGTAGTGACCCCATCATCTGATTTTTTATACTAGCTCGTTGTTTGGCACATGTCACACATTTGTAAACATGTTGTTTTACCAATGTTCTGACTCCTATGATCCAATAGGCAGTCCTCAGGAAATTCATCATAAGCTGAGGACCCCCATGCAAGGTCTTCACATGAGCATCAGCTATTAAAAGTCGAGTCAGGTAACCAGAGTGAGGTAGAACTACTGGATGCTTCATTTGCTCACTCAACTGGGATTTTTCGAGTCTGCCTCTGATTCTAATTATGCCCCTTTCATCCAGGTAAAGACATAATGATTTTAGCACACTTGATTTTAATTGAAAATGGCCTGTTTGTTCTAATTGGTTGTACTCTTCTGGAAATAATTCACGTTGAGTTTGTTTGATACAACATTCTAAGGCAGCCTCCAATTCTACCTTTTTAATATAAGTGTTGTGGTATTTTTTGTTCTCCTTTAAAAATCTACGGCAGCGAGCAACTATTCGTACTAATTTGTTAAGTGTGGAATATTGTTCGAAAAATGAACAATCCGGAACTATTGCAACATGGGCCTTTACTGACTCTTCTAAATCAGTATTGCACTCCTTTGGTCTATTGTAAGTAATCGATTTATTTTTAAGAAATGATGGCCCAGAAAACCACCAATTGCTTTCAAGAAGTGAACTAGGCTGTATTCCTCTCAAGGCGCAGTCCGCTGGGTTGTTCTTGGTAGAAACATGAAACCATTGAGAAGACTTTGTGGTCGTCAGAATTTCTGATGTCCTATTGGCTACAAATGTCTTCCATCTACTTGGATGGCTGTTTATCCATGCTAACACCACAGTAGAATCGGTCCACGCTCTTATTTTGTCCTTAGGTATGTTTAAAACCTCAGCTGTGTCTGCAAGAAGTTGTGACAACAGAACACAACTCTAGCCGCGGAATACTTATTTGTTTTACTGGGGCTACTCGGGTTTTGGCCACCACTAACGACACTTGAACCTTGGAGTCTTGATATACGATTCTCAAGTAAATGACAGCGGAATAAGCCGTTTTAGAGGCATCACTGAAACCATGAAGCTCTAAATCTACAGTTGCCCTTGTACCGAGCCAGTGTGGGATTCGAACTCCAGTAAGCAGTACTAGTTCCTTACGGTAAGCGCTCCATTCCTTGACTAATTCTGTGTTTAGCTCCTCATCCCAACTAACACCTGCAAGCCATAACCTTTGGATAAACACCTTAGCTATAACTATACTAGGAGCTAGCCACCCTAATGGGTCAAATAGTCGAGCTAGGTCTGATATTATTGTTCTTTTAGTTACTGGTGCAGTCGTCGGCGGAGGGAGATTCACCAAGTATTGAAAAGTGTCATCTCGGCGGTTCCAGGTAAGTCCTAGGATTTTTATAGTATTATCAATTTTTATTTCTACTTCTTTTTGTTCTGTGTTCTTTTTTATACCCTTGTGCTGTATCGTTTCTTCCATGTACTGTATCACTTTGTCCTTATTAATATTTTCCTCTGTCCTAATTTGATCCGATTGTCCTTTATTTTTTTCCATTTCCTTTATCTTTTCCACTATTTCCTGATTGTTACTGTTCCATTTTTGTAATTTGAACCCACCCTTTCCTAATAATCCCGTCATCTGCTTGTATATTTCTATGCCTTCGGTTACGCTACTACAGCCTGTCATTAGGTCATCCATATAAAAGCAGTTGAGAATTTTATCAGCTGCAAGTGGGTAATTTACACCTTCATCGTAAGCAGCCTGTTGTAAGGTTCTAATAGCTTGAAATGGTGCAGAAGCTGTGCCGAAGGTTACGGTCAACAGCTCATAATCTTCGATTGGCTTTTCAGGACTATCTCACCAGAGTATGCGCTGAAACAATACATCTTCTTCAGCGATTTTGACTTGACGGTACATTAATAGCGTCCGCTACAAGTGCTATGGAATGAACTCTCCACCTCAAGACCGTATGCCTCAACTCAGGTTGTAGCGTAGGTCCGATCATCAGCGTGTCATTTAGCGAAATACCATTACTATTCTTTTCAGAGGCATTGAATACCACGCGTACCTTCGTAGTGGTTTTATCGTCACGTATGACTGCGTGATGGGGTAAGTAGACGGCTACATGCTTGTTTGCATCATTACTTTCTACACGTCTCATATGTCCTAGATGTAAGTATTCTTCTATTACTTGTGTGTACTTTTCTTTCAAATCTATGTTATTACATAATCTTCTTTCTAACGATGTAAATCTTCTTTCAGCTATGGTACGAGATTTTCCCGCTTTACAAGGAGGATCTTCATCCCGAAAAGGTAATCGGACAATATACCTGCCTCTGCGGTCGCGTTTAGTGGTAGTACTGTAAATTTCTTCGCATCTCTGCTCTTCAAGTGTAAGTAATTTCTTCGAACTACTTTGCTCTTCGACTTCCCAAAACTTCCTGAGAATATCGTCTTGAGTTATTTGCGCATGCATCACATTTATTGTACTTGACCTACTTTTACTTTCAACTTTAACTGCACCTGAAAGGACCCATTCTAATGCAGTACTCTGTGCTACTAGTGTACCGGAAGGGCTCCTTATTATACCCTCTCTAATAATGCAGCTGGAAGCGTCAGCACCCAATAAAATAGATATTTTATTGAGCCTGTTGAACTCTGGGTCTGCTAGAGACAGACCTTTAACCTCTAACCAATTTAAGCTTGTGTTGATGCTACGCTCAGGTAAGTATGAAGTTATTTTTCCTAACACATAAGCGTTGATTGTAAGTTTAAAATCTAGATCTACTCGCGATTGAATAGATAGATGTACCATGTATTTTGTAATGGTTGAACTATTATCTCCTAGTCCTGAAATATGTCCTTGAATAGGAATCCGTTTCAGACTGAGGAGTTGGACTGCGGCCTCTGTTATGAAACAAGCCTGAGAACCCTGATCGAGTAAGGCCCGGATAGTTAAATAGTTACCCGTCCTTGACTCGGCTTCTATTAATGCTGTGGCTAACAAAACTTGTTTGAGCTCATGAACCTTTCCTGTAGACAGGCACGTAATTATCCGATCAGACTCAGCCGAAGAACTAGTAGTACCGTCAGTAGAATTTTCAGAAGAGGGTTGACTTTTGCTCTCTGGCTCTTGATTAAGATGCAGCAGTGAGTGATGGCGCTTCTGGCAAACTCTACAAGTGGTAAGTTTTTTACATTTGTAAACGGTGTGATTACCACCTAAACAGTTAAAACAGACGCTATGTTTCAACACAAACTCTCGCCTACTCTCTACGGGCTATTTAGTAAATTGATAACTGTGGTGAGGGAAAATAGACATTAGTTTTAATATACTGTAGGTGTAAAATCTAATGCAATTTGGAGCTCGAAGCTAAGGTTCCATTCTAAAAAGGTCTATGATTCAAGTAAGTTTATGTTAAATTGAGTCTAATCATTGTCACAATAAGCCTCAAGCAAAAAAGAACAAAGAACAATATGAATAAGAAAAAGCAGTGTAAACTGTAAGTATAGTTAAATAGGCAGGTAATAGGCAACAGTCGCGTGTTTCGTCCTCAGTCCTTTCCACCTTCTTTGCCCAAAAATATAATGGCTAATTCAGACATTTCTCGCTTTGCCCAAAGTTTGTTATTACAGTAGATCGTTACTTCAAACATTGAGCACGCAAAACCCCGATTCATAAAATTGAGTGACTACGTCGACAAACTTTGTTTCTGTAAGATACTGAAACAAAGTTTGTGTGCTTCCGAACAGTATTCACATCGAATACTACTGTTCGGTGAACTCTTGGCCAACATTGCCTTTGGGGCATAAGAGGGATTATTATGTCTATAACCTTGGTGAACTGTCTTCTTATTGGGCTCTAAAGACTCTTAAGCACGAAAATTATTTTCAAGGAAAAGCTTAAATTGCTGGAAAGTTGGCAAGTCGTTGTTGGAATCATTGTTATAAACACTAAGCTCCCACTGTTTTTTTGGTTTCATTATCTAACTTGAAGGAAACTATGTGAATGATAATAACATCCAAGGTACTCACATTTATACCTAAATTAGATAGAGCGCTTAAACACTCACAAGTGGTGTCGAGTGTTACAGTACAATATCTTTGTGCTGTATCTACAATCTACATCGCAATCTTATGATCTTTATCGCACGTTCAATATCTATTAAATGTTTCTACTATCCGTGATTAACACGTAGTCGTTAGTATATAAGATGCACCTTTGGATAATTATAACCAGACTATACTACAACTTTGTCTCATTTATACCTCATCATATACTGCCAAGAAGTTTGGCAAATTGGTGACCCCGACGAACGAATACGCAGCAAGAAACATGGCACAATCACCATGCAAGGCGAACATAAATCAGCAAGGAACACTTGAAGTAGCTGCTGGCACCTCGGTTTTATCTCGCATTCCGGAATTTTGGAAAGACCAACCAAGATTATGGTTCACGCAACTAGAAGCCATATTAGCACCACAGAAGCAAGGAGACGAATACAAATACTGTACAGTAATAGCAAAATTATCCAAGGAAGAAATACTACAAGTTAGTGACCTAATCACTTCACCACCGACTACAGATAAATATAAAAACATCAAGGAACGTTTAATTGATTGTTACGAAGAAACAGAACAGCGACAGTTTCAAAAATTAATATCAGAGACAGAACTCGGTGATCAAAAACCTTCGCAGTTATTACGTCAAATGCGAGTCCTCGGGAGAGGAAAAATCAGTGACGAAACAATTAAACTACTATGGTTCAGGCTTTTACCAACATCAGTTACTACGGTTCTAGCAGTTACGGAAGACATGGAAATTGACAAACTGAGCCAAATTGCAGACAAAATAATAATGAATTCAAAAGTAACCGAAATATCAGCTGTTAGCAACGACACTTCAAACGACAACAATACAGCATGCATTTTAGCCCAGCTAGCAAAATTACAGATAGATATTGACGCAATTCAGCAAGGTCAATATGGCTATCGACCCAGCACGCACAATCATTTCAAGAAACGTCAACAATTCCCGATTATGAGGCCGAGAACAAACTATAGAGGAGCAAATCGATTTTGTTACTACCACGAAAGATTCGGAAAATATGCAAGGAACTGCATTAAACCATGCGGTTGGAAACCAATGACTTACGTACGGAACCAGGGAAACGAATAAGAGCACAGACAACGGCGAAACTCTGTGCAATCCACCCATCCAATCGCCTCACCATTACCGACCGAAAAAGTGGTATGAAGTTTTTGATTGACACGGGCGCAAATATTTCAGTCATTAGCAAGCAACAGAGATATTCAATTTTACAAAATGAACAATACACACTATACGCCGCAAATGGGACTAAAATTAGGACTTACGGCGAGAAGACGCTTACCTTGAATTTAGGACTACAACGATGTTATAAATGGAATTTTATAATCGCCGATGTTACACAACCAATAATTGGAGCAGATTTTCTAGAGCACTATAAACTATTAGTCGACATAGCAGGTCGCAAACTTATCGACAAAGTTACAGAGCTGACAACGCATGTAACTTCAGAAAAAGCGACACAACAAACAATTCGTACTATCGCAGTGGGAACGAATTCACGTACTACGCAACTTTTAAACAAATACGAAGACATCACGAAAGAGTCCTCTCTACGCAATGCGCCCAAACATAAGATTGAACACCACATTATCACTACAGGACCACCCGTCGCAGCTCGAGCAAGACCATTACCTCCAGAAAAATACGACATAGCCAAAAAGGAATTTCAAAATATGATAGAGCTCGGAATTTGCCGACCGTCAGATAGCCCATGGGCAAGCCCATTACATATGGTAAAAAAGAAAAATGGCGAATGGAGACCGTGCGGAGACTATCGAATGCTCAATAGAACGACAGTACCGGACAAATACCCACTACCAAGATTAACTGACTTTACATACATATTAGAAAATAAGAAGATACTAAGCAAGATAGATATACGCCAAGCATACCACTGTATTCCTGTTAAAGATATAGAAAAAACAGCCATCATCACACCTTTCGGACTTTTTGAGTACTTAAGAATGCCTTTCGGATTACGCAATGCGGCACAAACATTTCAACGATTCATGGATTCCTTATTTAGAGATTTAAACTTCGTATTTATATTTGTAGACGACTGTCTCATCGCATCGGACAACGAAGATTTGCATTATCAGCATTTAGAAACGGTTTTCAAACGTTTACACGAGAATGGAATAACCATTAATCTCGAAAAATGCGAATTTCTCAGAAGGGAAATAGATTTCTTAGGTTATCATATAACGAG
Organism: Craniophora ligustri; assembly: GCA_905163465.1. Lineage (NCBI taxonomy): Eukaryota > Metazoa > Arthropoda > Insecta > Lepidoptera > Noctuidae > Craniophora > Craniophora ligustri. Next base: position 3,811,479 of record LR990976.1, on the reverse strand, counting down.
CCAAGGAATACAACCTACCGAAGAAAATTACAAAGCAATCATGGAATTTCCCAAACCGAAAACAATTCAAGAATTAAGACGATTTTTGGGCATGGTCAATTTCTACAGAAGTAATATTCCACGCGCAGCGGAAAATCAAAGAATTTTAAACGAATATCTACATGGTTCAAAAAAGAACGATAATTCACCTGTTCCTTGGACAACGGAAGCAGACAAAGCTTACGAAAAATGCAAGGAAAGCATGAAAAACGCAGTGTTAACAGCGCATCCTTCCCGCAACGCATCACTAGCGCTCATGACCGACGCTAGTGCTACTTGCGTTGGTGGAGTTTTACAACAAAAATCCAGACGCAATTGGGAACCATTAGGTTTTTTTCACAAAAATTGAGCGAAACTCAACAAAAATATTCTACGTTTGACAGAGAGCTGTTAGGAATATACATGGCCGTCAAACATTTTCACAGATTAATCGAGGGAAGAGAATTTACAATATTTACGGATCACCGACCTTTGACATACGCATTCTCCCAAAAACCATCATCAAACGATACACCGCGACGGGTCCGGCAGTTAGATTTCATTTCACAATACAGTACCAACATTCAACACATAAGCGGACGTGACAATATTACCGCCGATGCATTATCTCGAATAGAGGAAATATACGTGCCATCACCTATCGATTACGCTGAATTGGAAAAATGTCAATCAACAGATAATGAACTAAGTAAATTACGTGACAATAAAAGATTAAAATTCAAAAACATTACGCTTCCGGGTTCCACAATAAACATCACCTGCGACACGTCTACTGGAAAAAGCCGCCCCTACTTACCAAAGCAATTTCGCAAACAAATTTTCGATACCATTCATGGTATGAGCCATCCAGGAAAAAGAACTACGAGAAAAATGATAACCCAAAGGTATTTATGGCCGTATATGAACAAAGATATCAATAATTGGTGTAGATCATGTATAGCCTGCCAAAAATCAAAAATACAACGACATACGATATCACCTCCTGGTACATTTATGACAGCGCAACGTTTTGAACATTTACATATTGACATCGTCGGACCACTTCCGATTTCACAAGGGAAGAGATATTTAATCACAATCATAGATCGTTGTACGTCATGGCCCGAAATATTTCCGGTAGAAGATATAACTGCAGAAACAGTAGCCAAGACACTTTTCGAAGGATGGATTACTCGTTTTGGATGTCCATTGCGCATTACTACGGATCAAGGCCGACAGTTTGAATCAAGAATATTTGAGTCACTCTCACAATTTTTGGGAATACATAAAATTAGGACAACACCTTATCATCCGCAATCCAATGGAATGATAGAGAGATTTCATAGAACTTTAAAGGTGGCGTTAATGACAAGAGAATCCAACGAAAATTGGTTAAAAGAAATTCCAACAGTTTTACTCGGGTTGCGGAGTAGCTTGCGAGAAGACACAGGTTATAGTTCAGCAGAGATGACATATGGAACGCCAATACGACTCCCTGGAGGATTTTTTGAGTCATCAGCAGCACAGTTATCAACGTACGAAGATTTTGTAAAACAAATTCAAAAGGACATCACACAAATGACATCAATTCCGAAAAGAAAAAACCACAACCAAGCTATATTTGTGCATCCCGAACTCAAAGAATGCTCACACGTATTTGTTCGGTGTGATAGAATTAAGAAAGCCCTGACACCGTCGTATGAAGGACCCTACCCAGTAATTAGTAAAACAGATAAAACATTTTGCATTAGAATTAGGGATAAAGAGACAGTGATATCAATTGATAGATTGAAACCAGCATTCATGATCAATGACGAATCAAACTACGTGCCAGATTCAAAGGATTTCTACAGACATTCACACACGTACACTACACGATCGGGACGTAAAGTAAAGCCAGTAGTACGTCTATAAAAATCGCTGATATAAGCAAGCTATTCGTATATATATTAACATAGATCTTAACATATACCATTAATTCACAACTACTCGTAACAACAAGACATCTAAAATGGGAAATCAAAGTTCTAAGGACCAGATAACATACAATACGGACAGTTGCCTCAACCAAAACGAAGCGGACAAACTCCGTAACCTGATCCAGGAGGACTTACGGTGGACAAGAAATGTTGCAATGGGACAGATTATTTTATCAATCGGCGTGATCCTACTTTACGGCATAATGAAAACACTGGACAGAAGAATGAAGAGTTTAACGGAAAAAAATAATAAACACTCGTGCAACAGCTAAGTCAAAATTACATACGTCAGCAAATCACACCACAACAGGCGTCATCAAATTCCACCGCGTACAATAGCATTATTATTTATATACATCAGCAAATAACTAGTAAGGTTTAGGTCAAATTTATATTGTAAACACTATTACCATAATAATTTTTTTTTAAAGGGGGGTGTACTGTTACAGTACAATATCTTTGTGCTGTATCTACAATCTACATCGCAATCTTATGATCTTTATCGCACGTTCAATATCTATTAAATGTTTCTACTATCCGTGATTAACACGTAGTCGTTAGTATATAAGATGCACCTTTGGATAATTATAACCAGACTATACTACAACTTTGTCTCATTTATACCTCATCATATACTGCCAAGAAGTTTGGCAAATCGAGCAACTCTTTAAGTGATGTAGCTGACTCAGTATGCATACGTTTTTGAACAAACAACTTTTTTAAAATACAACTAGCTAAATATTTTTTGTTACTATAGCGCTTTTCCAACTGAGCCCAGCACTGACTATAATTAGCGTCAGTTATTGGGGTATGCCGTATCAATTGTTCAGCTTCACCCGTAAGGTGACTTTTGAGATAATGTAACTTTTGTACAGTGTCCAATGACTCATTTTTGTGTACTAACGAAATGAACAGATCATGAAATGATTCCATTCTGTATATTTGCCTGAAAATATTGGTATAGAAATTTTGGGCAATTTAGCTAATGAACTAGACGACTTTACTACACTACTGGTAGAATCGTTATGTTGTTGTGCTGGTTCCTTAGTGGCTTCAATTTTATTAAGCATTGTTTTCATTTAACATTTATAATTAATGTAAATATCTTCTGTTGCGTCATAAATCTCTAACACCTTTTGATCAATATCATCTAATTTATATTTCTCGTAAAGTCTTGTGTTAGTGTTTTTAAACGATGTCCATTCTTGTTCTAATAATTTTTGCCTAGTTTCTATATATTCCATCGTTAATCTATCCTTAGGACTCTTTTTAAAGTTTGTATACCCTTTATTTATGACATTTTGGCAACCCTTTAATACATTAATTAAACTCTCCATGTTTGATAATAATCTAACCAAAATCGTAACAAAATAAAACAAAATAAAGTTGATCTAATCTAATGAATATTATCTAAAATAGCGCGATATTCTTAAAAATTCAAAGTTAAAAACAGTGTAAACAATTCAACAAGCGTGTGTAAAATATAAAACAATAACGTTTGTTCTAAAATATTAAAGATACTATAAACGTTAAGTTGAGCAACACAAAAATTCAAGTTAAAAATTGACGACTTTTTTTTCTAAGTCCCAATAAACTGCTTTTTTACAAGTGTTTTGAACAACATAAACTGACCGATATCGGGCATAGATTCCCTGTTCCGTCGTTTTTTGTAAAACTATTCTAAGTCCTTATGAACTAACATGCACAAGAAATAATTACAAGTTCTTATTTTTTTTTTATTTATTTATTTGGCTAGCCAACAATTGCTTACACTAATACCTATGCTATAATTGTATTTCTAAATAATTATACATATAAAAGTGTAGCGATTACTAACAGGCTAACACAACATGCACAATAAACGGCTAAAATAATAAAAAAGCAAAATCATTTTAACAATTTACAAATAAATATTAGTAGGTACACAATAGTCACAGCAAAGTAAAATAAAGTAATATAATATTAAGAAACATAATCAAAATCAAACAAATATAATCAAGCAAAATTTACGAATTATGGTTTAGAAAAACATCCACATATAATTACAAATCTAAGAAATTATAATGGTCATTAGTTGAAAGAGAGATTCACTTATTAATCACAATAATAAGTAATAACTAAATGTTTTTATGATTTGCAAAATGGGAAGTAATAACCCTACAAAACTTGCTGTAGTTGTCGTGGTGAATATCGACTAAGTCACTGCAATTGTTTATGGAACATATATGGAACATATGATAACAAAGTCTGGGGATAGGTGAGTGTGCACCAAGTACTGTTCTACGTAGCGGCGGGCATAGTGGTGTAATTCTGTTACGTGGGTATCTGGATGGCGCACGGAATTTGAGAAGGCTTAGTATACTAGGACAGTCTAATTTATTTCGTACAAGTTTAAATAGGAATTGTGCATCTATGACGTATCTCCGAGTAGATAATGAGTTCATTTTAAAATATTGCAAACGAGAGTGGTATGAGGGCAGTTGTTTTGCTTTACCATTGGAGAAAGCCAAATGCCATAGGAAACGTTTCTGGACCCTTTCTAAGCAAAGTGTATGTGAGGCATAGTGTGGTCTCCATACAACACAGCAATACTCCAAGATACTTCGTACAAGACTATTAAATAGTATAATTTTCGTCTTATTGTTTTTAAACCCTTTGGTATTTCGAATAATAAACCCTAACATTTTTGATGCTTTCTTGGTAATTTGATCGATGTGTGGTATAAACGTAACTTTTTTATCAAACAGCACACCTAAGTCCCTTATTATTTCGACTTCTTGTAGTTTGCAGTTATCTATAAGGTATGCGTTGCCTAACGACTCCTTTTTTCTAGAAAATGTCAACTGGTAGCATTTATTAATGTTTGCACCATTGAACTAGACGGTTTAAGTCATATTGCATAAGTTCTGTATCTCTGGGCGATTTTATTCTTCTGGCTAACTTTAGATCATCAGCGTACAGAAAATATTCTGAATAGTGAAAACAGTGGGAGATGTCGTTGATGAACATATTGAATAAAATTGGGGCCAGATGGGAACCTTGTGAGGCGCCTGAAGCAATAGAGTAATTCTCAGATCGAAAACCATTTACCACTACGTAAGATTTACGCTCGCACAGATATGACTTCAGCCATTTCAGCAAGGATCCTGTGATACCATATGCTGATAACTTATGGAATAGTATTAAATGAGAGATTCTGTCAAAGGCCTTGCTGAAATCGGTGTATATTACATCATATTGTTCATTTGCGTCAATAGATTGCACAAGGGACTCCGAAAATCCCAGTAAGTTAGAGGATGTGGACCTACATGGAACGAAGCCGTGCTGCTGCTCTGTCAGATAAAGTCTTAAATGATGTTGCAGGTGAGAGCAGATCATTGATTCAAAGATCTTGCCAAAACTGGACAATATCGAAATAGGCCTGTAGTTGGAAATTAGTTCCTTCTTCTCCGATTTATATACGGGAACAACTTTGGCTTGCTTCCATTCTAGTGGGAAAGTTCCCGTATTTAACGATGCATTATAGATTTTTAGTAGTGGAGTTACCAGTGCTGATGCACAAGAGGAAATGAGCAGTGGTGGTATTCCATTTGGACCTGCTCCTTTATTTATGTTTATAGATTTAAGTTTGTGGAGTAAGGTATCATTGTCAATTAATGGTATTGTGAGACTCTGACTATTGTTTTTTAATAGCTGGAGGTTGGAATCAATTCTTAATAAATACACAAAATTTTTCTAAGTCCAAAATCTCTATAAATTTTTATAAGTTCAAAATCTCTTTAAAAGAATGTTCAAAATTGCTCAGCATTAAATCTCCTTAGTTTATAATCTAAAATGTACTCACAGTTGCACTTCACTCACACAGACACGATTATTGATCTTGGTGTATGTGGCGCCCCCTGATGGCGCACAAGTTGACCTCAGTAGATAGTGGGCGTCACGTTGAACTGGTCGAGAAGGACACTTCACTTCCCGTTTGAACTCGACGAAGTCGATGATGACACTCCCGCGCATGTCCGCTGTTGCTGAGACCGCCCACCAATGCAGGGCAGGGGTCCGTAGCTGACGCCGCCGATGCGAAGTACCGTGCACCTTCAGCAGCGATCCACTGCGGTGCTACGGTTAGCGGGCCCACGGAGGCACACCGCTCAGAATCAAAAAACCGTCTATTGTCCGGCTCGAAGGACCAATGTTAAATACCGAATAACCTGGTACGGGGTTTTGTACTTAGGTGTACACTGGTAGGGGTCTAAATAAAACTACCGTATACTGAACTAGGTTCGAAAGATAGACACTTTAACAGCGACCTCTTTATTGGAATCAATTTGAATTAAACTCTAAAACCTTATATATAAAGCGTTGTAACGAAACCATAGCGCGATCTAATTCGATCCCAACGCCATCTAGTTTGAAAAAAGGAAACTTTGGTTGTTGGTTCGTTGGGTTGATTGGGATCGATCGCGCTATGGTTGTTGATTCTGAACACTGACAGATAGTCAATTGGTTACATTAATGAAAGAAATTGAAGCAACTGTTAATACAAGACCATTAACTTGTGTCGATTCTGAATTGGTACATATTTTAAAACCGTCTGATTTCTTAACTATGGGAAAATGCATAACGATGGAAGGTTCAACTGAAGATTTTTTAGTACAAGGCACTACCACAAAATCTGACCTTATCAAGGCTTGAAAAAGAGGTTTAGTTATCCTCAATGAATTTAAAGACATGTTTACAAATCGATACTTACAAAGTCTGCGTGAACGATATAGACATTCTGTCAAAGAACCTAGAGTCACGGCAAAATTAATCCCAAAGGTAGGACAAATTGTACAGATAAAGGGAGATAATAAAAATTGAGAAGAATGGAAAGTTGGAAAAATTACTTCATTGGTCAAAGGTTCTGACGGACTTTGCAGAGTTGCGAAGGTCGAAGTTGGAAATAAGGAGTTTGTAAGATCTTTAACTCATTTATATCCATTGAAAATGGAGGACAATGAAGTAGTAGAATACGATGAGAACAGATTAGAAATGGAAAGTGAAATACCACGGAATATAACGGTACACGAATTAATGCCATTAGAAGTAAAAGTTACAAATTCAAAAGATATATCAGATAGTTCAAAAAACGAGAAAGAAATCAGAGAGTCGATAATACCAACAGAAAAGAGTATGTTGGAGAGTCTTAATAATGTATCAGAGAGCACGGACGGAGACAAAACATTGAGTCAGAAAGAGGATGAACCTGATAAGATAGTTCAAGTAAACACCGAGGTTAAACAAAGAAGAAGCGCGGCCACCAGAGCTCTGGAGAAAATTGCAGAGTGGTCGCGTAACTTATGTTAACAACTACCAGATAGACATTCAGCGGGCGTGACGTATAATGGCATGATTATTAAATTGTTATGTTTCCGGATGTTGTTCATGCTTAGATAAACCATAATTATTAATCAATATTATATTACATCAATTATTAGTATTAATTTAGAACATTTAAATGTGTTTAATAAATATTTTACATTTGATTTGATAACTACGAAATATTATAAATAGGGTAGGACAACCATTATTGAATGTATTGTAACTGAGTGTTTGAACTAAGCTGTAACTCTGCTCAAATATAAACTAGTGTGTGGATAATTAGTGTTTTAATCTCCATAGTGCTTTACATCTCAGAAGTGGGATACTTTTTTTTTTTCTTCTTCTATAATGTCCGGACCATACCTGAACGGATTGGGTGTACGCAAACGAAAATTTTGTGTTTCGAGTTCTGAACACGAGAATAGCGATTCCGTTACCGATGTCGACCCTCGGAAGAGCAGAAACAGTAAAAACAGGCACTTTGCTCCCAGTGACGCCGAGGTGATACCAAAGTTCCGACCTGACGATAATAATAACAACGTTGTCGGGTGGCTCCACAAATTAGATCAGTTGGGCGATGTCTACGGCTGGCATGATACTGATCGAACCTTTGTTATGCAATTGCGTCTACGAGACTCTGCTAGAAAGTGAAAATTTTCAACGAGTGGAGACGTATACTACGCGTGAATCTACTTGGAGACGAGGTGCTGCAAGCAATGTGCAAGATTCTACACCGATCTACCCGCTCCAGCTGAAGATATGCTACGTGTGTCGGCGGCCGGGTCACGAGGCGCGTGACTGCAGACAACAACAGCGCTGCGAAAACTGTCAGCGCAGCGGGCACACCACAGCGGCATGCTGGTTCACAGCTGGGACATCCCGCCAGCAACCACAAAAGGTTAGTCAAGTACTGCATAATATAACCTATGATGTATATGCCGATATGTATAAGAAAACTGTAATAGTGAATGGAAAGCGTCTCGTAGCTTACATAGACACTGGCAGCAATTAAATCTACTTTGTAAATCACAAGCCATAAACTTAGAGGTTAAAATCGAGCCTAGTACTACTGTCATGAGAGGGTTTGGCGGAGCATGTGTTAATTCACTCGGTTTATGTTGCTTACGTATTTTAATAGATAGTGTGATATTGGATGGAATATTCGAATCGACTAATTACATTACATCAGATGTCGATTTATTACGTGGACAAAGTATGATTAATAGTGAAGACGTTAGTCTAGTCACTTCAGCTTCTTCTATACGTTTCGTCAAAAGTAAAGTTGTACAGGATTTATTTTTGGACATGGATTTACACGCATCAGACTTTATTGAAACATTTTCAGTACGCTTAAAGCATAAGGTTAGAATACCAAAGCAAACTCAATTGTATGTTAAAGTATTTATTGACTGTTTTGAAAGTCATAGGGACTGTACATTCTTAACTCGTACAGTATGGATGCAGTTAGGAAAATTAACTTATTTAATACCTGCCGCTGTTATTAATTCGTGTCGTACCTATTTGAAGGTTATTAATTTAGGCTATACTGATGTAGTGTGGGAGGACTATAGACTAATAGCTAGGGCGGAATTAGTGTCAATACCAATAAGTGATGGGAATGAATCTAAAATACTAGCTATAGATAGCTCAGATACTAATTGTTCGCGAATTATTTTTTTAAATATCGATAAAGGTTTCCTTAGTCGTACGGAGAACGAACAAGTACTATGTCTCTTAAATAAGTATGCTCACTCGTTTGCCACAAGTACCAAGGACTGCTGAAGGTTGCACTGACCTCATAAAGATGCACATTTGCACTATAGATAACCGGCCAGTGCATTATAAGCCTTACAGATTGTCACATAAGGAAAATGAGATCGTGAAGGGTAAAGTCAAGGACTTGTTAGAGACAGGTATCATAAGGGAGTCTATGTCAGATTACGCGAGTCCTGTAGTACTAGTCAAGAAGAAGGGTGGGGACTATAGGCTATGTGTTGATTATAGGGCATTGAATGCTAATACCATCAAAGATCGATACCCATTACCGCATACTGAAGACCAAGTCAATAAGCTATCAGGCAAATTCTTCTTTACTACACTTGACCTCGCCCAAGGTTATTATTAGGTGAGTCTAGATGAGGAGTCTATACCAAAGACTGCATTCGTTACGCAATCAGGGTTTGGCAAATGCACCGGCTGTATTTTCTCGCTTAATACAAATGACAGGGAAAATCGATCAAGATATTGCACTATATCTTGATGACGTAATGTTACCTACAATATCAGTACAGGAAGGCCTATTACTCTTGGAAAAGGTTTTACAATTACTAGCATGGGCAAATTTAAAATTAAATTTGAGTAAATGTTCTTTTCTTAAAGCATAGTGCCACATACTTAGGCCATGAAATTTTAGCTGGCACCATACAACCAGGCCAAGCTAAAATAAATTGCGTTGCAAAATATAATAGGCCGCGTAATGTAGGTACACGAAATTAGGCAATTTATTGGATTGACGTCTTATTTTAGGAAATTTGTTAAAAGATTTGCAGAAAGAGGCGTTTAATACCCTTAAACAACGTTTAATTGAAAAACCTGTTAGCCATTTACAACTGCGATGCTAAAACTGAATTGCACACAGACGCTAGCAAATTAGGTTTAGGCGGAATTTTTATGCAATATCAAACTGATGGAGTTTTAAAACCAATCGCTTATTTTAGTAGGGTAACCAGCAAAGAAGAGAAACATTATCATAGCTATGAGCTTGAGACCCTCGCTATCGTTGAATCCCTTAAACAGTTTAGAATTTATTTGACAGGGATCAAAGTTAAGGTTAGACTGTGCCGCCATAAGGACGACTCTTGTAAAACTCGATTTAATTCCTCGAATCGTTCGTTGGTGGCTAACCATACAAGAGTTTGATTTGGAAATAGAATATAGGCCAGGCGAGCGTATGAAACACGTAGATGCTTTAAGTAGAAACCCTACTACAAATACAATACTCATAAGTGATTATTCGAATTGGCTAATCACTCTGCAATTAAAAGATGATAATTTACAAAATATTATTTCTAGACTTCATGATAAATCTGATTCAAATTTACCAGTCAACTACATTGTTGGCTGATAGTATATAGATATAGAACAAGATAATATACTCTTCCGAAAAACTGTTGCTGGTGAGCGCTTTGTCATCCCTAAATTAGCTAAATACGGCTTACTCCAAAAATCGATCAAATAGGTCACCCCGGTTTCGAAAAATGTGAAGGTGCTATTAAAGCTCAGTTTTGGTTTGAAGACATGACACGATTCATAAGGAAATTTATATAAAATCGTGTTTACAATGTGCGTATAACAAAGGCAATTATGGTAGGTTGGAAGGTGAATTATATCCAATTAACAAACTAGCCATACCTATGCATACCTTATACGTCGACCATCTTGGTCCTTTTGCTAAACACGTAAAGGAAATACATTCTTGTAGTAATTGATGTTTTCACAAAGTTTGTATTTGCTCGACCGGCTAAGAACTGTAGTTCTGTAGAAACTATTAGGTTACTTAAAGAAATTATTATACAGTTTGGTTATCCAGTAAGAATCATAACTGACAGAGCCAAAGCATTTACGAGTAGATATTTCGAACAGTTTTCTCAAGAAAACCAATTTAAACATATTTTGAACGCAATAGCCAGCCCTCGTTCTAATGGCCAAGTCGAACGCATAAACCGTACTTTATTAAATGGTCTTAATACTATGTCGGAAAGTGAATGCACATGGGACAATAAGTTAGATGATATAGTCTGGGGTATCAATAATACACCAAACGCAACTACCGGTTTTTCGCCGGTTAACCTCATGTTTGGTCACAAAAACTCTAGATATCTCTTTCTCTTCTGATGCACCCTCAACGTCTGAGACTCAACAAAATGAACTCCAGGCAACTAGGGAAACTGCTAAGCTCCGTATAGATAGAAACATGACTACCATGAAAGCGCGATTTGCCAGGAACCGTAAGATATGTACTAAGTATAAAATAGGCCAATTAGTTCTTTGGAATGGGGGTATAGCTAGAGACTCTGGTACTGGCGTTACTAGGAAGATGAATGGATTATACAAGGGTCCATACAAAATATCTAAGGCCGAACACTCGTTAGATCGATATACTATTTCAAGTATAAAGGGTATGAAAGGCTATAGGAAGTTCAGTGCTGTAGTTCGGGGTGAAACTCTACGTCCGTACAAAACAATGATATCTGAGGATGATAGCGCAGGCAGTGATCGAGAAGTAGATAGGGATGATTTGATTGATCTTCTTCAAAGCTAATAGATCTTTAAATACCAGTATTAGATCATACCATGTATAAAATAATACTAATTATATGACTACTGAATACTTTGTGATAAACTCTTAATAATCATTTAAGGACGGCTATGTGATCAAGTCCATATAACTACAGGTTGCTGTGTGATAAACTTAAAAATAGGACGGCTATGTGATCAAGTCCATATAACTACAGGTTGCTGTGTGGTAAACTTAAAAATAGGACGGCTATGTGATTAAGTCCATATAACTACAGGTTGCTGTGTGGTAAACTTAAAAATAGGACGGCTATGTGATCAAGTCCATATAACTACAGGTTGCTGTGTGATAAACTTAAAAATAGGACGGCTATGTGATCATGTCCATATAACTACAGGTTGCTGTGTGATAGACTTAAAAATAGGACGGCTATGTGATCATGTCCATATAACTACAGGTTGCTGTGTGATAAACTTAAAAATAGGACGGCTATGTGATCATGTCCATATAACTACAGGTTGCTGTGTGATAAACTTAAAAGTAGGACGGCCATGTGATCATGTCCATATAACTATAGGTTGCTGTGTGATAGACTTAAAAGTAGGATGGCTATGTGATCATGGCCATACAACTGCAGGTCGCTGTGTGATAGACCTAAAAGTAGGATGACTATGTGATCAACTCCATATAAGTATAAGTAGCTGCGTGAACAAGTCTTAAAAACAGGACGGCTATGTGATTAAGTCCATTATATGTTTCGGTATCTTATTAATCTGTAAATAAATCTGTGTGTCATTAATAAGTAGCCGCTCCCCGTGTGAAAAGTATAAACAATGACACAACCATAAAATGTTTGTAGGTATAATAGTATACAAAGTACTGCTCTGCTTCCTTTTCTGTTTCAGAACCTCGGGTTCGCAACGGGAGGAGACAACGGTGGTCGTGGGACACTCCCAGTACAGGATGGCCGAGTGTTAACAACTACCAGATAGACATTCAGCGGGCGTGACGTATAATGGCATGATTATTAAATTGTTATGTTTCCGGATGTTGTTCATGCTTAGATAAACCATAATTATTAATCAATATTATATTACATCAATTATTAGTATTAATTTAGAACATTTAAATGTGTTTAATAAATATTTTACATTTGATTTGATAACTACGAAATATTATAAATAGGGTAGGACAACCATTATTGAATGTATTGTAACTGAGTGTTTGAACTAAGCTGTAACTCTGCTCAAATATAAACTAGTGTGTGGATAATTAGTGTTTTAATCTCCATAGTGCTTTACACTTACTAAACCTGCTCTGTTAGGGCGAATCGTGTAACAAACTAGTCATACTGGTATATAAATTCTACCATTTATGAAGGCGATCGAGAAAATTATATTTCTTTTCTTTTAAGTGGACTGTAATGTAAGGATTCTGGTGATCGCCTAGAGGGTGGTGTTATATGGGATGAATAGACGAGCTAGGAGTGTGAGGACACGCACCTGGATTTCGGCAGCACGTGGCACCGGTTCTTTGACGGCGTGATCCGTTCGGCATAAAACAGCGGCGTTCTGATGGCAGCACTGATATTGTCTTTCACATGTATCTCCTAGATTTCACTCGCGATAATGTTCATCACAAGGTAAGGATTTTAGAAGCGAAGCGGCGCGGTGCAGCGCAGCGCGATATCTCCGCGGTACAGTTTCGAAACGGACTGTCGTTTTCAAGATGGAGAAAATAGTCGCCGCGTGCGTTGGAGAGAGGGAAAAAGGGATAATGCTCGTCTATTCAGACAGTAACGTCAAAGATGACAGGACTATCTATATACGAAATTCTAATGCATAGAAAAATCAAAAGATGGCGTTACCATTTCCCCCCGGCTTTAAAGGGTTGCCTTTAAAAGGAAACTAAATAAAATAAGCCGTGTTAGGTGTACTACCGCATAACCTATCCACAAGCTAATACAGCGTTATGAAATTAAATTAATCTAAATTAACTTTATTGGAACACTTATAACGAAAGTTATTAACTAAATACCTAAACTAAGAGAGGGATCCAACTTCGGGCTAGATCTCACTGAGTCGGTAGCGGACAGAGACGTACAACAGGGCGCACGTAACTACCCTTCGCGGTTTTTACAGTAACAACGCGGGTTGTACCGTCTTTGGACTTGTACAATTTCTCTATGATAGCTAAGGGCCATGAAAGTGGCGGAGAATTATCATTCATGACAATGACTAACGTGCCCTCCTGTATAGGGGATGCAGGACTATTCCATTTGGACCTAGCCTGAAGCTGGTGAAGGTATTCTGAACGCCAGCGCCGCCAGAACGACTGCACGAGTTTATCAAGCAGAGTATGTCTCTGAAGCAAGCTAGAAGAGTCTGCTTCAGGAGCGGGAAGTGACGATAATGGCGCTGTGTTCAAGAAATGCGCAGGGGTTAACGCGGATGATTCAGCAGGGTCACTACTCAGTGCTGTGAGAGGACGCGAGTTAACTAGTGCCTCGACTTGAACAAGTACAGTTAAAAGCTCTTCATAAGAGAGGATCTGTTGGCCTATGACTTTGAAGAGATGCGTTTTGATTACCTTGACCATGCTTTCCCAACATCCACCGAAATGTGGTGAAGCGGGCGGAATAAACTTCCAATCAATGTGATTTATGGAAAGTTCTTCCTGAAGACGAGTCTGATACTCTCTGTTGAAAAACTTATAGAGGTCGCGTAAATAAGAATTCGCACCTACGAAACAAGTACCGTTGTCGGTATACAAACATTGTATAGGGCCGCGTCGCGAAAGAAATCGTTTTAGGGCTGCCAGAAACGACACCGTACTTAAATCCGTCGCAACTTCAATATGCGTAGCGCGCGTCGTCAAGCATGTGAAAATGCATAGCCAAGCTTTACGGCTTTTAACTCCTCGACCACGCACTGGCGTGTACTGCAACGGTCCTGCGTAATCACAACCGGTATGTGTGAACGCTTTATCTACCTGCTTGACGCGATGGCTAGGAAGGTCGGCCATGAGAGGAAAGACCGGGCGAGGACGGAATTTAAAACAGACGTTACAATTATGTATTCTATGGCGAATTATTCGCCGTGCAGCTAAAATCCAATACTTATGCCTGAGTAAGGACATAAGCAACTCTGGACCGGCATGGAGATGTTTCCTGTGATAGAAATCAACAAGAAGGTCAACGACGTGGTCGCGACGCGGTAATAAACAAGGATGTTTATAGTTGTAAGGTTCGTCCGAATTAGACAGACGACCGCCAACGCGTATGATGCCGTGCTCATCGAGAAACGGCTTGAGCTTAAGAAGCGCGGGAGAACAAGCTACATTATTTATTAAATTTTCAATGTCGTCGCTAAAATAAACAGCCTGGACCACTCGCAACAATTTATACTCTGCAAATTCAAGGTCAGAGCTTGAAACAGAAGCCCCTTTAGGAAGTTGCCTAAGAAATCTACAGACATAAACGATGGCGCGTAGTAACTTAGACCACGACGACATGCGCAGTGCGAGTGCATAGATCGGAGATTCCGCGACCTCAACGACCACAGGATGAGAAACAGACTTCCGTTCGGGTACATCCTCGGCTTCTGCACTGTGGTCACAAGGTTGTATGGGCCACTCTGACGGATCATGGGAAATCCAAGCAGGCCCACGAAACCACAATGGATGTTGCAGAAGTTTAAATGGAGTAACCCCACGAGAAAGGCAATCGGCAGGATTCTCAATACCCGCGACGTGATGGAAACAAGTAGCGGGAACCAGTTCTATTATTTTAGTAACGCGATTGGCGACAAAAGTCTGCCAGCGGTGCGGAGAAGAATAAATCCAAGCGAGCGCTACCTTGGAGTCAGAAAATGCGTATATCTTATTGACGGGGTAGTGGGGCGAAACTGTATCTTGAACCTTGCAGAGCAACTGAGATAGCAGAAGGGCCGCGCACAACTCCAGTCTCGCAACCGAAATGGTTTTGACCGGCGAGACCTTGGACTTGGCACAAACTAACTGCACGGAGTAGTTAGGACCAATGCGGACTTGCAAGTATACGACTCCGCCGTAAGCGCGTTCGCTGGCGTCAGCAAATCCTATTAGATTGACAGTACTTCTGTTTCAAAATTTCTAATTTATATTAATGATTTACCCTATCTGATGGGAGATAATCAAGAGATAGTGTTGTTTGCAGACGATACCTCGCTTTTATTTAAACTAAAACGTCAGCAAAGAACTACATACGATGTGGACACTGCTATCTCGAAAGTGGTACATTGGTTCAATGCAAATAATTTAGTTTTGAATGAAAACAAAACTAAATGTATTAAGTTTACAACGCCTAACGTCAGACAAGTTAAAACCAGTGTACAAGTTAACGGTGGAGAGTTGGATCTTGTAGATACCACTGTATTTCTAGGCATTACCTTAGATGCTAAGCTTCAGTGGGGCCCACATATAGAGAAATTGTCGAAGAAGCTTAGTTCTGCAGCTTATGCCGTTAAAAAAATTCGTAATTTAACGAATATAGATACAGCTCGGTTAGTTTATTTTAGTTATTTCCATAGCGTGATGACATACGGCATTCTACTGTGGGGGAATGCTGCTGACATCCAAACTATTTTTGTGTTGCAGAAAAGGGCTATTCGATCAATTTATAACTTAAGTCCCAGATATTCACTGAGGGAGAAATTTAAAGAAATTGATATTATGACTGTTCCATCACAGTATATTTACGAAAATCTTTTATATGCTTACAAGAATATCAATCTTTTTGAAAAGCATTGTGATATCCATAATATTAATACTAGGAATAAGAATAAATTTGTTGTTCCTGGAACTAGGCTCCAGAAAATCAGTAAATCCTTTAGATGTCAATGCATACGCTTTTATAACAAAATTCCAACCCATGTACAGACATTAAGTCTCAGCAGATTTAAATCCTTTATCAAACAGAGACTTTGTGCTAAAGGCTACTATACGTTAAAAGATTACATGGATGATAAAACTGCTTGGGATTGAATAGTTCTAATGAACCGGGCTATCGAACGTCTTTTACTGTAATTTATTATGATTTGGACATTATTTTTTCATGACATTGATGTTAATTATTATTATTATTATTATATTTTTTTTGTTGACATTAATTTATATCTTGATATGAATTGTATAGGTATACCTATAGATTTTTAATTATTATTATTATTTGACTTTATTTATTTTATATTTTTGACATTATGTTAATGTTATGTTTTGACATAATTATTTTATATTTGACATTATGTTGATTTTTATGCATTGGGATTATTTATAATATACATATCTATGTGAATGTGAGCACTTTGTAGGTAGATAAACATACGCTTACAAACTAATGTCTGGCGGCTTTGGGTTTTTGAAATGGCCTACGCAAATGTCCCGCTGATCTTGCATAGACGTGCGTCGGGTCGTTAAGCTCCCACAATAATGGTTTGAGCTAAACGATGGCTGACGTATGCGTGCTGTCAGTATGGACAGGTCAACTCAAAGCTGCACTGGTGCTTTCTTCAAAAGGCCATCTCAGACTTTAACCTACATAGTCAGGCTCACATATTGTAACCAAAATGTTTGGACTTTAAAAGAGACCATGATTCTCTGAGTTTGTTTCGGCATTTCTTCTCAGAGGTCGTCAGTTAGGAAATGCCGATGTCAACTAGATACTAAAAAAAAAATGTACATGACTTGTAAAAGTGTCTTTAAAAAGATCTATTTACAGAAATAAACAATCATTCAATCATTCAATCATTCAATCATTCAATCATTCAATCATTCAATCATTCAATCAATCATTCAATCATTCATTCATTCAATCAATCATTCAATCATTCAATCAGTACATCCGTCGACCAACCCAAGATGACGTGGAATAACAATTTGATTGAGCGCGGAAAGCTCAATACAAAATTGCTTCCAAGCGTCGACAATATGGACGGGAGGTGCGTCATCCCACTCACACTTTGATAACCAAAGCTCTTTGATCAAGAGCTTGGCGTCCAAAATTGTGGGAGCCACAAACCCCAGTATATCCCATAGTCGAGCCACTGTGGACAGCATAGTGCGCTTGGTGCACTTATCATCGGGCGGTGCGACGTCAAACCGGAAACTATCACGGGATTTATCCCAGCGTAAACCGAGAACCTTATGCGGTACAGACCTCTCAAACTCAATGTCTGGAGAAGCCTTATGAGAATCAGGCAAGTGCGCGAGAACCTCTTTACAATTGCTTGTCCATTTGACAAGATCAAACTGGCCTCGCTTGAAGAGCTGAATAAGCTCTTCACAAAGCGAAATTGCTTGCGGGGCGGATGTGACACTACAAGCTATGTCATCCATATATAAAGCGGAGGTGGCAACTGCTGCTGCAGCGGGAAAGTTGTCGCCTTCAGCAGCGATCAACTTGCGGACAACACGTAACGCGTGATATGGACTGGACTTGAGTCCAAAACAAACACGATTAAATTGATATACGGATAAAGGTTCACTGTTGTCAAACCGATAGAAAATCCGTTGAAATCTACGGTCAGATTCACGAACGCCGATATTGAGAAACATTTGTCGGCAATCAGCTGACAGGGCGACTTGGTTAGGATGTTAAATAAGTCACCCTGTAGATTAGGGCCGGCATGCAAAATGTCGTTAATCGACTGACCCGATGTAGTCTTACAACTAGCATCTAAAACCACACGAAGTTTAGTGGAGGTCTTGTCTTCGCGAACTACGCCGTGATGCGGAATATAATACGAAGGAAGAGAATTGTCCTCGTTGTTGACAACCGGACTCAAAAAATCTTTATTTATATAGTCGCGAATGACATCATTATAGGCGCCGCGTAACTTGAGCGATGCATCAAGTTTGCGTTCTAAACAATAGAAGCGTCTAAGTGCAGCAGCGTATGAGTCACCTAGCGAATACGGGTCACCACAAAAAGGTAACGCCACAACATATCTACCACTGTCATCGCGAACAGTGGTAGCGCGGAAGTGTTCTTCACACTCGAGGTCCTTACGGCTCTGCGAGGGCGGCGCGGAAATCTCTTCAAGCTCCCAAAATCGCTTGAGAAGAGAATTAATATTATTTTCTTGAAGAACAGCACAACAAGACATAGTATAATTAGAAGTGTGTGACGTAGGTACGGTACCCATAATCACATACCCCAATACCGTCTCAATAGCGGGAGGTATATTACGTAGTTTACTGTGTACCACATTATGTAAAAATATATGTGGAAATATGGCGGCCCCTAACAAGACATCGATGTTTCCCGGCTGTGCAAAGTCAGAATCTGCCAGCGGTAACGTCTCGAGGTGTGTGAGTTGAGAAACGTCCACCTGCACGCTAGGCAGCGTGTCGGTAATACGTTCCACGATAAGCGAGGTAATGTCAAAATTAATGTCCTTATTAAAACGGGAATGTATTTTAACATCTACGGAACCCTTACAAGAGTTTTCCGACCCACCGATCCCTTTGATTATTAATTTCGTATTTTTATAGTTATTCCATAGTCCGAGGCGTTTGAAGCAATCAGAAGTAATAAAATTACTCTGTGACGCGCTATCAAGTAAACAACGAATTGTATGTGGTCTGTTACTGATATCGTAAACAATAACCTGTACCGTTGCCAACAAAACCGTTGTGGACGCCATACATTGCTGCTTTGCATCGCGCTGAACGTGACAAACACTTGAGCGTTCACTGCGGTCATACGCATGGATGTCGTACACAACGATACCTCTGACTGGGAGGCGTGCGGGGCGACCGTAGTCCCGGCGCTTGGAACGGCTCGCGCTGACGTAACAGACTGGTCGGGTTTGAGGGACTCATCCGAAACCGGCGATTTTTTATCGAAATGCAACAATGTATGATGCCGCTGCTTGCATAAGCGACATTTAGAATTACTAGAACAATCACTTGCTTTATGTTTTATGCTTAAACAATTAACGCAAGCTTTGTTTTCTTTCACACATTTAAAACGAGCAGTCGGATCTAAATTATTAAAAGCGGGACATTTAAAATAATGGTCGTGATCAATATTATTGCACAGACACTTTGAATTTTTATTGTTAGAATCTGAACATGCTACGTAAGACTGCGGGTTAGGAGGGACGGGATTACGCTTGCTATTTCGTGATTTATTCAACCTTTGTCTACCGTAATTATCATTTGACGAGCTACATGCACTAGGCTGCGTATTATGATATATTCGGCACCGATCTTTGATGAACGAAAAGAACCTATCTAGAGTAGGTATTTTATGATTACGTTCCGTCATCTCGAAGGCACGAACAGTTTCTGGGTCGAACTTTTTTAAAGCAAGGTGTAATAATATAAAGTCGGAAAGATCTTCAAATTTCAAGTTTTTAAGGGCGTTAACGGCGGTAATAAAGTTATCTATGAACAGCTGGAAATTCGAAACAGAGGCGGGTCCGGACAGTTTAAGATTTAAAGCTTGATCAAAGTAGGTGGACGCGAGGACGCGAGTATCTTGATACCTATCAAGGAGTGACTGGAATATCACCCGATAATTCTCAGCACTGGGAGTTACACCCGCAAATACGGAATGCGCTTTCGGTGACAGTTTACCTAATAAATAATACAACCTGTCAGCATCTGTCAGAGAGTCATTATCGTGCACTGTTGATTTAAAGCTAGCATAGAATAATGGCCAGTTCCGTATATCGCCATCAAACGACATAAGTTCGATAGGAGGTAGTCGCGGCGTTCGCACGGGCGGCGCTGCCGTGGCGGCGGCGCTGTGATTCGCACTTCTACCTTCCAACTGCGATTGTATGCGCTTAATGATACAATACAGATCCTCGAACGAAGTGTACGCCTGGTAATTGGGCTTTGCTTCGGGATTAATTGAAAGTAACTTTGCGTTATAAGTGTCCAACAAATGATGAAAGTCTGTTCGAATATTATCTACTGTCATACAATAACTGAGAAATGATTCTTTTTTAGTTTCGGAAGTGTTAGCGGTTTTTGAGCGCTCGTATATGTCTTGAATACGCTCAAATAAAACATTGCGTTTAGCTTCCAATATTGTTAATTCCCTTTCTTTCGACATGTTTATGTCGGTATAAGTACCTATATACGAATTAACCAAACTGTGATTATCTAAACGTAAGGTAGATGTAGTTATGCGGTAGTTTTCCTAGGTTGGCAAAAACTTTAATAATAATTATAATGAAACTCGCTAAGTATGGGCAACGACTAACTTTTATTCATAGACAATTCTAATTACAATATAGAGAAGTGAGATCATAGATAATCATAAATTACTGTTTACACTTTTTGTTATTAATTCCAACACCCCCACTTAACAAAATAATAGTAGCACACATCTAAATCTCCTTAATCTTGTTATTGTCATATAGACCAAACATTCCTAAAAAACTATAATGTTTTATTTTACATAAACCCTTAGTTAATAGATCTGCGGGCATCTCTAAAGTAGGCAAGTATTCAATCTTAACAATTTTACTAGCTACCTTTTCCCTACAGAAATGATATCGCACATCGATATGTTTAGATCTTTTATGATAAATAGGGTTGGCCGACAACTTATGGGCTGACTGATTGTCATTAAATATTGATATAGGATAAGATTCATTTGTCAATTCAAATAACAAATTTTGCAAGTACACGGCTTCTTTGCAACATTCCGAAATACCCATATACTCGGCCTCCGTACTGGACAATGCTACAGTATTCTGCTTCTTGGTTTCCCAAGATATTGCACAATTTGACAGCCTAAAAAAATATCCAGTATATGATCTCCTATCAATTACATTACTGGCCCAGTCTGCATCTACATAAGCTTCTAGCTGACTGTTACCATTAGCAGAAAACTTTAAACAGAAAGATTTAGTTTTCTTTAAGTACCTTAGAATTCTCTTTGCGTATGCCCAATGCTCCTGATTGTAACAGTTATTAAACTGGCTTAGGAAATTTACAGAGAATACAATATCAGGACGCGTAAGCACAGCTACATACATGAGCGAACCAATCAGTTTCTGATAAGGTAACTTTTTATCACATTTTTCATTTTTAGTTAAATTTAGTCTAGGTTCAATTGGTGTCTCTGCTGACTTACAGTCAGAAATATTGAATTTTAACAGCAATTCTTCAATATAGCTCTCTTGGTCTAAAGTTATAGTACCATTATCTTTATCTACAGCCACTCTCATGCCTAAACAATTTTTAATATATCCCAAATCCTTGATTTTAAATTTTGATGACAAGCTTTCTTTTAACAAAATAGTTTCTTTTTCATTATTTGAAAATACAAAGAAGTCGTCGACATACAATGCAATAATGATCTTTACATCTTTATCAAATTTTGTGAACAGACATGGTTCTAGTTTAGATTTTTTATAACCTAAGGATTGCAACAATTCATCAACTCGTTGATACCATGCCCTTGATGACTGTTTTAAGCCATAAATAGCACGTTTTAATCGTAAAACCTTGTTTACATCATCATTGTTACCCTGAAACCCTGGTGGTTTCATCATGTACAAATTTTCATTTAAGAAACCATTTAGAAAGGCAGTATTAACATCTAAATGACAAATATCCAAATGAAGCTGAACTGCTAAAGCAAATAACAATCTCAAAGTGGAATGCCTGACAACAGGTGAAAAACATTCATCAAAATCAATGCCTGGCCTTTGGGTGAAGCCCTTAGCAACCAACCTGGCTCTATACCTGACATTATTTTCATTATCAAGTTTACGCTTAAAAACCCATTTACATTGTACAATTGTGCCACTGGGTGGAACATCAACTAATTCCCAAGCATCATTATCTTCAAATGATTTAAATTCACTTTGCATGGCAAATTTCCATTGTTCACTTTCTGGTCCACTCAACGCTTCATCTAGCGATATTTCACTTGCACTTATTTCACTAGTTTGACACACACTACCAAAACCGTACCGATCAGGTTGCTTGTGAATACGCTTAGCACGTTTCTCCACTGGTAACTCAGCGGGAAATCCTGGCTGAGACATGTTATCTTGCACCGTCTCCGCAGGTTCAGTATCCTGCATATCTGTGGAGTCCTTAAAGTCCTCTTCATCAGATTCAGAACTTTCTTCCTTGTGGCTCAATTTTTCTTCCAATGCTCTTAAGTGCCTTATGTCCCCCACTTCTTGGGAACATTGTTCTTTTTCTTCCTTCATTGAAAAGATGTTGTCAGTGCCTTTACCAATGTCAAGGTGTATCTCATCTTGCTTCTGTTCAATCCCCTCCTCAATCACAACAATATCTCTTGCTATACTGATACTGTTATTGTTGGGATTGTAAACTCGATAACCTTTTACATTGTTTGAGTACCCTACAAGAATACACTGAGTCGCTTTTCTATCAAATTTCAACCTCTTTTCTTTCGGTATGTGTACCATGGCCTTACTTCCAAAGATACGTAGGTTACATGCCGCCCATACATAATTGTGCATGTAAGTAGTTACGGGCGTATATTACTTACATGGGCGGTAAGAGAATATGTGTAGGTAGCCACTGGCGTGTATTACCTACGCGGGAAGTTATTAGATTGAGTCCGGCTCGAAAGGACCATAAAATGGTATATAAATTCTACCATTTATGAAGGCGATCGAGAAAATTATATTTCTTTTCTTTTAAGTGGACTGTAATGTAAGGATTCTGGTGATCGCCTAGAGGGTGGTGTTATATGGGATGAATAGACGAGCTAGGAGTGTGAGGACACGCACCTGGATTTCGGCAGCACGTGGCACCGGTTCTCTGACGGCGTGATCCGTTCGGCATAAAACAGCGGCGTTCTGATGGCAGCACTGATATTGTCTTTCACATGTATCTCCTAGATTTCACTCGCGATAATGTTCATCACAAGGTAAGGATTTTAGAAGCGAAGCGGCGCGGTGCAGCGCAGCGCGATATCTCCGCGGTACAGTTTCGAAACGGACTGTCGTTTTCAAGATGGTGAAAATGGTCGCCGCGTGCGTTGGAGAGAGGGAAAAAGGGATAATGCTCGTCTATTCAGACAGTAACGTCAAAGATGACAGGACTATCTATATACGAAATTCTAATGCATAGAAAAATCAAAAGATGGCGTTACCACATACATAATAACATGCGGTGATCTACTGGCAATATCGAACCTATAGAGCGATCACCATAGATAAAGAGTATTTATAGTTT
The DNA here is from genome assembly GCA_905163465.1 of Craniophora ligustri. Taxonomy (NCBI): domain Eukaryota; kingdom Metazoa; phylum Arthropoda; class Insecta; order Lepidoptera; family Noctuidae; genus Craniophora; species Craniophora ligustri. The sequence goes on along the minus strand of LR990976.1, from coordinate 3,787,605 downwards.
ATGGTTTGACGCTTAGCTAATATATCTATTCTCTATGTAATCTATAGCGTTTGCCGCTTCTTTGAGCCTTTTGAACTATACCAAAGTAATGTAGTTAATTCAATAAGTGCAAAGTAAAATTGATTGGTGTTGTGATGGAGACTTCCAGCATGGTGGCAGCTCATCTAAGAGAGATATAAGCTAAGTGGTAGCACTAAGACAATAGTGTAGTGGTTCCCCGCCTAAATGCCTAAACTCTAAAATTCGTCACTTTATGAAAGTTTCTGATGTTCTTGGAAGTTGGTTACATTAAAGGGTTTCATGTTGCAAATCGTTCGATGTTGCAATGTGAAACCTCGTGAGAATTGGACTGGGCGAAAGGCCATGATCAGTCCGTTGGAGGAGACCTTCGGTGCTGCAATACGAAGTCTCTCGAAGATAGCGTACTGTTGTATAGTCTTTACGAGTATAAAGTACATGCAACAGATACTAAGAGGTTGATTGGCAGACCTGGCTGCAGTCAACTCTTCAATATGGAAATTATTAATGTTGTGCACACAGAGATAACAAGAGGTTAATTGGCAGACTTGGCTGCGGTTAACTCTTTAATTTGGTAGACCTGGCTACCTTTAATATTTAATAAGCTAATGAGTAATTAATCCTATGTGTTAACTTTACACCTGAGACATCAGGAACGTCGGAGTATGAAACTATGTATATCATAATGTAAAATGGTGGGAATCAATTTACTTTTACCTACACGCCATCTGTAGGTAAAAGTAAATTGAGCTGAATCACGGCGCGAGCTAGTAAGAACTAAAGCCGATTAACGCGAAGCAGACCCCAAAGTAAAGTTGATTCCTCTCGGAACAAGCCCCAGGTATCTAAAACTATCACATAACAATTCCAATTTTTAATCCATCCAACCAACATATCTCCTCCTCGCCGTCGCGTCATGTCTCATCCGGTACGGGGCCGGACGAGCGAGCCCGGCTAGCTCGCGCGTCCTGGTCCGGCGTGATGGCGCCCCACGGCGCTGCGGCGGCGACAACGTGATCGATGTTTACGCTGGCGTTTGGTCGCAGTTGTTAGTGTTAATGTGTAGCTTTGTTTAGTGACGTGTGGTTTAATAAATAGCAGTATTATATTTATTCTCAAAATGCAGGCAAATATAAATAGACAATAGGGCGAGAACAAATATAAATAGGCCAACTATTATTGCATTGCCTATAAGTGTTCTTAATAGAACACAAATATCTGATGAAACCGGACTGAATGTGAGTAATATTAAATAATTGTAACTTAAGCTAAACTCATAAGCCATCGTAGAGGTTGGTGATCGCTTTTGATCACTACTTCTGATCCCTTAATGTACCCGCGGAATTTTGTGACGGCCCAGACAACTGCCAGCGCCTCCCTCTCGGTTGTATTATAGTTTTTGTCGGCGGTGTTCAACAGTCGGCTCGCATATTCGACCGGTCTCTCCTCCGGACCCTCCCCCTGCATCAGTACTGCACCAAGGCAATAACCACTGCTGTCGGTCCTTAGCGTAAACGGTATTGTTTCGTCAGCTTGACGCAATATTGGGGCAGTCACGAGGAGCAGCTTGATGCGCTCAAAAGAACTCTGCTGTTCCGAGGTCCATATCCACTTGCTGTCTTTCTTGAGAAGGACCGTCAGAGGCCTGGCAACATCAGCGTAATTTGGTATAAAGCGCCGGAACCAGCTCGACGTTTGTAAAAAGGTCTTCAAGTGTCCAGGGTTTCTTGGTGGGGACATATCAGCTATAGCCGCTACCTTGTCAGGGTCGGCTTTCACACCACCTGGTACGATAACGTGGCCTAAGAATTTAATAGACTCACGTGCGAAGCAGCTTTTTTCTCGGTTTACACGCAAATTATACATTTCAAGTCTGTCAAACACAGCGTTGAGGTCTTGCAGGTGTTTGGGAAACGTTTCAGACAGAATAATTATATCATCCAGATATGACAGTAAGTTCACGTTAGCTAGTTCTTTGCCAGATCTGAATCGGTCCATAAGACGTTGGAAGGTAGAGCCAGAGTTGCGCAAACCCATTGGCATTCTTTTAAATCGAAAACAGCCAAGCGGACTTACAAACGCTGTCTTATCCCTATCACCGGGTTCTACGCTTATCTGAAAGTAGCCAGATCGAAGGTCACAGGTAGTCATGTAGCTGGTGTTCTTGGCCGCATGTAGAACGTCTTCGATCCGCGGTAATGGGTAGCGGTTAGGCTCAGATACAGAGTTCAATTTTCTGTAATCAACGCAGAGCCGAACCCCTCCATTCTTCTTTGTGACAAGAACTACGTTAGCAGCCCATGGAGAGTCACATTCTTCAATCACATCAGCATCCAAGAGCTCTTGCAGCTCCCGTTCTAGTTGAGCCTTTTTACCAGGGGCCATCCGGTAAGGGGGTGAAGCGATGGGCTCTTGGTTCGCGTCTACTTTTAAGCGATGAGTAGCGTAATCTGTTGGGGGGCCTTTTTCGCGAAGCGGTCTGCTCTCTTCACCAACAGGGCATTTAACTGAACCTTCTGCTTCGAGGTCAGCTTGGTACCTTCATCATCCCTCAACATCAGATGCGATACGTCCACCCTCATCAGCTGTGTTTCGCTGGCGGTGGCAGGAAGACTGAAGCTGGTGATGAACGGCTTCCATCGCTGGTCATCATTAAAGCACCAGCTGCTCTGCGGTAAGTCCAGCAGGATACTGGCCTTCACGATGAAGTCTCTGCCAAGAAGCGTCCTAGTCTGCGCGTCAGGTATCACCATAAACTTGGTCGGTATAGAGCGGCCTCCTAGTATGAGGTCAACCTGACACTCAAGGGAGGTACATACCTGCTGCGAACCGTCAGCAAGTCCTATGGTACGTAACGACTCATTAAATTTTACGCCGGCACGAAGTAAAAAGTCGTGAAGCATTGGGCCCGCAATGGAATGCGTAGCCCCCGTATCTAAAATGGCTACCCCTTTTCAATTCACCACCTGTATCTCCACAAGGGGGCGTGAATCGTCACTATCTATTGTAATTGAGCAGTATTACTCGATGTATGTAAACTATCATCTACTTTGTTTTCTTTTTTAACTTTATTCCGACAGTCGTCAACGGTATGACCGAAAAGTTTGCAGTATGTACACTTTGGTCGGATACGTTTTTGCCCATCACTATCGGTACGTTTAAAGTTCGACGTTCGCGCGGAATTTGAGAATAATACATCGCGTGAGTCAGTTAGTGACTTTATATTAGATTTATTCGAATTCGAACACGTAATTTCACCTACGGCGCTCGCAGGGTTAGAATAACAATACGAACTTGAACGATCCCCCGCGACAGCGGAAGGTTTATTAGTGGGATTTACACTGGTAGTAGAGAGGGATGTACTCACCTCCGCCAATGACTCCTCGACTAACCTGACCTTGGTGATCAGCTGTTCAATATCGTTCACTGCATCACGAGGCACTCGCTTTCTTATTCTACGATTTAACAGCCCGTATACTATATCTAATTTCATCACTTCGGGCACGCTATATGGGAATTTAGATATAAGCGCTCGCACTTTACAAATAAACACATCAGCCCGTTCACTATTTTGCTCGACCGAGAAAATGTCCCGAAAAATTTTATACGCTGGTCGCGGCACACCGAACATTCCTCGCAGGCGCTGGATAGCGTCATCCCACGACGCAACCGACGACTTGACGCCTTGCCACCAGACGGCGGCCTCGCCAACCAGCAGCATGGGTAACCCTCGCAGGGCGTGGTCAGCATTCATGTTGGTGCAGTCGCGGTACACCTCTATGGCGTCTATAAAAGCCTCGAGCTCGTCTGCATTCTTCGATGACCCGTCAAAACGTGCCGTGCACTTGGCAAAATTCCCCCCGCGCAGCAAGTGTCCTTGGTCGTCAGGCCTGGGTGATGATGTGCACGGTTGTGTATCTTTGTGACTCGCCAGTAAACTTTCTATGAGCACTCGGTTCGCCTCCGCTTGACTCTTAGTGATGTTGGAGACAAGGGTCTGAAGCATATTTTTGGACATGGTGATGTTTGGTGATGATACTGTCCTGGGTTGCTCGACATCTATGTCGGATTCCGATCCATCGTTTCTCTCCACGCGTCTTTTCGGCGGCATGGTGACAGGGGTGCTCCGCTGTTCTCGCTCGATCGACGCGGGTAACGATTATATGGATGGTTGAATATCCAAATTCATTAAATATCCCGTGGGTAACGGACACAGTAAAGATTATGATGCAACTGCAAGACGATGCGTTGGCCAAATATCGCAAAACCAAATCATTAGCGAAGAGGGAATACTACCTTCAATTAAAATCCCTTGTGGTGACCTCCCTGCATAATGAAAAGGTAGCTTATTTTAAACAAAATATAAATAACAAAATAAACGATTCTAAATCGCTTTGGAAAAAAATAAAATCGATCGATACCTAGTAATAAGTCACAGTATCTCCCAACACATTTTTCTGATCCACATGTAATAAACACCCATTTTTTTGATGTCCCCGGTAACTCGCAGATCGGAAGGTCGGCATTAACATCCTATGAGTCCCAGCGTTACGGTGATGCTAATTTTATATTGCTCCCAGTCAGTCGGGACGACGTATCGCGCCACATACTAGAACTTAAGTCGAACGCACAGGGATGCGATAACATTAGTCTTGATATGATTCTGCTGACGTTACCGCATACGTTAGAGACTATCACTCATATTATTAATTGTTCTATCCACACGTGTACATTCCCTGTCATTTGGAAGATAGCCACGGTTAGGCCACTCCCTAAAAATTCAAACCCAGTTGTTATGAAAGACCTGCGGCCCATTAGTATCTTGCCCTGCCCTCCGCACTACTGAGCGCCACGAAAACGCAACGCTCCGCAGTTGAAAATTCGCCAAAGTGGTAACTTTAGTCGGAAAAACCAGTGCAATACGTTAAACTCCAAGTTTTAACGAGTGAAAAACGGGTGTGAAAGCAGCTTTTCGAAAAAGTGTTTTTTGGGGATTTTTCAAAATTTTATAACCCCAAAACAGTGATTTTATAGTGTTTTGTGACTAAAAATAGTGATAACTCGTCAAAACGATCGACGACCTATCAAATTTATGGTGTTGGATTGTGCGCGTTTCCGAGACCTACAGTTTGACACCTCGCTCGGATTTTTCCCATCACCCCTTCGGCCGTTAGGGAGTTTTTTCACCCCCTACCACGTTCACTCGGAAAACGACCCCGAGGTGTGGGAGAAATTCTGGAGCGGGGATCAGCAGAAGGCAGCTTGAGACAAAATTACGCCTCGGTACCCAGCGGACAGCTTCTCCAGGAGCTGATGAAGACCTTCGAGGATATACCCTCGAAGGTCCAAGAGTACCCTCAGATGAGGAGGGACATCAAACAGTTCCTGGAGATGCAGTCCGATAAGGGTATACGAGCGATTTTTGAGCTCAGCAGGCGCATCCAGGGTCTCGAGGCCGAAGCCACAACGGAACCTGGTAAGACCTCGTCGTCCGAGGGGCAAGATGTCCTCAGGAAGCTGGAGGAGGTAGAAGCGTCGTTGACCACGAGACTGGAGGAAATGAAGCTGAGCTTCAATACCGAGATCAAGTGGCTCAACGACGAGAACAACGGACGAGGTTCCGACCTCATCGACAAGATCATCGACCGGATCGACGAGACCGGGGCGGCAATAGACGACCAAGGAGGTCGAAGGTCGATCGCACGCCCTGCTCAAAGACCTGGCCGGTGGCATTGTCGGTGACGTCGTCGCAGCAAAGCAGGAGCTCACGGACGCCGTAAGGGGCATGACGCGCGAGACGACTCCAACGCCGATCCCTACGTCGTACGCTAGTGTCGCAGCGGCCAAACCCGTCCACCGCCCTGCACTTCACTCAATGGCGGTTACCATTGAAGGTGGCCTTGAGACCGCGGATGAGGTGCTCGCCAGGGTGAAGAGGGCGGTCGACGCAAGGGGAACAGGCCTGAAAATTAGTAAGGTTCGAAAGGCCAAGAACCAAACTATCATATTGGGCTGCGACACGGAGGCGGAAAGAAAGAAGGTCCAGGACATTATAGAGAGCAGAGGGGCTGGACTTACAAAGTCAAAGTCAAAGTCAAAGTTCTTTATTGCTTCATGTGTAAATAATACATAGGTCTTTAAATTAGGTAGGTAACAACATGAAACCCTGTTAGGGCACAGCATAGAAATACTATATCTACGAATCACAAATCACAAATATTTATGGAATAAAATAAAAGATTAACATAAATTATAATAACTAATATAAAACAAATAATTATTGCACATGCTTATTATATTTTACTTTACTTAGGTATGTTTAAATTGACGACAAATTAATTAATTATTTTTAACATCAAAATATTCATTAAGTGTGTAGTAACATTTTTGTAATAGGTATTTTTTTAGTCTACTTTTAAACACATTATCGTTTAGTGTATCTTTTAAATCTTGGGGTAATTTATTATATATTTTAATGGCCATGACATAAGGACCAGCATGATATAGCGATAAGCTTGATGTTGGAAGGGCTAAACGGTTTTGATGTCTCAGGTTGCGTGATTGTGTGTAATGGTCTTTATTTTGTTTAAAGAGGGACTTATTGTTCCGAACAAAGAGGCCCAATTCTAGGATATAGAGGGATGTTAGTGTCAGGATCTGCTGCTCCACAAAATGTGGTCTACAACTTTCCATGCCATCAATGTTAACAAGGATTCGTATGCATTTTTTCTGCAATTTAAATAATATATCCGCGTCTACACTATTTCCCCATAGCATGATGCCGTAACGTAGCCAGGAGTGGGCATATGCATAATAAGCTGCTTTAGCGGATTTGACGTCTGTAGTTTTTTTTAATTCGTATAGTGCGTACGTGAATTTCGACAGTTTACCGGCAATAGTTTGTATGTGGGATTTCCAATTGAGGTGTGTGTCTATGTTTAAACCTAAAAGTTTGAAGTTATCAACCCAGTCTAGTTTGGTATTATTAAATGAGACATTTTCTGCTATGGATAGTTTTTGGTGTGGTTTATATTGCATTATTTTTGTTTTTTGGAAATTTAATTCTAGGTTGTGTTCGTTTAACCAAGTTAATATGTTTGTTAATATTTGGTAGATTTGGTTACATAGGTTTTCGGTATTGTTATTGGCACAGGGGAAGACTATTGAGATGTCATCTGCAAATAGAACACTAACCTCTTTTATTATCTTGGGCAGATCGTTGATGTATATCAAAAATAAAATGCATCCAAGTACACTGCCTTGTGGGATTGAGTTGTTTATATTTAATGGTTTTGATCTTATATTTGTGATATGTCCAGTTTCGTAATTATGGTGCTCAATGTCTACATATTGTTTACGGTTACTTAAATAAGAACTGAACCATTTGTGTGCAACACCTCGTATGCCAATGCCTTCCAGTTTATTTAAGAGTATGTTGTATTGAACCCTATCATATGCCTTACTCATGTCGAGCAAAATACCTATTGCATATTTTTTTTCATTTATTATATCTAAAGCTTGCTGGATGTATCTGTATACTGCTTTTGTGGTCGATCTATTTCTCCTAAACCCATTTTGACTTTCATGGAATATATTAAAACTTTCACAATAAGAGTTTAACCGTGTGGTTATAGCGGCTACTTCCCATTTGGTAAACTTCCCATCTGGTAAACCTCAAATTATACCTACTAAAAAGTTGCGTTTGGTAAACATTTCGTTATTTCATACATTTATTCCCATTTGGTTAGTATTTTTATTTTGTATGGTACAGTCAATGTCAAATTAATATTGAAATTAGATCAGTGACTTATATGTAAGAACAGAGCTAAAGTTGGGGTTTAGGACTTCCGATATCATACAGCAACTTTTTTAAAGTGGGCAATTTTGATTTGAATTAAGGAACATTATTGTTTAATTATGTTGTTACCATTAACTTTGTTAAAAATAATTGTTTAAAAACATAAATTTTATTCATTCATGCATGTAATCATTTACGCGCATACTAAGTCACGTTGTTTGCGCTACTTTGCCATGCCTACGTAGTTTCTACTAATTATAACAGATGGCGCAACTCTACGCTTAGACAAAAAGGTTCCTTACCATCGTTTAAGACAAGAGGTGTGAAAGAGATAGATATAGGTGTATAACAACATTATGTCTATGATCGGGTTTTACCTTATCAGTTTACTCATTTTATGCATATTGCAAGGTCGTTGCAATGTCGGGTGCGGGATCTTCTAGTGGTGCAGTGAAATTAAAAATTGTTAGTAGTGCACGAGGTGGTGAAATTTTATTACGCGCTGGGCATCGATATTATAAACAGAAAAATAATAAGGACTCAAGTTGGTGGCGTTGTGTAAATAGAAAAGATGGATGTTCAGCAAGTGTTACTTTGAATTCTAATAGGAGCCACGTATTAAGAGAAACTGCTCACTGCAGTTCTTGTGTACCGAATTTTGAAAAAAATGAAGTGAAAGTAGCCATCGAAAAATGTAAACAAATTATATGTGAAGATCTGAAGCCAATTCCAGCTACATACAGGATATGTACTAAAAAGCTGAAAGATAATGGTTACGAAATTATACAACAATTACCAAACTTTGACAAAGTTAAAAGCAGCTTGTATAGACACAGAAATAGACAACTGGGCATCACAAAATCTCAGCACACTAACTCTACAGAAATTGTGGTTCCTGACCGTTTTAAGGGCAATTTATTGTTTGATGAGAATGACGGTGAAAATAGAATGATTGTGTTTGCTTCAAAAACTGCAATTGCACATTTAAAGGACGTCCGTCACTACTTTGCTGACGGAACGTTCAAATGTTGTGCAAAGCCGTTTCTTCAACTATACGTTGTACACGGGGACATAGGAAGTACAGAAACTGGGACAAATATTGTACCATTTTTTTACGCAGTGTTAACAAATAAAGAAGAAACTACATATGAAAGGCTGTTTTCCAAATTAAAATTTCATTTACCGGAGTGGACAGCAGAAATGATTACCTTGGATTTCGAAAAAGCTCCAATTAATGCAATAAAAAAAACATTTCCAGACATAATTGTCAAAGGGTGTTTTGTTCATTTTGGGAGAGCGCTACTAAGAAAGGCGAAATCTCTTGGCTTATTACAACATGAAGAATCTCACAATCACATCAAACTATGTATGGCTCTTGCACATTTACCCAGGGAGGATATACACGATGGCTGGCTATACGTTATGAGTCAAAGGTAAATTAATTTTGCAGTATTGAAATGAACGCGTTTAGGTTTAGATCTATCTTCTACCACTGCTTTGGAAACGCGTTACCTACTTGATTTTATGCGTTAGAAACTAGATATATGGTTTTTAGTGTTATTACGAATCTTCAACGAATCAATTTTGTTACAGTTTCGATGAAAAAGCTATAACGGAATTCAATGACTACTTTGTGGATCAGTGGTTGGAAAATGAAGATATGGTGGATATTTGGTGCTGTTACGCGCAAAGGCACCGCACGACAAACCTCATGGAATCTTGGAATTGGAGTTTCAATAGCCAAATTGGAAAGAAGCCATCAATTCTTTTCTTTTTCGAAACAATATCAGAAAATATTAAAAATTATGACAATCTTCTGAAAAGGTACGTATTTTTGTTTAACTTTCAATAAACTGTATTTTTAGGCGACACCTGTGATAAATACATATAGACATTTGATTAATTATTACATTTTTTTTCAGATTTTGTAGTAATGGCGAAATTATATCAAAGCGAAGAAAAAAATCCATCCAAAATGATATACAAATTAACAATCTACTCGACGATTACAAAAATGGAAAAATCTCATTGGAAAATTGTTTGAAAAAATTGTCAAGAATTGCTTGTGTAACTTTATAACATTTTTATTGATTTTTCAATTTGTAGTCAATTTTTTATGTTATTTCTTTATGTTATTGTTTATTTTTAAAGTTGATTTTGTATGTTGATGTCTTGTGTGATGAAAAATTGAAAGAACTGATAAATCTTGTCATTGAAGTGTTATTTTTCTTGATTTTTTAACAAATTATCAAAAGTTGCTTGTACTTATCACTTTTTTCTTTTTATTGATTTTGAACTGTGTAGTGTAGTCTATTTTTTATGTTATTATACCAAATCTGTGATTATTGTTATTTTTTATTTTTGTCGGTTTTACAGGTAGTTGTCTTGTATTATAAAAAATTGAAAGAACTGATAAAACTTGTCATTGAAGTAGTCAAATCAAACTGTGATTTTTCGTATTTTAACAAATTTTTAAGAATTGCTTGTATCACTTTATAATTTCTTGTTTTTTATTGATTTTTAACTTTATAGTATAGTCTTTTTTATGTTATTATACCAAATCTGTGATCTTTGTTTATTATTAAAATTGATTTTGCATGTAGATAATTTGTGTTATAAAAATTGACAGAACTGATAAAACTTGTCATTGAAGATTTCAAATCGAACTGTGATTTTTCTTATATTTTTTAACAAATTATCAAGAATTGTTTGTGTGCCATTTATTATTTCTGTTTTTAAGTTTCAATGTGTATAATATATATACATAATCTGACTATTGTACCTGTTATTAATAATATATGAATGTTAAATTATCAGTTTCGTGTTTTCTTTTTTACTTGACTGTACCCATTTCAACTGAAAGTTTACCAAATGGGAAACAACACTTATAATTACTGAAATGTTTACGAAATGGGATTAAATGTATGAAATATAAAAAGTTTACCAAACGCAACTTTTTAGTAGGTATTATTTGAGGTTTACCAAATGGGAAGTTTACCAAATGGGAAGTAGCCAAATTTTCAATGTAAAAGCCGAATGTTTTTTTTTTGTAGTTTTGTTATGATGTAATGACCATATGTTATATTAACTCAGGGCGTAAAAATATTCGTTAATTGTAAATGGTTTTTACGCCCTAACGTCTTAAATGCATTACCTAAACATAGTTTAAATTCGACGTCGTAAATCCAAAGGCAGTTCGCGACGTTGGTGTATAAACCATGTTCATTGCAAGAAGCACTTTACGACCAACATACAAGGTTCGCATTTGGCGCGCAGCGACAAGCAGGTGAGCGAGCGGGATAGACATACCCGGCGCATTTGTTTACTTGGATGCGAGCTCGCGCACTGAGCGTTTCGTCACAAGTTACGTTTACAAGTTTTATTGTTATTAAGTACAACAAATGAATAAATAAGTCTGCAAAATGGAGGGAGACACTAAAAAAGGAACCCTGGATGCTTTACTTCGACGGAGGCAAGTGCTTAGTGCAATATACGAAAGTCGACGGTTAAAACCTGTAAAAACGTGAGTACCTACACACTTAATTTATCATTTTTAGCTTGTTTGGTAACAATTATTGTAGATGAATTCGTGTTATCAATAGGTAAATAATGAATTATGACTTAGTATAGATTTAAAATGTAAACTTACAGTAGGTACCTATTTCTACATATTGATAATTTACCTTTGCTATTGATACCTATTATTTATAATGGAGCATGATATACGACCAAGTATTGATTTAAAATGGCCTTGATCGTTTGCAGTTTCTTTACAATTCCTTGCGTTTAAAATATCGCTACTTTAGGTTTGGAAGGTAGTAAAATCCAAAACCTTACTTTTCAGGACGAGCATGAAACAAAATTTTAATTTTTTTTTGGCTAATTACTTCTTTGTTCTTTAAGGTATATCGACCCTATTAAGTGAGGTTTCTTATTTCATTGTCAGTCTCTTAGTTTAGAAGTCAGTGTGGAATTACGACCATTTTTTTTTCTTAAATGGTTTATACACCCCATCATTATTTGAGTTATTACATTGTAATGAGTCGTAACAACATGTAAGTCGTTATTATTGAGCTTAAAAACCACTAACATAAAATAAAGAAAGTCGTAAAATCAATACCCTTCGAATGTTGGGAGTCGTTAGTATGATAATTGTATTATTTTCTTTCATTCCTTCAATTTGACATGTAACGTTTGCTGGATCCGTATTAACGCCTCAACAATTTTATAGGAAATGGTTTATACACCCTTCAAGCTATGATACTTTATAATAGACTAGCAAGTACGAAGTAACAAACATTATAAACAATCTTCGTCATCTTGCAGGAAATGGTTTTTACGACCTACTTCGCTTAAAATATTTTCTTTTATTCCCTCAAACGACATGCTACTAATATTAGACTTGCATTTACAACTCACGTTTTTAAGGGATGCCTGAAAAACCCTTTAATCGCAAAATAAAATCGTGGCCCGAGCACATAGTAAAACAACGCGTATCATTGTAAAAATAAGGTTTAATATTGTATGGCATAAAAAAGTTAAAAATAATTTTAAAATGTAGCCAGATAGATTTAAAATTTAATTTAGAGATTTAGAGTCCTTAAAATGTTTAATTTAAAATAATAAAATAAACATTTTAAGGACTCGACACAAAACAAAATATTGCAAAATGATTTAAACCTTTATACTAACCGTAACTTTTATCTAAGCTATTTTCCTATACCTATCTGTGTCTGTGACTTTATTTCTTATTTTCAGTTCAACCCAACAAGTAGAGCCCGCAGTTAATATGCCACACAATATTTCACAACATTCACAACAGAGTATTTTATCGGATAGTGACGTTATAGAAGAGAGTGACTCTGAACGACCTGTAAAACGTGCCAAGAAACCACAAACAATAATTATGGATTCAACCACCAGTAATGGCGACAATACTTTCAGCACATCTATGAATACGTCTTCACTATCCCATCCTTATTATGACAGCGATGCTATACCGATTAATAGTCCTGTAAAAGCTGACACAAATAAAAAAATTAACATAATTTCAAACATAATTATTAAAAAGTCAAGTACAAAACGTAACAAAGAAAATGCATATCTTTATCTTCTATAACTATTGTAAATAATTCCCCGGATAAAAATGTCACCTTATCCACGAGCAACGTGAATAAAAACAATGTCCCAGTGGATGTCGATACTGACCTTAATGCCGTTATACCTTCGATGTACGTTGTCAGCGACACAGAACCAAATACACTAGCTCGAAACCTTTGACATACTATGTTGATGCTGCAGACCCAGATTTGTCTACTCCAGCTTATCTAGATACTCACCTGGATACTTCTTTGTACAATGTTGATGCTGCAAGTTCAGGCTTATCTTCTACAGTTCACATTAATACTGACCTAATTTCGATGAACAAAACTGATCCCGTTTTACCCGTTCTTGATGCACGTAACGTCCTTAACGTTGCAAGTACTTCAGGTTACAATGCTACTGCAGACCCTGTTTCATCTTCTGCAGATAATAATATACAAACTTACCTGTATACCGATACTTCTTCGATAAAGAACGCTACCGCTGCAAGTCCATGTATGTCTGCAAAAAAATATAAAAAGCGTCCAGTACGTGCCATGCATAAAAATATTTTAGATTTCTTGTCTGATGATGATACTGGTGACTATTCTGCAGGGAGTTCAGATGACTGGGCTCAAGAAAATACAAGTGATTCAAGTGATGAAGATACTTCTAAGACTAAAAAAAGAAAGTTGAAGAAATTTAAAAAACAAGAAACAGATTTAATTAAAAGAAAAAAAAATTTTAAAGTCAACAAAAGAAAGTTAGGAAAAATTAGAAAGGAAAAGGGAAAAGAATATCAAACTGAAAAAGGAAAGGTTGTACAGGAGAAGAAAATGCAAAGTAACCCTTGTAATCCCGACAAATGCAAAAGAGGTTGCTACAATATAACGGAAGAGAGACGAGCTACTTTATTCAATTTCTACTGGAATTTGGAGTCTCAACGTCGAAAAGATTGGTTGGTACGAAGTTCACACGTTGTGCCTTGTGCAAGAAAAAGAACTGATTCAATTTTAAGCAGAAGAACCCTTACTTATGAGTATTACGTCAATAATGGTGATGACCACCAAAAAGTATGCCAAAAGTTTCTGATCAGCACCTTAGATATAACTCAAAAGTTTTTGTTGTATACTATAAATAACTCTGCGAATGAAGTGGCTCAAAAGGACCGTCGCCAACGGAACACTTCAAATAAGTATTCCGACTTCGCAAAGACGCAAGTTAAACAATTTATTGAAAAATTGCCTGCCGTCCCTTCTCACTATAATAGAAAGAGAACAAATAGAGTTTACCTTCCACAAGAATTAAAAAACGTCTCTAATCTTTATAGACTGTATTTAAAAGAATGTCAAAGTTCAAATACTGAATTAGTAAGTGAATCTCTCTTCAGAGGTATATTTCAAAATGAGTATAATATATCATTCCATGTTCCTAAAAAGGATAAGTGTATACTATGTGTCAAAGCAGAAAATAACAAAGATCTTAGTGAAAGTGACAAAAATTCTCTTCAGGAACATTTAAACGAAAAACAGGCTAGTTATAAAAGATTTGAACAGCATCAAAGTTTGCCATCATTAAAAAGTGACACTATAGTATGCACTTTTGATTTACAAAAAGTCTTAAATACTCCTTATGGTGATAGTGTAGTATTATATTATTCCAGAAAGTATGCATTATTCAATTTTACTTTATACGAAAGTATCACTCAAGAAGTATTTTGCTATTTGTGGGGGGAGTGCGATGCAAAGCGCGGAGCTAACGAAATCGCTACATGCCTATATTCCTATTTAAAGTCTGTAGATGAAAGAGGCATTAAAAATATTTTATTTTACTGTGACTCTTGTCCGGGTCAGAATAAAAATAAGACTATCTTATCTGTTCTGAACTACTTTTTAATGAAATCAACGCATTTAGAAGTGATTCAGATAAATTATCTTTTACCAGGGCACACTTACATGCCTGTGGACTCTGTTCATGCAACTATCGAACGTGAAGTTAAAAAAATTACTGTCTGGAGTCCAACACAATGGCCATCATACATTGAGGCTGCGAGAAAAAATCCTAGGCCTTATAATGTTAATGTAATGGAGTATTCTGATTTTCTCAATTGGAATGAAATAACTGCTGAGACATTTACAAATGAAACTTCTAAAACCCTGAAAATGCGAAACATCCGAATTATTACGTTGAAGAAAAAGAATCCAAATGAAATGTACATTAAATATTCCATGAAAGAGGAGACGTCACCTGATAAAGTAATATTATTTAAAAAATCTGGCAATAAAGAAAAAGGTAAAGGTAGAGGTAAAGGAAGATCGAAAAGCCGTGCGATATTACCCGAACAAGGTGTAAGCAATGATACACATGAAAAGGTGATGATTATGTCCCCAACTGCACTTTATAAAAACAAATTGCAAATATCGGATTTAAAATATAGAGATTTAAAACGTCTATGCGATAATGGCATTATACCAAAAAGATACCACCATGATTATTTTAACTTACCCCATGGAAATGTGGCTGACTCTCTTAGGCTAACCGATGAAGACGACGAGGAACAACTAATTGAATAATACAATTATTATTGTAAAACAATAATAACTTTTCGTATTTACGCAATTTCACATTTATTTAGTAAAAAAACAAGACTATGTTAAATGATAGTATTCTTTGTCACCCAAATTTATTTTTGAAAATGTGTTCCTCAATTCATTATTCGTTTTAAATTATTTTATAATAATAATTAAAATAATTTGTATTAACAATTCACAAATAATTTTAAACTAATTATGAATACAAATGTATATCATAAATAAGTTACTTTTTAGTACATAAGTTAGTTACGGTTAGTGCTTGTCGTTTTTTATTTTTTTTATTTAGTTATAATTCAATCCTTAGTACAAAGGGTTAATTCAATAATTTATTGAATTCAATAATTTATTGAATTAAGTACATTTAAATATGTAAAAAAAAATTAAAAACGATCAAATCATAGTTTTATAAATGATTAAAATGTCTGATTACGTTAATTTAGACGAAGTTTGAATAATTTTTGTTTTTTTATGACTAAGTAGATTTTTTTATTTCACTTTTCAGTTTAAGTTATTACAATTATTTTTTCAATTTAAAAATGTTAAATCTGTTAGGTATGTTGTACCATTATTGAAAGAATAGTAAATGTTGATTAGAAGGAATTATAATACTTAATAAATGTTGATTTCTTATTTCAGGTAGTTTTATTTTATTAGAATCGACCATTATTGGGTATAAGAATAATAATAATTGAGTTCCTACTAATTCTGAGAGTAACAGGATTGTTTATTAATCAGAATTCAAAAGATCTATGATTATAAATGGTTTTTAATACAAAAAAAAACTACATATATGGGATTTTACGACAGTAAATGTGACCATAAGCTTACCAAAAATGGATATACGACCTGTACAGGTTTTTTAAAGTACATTTTCATGAGGTGTATTGACCAAGAATGGTTTTTTTCTTAGTCGTATATCCAAGCTAACTTTAAAACTAAAGATGACAGATAGGTTTTGATGATTTAACCTTTTTCATTTGCAAATTATAAGAACCTTTCTCATAGATCTTTTTTTTATAACTTCAGAAACAAAAAAGTTATGAATTTTTATGTAAAAAAAAAATAGTTTTTCTGCTCTCCTGAAAAGTCGGGTTTTGGTTTATACGACCTTTCTACCCAAAGGTATCGATATGTTTGTTCGCGGGATTATAATTCTGATTATAGTCGCACCTCGTCCTCGAGATAATTTTCCTGAAATAAATATATTATATACACTTGTAGTAACGCTAGGTGCTACCGTTCGTTGCACTTGTTGAAAGTATGTAGATTGATAAAAAAACATCTTGTACTGGTCACCCTGTCACACTGGCAACACCGTCGATCCTCCATCTTGTATCGTCATTCGCTTTTTAGTGCTCAACCGTTCGACACCAATTCAAACCTTAGCTTTAAATTATTCTTAAATCTTTAAAAAGAAAATGTTAATATTATGCCAAAACGGAAGCATAATAAAGATACTTCCGTTTTGGCATAAGACTACATAAGTGATCAATTCAAAATGAAATTAAAACAGGTTCGCAAATGATGAATCATCGTCGGCAAGTGATACGGATTCCAGGAACAGTATTGAAGCTAAATACATAACTATTTATAAGTCTCTATTGTTGTATCTATTGTTGATTACAATACGACCTAATAATACGAAAGTAATCGAGCTGATCATAGAACTGTTTCACAATAAGTTTATTGCGTCTACCTACAAAAAAAAATGGTTATTTAAATTTACAATATACTAGTGTTAATGCATTTCGAGCTGATCTATGGACTGTCTCACCGCATTTAATTTCTATTGTCTGCACGTGGGTGTACTCGAACTGTTATGTATGTGTATGTCTCACCATACCTATCAAATGATATTCACATTACGGTTACGTAATAAACTGGTGCTCCACTACACGATTAAGCCATCGGACATACCTTTGGGGTGCTCCACGGCACGAGTAATATATCGGACATACCTTTGGGGTACTCCACGTCCCGATTCAGCCACCGGACATACCTTTGGGGTGCTCCACGGCACGAATAATACATCGGACATACCTTAGGGGTACTCCACATCACGAATATGACATCGGACATACCTTTGGGGTGCTCCACGTCACGATTCAGCCACCTGACATACCTTTGGGGTGCTCCATGGCACGAATAATACATCGGACATACCTTAGGGGTACTCCACATCACGAATATGACATCGGACATACCTTTGGGGTGCTCCACGTCACGATTCAGCCTCCGGACATACTTTTGGGGTGCTCCATGGCACGAATAATATATCGAACATACCTTTGAGGTATATCCTCGCGCTGGCCCTCACGGCGTAGAGGAGCGTCCCCCGGGTGGCGGATGGGGGAAAGGTCGGTAACACAGCCTAGCTACGTTAGCCGGTCAAGTCCGATGGACTCGCTGACCAAAGTAGGGTGTGGTCCTCCAGCATTTCGGGGGTTGTGCGGCGGGTTAACAGCCCTCCCACGGAAAAAAGATCTTGTTACGAAACCGACAAAGAAGTATAAACGATCCGAATCTTTTAACGATGACCTATGGCATAGAAATCTGGACCTTCGATTAGCATCATGGAATGTACTCAGTTTATATAGGCCGGGAGCGCTGTACCAAGTTAACAAGGAATTGCAGCGATACAACATTCAAATCGCAGCCCTACAGGAAGTTAGGTGGCCGGGCCAAGGAGATTGTATTGTAGAAAACGGATCGCTGTTTCTATATAGTGGATCAGACTACGCAAAACACCAACATGGAACTGGTTTCCTGGTAAGCAAAAAAGCAATAGGCAGCGTTCTTAAATTTATCCCAGTATCGGAAAGAATATGTCTGTTGAGAATTAAAAGTAAATTTAATAATATTTCTATATTAAATGCCTACGCCCCGACAGAAATAACTGCAGATGACACTAAAGACCGTTTTTACGAAGAACTTGAGACGGCGTACGACCAAATCCCAAATTATGACACTAAAATATTAGTGGGGGATTTCAATGCCAATATCGGACGTGAAGAGGCATATTTCCCAACAATTGGCAAACATAGTAAACATGCAAAATCCAACAACAATGGGTTAAGACTCATATCCTTTGCATCGTCAAAGTCAATGATAATCAAGAGCACAATGTTCCCGCACAAAGATATCCACAAAGGTACCTGGAAATCATGTGATGGCAGAACAGTGAACCAAATCGACCACGTGCTAATAGATGAGAGGCATAAGAATATGATACAGGATGTAAAAGTGCACCGTGCAGCTGACTGTGATAGTGACCATTATTTAGTAGGAGTAAAAGTGAAGGCAAAGATTAAAATAGCACGCAGTAAAGAAAGGCATAAAGAACCTGCTATTAATATAGATAAGCTGAAAGATGAAACATCACGGCTCACATTTAATCTGGAACTTAGTAATTCATTTACAAAACTAGGAAACGTAGAAGATATGGATGACATATGGGAAAAAACAAAACAAACAGTTAAAGATATAGGACTCCGACTACTGGGACAACTAAAAAAACCAAAGAGAAGAAAATGGTGGACTGATGAATGTGAAAAGGCAATGGATAGAAAGAGAGAGTATAGAATACTAGCTGAGCAAAACAGGGAATGGAACGGCAAACACAAGGAGGCACGAACAGAGTTCAGGAACATAGTACGAAGAGCAAAGAGAAATCAACTGAGAGGAATTTTAAGAAATATGGAAACGTTAATAAGATCTAACGAATCGCGAAAATTTTATCAGGAAGTCAAAATATCTAAGAAGGCCTACCAGCCCGTCACCCAAATGCTTGAAGATGAAGGCGGGAATCTTATCTCAGATCCTGAAAAACAGAAAGCGATGTGGCGCCAATACTTCCAGGCACTCCTTAACTGCCCACCGGTGACCAACCAAATGAATATAAACCAGCACACTAGACAAATCAACGACCAGCATCAAGAACCGCCAACGTTTGAAGAGGTGTACAAGGCTATATTAAGGCTCAAAAACCACAAATCCCCGGGCATTGATAATATACCAGGAGAGCTATGGAAATATGGAGGAGGAGCATTGCAATCCCAACTGTATAACCTTATTTGTAGGATCTGGTTAGAAGAACAACAGCCGAATGAATGGAATGTGGGTATTATCTGCCCCATACATAAGAAAGGGTGTAGAAAGAAATGTGGAAACTACAGGGGGATTGCGCTGCTTCCGACGGCATATAAGGTGTTTTCATACGTTCTCCTCGCACGCCTAGAACCATACGTAGAGCAAATACTGGGTGACTACCAATGCGGCTTTCGTAGAAACCGAAGTACTGTGGACCAAATGTTTCTTCTGAAACAAATTATGGAAAAACGGTGGGAGTATGCACAAAGTGTTCATTGTCTGTTTGTGGACTTCACGAAAGCATACGACAGTATAGACCGAGAAACACTCTACCTAATCATAGCATCTTTCCAGGTACCGGAAAAGCTTGTCAGAATGATCAAAGTCGCCACAAGTACTAGCAAAATGCGAGTTAGAGTCGGGGGAGAACTGACTGAAGAGTTTGAAGTTGTGACCGGACTAAAGCAGGGAGACGCACTGTCACCTATCCTATTCAATCTAGCTCTCGAACACATCATCCGAAAAGTTTTGCTAATAGATGGGGGAATACAATTGAATGGGATACATAAGCTTATCGGATATGCTGATGATCTTGCAATATTAGGGCAGAATGAGATGGAAGTAACTAACATGACAGAGGTACTGGAAGAAGAAGGAAAACTTGTGGGTCTCAGAATCAGCCGTGAGAAGACTGAGTACCTCCATATGAAGAGATACAAAGACCATAAAGCCAACAGAAAGGATATTCTGATAAAAGACACAAGTTATAAAGGCGTTAAGAACTTTAAATATCTCGGTTATACGTTAACGGACACCAATCAAAGAGAGGACGAGGTCAACATTCGTATAGTCAACGCGCTAAGATGTACCGCAGCCCTTCACAAAATGCTGGTGTCCAAGTTGATCAGCAGAACGACTAAAGTACGGATATATAAAACAGTAATCAGCCCAATTTTAATGTATGGATGTGAAACTTGGACACTCACATTGCAGGAGGAGAATAAACTCTTGGTTGCGGAAAGAAAGATCTTTCGAAAGATTCTGGGACCAACAAGAAGAGAGGACGGACAGTGGAGGCAGAGATATAATTGTGAGATTGAAGAACTAGTGTCCGAGCCAAATATTATTGGGGAAATTAAAGCCTCCCGACTTCGCTGGCTAGGACACGTAGAAAGAATGGGAGAGGATCGAGCGGCTAAGCGAGCATATCTCGGACAACCATCTGGGCGCCGTCCGGTGGGTCGCCCAAGATATCGCTGGAAAGATGAAGTTGCCAAAGACCTAAAAGAGATGGGGGTGCTCGATTGGTCAGACCTGGCACAAGACAGGAAGAAATGGCGCACTTTAATGTCGGAGGCCAAGATCCACTTCGGGTCAGTGAGCCAGCGAAGTAAGTAAGTAAGTACCTTTGAGGTAGTTCACGTCTAGAATAAGATATCTGACATACCTTTGGGGTGCTCCACTCCACGGCACGATTAAGACATCGGATATACTCTTGGGTCGCTCTACGATACAATTAAGCCATCGGACACACCCTTGGGGTGCTCCACAGCACGATTAAGCCATCGGACACGTCTTTGGAGTGCTCCACGGCATGGAATAATCAACTATTACCCGCTGATTATCAGGTTACATAAGTTCGGTACCGAAACCTTTTACTCTAAATTAAATAAATATTATGCGACATTTTAAACAACACTATCTAGTCCCTAACTAAGCAGAGCTTGTACTACGTATGGGTACTAGCTACTCAATGGACATAATGATTGTATACTTATAATACCTACATAAGGTAGTATATACATAGGTACGAAATTCCTTATACAACCATTTCAAAAACGAGATAAATGTATAATACAAAGACCTGTTAGAGATCCTTGGCGATGACCCTGCCAATGCTGTTCACCATGGACCAGCCATCCATAAACAACTGCAACATGTTGCAAACTTCCAGCCTTCCGAAGGAAACAAAGAAACTGTTACACCAGCGACACTTGATACCCTCAAATTGTACTCTGTTTGGCGCACTCTTATTAAAGATCCTGTGAAAACAGCAGCATTGCCAGCGACACTTGTCAATCGGTATAGGCCATAGAATTGAAGTTAAAACTTCTTACTTCCGCTATCTCTTGTGCAGCATCGGCCACTTTAGGCTCCCAAAACAAAGATAGTAAAATCTTGCGGAAAAATAATGATATTTTTTCTATGTACCTAGTGGGTGCGTTTACAAACAAACACATAAACACCCAGATCCGGAAAAACTACCTGTAGACCGTACAAATATCTGCGGGGATCAAACCCGCAACCCGTGACGCACAAGCCGATCGCTCAGCCACTGCGATAATCAGGTCTTCGTTTGTTTGGCGAGAATCTGCCGGACACGCTAAACACTGCTAAACCGTATCCAAATCTATTGTTGAAATATAAAAATATCAACCATAATAAAAAGCCTCAGCCACCACACCTAGACCGAGCATTTTAAACTCGGCATGGCGGCGGGGCCATGCCGGAAGCCGTTGGTGACGAAAACCCGCCAGAAACAGTCGTCGACAGAAGAGGCAACGTACGCTGACCGCCTTTTTAACTTCTACAACCAGTGGTCACATATTACTAAGAACAGAACAGTTCCTCCCTCATGGGTTCGTAGTTTTAATTTTATTTTTTCCGACATGGTACAACAACCCTTGTCGCTTCCAACCTCCAGCTAGTCGAGTAAAGAACTGGCTAAAGATCTTCTTAAGATCAGTTTTGATATGTGAACCACATTGAGTCCAACTTATTTTTGGCCATAATCAAATGGCAAAATACGTTTTATAATTAACATAAAAAACCTAAAACATTTATTAAAACCTAGCAGGACATATACACCGACCATATTGGTGGAGTCCTTCAAAAAGGTCAGGTGCGCATTTTAATTGATTAATTAATTCATTATTGGCAGTGGTGCCAAAAATACGTATCTTTACTTTATGGTGGGACTATGATGTGGCAGATAAGGTGTCACGACGCACTCATCTTAACATAAAATGGGAACTCAAAGATGTTACAAAATAACTGACCAAGCCAGAGGCATCGTAATGGCCCTCTTATGGCGTTCACAGGCATGCACCAGCAAGATACAGAACCTTTTCCTGGGTGCCGGAATCTTGTGCTAGAGGCGCTGCTTTTGCCAAGGGTGCCACCATCATATATAATAAATAAATATATTTGGACATTATTACACAGTGCCATCTAGTTCCAAGCTAAGCAACGAGGCTTGTGTTAAGAATACTAGATGGTTGATATACTACATAGATACATATATTTACAGTGCAATGAACTGGCACATGTTCGCTAAATGTATTACAACACTGAGCTCATATTACTATATTGTAATAAATTATGGTTAGGATTTCTGTTTATGTGAAATCAATCTTATTACCTCACATTTAAGACACTATTCAGAAAATTACTTTAGCTTAGAATATAATAGTGCAGTCTGTTTAGTGACTGGTTTCCGAACCGTCGGTTGCGGGTTCGACAACAACGGATATACATATGTATATACAATTACAGTGGAATTCGTAATGGACGAAATAAAAAAATAAGTTTGATTCATCAATAAATTTATTTACCCTTTATATCATAATTAATATCTTAAAAATTAAACAAGTATTTTTATTATTTACATACCTCATAATTTAATCTAACAATATATAATCTATACAACATTTAACAATTTAAATTTCCCTTTAAAATACATGAATTACCCCATGCTCGGGTTGCAATATTACCTGGACGTATTAACCGCTTATCGTCATTATTAGAGAGCGCAATTTTATTAACACTTTGCGTAAATATTTCATGCTTTATTGATTTAAATAAAATGTTTTTTCTCCGAATAATCTCATTATTAAATAGTACATTCTCATAATCTGTGATGTTCAGATCACGTACCACGCTACTTTTAACCCCCTTAGCTTTTTTAATTATTTTATCCACAGTTTTTATTGAATAAAGTTTCGACCTCAAACCAACAAAATCAGTTATAATTTTACCAGCCATTTCATCTTTAAAAAGGCCTGGTATTTTTTTGTTTATTTGCGGTATCATGAACTCATTTTTAATGCTATAGTTGCTGGTATCAAGGTATTCCAAAAACTTGTGTTTTAAGTCGTAGTAAAAATCGTTGGTATATATTTCGTAAACAAACGAATCTGTGTCGGTATAACATAATTTTACCCTCTCATTATAAAATGGTTTGATTATATTATAATGGAAATTATACATGTGTGATTTAGATAGTTCTAAAACAGTGAAGCCAATATAAATCGGTTTGTCTAAAATTAACCGATCTGGTTTCATCTGGATTGCTACTAAGTTTTCGGATAAAACTGTTGCACTATGAAAGTAAGGGTTTGCTATGAGCCTTTCTGCATATTTTGATTTTTTTGTTACATTATTTTTATCATTCCACTGATTAACTAAATGAACAGTTACTCTATTTTCAGTGTTTTCGAGCGTTTTCCCAAAAACACTGTTATTTAATAACTTGAAAAAATCTTGTTCAAATACACTTTTTGCTTTTTGTCGCAATTGAGTATTTAATTCAATATACTGTTTCAAGTATGCACTTTGCCTGAATGTAATGACTCTATGGATTTTACGTAAGATAAGGCCATGTTCCAAACACTTCTTTAAGTGAATATAATGAATAACGTAATTGTATTTATTATACAAATTTGAAATAAGTTTTTTCGTCTTTCCTCCAGGTGGTATGCATTTTTCAGGACAAAAAGGTAAGTCATCATGCTCCTGGTGTAAATATTCAGGGTACAATAAATCTACTTCTAATATGTAACCCCACTCTGAATGATCTGTAATACTTTCCACATTTAATTTATCTATTTCATTTTGATTTAAAAATCTAAATCCGGAATAAGGTAAATGTTGACACATACTGTAACCATAAAGATTATTGCAGTCTAAATAAGCTATAAAACACTGCGGTTTTGTTACATCACAATCTTTCATATATTTATTGTTAGCCTTCGAATAGCGATGAGAGCACATACACAATCCACCTCTAATACCATCTTGAATCATTCGTACGATAGCTAAGTCAGAAACAAGTTCAAGCTGAACACCTGTTTTCATTAACATCGCATCAAAAGATAAACTAGGCGCGGTTATGTAAAACGCTGGGTCAAGTTTGTAATGCTGTTTACAGGTTTTACGAAAATTTTGAAATATATCAGTCAATAAAAGAACATCGGTTTTCAAATACAAATCAGTATATTCACCTAAATTTTGTATATTAAACTCATTCCACACTAAATTAGCATGTTTATAATCTTTATCTGAAATCTCCTCATTCGTTAAACAACTAAAAAAATACCGTTTAGCCGGTAACATTGTTTCTTCATAACATTTCCAACTAGTCATATAATCATAAGGGTATACACCTTTTCGTGCAAGTAATTTGAATCGATTATTTTCGGGAAAGTGACATCGTAAACTTATAAAATCCTCAATTGGTATGGTTTTAGCAAGTTTGTCTAAACTAGCTCCTAAAAAATGAAATGAATCCAAGAACCGGAGTTGTACATAATCATTATCGGTGACCTGCAGGAATTTAGAAAAAGAAATATATTTTTCTTTGGTTTTGGGTATAATATTCAATTTACCTGGCATTTCGCCTAATTTCTTTATGAATAAATGACAATCGTACCCTGATAAATTGTGAAAAAATATAGGTATAAATTTAGGTATTTTAAATTGTAGGTTACAATGTCTATGGACGGCTCCACGGTATTTACCGGTTATATGACAGTGGTCTCTAACTTTATTTGTCCATAAGAGGTTTTCACATATATGACAGATAGAAGCTTCTTTATAATCAGACGCATTTTTTTCTGTAAATATCATTACATGATTTTGATTTAAAATTTTATAAATTTTTTTGACATCAGATGTAAGAAAATCGATAAATTTTGAAACACAATCTATACCGCGATAACTTTTAAAACTATCGTCAAAAGTATAATTTAATGAAGAAACAATGTTGTAAGCGAATGCCGCAGGTACGTGTTGTTGTAAACATGACGTAGTAGCGGTGTCAGATTCAAGAACGGAAATTGGATTTAACAATGTTTCGAAATCGGCATAGATAGCAAAGGGAACATTTTCTTTTCTATCATAATTTTTAAATTTAATCACACTCCCCTTTTCTGGTAAAACAGTAACGATCCCTCCACACAAATGTTTATCAATCTGTTCAAGGGTAGGAAAGAACAATAAACAACTTTCACAGAAATATAATTTGCTATGATGTTTTGTTATCTGATTTTTAACAAGACGTGGCAAATCTTTTATAAGACAATAATGAGATGATTTATGATTTTCTAGGAACAGTAAGTGAATGCTCTTCATTGTTGTACCCCTCTTAACTAATTCAGGTTTGTAAAGGGGGCCAATTATTACCCTGTTATTTTTTAAACCATACACATATATATTTAAAAATGGGTTATTTTTTTCAAAAACAGAGATATCCGAAAACGATATTGGAAATGAAACACCTTTAACATTTAAAACGTCTCGAAAATGAGGATAAGATGTTACTCGTTCAGGATGACGAGTTGTAGGATATAAGGCGGCCACTATGCACCACAAAAAACAATAATCATCCTTGTTTTTGATATTCAAGCAAGCTTTTTTGGTTTTTATAAATTTAGGTAAATCTATATAAAAAGAGCCGCTGAGTGGTTGATATTTATTGATATTAATTTCTAAATGGGAATTACTAAGAAACGTCCATCCACTGTCTCTCTCCTGAAACTCTTCAATTTTTTTCAATAACGTAGTAGTAATTGTATTATAAAGAGTTTCAAACTCGTAATTAAAATGTATAGCAAAGTTTTTTGTCGCAAAAGATTTTAACTCTTGTACATCATTTTTGTACATTAAGAATAAAGAAAAAAGTTCAAAATTAATTTTTAACGCTGTATATTTTTTGAGAGAATCATCAATTAAACATTTCACTTGATCATGAATATCATTGAAAAATAATTCGGGCAAATTTACTGCTTCGCTGTTAGACGCAATAATACGGTAACTAACAATACGCCCTTTAAACGCAGAGTTAAGGATTTGAACGTTATCATTAATTGTTACGGCATTATTATTTTTATGTTTATTAGTTCGTAAATGACCAGTCCACGAACGTCTATCTATATGTATATTGCAAACCGAACAATGAGGCATTTTCAGTATATCAAAATAACGGATTAAAGTTGCACACAACAATATAAATATACCTTAAATATTAAGCGAAGTAGAAGATTATTTCCAGCACAGCTTCTCTCAGTACGTTTTGTTCAGTCTAGGTTAAACAAAAAAATATTAATCAAATCTTCACGTAGGTCATCTTAGTGCCGTAGTAAGTAGTTAGTCTTTATATATCCTGAAAATAATACAAAGGCATTAGAAAATATGCATAAATAACAAATAAAATACTAGGCTTAAGTAGATATTGATAATAATTATATGTACCTTCAAGTTTATGCACAATATTGATCAGCTATTATAAAATTTATATCTCCAAAATGTCGTGCTCCGCAGAAGCAGTTTATCAATAAATCTCATTACCCCAAGATGTTGTAAGGCATCAAATAACTCTGAAAATACAAACATTAAATTTAAAATTTATATATTAAAAATTTCTTGACGATAAAGAATAATAATAAAATAAAAAATAATTAATTAACATAACTAAGGTTTATTTTATTATGGTATGGACATACTCTGGTTATCACTACAAGCTATTTGTAAGTAAATAGGAATAAAAAATTAAATAATATAGTTTAATAATTACCTTACTATTTTCAAAGAACAATATCGAGATGTCGTATATTTATTTACTCATGTATTCTGTTCTACAGAATACTACTTATACAGAATAATGCGATATATAAAATAACTGTCTTCGATTTTTACTAATTTAATAGTATATGATTAAGTTTTACGAACACATTTACTTGAATTATGTATTATTCATTATAACAAATAATACGTAATTCAAGTAAAGGTGTTCGATTACTAATCAAATAAATTAAATATTATATTTCAATTAATATCGTCATCGCTTACACGTGTCTTCCGTTCCAAATTCATATCATCATTTTTTATAGCACAGTCAGTAAATCAGTAGGGATGTACACCTACAATACTTAGCTGTTATGTTAACTCTGAGTAGCTACTGAGAATTTTATACAAAAACTCAATAACACTAAACCACAAAGGAATCAAACCATTGCAGTTGCACTTAACCACTTATGAGACAGTTTTATTAAATATATTTTTCTGCCATATCACATAAAAACACAGATTATTTATTTGACTTATCAAACATAACTATACTGTAATTAGATTTGTGGTTAAAGTAGGAAAGTTAAATAATTGTGTATAGGTGTGCCTGTGCATGTGTACAAATTAAGTACTTACTTATATTATACTTTTATTATTAATGAATCAACTTAATGTAAGTGTGTCAGCCCTAAGTAATTTAGCTACATCGACATTATAAAAATGCAACATTTTATTTTTAGACAAGCAATTTACCAGAAAGTCCTATGTGCATCATTACTTCTATGCTTTTGTGATAAAATTCTTAGTTAATTAATTTTGAACGATTAGTATAAAAGCTATACTTTTCATAAACATTTAACAAATTCGAGTTCGCGTCTACAAGAGTTGGTTCATCATCAAGACCAGTATACAGTGATAGTAGTGTTAGTAGTAATACAGACTAGAGTCTACAGTCTGCAGTTCAGAGCGGTTTCCACAACGCCATAGCCCAGAGAAGCGATTCAAATAGCTTAATAAAATGTAAGTATGAACATTAACTTAATTATTCTGCTTTCAGGTTATTTACTGACTTATAAAATATTCTTTAATTTTACTTTAATTCTACTTTAAACCTCCCAATAAATTGAGTACTTACGCTACTTTCTTTAGATTGTTTATACATACTTAAATTCCTTATTTCTTTATTTTAAAATTATTAGATTTCATTACTTTCTGCAACTAATATGTCCATTATGATCACGAACTTATCTCACTGTCAATAAAATTTAATCTGTTTAATTTAACCGTTAATCTTACATAATTGTTTTTTTAGGTCCGAGTCTGAAAGTGAAGTTTACCAAGAGTCGTCGAAGGTGCATGAAGATAAATCTAATCGCAGTCAATCAGTAACTGGAAAGCGCAAAGCATTGAAAAAATCACCTACCACTACAAGGTACTTATTTAATCTTCATAAATTTACTCAAGTGAATATAACCTACGACATACGAGCTATACTTATAAATAATAATATTTTTTTTTAATCATGCGTTCACGTTAACAGCTATAATGATTTCAATGTCCAGTGTTTCAAGGAATGCGATATCGCTCTATCTTGGTTTCATTCAACATTCACAGTGTATACATATAAAGTTATATTACAATCTTTTATACATTACGTACATGTAGCTGGTTTGGCTGCCTATGTAATAAATATATTAAGAAGTTCTTAAACTGAATACATATAATTTTGTTTATTTATGTGATGGTTATTTATTAAAGAAACAGGAAAACATGTAGGTTGAAGTATTGTTTTATATGGTTGTGTGATGGTACGATGTTTATTCTTTTGTTCTAGCAAAAAATCTAAGACTCTGGACATCTTCGGTCTAAGTCGTGAGCGCGGCGAATCCACAACAGGTTATCCTGTTCTGTCTTCGTTCTTCGTGAATCGAGTTGCTAATGGTAACGAACGGCGATCAAATGCTACATCTGGCAACTACTATGTTGATTTTAAAATATACAGGACGAGTGATGCGCGAGATACCGAGTCCATGGAGCTGTGGAAAAAGGCACTAGTACGAGTCAAGTTCCAAACGAATGAGGATTCTGTTCAGTGGCGCAAACTTCAAGACTTCATGCGGTCAGCTGATACGTTGTTTGACGAACAACCTATATTTACTACTTAATATTATACATTACAGTTTATTTAAGTATAATGTTATTTAACTTCAAAATATAATGATGATTTCATGATAACATTATGTTGTTTTATTTCATAGCTATTACGACGACCAGATTTGGCGCGAAGGTTTGTGTATCAGATTTTCGTGTCAAAGGTTGCGGGTTCGATTCCCGCTAGAGCGATGAATTTCGTCTCTAGTCTGGTTACAACTTTGATAGTTGGTACTGTTGTTCGTTCGCGTTAAATGTTAACGCAAACTCGATCGTAGTATCTAAATTTACATCACAACGTAACACATCACAAATTAAAACACATCACAATTTTTTTATCACAATTCCAAACTCCGAGCTGATTGATACTGAGTAATTCACAGAAAAACTCAATAACACTTTCCTCGACCTAGGAATCGAACCCAGGACCTCTAGCGTAGCAGTCGCGCTTAGGACCGCTAGACTAACGAGGCAGTTATATTGTGTTTATCAATATGTTATTATAAGTTTTCAACGGTCTATATCACGTTGCGATGAACGATTTCGCGCTTATTCGTCGGTAATCTTTTTATTGTGTAATTGTACGCCGTTAGGCATTCCGTCTCGTTTGAACAAGTAAATAATGAATTATCATTGTGATTCAACGAAGTGATGTGACGTACAGACAGTGACAGTGAACGAAATAAACAGGTACGTAATGTCGAAGCGGACGAGATTCGATCGTATATTATTGGGCATTCTATCCCACCGAAGTAGAGGCGAAGCCGGAACGGCAGGTGGGGTAGAATGCCCAATAATATACTACTGAGTATACAGTTTTGTTCAGAATTTTTTGCTCTTTCGAATGGTGTCTATAAAAAAATTCTAGCTTAAAAAAAATTTCCCTTACCCTACTAATTCCTTGGGTCAACTTTTCGAATTAGCCCCATAAAAACAATGTATCTGAAAAACTTTGCAATAAAGCAACTTGAAATGGTGTAACTACCGTCGCCAATCCACTTCAAACAAGGTAAGGTTCTTTCATATCAACGAATTACCATTACATGGCTTTTTTTTTAAATCATAATAAAATCGACCTTACGCCAATGCCTTTGATATCTCAAAACAAATATCACCCTTACTTTAAATGGATTGCAGGAGTTTTGAAAAAGTTGTCCCTTACCTCAAATTGCTTAGTCATATTTTAAGCAGTGTATCATCGTTACACCTGAGACATTTAAGCCTGATTTAGCGGTGGACGTTTTTCATTTAATTTGATTAATAATAGGCTCTATTTAATTATTGTTAGCAGTCACTTTTTTATTTGAATAAAAAATCATAGTACAGGTAAAATTGTTACCTTTTTTAAGTATGAAGAATTTAGAATAGAGTGAAATTATTTACTATGATGACTAATCAGAAATCGGCTATTATAATACAAACTTTTCCTATATGTAAGCGACCCTTACAAAACAAACACGAGGTTCTAATATATTTTCATGTCCCTTAAATGATTTTTTATAAGGATTTCCAAATATTAAGTTAACCGTACGTCAAAATTGTATTCTTCATTTTCTGTCAACAGTTACACTGATTTTTTTTCATATTTTTTTTTCAACACGTCCGTTACACCATTTTTTCCATCAATAAATAGAGGTCAATAGATCCAATATAGAGGTCAGTTTGATGTAAGGGCAGAACCACAAAATACTTGGTCAGTAAGGGACATTACTAGCAAAATACGTTGGTGTAAGGGACATCTATTTTTTTAAATATCTAATTTATTTAAATAAAATGTATATAGGTAGATAGAGCACTAAAATACAAGATACTTGTACAAAATCCGATCTTAAAAATGTTAAAAACAAAAAAGTTATAGGCGATTTAGCCCGCGAAAAAACTTTGGGGGCCTCTCCTGAAAAGTCGTCGTGTCCCTTACATCAATTGAACCTACGGCCGACGATATTATCAAGATAAAATACATAAAATATATTTATATATATACATAATAGGTATGATTATAAATAAAAAGTGGCAGTGATTGATCTGTATGTGTGTAGTTGAAAAGATAGGGGGCTGAAGGTGAGCGTAAACCATGGAATGCAATCCCATAGGCATTTGCTCCGCGGCAGCGGTCACAGCGCTTGTCACATGTGTGCTAATAATATTAAATTTAAAAAATATGGGATTTATATTTAAACTGAGTAATTTCTAATAATGGACCATTTATATTGTGTACAATGTAGTTGGCAGTTGTAGGTGATACATAATATATTACGTGACTTATAAAAGTAAACTGTACAAGTGTGCATAAAAAGTTTTATAAATTAATAGAAGAGAATTTGCGGGTAAGTGTTTTTTTTATTATTCATGAGTTTGTTCCGTTCATATTATTTATTTTATATTTATGACATTATGTTAATGTTATGTTTTTGACATAATTATTTTATATTTGACATTATGTTGATTTTTATGCAATGGGGTTATTTATTGTTACATATCTATGTGAATGTGAGCACTTTGTAGGTAGTTAAACATACGCTTACAAACTAATGTCTGGCGGCTTTGGGTTTTTGAAATGGCCTACGCAAATGTCCCGCTGATCTTGCATAGACGTGCGTCGGGTCGTTAAGCTCCCTCAATAATGGTTGAGCTAAACGATGGCTGACGTATGCGTGTGTGTTAGTATGGATAGGTCAACTCGAAAGCTGCACTGGTGCTTTCTTCAAAAGGCCATCTCAGACAGACAACCTACATAATCAGGTTCACATATTGTATCCAAAATGTTTGGACTTTAAAAGAGACCATGATTCTCTGAGTTTGTTTCGGCATTTCTTCTCAGAGGTCGTCAGTTAGGAAATGCCGATGTCAACTAGATATTAAAAAAAATGTACATGACTTCTAAAAGTGTCTTTAAAAAGATCTATTTACAGAAATAAACAATCATTCAATCATTCAATCATTCAATCATTCATACCGTCATTGTACAGTGTATGATAAGACGATGTATTTTATTTTTTTGTTTCAGACCTGAGTACATTGCTTTGTCAATTTGTATTGGA
Source organism: Craniophora ligustri (assembly GCA_905163465.1). Lineage (NCBI taxonomy): Eukaryota > Metazoa > Arthropoda > Insecta > Lepidoptera > Noctuidae > Craniophora > Craniophora ligustri. The sequence goes on along the minus strand of LR990976.1, from coordinate 3,754,987 downwards.
GACATAGGGGGATTTCTTGTTTCTACGAGTATGTTCCGACGCGAGACGTTGCGCTCACAAGTAGGCCATACCAGATGGGTGGGTATAATTATAATAAAATATTGAATAAATTAAATTGTATTGCATTTAACCTCCTGAGTACTGATGTTCTAAATTTAGAACAATCAAAATTATTAAATATTTTACCGAAGTGAACCAGTTTAGTATCAAGTTTTTTACGTGAAACGAAGCGTTGTCATTTTTAGTTCATTTGAAAAGAATATCTCCCCCCTTAGTCCCTTCTGTCAAACCGGTCACGGCGTTACAACATCAAGAGCCGCTCGCGTCGGGTCGACGAGGTAAGCAAATCCATTTGAATCATATTTTTTTTTGCTATCTGATATTTTTTTAGAGTTTGTACACGCTAACTAATGTTTGTACTGCAACGACTCACAATTATTTCACTGATACACACAAATAAGCCTACTCCATGATTCAATTACTATCAATGTCCTTAATTTAGTACACGAGGTTCCTAAACAGTAATTTTGTAGTGGATGGATGTACTTATTTTAGAACATTCGCTTTCAACTATGATTTGCTTTTTTGTTTCAGTGATAAATGAAGATCAAATTCTTGATGAGCTACACAAAAGTGAGGGTGAATTTAGTGCTTCTGATGATGACGATCATGAGCTACCTGAAGTACGGCCCAATTCCAATTCTGATGACTATAATAGCTCCAAATCAGAGGAATCAATCCATCTATTAGATGATTATCGAGTATTATTCACACCATCAATTTCATCACCAACGCTTTCATCATCTTCATTGATTTGGGGGCAACGGGAGTCCAGAGTAAGAAGAGGGCAATCTTCACGCAGAGGCGCAATTTTGAGACTGATTAGAGTCAATTAAAAAAATATATTTCATATAGAAAGTTAATGTTAAGTTTTTAATACTTTATATGTTATTATTGTTGTTATTCTTTCAAAAATTTTGGAAAGAGCCTTTGTTGTGATTAAAAACCAAAATATTAATAGTTTAAGTGTCAATTATAAGTCAATAACAGAGCAAAGAGTGATTATTGCAAATAAATTTAATTTTAAGCATCACTTGTTTCATTTGATATAGGAAACGAATATCCTAAATTAAGTACATCAAAAATTCATAATCATAGTTATATAAAACTGATGTCCTAAATATAGGACATCGCGAAAAGTCAGTTTTCCATGTGTTAAAAATTTTATGTTATTTTTCCTTACATCTTTATCATGAAAATATATATTATTGTAAAAATCACGGCAATAAGCCACAATATCATACCCTCGGACTCAGGAGGTTAAATAAAAAAAATGGATGCGTGTACTTATGTACGCGCGTGAGAAGTTATACTTCTTTGGCATCATTGAATAGTTAACCTCAATTATATTGGAGCACTTGAAAAAGTATATAAGCACAATTTTTTTCACTAATATTCACAAATAGTAAATAATATCAATCAAAATATTCAATTTAAATCACTACTGAATATAATTTATTAGCACATATATAATTCGCACTTGTATGAAACTAAAACACGTGTTGTGAATGTATAACCTAGAAACATGTTGATAAATATTATAAATATGAAAACAGTGATCAGAGGTGACGAGCGTACCAACATGCGCGACTAATATCGAGGTTCAATTTCTATTTTGTTGGTAGCTTTTTTTTCGAGACTTAATGAGCGGTTAAGCAGACAGCTTCATACTGTTAATTTTGTGTCACAGATGCGCGCGCATCTTAAAATTTCACTCTCATCATTCATTAAGCAGACAGCTTCATACTGTTAATTTTGTGTCACAGATGCGCGCGCATCTTAAAATTTCACTCTCATCATTTTTTCATAACGCGCCTAAAGAAGTATAACTTCAAAAAATTAAAAAAATAGAAAATAATAATAATAAAAAATAAAGATTCATGACATATGTAGTAAAAATATACAAAACGGCTCGCGTCGACCCGGCCAGGATCATCGCCGAGATCCACCTCAGTGTGTTCCTCCAAACTCCCCATAACCACGAGCGACAGCAAGGCGGCGCAAACATACGCACACATACGCATACACACGCCACTCAACATGCATACAAGCGCGAACCCCGGCCTGTACTAGATAAGTGATGCGTTTACATGTACCAAGGCTAGCTTCCGTTGCGCATTAATTAAATATCGCCGTAGGTGCAATCTGAATGTATTTAACGTGTTAAGAGACCTAATGGGGGATGGTAAATTATTCCATATTTTTGATGCGGCGTAACGGAACTTGTATAAAGCGATCCGTCCGTGACAATAAACGCGAACCATACACCGTGTCAGCGTAATTTAGTCTTGATAATACTAGGGATTCAACTAGGTATTCATAAAAGTAGGAAGAGACTTTATGAGCTGTACAATGAAAGAACTTATATCACTACCCCGGAGTTTAATTCTTATGTTAAAAGCTACTCCAAACTATTTAAGAAGGTTTGTTGTATAGCAAAGTCTCTTTATATTAGCTCGAAAATAAGAAATAGTAATAATGTTATTAAAATGACTTGGAATATTATCAACAGTGAAACAGGGAGATCTGTTGGCCGTAACAGTGAATATAGCCTTATTATTGATGAACAAATAATTAAATCAGACTTAGAAGTTGCCACCGCATTTGAAAATTTCTTTACGGGTATTCCTGTTGTGGTCACTAGATCCTTAAATTCATCACCCACTGTTGCAGAGAACCTACTTAGGGAAAACGTAAAAGCTAGCTTTATTGAATTTAATTTTAAAAATGTTAACAGTAGCGATATTATTAAAACTTTCAATACACTAAATGTAAAAAAAACTGCAGACCTGTGGGGAAATTCTGTTGACGTTGCCAAATTTATTATTCACATTGTAGCACCCACTTTATCCTTTATATTTAATCAATGTATTGATAGTGGTAAATTCCCTGATCTTATGAAAAATAGTAAGATTATACCTTTGTTTAAGTCAGGTAGCACATCAGACCCTACTAATTTTAGACCGATATCAGTGCTACCAACATTCAGTAAAATTTTTGAAAAAATAATTTTAGATCAATTACAAAGTTTCTTTTACGCCAACAACCTAATTAATAGAAAACAGTTTGGCTTTACCAAGGGTCGTTCAACAACCGATGCCGGTGTTGAACTTCTAGGTCACATTTTTGATGCATGGGAAGAGTCACACGATGCCTTGGGTATCTTTTGCGATTTGTCTAAGGCATTCGATTGCGTTCTTCACGATACATTGATCAGGAAGTTACATCACTATGGCGTGAGGAACACTTCTCTGAATCTTCTTATTTCGTACCTGGGTAAGAGGATTCAGAAGGTGGACGTCAATGGAAAGAGATCCCCGGGGTCGGTTGTTACTATGGGAGTTCCGCAAGGTTCAATTCTTGGCCCTTTTTTATTTCTAATTTATTTTAATGATTTACCCTATCTGATGGGAGATAATCAAGAGATAGTGTTGTTTGCAGACGATACCTCGCTTTTATTTAAACTAAAACGTCAGCAAAGAACTACATACGATGTGGACACTGCTATCTCGAAAGTGGTACATTGGTTCAATGCAAATAATTTAGTTTTGAATGAAAACAAAACTAAATGTATTAAGTTTACAACGCCTAATGTCAGACAAGTTAAAACCAGTGTACTAGTTAACGGTGGAGAGTTGGATCTTGTAGATACCACTGTATTTCTAGGCAATACCTTAGATGCTAAGCTTTAGTGGGGCCCACATATAGAGAAATTGTCGAAGAAGCTTAGTTCTGCAGCTTATGCCGTTAAAAAAATTCGTAATTTAACGAATATAGATACAGCTCGGTTAGTTTATTTTAGTTATTTCCATAGCGTGATGTCATACGGCATTCTACTGTGGGGGAATGCTGCTGACATCCAAACTATTTTTGTGTTGCAGAAAAGGGCTATTCGATCAATTTATAACTTAAGTCCCAGATATTCACTGAGGGAGAAATTTAAAGAAATTGATATTATGACTGTTCCATCACAGTATATTTACGAAAATCTTTTATATGCTTACAAGAATATCAATCTTTTTGAAAAGCATTGTGATATCCATAATATTAATACTAGGAATAAGAATAAATTTGTTGTTCCTGGAACTAGGCTCCAGAAAATCAGTAAATCCTTTAGATGTCAATGCATACGCTTTTATAACAAAATTCCAACCCATGTACAGACATTAAGTCTCAGCAGATTTAAATCCTTTATCAAACAGAGACTTTGTGCTAAAGGCTACTATACGTTAAAAGATTACATGGATGATAAAACTGCTTGGGATTGAATAGTTCTAATGAACCGGGCTATCGAACGTCTTTTACTGTAATTTATTATGATTTGGACATTATTTTTTCATGACATTGATGTTAATTATTATTATTATTATTATATTTTTTTTGTTGACATTAATTTATATCTTGATATGAATTGTATAGGTATACCTATAGATTTTTAATTATTATTATTATTTGACTTTATTTATTTTATATTTTTGACATTATGTTAATGTTATGTTTTGACATAATTATTTTATATTTGACATTATGTTGATTTTTATGCAATGGAATTATTTATAATATACATATCTATGTGAATGTGAGCACTTTGTAGGTAGATAAACATACGCTTACAAACTAATGTCTGGCGGCTTTGGGTTTTTGAAATGGCCTACGCAAATGTCCCGCTGATCTTGCATAGACGTGCGTCGGGTCGTTAAGCTCCCACAATAATGGTTTGAGCTAAACGATGGCTGACGTATGCGTGCTGTCAGTATGGACAGGTCAACTCAAAGCTGCACTGGTGCTTTCTTCAAAAGGCCATCTCAGACTTTAACCTACATAGTCAGGCTCACATATTGTAACCAAAATGTTTGGACTTTAAAAGAGACCATGATTCTCTGAGTTTGTTTCGGCATTTCTTCTCAGAGGTCGTCAGTTAGGAAATGCCGATGTCAACTAGATACTAAAAAAAAAAAATGTACATGACTTGTAAAAGTGTCTTTAAAAAGATCTATTTACAGAAATAAACAATCATTCAATCAATCATTCAATCATTCATAGACGCACACGTAGCTCCTCTGACAAGTAGGGCCTCATCTTGTATAGGATTTTCAGGCGGTAGAAACAGTTGCGGACCGATTCCGCAACATGCTTTTCATATCGCAGGCTAGAATCTATACATAAACCTAAGTTCCGTGCTTCATCCACTGTTTCCATCGGTTCCCCTAATAGTAATATATTAAAAATAGGGAGTGATAATAACATGTCTTTGGTTCCGAATACCATATATTTAGTTTTATTGGGATTAAGGACTAAGGAGTGCCTTCCAGCCCATTCGACTACCCTCGCAAGGTCTTGTAATTGTTTAATGATGAAATAGCAGTTTCGTGCTCCCCCGGTTTGAAAGAAACATATACCTGTACGTCGTCGGCATATATATGATATTTACATTGCTGTATACATTCTACTATGTCTGCACAGTACAAAATAAATAAAATAGGGCCTAGAATTGATCCTTGTGGGACGCCTCTGTTAATTGTAGTGAGGTCCGAAAATATTGAAGATCCATCCCGTATGTGGAGCTCCACACGCTGCTGACGATTACATAAATAGCTGTGAAACCATTGTACCGTATGTCGGTCGAAACCGTAATACTTGGAGCTTGGCTAACAGTAGTGAAATATTTATGCAATCAAAAACACGGGAGAAGTCCAGCAATACGAGTAAGGTACACATGCCCTGATCCTGAGCAGACAGGATATTATCAGTCACGTCTAACAAAGCGGTACTGGTACTGCGTCGCTTCCTAAATCCTGACTGAAGTTCAGGGACGATGTCATTTTTCTCTAAAAAATCTGTCATTTGCACAAACAACCTTCTCCATCACCTTTGATAGACAGGGCAAGATACATTTTTTTTTTTTTTTTTTTTTTTTTTTTTTTTTTTTTTTTTTTTTTTTTTTGTGCTTTTCCCCGATCATGGGCACATCGGGACCTTGTTAATCTATTTTACTCATTCATACCAGTTCTCGCATATATTCCTCTCGTACTTTCATTCTACATACTGTATCTTTCTTTCATCCATCCACATTCTTTCTTTGCCGGGTGGGACTCCCGCTATTTTAGACTACGTCTATGTATTTATTTCCATTTTATATGGGTAAATAAAATTTTAAAGACAAATTTTTATTTCCTGACTAAAGTACATCAAACAATTTTAATTTACAGCGCCATCTATCCCGCCACGCGTGAACCACGTGCAACACCGCAAACTGTCTACAAGTTGCTATGTTAGTAGTTCCACGCGGCGGGGCAGGTGGCGCCACTGTTGCTTACATGCTTACATTTTATTGTTCTTAGGTCTATTTTACATACATAATAATATTCCTTATATCCTATTTTACAGTTTTTTATTATCTTATTTTATAAACATGCTTACTTTTGCTAATTATTAATGCTATTCTTATATCTATATGACATATTTCAGTATATGTTTTTATTTAACTTTTTATTTTTAACATTTTACTTTTTTGTTTATTTGTTTATTTTATCTACATTTTAAGTTTACGCAAGTACATATAAGTGTATGTTTTATTTAAAATCTTAGTTTGGGTATTTTGTGTGAGTGTAGGTACGTGTTATCTTTAACAATGTGGGAACTATTGATTTTTCTATGTGTTTAGTTACGCGCGGCGACGTAGGTGTCGCCACTGTTTACGACATTTGTTTTGTTAGCAACTTTTTCATCGATTTCTTATGTTGAGTAGACTATTTTTGTCATCTTGATTTTTAATTTACATTTAATTGTATATATTTGTTGATCTAGCGTGAGTATGTGTGTGTATGTCTTCGTATGTGTCTTATCTCTAGAGTAACATGAGAACTATTGAAACTTCTAAATTTTTAGTTTCGCGCGGCGACGTAGGTGTCGCCACTGTTTCTTACATTGACTTATTTGCTATTACATCGATGTTTTATATTGAGTTGACTATTTTTGACATCTCGATTTTTTAAACATTCTTAATTATAAATTTTAAAACATTCTTACTTTATTATATCTTAATTCTACTCTTAGACTTATTAATTTTATGTTAGTATTCGTTTTATTTTACATCTTGTCTTTTGTTATTTTACTTCTACCTTACATTATAGATCTTTTGTAGTTTCATATTAGTACGTGATTTTATGACTTGTTCTTATCGTTATTACTTTACTGTTTCTTAGCTGTTTACATATGTAGGTATATATATGTATAGGTTGTCATTTCAATCTTATCTATTGATGTATAATGTAATATAATATTAATGTATAAGTATATATTTTATTTAATGTTTTATTGTTTGGTTTTAACATTTACTGTCTGTTGACTGCTTACACTAATAATAAGTACACAACGATAGTAACATGAGTAATAATAACATAGGTAGTATATTGGTACAAGTTTTGTATTTAAACTATTATCCGTAACGTTTCTACAGTTATCATTTTTGTTGTCTACTAACTTTTGTTAACATAAGTATGTATAGGTACGTATATATTTTTATGTTGTCTTTGTTCTCAACATTTTTACGTTTGCTATTTGTAGATGTTTTTGGTCACAGGCGGTATGTATGTTTATTGTGCACTTCGCGGGGTTGGTGAGTATTTAGTTGTGTTGTGTCTGTTTTTATTTATACCTTTTATGTTTATCTTGCTACGCGCGATGTCGAGGCAATAATATATATATACATGACGGCGTTTACGTCAAATGCCAGGTTGACAGGACTGTCAATGTCAACCTAGCGAAGCGTCATTGTCGATGGTAGTGCGGACGGCCATCTTGAAGTGACTTTCGAACGAGACGGCGCCCGCGCACCACGCTTGTGACGAATCGCTCCTAATTTTTGCCATCGCGCTATTTCAAGATTTTATTAAGTTGATTTCGTGTTATAGTAAACGTTAATTACCTAATTATATCGTAATTCCTGTGTATACTGATTAAAATACGTCGATTGTGATCCGAAGTGATTTATTTGCATTTCCGCACCCACCTACCCACATAACTAGAAGAAGATGAGTTCTGGTGAAGGGCTCCCAGGCCATCCTGGCTCTTCATCAGAAGTGGGATGCGATGGGGCCCAAGTTGAGGGCCAGCGGATCAAAACCGATGCCGAGAAATTACTCAACAGCATGGAGACGCTCTTATCTCGAGTTCTCGCGGTTCAGCAAGTATCAACCGTGAACACTAATCATTCAACACTATTGCTACCCTTTAATCCAGACGACCCTGATGCTGACATTGATGGCTGGTGCAATATAACGGAAGCCATCGTTCAAAAGAGGGGTTTGGATGGAATAGACCTACTCATGGCTCTTACGAGTGCTCTGAAAGGACGAGCTGCATCCTGCATCACCAAATTGAACCTACAAGAAATGACCTGGAGCGTAATCAAACAGTCTCTTATAGCTAAGTTTTCCAAACCTAAATTACTCCAGGACTACTTTGATGACATTCTACGGTTTCAAATCGGACCCAAAGAAACAGCTCCAGAATCGGCACTTCGGCTGTGGAACTTGATAGAACGAATTCCAAAGATCGTGATGCCTGAAGAAGTGGTGACTGGATTTGTGATTTCAGTACTTTGTCAAAAGGACAGCCTAATACGTCGCGAGCTAAACGCTCATAATATCACCTCTCGCACTCAATTATTCCGAATACTGGGAGGTGTATCCCTCAAGCGTCGGTCGGATGGTGGAGATGTCAACGAACCTGAGGTGAAGCGCTATCGTCCCACCGAAAGGTTCTCAGGCAGATGTAGCTTCTGTGGAATAGTGGGTCACCGCTTCGCAGAATGTAGAAAACGTCGTGATCATTCTGGACCTGCATCTCAAGACACACCGAGCTCATCACGCCCTTCGGAGAACATTACTCCTGTGACCTGCTACACGTGTGGACAAAAGGGGCATGTGACAACTAATTGCCCTGATAAAAAGAACGGAAGCAAAGCTGCGGTCAAGGAGGTTCATCATTGCGAGCACCGCCCTTCTAGGGGTACATTGGAAACATCATCCGGTGAGCTTGTCCCTTTTTTATTCGATAGTGGATCGTCTTGTTCACTTTTAAAGGAAAGTTTTTGCGATAAGCTCTTGGGTACTGTGCGTAAAGATATCGTTTATCTAAGTGGTATTGGAGGTAATGACATTCAATGCGCTACACAAATTCAGAGTGAAGTTAAGATCAATGGACGTTTAATAAGCTTGCTTTTCCATGTGGTCCCCGATTGTAATATATCAGATCCTATAATAATTGGTAGGGATATTTTTGATTTAGGACTATGCGTGAAAATTGATAATGATAACTTAGTAATATACACCAAAGAGCTATCTCATTTTTGTAATAAGAATTTAGATACATCAGATTTAAATCATATTGATACAGATTTGCAGGGGCATGATAAAGAAATGTTGGTTTCAATTTTAAGAAAGTATTCAAATCATTTTATAGAAGGTATACCGACCAAACGGGTTAAGACAGGGGTATGTGAACTTAGGTTAGTGGATCCGCAAAAAGTCATATATAGGTGTCCCATTAAACGCGCTCCCATAGAAAAACAAATAATCAGGGAACAGATCCAAAAATTATTAGATGCAAAAGTAATTCAAGAGAGTTCTTCCCCCTTTGCAAGCCCCATTGTCCTTGTTAAAAAGAAGGACAATACAGATAGATTATGTGTCGATTACAGGGAGCTAAATACCAATACTGTACCCGAACGTTATCCTTTGCCTCGTATAGAGGAACAAATTGATCAGCTTGTTGGAGCCAATTTCTTCTCCGCTTTAGATATGGCTGCAGGGTTTCACCAGATTCCTGTCCATCCCGATTCAGTGCAGAAAACAGCTTTTGTCACCAACGAGGGCCAATATGAATTTCTAGCTATGCCTTTTGGCTTGCGAAATGCGCCTTCGGTCTTTCAGAGATGTATCACGGGGGCCATTAGTCATTTAAAAGATAAACCATTAATCTACATGGATGATGTATTGTGCCACTCTGTGGACATCTCTGAAGGTCTACAGCGTCTTGATGATGTATTGGCCGCATTGTCAGAAGCTGGCTTTTCATTAAACATTAAAAAGTGTAAGTTCATGAAGCACAAGATCGATTACTTAGGATATTCAGTACAGTCTGGTGTAATCAGACCCAATTCGCGGAAGATTCAGGCATTGGTAGATGCCCCTGAACCGAAGTCAGCTACGAATGTACGACAATTTTTGGGATTAGCGTCTTATTTTCGGAAATTTATCCCCGATTTCACCCGGGTTGTGGGTCCCTTATATCCTCTTACAAAATTAAAGGGACGAATTACTTGGACTACTGAACATGAAAGAATACGCAAAAAGTTGATAGACATTCTTACATCTGAACCCGTACTTACCATATTTGACCCAGAACTCCCTGTGGAGTTACATACAGATGCTAGCTCAGATGGTTACGGAGCGATCCTCTTACAAAAAAAAGACAACCTCCCCCATGTCGTAGAATACTTTAGCCGTAGAACGTCAGATGCAGAGTCTCGCTATCACTCTTATGAGCTAGAGACGTTAGCAGTCGTTAGAGCAGTAGAACATTTCAGACACTATCTTTATGGTAGGAGTTTTGTAGTTGTTACGGACTGCAATTCATTAAAGGCGTCAAAGGCTAAAAAGGATTTAACTCCCCGTGTATATCGTTGGTGGGCATATTTGCAGGCTTATGACTTCGATATTGTTTATCGCGAAGGCAGCAGAATGGAACACGCTGACTTTTTGTCTCGAAATCCTATACCGAAGTCTGATATGGCTACTTCCATAGAATCTGAAAAAGTGCAAACTAAATCTGTTCAATTCGTTGAGCTCCACCAAGGTTGGTTATCAGTGGAACAAAAAAGGGATGCTGAAATCCAAGATCTCATCACAAAATACCACAATAATAGTTTTCCTGAAACCGTAGCCCAAACATATGATGTCAGAGAAGGTATTCTTTATAGGAAAATTGTCCGTAATAAAGTGATATCCTGGCTCCCAGTAGTTCCGCGATCTCTTATTTGGACACTCATAAATCATGTTCACAACGAATTACAACATTTAGGTAGAGATAAAACGTTAGACAAGCTCTATGAGAAGTATTGGTTTCCAGACATGTCTAAATGTGTTCGAAAATTCATAGATTCATGCATAGTTTGTAAGGCTTCTAAGGGCCCGTCGGGTGCTCAGCCCGTACAGCTTCATCCGATTCCTAAAGTATCTGTGCCTTGGCACACGGTTCATATTGACTTTTCGGGAAAGCTTAGCGGGAAGAGCGACCGCAAGGAGTATTGCTCAGTAATTATTGACGGTTTTACGAAGTACGTTTTACTCGAACATACCACGTCTGTTGATGCAAAGAGTGCAATACACGCACTGCAAAAAGCAGTTTACCTTTTTGGAGCGCCAAAAAGAATCATTGCAGACCAAGGTCGATGCTACATCAGTTCTGATTTTAAAAGTTTTTGTGACGAGCATAAAATAGAACTCCACTTTATTGCCACGGGTGCCAGTAGAGCCAATGGTCAGGTTGAACGAGTGATGCGTACTTTAAAAAGCCTTTTAACTATCGTCGAAAACGATCCTAATAAGACATGGCGTGACGAATTAGGAAATATTCAACTTGCCCTAAATAGTACAAAATCTACCGTAACCAAATATTCCCCATCAGAGCTTATGTTCGGGATTCGTTCCGATTCACTGGGTATGTCCAAAATAAACTGCACTAATAAAGACAACGAGGTTCGCTTGGATATTGATTCGGTTAGGGAAGATGCATCAGCAAACATCCAAAAAGCTGCTGAATCTGAAACTGTTAGATTCAATCGTGGCCGTGCAAAAATTAAACCATTTTCTAAAGGTGATTACGTATTCATCAAAAACTGTGAACGCAATCAAACAAAATTGGATAGGAAATTTAGGGGTCCATTCGTGATTACAGAAGTTCTTAATAATGATCGCTATACACTTAAAAGCATAGTCGATGCTTCTAATCGAACTCTTAAATACTCCCACGAGAATTTGCGCGCAGTACCCCGGGGACATGATGGATTACTTGAAATCGCGTCTAGTCTTTTAAATGAATTTGAGGCCGAGACGGCGTCTGATGATGTGGAAAATACTTTGTGCTCAAATAATGATAACGAGTCATTACACCGTCTCGACACCTTGACCGTATGCTCGGATACTGCTTCTGCTGACTCGCACACTGTCACTGCAAGCTCAGAAACCTTGAGCGTAACTTCAGACCCTGAAACATGGGAGGTCCTTCATGAGGTTGAAGTACACAAGGAACAGGACAATTCACTATCATAGGCAGGTATAGTACGAACTATCGCTACTGTACTGTAACATTCCTATAATTATGATAAATTGAATAATGGTCGATCCTGGGCGAAGAAGTGCAGTCCTTACTATTCCAGGGTGAATAGTTAAAGGGCACACTTCACTCGTCACAGATGGTAGACGAAATGTGTCGTCCGAGTCATTGTCTGGTTGACTTGTCACAGTGATTTATTTAGCGTCATCTGACGAAATTTGTCGTCCAAGTCAGGTCCCTTGAGAGGGCTGACTTGTCTTAGATGATCGCTTGACATTAGTGAGACGAATTGTGTCGTCCAGGCCATATCCTTGTTAGGATTGGCTTGTCTAAAATGTTACAAAGGGCAAAAATGTGTTGTCTGGGCTAAATTCTAGCCTGAATAGGTATCTAAGGCGTTGGTCGACTGGTCTTACTTAAGTGTAGTCCGAGCCACACCTTACGGTTGGCTAAGCGATACACTTGCCTGGTTAGCCAAGTCATTAAAGATTTTAGTGTACGTGTGCTGATGAAAATTATTAAGTCAGGATGAGCGAACGGACTATGCAGTTATCTTAATTTTTTTCAGATAAATCGCCCGAGGACGGTCGTATGTCAGTCCGGCCGTGACGGCGTTTACGTCAAATGCCAGGTTGACAGGACTGTCAATGTCAACCTAGCGAAGCGTCATTGTCGATGGTAGTGCGGACGGCCATCTTGAAGTGACTTTCGAACGAGACGGCGCCCGCGCACCACGCTTGTGACGAATCGCTCCTAATTTTTGCCATCGCGCTATTTCAAGATTTTATTAAGTTGATTTCGTGTTATAGTAAACGTTAATTACCTAATTATATCGTAATTCCTGTGTATACTGATTAAAATACGTCGATTGTGATCCGAAGTGATTTATTTGCATTTCCGCACCCACCTACCCACATAACTAGAAGAAGATGAGTTCTGGTGAAGGGCTCCCAGGCCATCCTGGCTCTTCATACATTTATATATATTTATTGACCGATTCTTAATCAGTGTTTTATTTTATACTTTTGTTTATTGTGTGTTCGTGTACTGATATATTTCTGTATATACAATATACATTCTGTATATCAGTTGTTTTCGTGTATGTACGTATGTATGTATATATATATATATATATATATATATATATGTATGTGTGTGTCGTGTTTTGTTTATGTATGCTTTGTGAGTGTGTGTAGCTGTTATGATGTCCCCTGCGTGTGTGTTAGGCGTAGGCAGTATTTGCACGGGCCAGGTAGTCCCACTTTTTCCGCACGGGGCAGTCCCCGCTGAACGCATTATGGTCGGTATTTCGCAACCCAGAGTGCGAGCAGTTGCGGCACTGCGGTCCATTCCCTGCCGTATAGTCGGCGCATTTTTCGCGCAGGTGGGGTCCGCCGCAGTGGCTACATCTGTCCACACTCTCGGTGCAAAATTTCCTTCCATGTCCAAATGCGAGGCACTTTGTGCATTGGATCAGCGGAGACTGATCCTCGACTCTGACCCTTTGAAGGTCCAGGTATAGGTGTCCAGCTTCTGTCATTCGCTTCCATACGCTGGGCCTAACCTGAAGGATGACATGCGAGGTCTTGGGGTTTCTGGTGCGTTTTTTAAATTTGATTACCATTTCCATGTCCTCCTCAGGCAGGCCCGCGAAGACGTGCGTGTTCTGGACACAGAGCGCCCTGACAATATCGTCGTTCTCGTCATCCTCGAAAACATCTTTCAGGACGACGAGAGGATTTTTATTGTTCATAGGCGTCACTGGATTTATTTTATGACACACTTACAAAACTTTTACAAAAAATATTAATAAAATATAATAAAAAAAATATTATTATAGGAGGAGATTTTAACATCAATATTTTAGAAAGGTCAACATCTACTCAAAATCTAATAAACCTTATGAGTAGTTACAATTTTCAACAATTTATAAAAGAACCGACTAGGATAACCAAGACTAGCGCCACGTGTCTAGACTTGCTATTCACGAACTTCAGCATCAAAGATTTTACTACATCTGTAAACGAATACGGACTCTCAGACCATAAAGGTGTCCTAATAACAATACCAAAACTATCAATAATAGACGATCGAAAAACGTGGTACATAAATAAACGAACTTTTAATGAAAAAAATATAAATTACTTCAAATTAACATTGGGTAGAATAGATTGGAATTCTATTATTGCTGATAACAGAGACGTCAATACCAATTATGAATTATTTCACCAAACAATAAAAGACACATTAAACAACTGTATACCAAATAAAATTGTAAAATTAAAAAAGTCCATAAAAAAGACATGGTTAACCACTGGCTTAAAAATGTCCTGTAAGCATAAACGTCTTTTAAAAACATTTATAACACAAAATAACGATCCAATCTTAGAAACCTACTACAAAAAATATGAAAAAACGTTGAAAAAGGCTGTTATACAGTCAAAAAAAATTCAGTACACACAACGACTAAAAAAAAGTGAAAATATTCCAAAAACAATGTGGCAAATCATAAAAGAACGTACAAATAAAACATCAAAAAGAACAAAAAAAAATATAAAACTTAAAATAAAAAATACAATAACGGAAAACCCAGAGACAATAGCAAATGCACTTAACAATTTTTTTGTGTCAGTAGGCGGCGAACCTGGTAAACAAGCTGGTAGACCAATAATAACGCGCGCAGAAAATTCAATTTATATTAAACCAGTTGATCCTTGCGAGGTTTCTACCATAATTACTAACTTAAAAAATAAACATAGTTACGGATTTGACGAATTACCCCCAACACTAATAAAAAAATGTAAAAATGAACTAGTCATGCCACTCACTCTTCTTATAAACCAATCCTTTTCAGAAGGAACTGTTCCCGACCTACTTAAAATATCAATTATCAAACCAATCCATAAAAAGGGATTACAAACCGACTGCACTAATTACCGTCCAATAGCACTTCTACCTACCTTCTCAAAGATATTTGAGACCGCTATAACGGCTACTTCCCATTTGGTAAACTTCCCATTTGGTAAACCTCAAATAATACCTACTAAAAAGTTGCGTTTGGTAAACTTTTTATATTTCATACATTTAATCCCATTTCGTAAACATTTCAGTAATTATAAGTGTTGTTTCCCATTTGGTAAACTTTCAGTTGAAATGGGTACAGTCAAGTAAAAAAGAAAACACGAAACTGATAATTTAACATTCATATATTATTAATAACAGGTACAATAGTCAGATTATGTATATATATTATACACATTGAAACTTAAAAACAGAAATAATAAATGGCACACAAACAATTCTTGATAATTTGTTAAAAAATATAAGAAAAATCACAGTTCGATTTGAAATCTTCAATGACAAGTTTTATCAGTTCTGTCAATTTTTATAACACAAATTATCTACATGCAAAATCAATTTTAATAATAAACAAAGATCACAGATTTGGTATAATAACATAAAAAAGACTATACTATAAAGTTAAAAATCAATAAAAAACAAGAAATTATAAAGTGATACAAGCAATTCTTAAAAATTTGTTAAAATACGAAAAATCACAGTTTGATTTGACTACTTCAATGACAAGTTTTATCAGTTCTTTCAATTTTTTATAATACAAGACAACTACCTGTAAAACCGACAAAAATAAAAAATAACAATAATCACAGATTTGGTATAATAACATAAAAAATAGACTACACTACACAGTTCAAAATCAATAAAAAGAAAAAAGTGATAAGTACAAGCAACTTTTGATAATTTGTTAAAAAATCAAGAAAAATAACACTTCAATGACAAGATTTATCAGTTCTTTCAATTTTTCATCACACAAGACATCAACATACAAAATCAACTTTAAAAATAAACAATAACATAAAGAAATAACATAAAAAATTGACTACAAATTGAAAAATCAATAAAAATGTTATAAAGTTACACAAGCAATTCTTGACAATTTTTTCAAACAATTTTCCAATGAGATTTTTCCATTTTTGTAATCGTCGAGTAGATTGTTAATTTGTATATCATTTTGGATGGATTTTTTTCTTCGCTTTGATATAATTTCGCCATTACTACAAAATCTGAAAAAAAATGTAATAATTAATCAAATGTCTATATGTATTTATCACAGGTGTCGCCTAAAAATACAGTTTATTGAAAGTTAAACAAAAATACGTACCTTTTCAGAAGATTGTCATAATTTTTAATATTTTCTGATATTGTTTCGAAAAAGAAAAGAATTGATGGCTTCTTTCCAATTTGGCTATTGAAACTCCAATTCCAAGATTCCATGAGGTTTGTCGTGCGGTGCCTTTGCGCGTAACAGCACCAAATATCCACCATATCTTCATTTTCCAACCACTGATCCACAAAGTAGTCATTGAATTCCGTTATAGCTTTTTCATCGAAACTGTAACAAAATTGATTCGTTGAAGATTCGTAATAACACTAAAAACCATATATCTAGTTTCTAACGCATAAAATCAAGTAGGTAACGCGTTTCCAAAGCAGTGGTAGAAGATAGATCTAAACCTAAACGCGTTCATTTCAATACTGCAAAATTAATTTACCTTTGACTCATAACGTATAGCCAGCCATCGTGTATATCCTCCCTGGGTAAATGTGCAAGAGCCATACATAGTTTGATGTGATTGTGAGATTCTTCATGTTGTAATAAGCCAAGAGATTTCGCCTTTCTTAGTAGCGCTCTCCCAAAATGAACAAAACACCCTTTGACAATTATGTCTGGAAATGTTTTTTTTATTGCATTAATTGGAGCTTTTTCGAAATCCAAGGTAATCATTTCTGCTGTCCACTCCGGTAAATGAAATTTTAATTTGGAAAACAGCCTTTCATATGTAGTTTCTTCTTTATTTGTTAACACTGCGTAAAAAAATGGTACAATATTTGTCCCAGTTTCTGTACTTCCTATGTCCCCGTGTACAACGTATAGTTGAAGAAACGGCTTTGCACAACATTTGAACGTTCCGTCAGCAAAGTAGTGACGGACGTCCTTTAAATGTGCAATTGCAGTTTTTGAAGCAAACACAATCATTCTATTTTCACCGTCATTCTCATCAAACAATAAATTGCCCTTAAAACGGTCAGGAACCACAATTTCTGTAGAGTTAGTGTGCTGAGATTTTGTGATGCCCAGTTGTCTATTTCTGTGTCTATACAAGCTGCTTTTAACTTTGTCAAAGTTTGGTAATTGTTGTATAATTTCGTAACCATTATCTTTCAGCTTTTTAGTACATATCCTGTATGTAGCTGGAATTGGCTTCAGATCTTCACATATAATTTGTTTACATTTTTCGATGGCTACTTTCACTTCATTTTTTTCAAAATTCGGTACACAAGAACTGCAGTGAGCAGTTTCTCTTAATACGTGGCTCCTATTAGAATTCAAAGTAACACTTGCTGAACATCCATCTTTTCTATTTACACAACGCCACCAACTTGAGTCCTTATTATTTTTCTGTTTATAATATCGATGCCCAGCGCGTAATAAAATTTCACCACCTCGTGCACTACTAACAATTTTTAATTTCACTGCACCACTAGAAGATCCCGCACCCGACATTGCAACGACCTTGCAATATGCATAAAATGAGTAAACTGATAAGGTAAAACCCGATCATAGACATAATGTTGTTATACACCTATATCTATCTCTTTCACACCTCTTGTCTTAAACGATGGTAAGGAACCTTTTTGTCTAAGCGTAGAGTTGCGCCATCTGTTATAATTAGTAGAAACTACGTAGGCATGGCAAAGTAGCGCAAACAACGTGACTTAGTATGCGCGTAAATGATTACATGCATGAATGAATAAAATTTATGTTTTTAAACAATTATTTTTAACAAAGTTAATGGTAACAACATAATTAAACAATAATGTTCCTTAATTCAAATCAAAATTGCCCACTTTAAAAAAGTTGCTGTATGATATCGGAAGTCCTAAACCCCAACTTTAGCTCTGTTCTTACATATAAGTCACTGATCTAATTTCAATATTAATTTGACATTGACTGTACCATACAAAATAAAAATACTAACCAAATGGGAATAAATGTATGAAATAACGAAATGTTTACCAAACGCAACTTTTTAGTAGGTATAATTTGAGGTTTACCAGATGGGAAGTTTACCAAATGGGAAGTAGCCGAAAATTTACCGTTTTTAAGAGGCTATGACCAAAAATTTCAGGGTCGTATTAACCATTTTTGTGCGAATTTCTGCATTTTGTATATACAGATCGATAGAGAAAAAAAAACTGAGAAAAATTGTATATATAACTCAATTTGGCCAAAATGGTTTATACGACCTTTCTACCCAAAGGTATCGATATATTGACAAGTACGAGCTTGTTCTTTGCAACTTGCATGGTGCGCGCAGCGACGTAACGTCATTAACGTGTTTGTACTCGACAAAGTTAGATGAATTAGACAAAAATACCAAAAATATAGTAAAATATCATAGTTTAGATTTATAATACAGTATTTAGTGTGTTGTACAATAATGTCAGGTTTGTCAAGAAATAAAAGAATACTGAATTTAGCCATACATTTAAATAACAATAACGGCAGTCCTACTAAAACTATTCATTACGATGATGAAACCTCTAAAAAAGGTAAGTAATAGTCATTTTTTTACATAAGGTGCTTTAACATTGCTTAAAGATGTTATATTTTAAATTCAGAACTAGTTAAACAAAATTATCCAAAAGTTCATTTATACTTTTTATCGTTTGTGCTAATACTACATTGTTCTACAAAAATCTAAAGAAATCTATATGTAACTTTATAAATAATTTCTATTAAACATATTTTACTTCTATATTGATAGACTATACAATAAGACTTTGATTAAACATATATATTTTATACCTAATTATTTTCACATAAGTCTCTGTTCGACAAAAAATAATCCCAAGCCACTTATCGCTTAAGCAGATATGATATGATTTTGTTCTACGATATAATACAAAAAAAATATGTCGTATGTAAAAAAACTACATTGTTCTCTGTAAAGTATTTTAACATGCGTTTTTGTTATGTACAAAAGTAAATGATTTAATGTTTGTTTGCTAAAATGGTACCACTTTTATGTTATCAATAAGAGTTATAAATTCCCCTATAACATATACCTTCTTATTTGCTTTCTTTTAGAAACTGGGTGTCAACGATACACTGACGTCTCTCCTCTACCACGTGAAGCCGAGAATATTGAAGTCGAGATGGCAAAAGTTTGGCATAATGTTTTTGATGAAAATGATTTTTCTCTCAATATATCATTATAGAGGGATGGCAGGGTATACCACCTGCTTGAAACCTCATCATAGATTCTATTTAATCTAAATCCAAGAACAAAACTGCAAGACCGAAAGACACAGTGAGCTCGTTCTGTGCAAATTGGATTGTCAATAATAATTAAAAATATAAGGTAGCTGTTAGTAATTATAAATTCAAGACGACCAACACCTCAGTCTGCTCGTGACCATGGATGCTGTAAAGGATCCGAAATGTCGGGTTAAAATAATATCAATAATAATACCGCGATAAAATCCGTAAAAAATAGTTTTATTTCAATGTCTAATATTTGCGTAAGTATAATTAAAAATATTTGTATTTTTTTTATATTTATATGCAAAAATACAAAGTATCGATTAGACATCAATTTTTTTAAAAGACACACTCAAAGCGTAGGCGACATGTGCACGCCCTCATAGAGCGTTTATCGTTTTCAAAAACGATATCATATACTCCAGATGAGTGGCGTCTACTAGTACGGTGGGCAAAAACTGATGGAGAAGCTTATTTACTTAGTTTAAAATATGACTCAAGAAAACTTCTTAAACTTTAAAGTTCACATAAATGCCAAATCGTGGAGCAAGAATTTTAGATAACCAAAAGTATTGTGGACTAAAAAGTCAAGGAAGTTTATTTGATAAATCGGAACCTAATAAATTGTATTACAAGTATGACTTAAATCAATAAACCTACGAATGCTTGATCATTCGTAATGATACGAGAAAATCGAGTGTAGTTAGTACCTGTATTAGAAAATGCTTATTCGTCACCTTTGAAACCTACAAATTCCAAATATAAAGATTTAATAAGTATGCGCGATTCTGGTGTCATATATTCAAGCAATGCCATGTTTTTTAGATCTTTACCAAATTATTCTACAGACTGTAATGATCAAGTTTTGATGATAAAATTGCTTTTTATTTTCATTATTAATCTGAACATCATGGTTTAATTGTCTTTTACGACAGCAAAACAAAACATGAATTCCCTAAAACAAAGTCGTATATTAAGATGTATACTAGATCGTTTCGCAAAACAAAGTCGTATATTAAGATATGTACTAGATTGTTCCGGAAAACAAAACCCTATTGTATTATAAGAATTCATTTGATTCGAAATTAATAATTACAGACTATTCAAAAATATGTTAACCCATTATTGGTTGCTGTGCCAATTTGGGAACACTTAGTAATTGAGGGTAGAAATGAAAAGTGTTGATACCAGTTGAAATACGATTATAGTTTTGAGTAGTTAAAAGTGCAGTGAATAAATGTACACTACTAACATTTTGTTATAATTAGTGGTGTTTTCATTATTATTTGTTGAAAATTCTTATCTGGACACACATGGAGGTATGTAAAGTATTTTTTAATTATTATAATAATTAGATACATTAAGCGTCATATTACTTTATATTACTTGAAGCTAATAAATATTGAATGATTTACAAAATATTTCAGTAACATATTATAAAAACGTAAGCTTTTGTCACATCCAACACTTTGCCGTGCCAATTTGGGTACAGTGGCCACTAGTGTAAATAGTTTACCCTTGATTTTCCACATTTTGAAAATGAGTCGCAGGCGAAGATACAGCATTAGTAACGACTACAAGGGCTTAGAAGAGGCCGTAAATTCCATCGAAGAAGACAGTGATGGCGTTTTGGAGTATGACTTAGCCATAATTCCACCAGAACCCAGTGTTGTCACCGACGAAGAAGAGGGTTTTGATAATGACCATGTATTATCTAACTTGCCAAATGATGTTCCCGGAAATATAGAGGTGTTCGTTCGCGATGATACTTTCTGATAGCAGCGATGATGAGCCATTAGCTACCAAGAGAGCTCGAATCCGATCCACAGTACCTCACGCAGCGGGTGACCTTTCAACCAGCCCAAGTCCATAGACATCTAACACTCCTGTCTGGCGTAAGTGTAATCCAAATTATACATAGAATCTGATAACCGAATACTAACCGAACACCTGTTCAAAACTTCAAATATGTTCGATTACAGATTCGATAAAAAAAAATGAAGTATTACTGGTTCGCTGGAAAGACAACAGCATTTGCACTATGGCAACGAACTATGATTTTTTAGATCCGGTGGGAACTGTAAAGAAATGGTCTGTAGAAAAGAAGCAAAAGGCTGATATGACAATTCCGAATTTATTTCAAAATTATAATAAAGGCATGGATGGAGTAGATGAAATGGATCAGTCAATTTCACTGTACAGAATCGGCATTCATGGCAAAAATTGGTGGCGGTATTATTTACCTACATGATTGATATGGCCATAGCAAATGCTTGGCGATTACATGTTCAGTCCAGGGAAGAACCCATGGATCAACTACTGTTTCGACGAAGCATAGCCAGATTCTATCTAAAGCAATCACCCCAAAGACACTCTGATGATGAAGGGCGAGCGCCCTTCATCATCTAGCATAGAGGGTCTGCAACTTGATAGTGCAGATCACGTACCTGACAAACTTCCGAAACGAGTATGGTGTGTCATTTGCCATAATAGAAGCCGATGGGGCTGCAAGAAATGCATGGAAACACTGTGCATAGAAAAACCGTGTTTTAAAAATTACCACTCTTAAGTGGCCACTGTGCCAATTTGGGAACACCCCTACAAATTCCTGAAAAACATTGTTTTTATTATTTTTTTCCATTCACACATTATTTTGTACCTAGATATGTGTGGGGGCGTGTGTCGGGAAGCTCTTCAATAAACTAGTCCTTTTAGGTTGACGAAATGTATTTAAAGGTTCACAAAATTACTTGAAAAAATGTATATGAAATAAAATATTTAAAACGATACGATATGATTATGTCCGTTCCCACCGATGTTAGGTAGTAAAAGGCGGCGACAATCCTTAGTGATGTGCGAAACGCGGTGTCATAATACGATCGGTTACATTGTCGGCATGGTGTGCTGGGCTTGCAAAGCGGCGTCGTAACACCTCCCCTATCAGATGAGCAACTATTTGGTGACCTTGACGCCAAAAGTTGCGGCTCTTCTTTCCTCTTCCGTCATTTCAGTATTAGTCTGGGTGGTTATATTAATTTTTGCAGCTCGACGGCGACGACGTATGAAGTATATAGTGCTCAGTGCGCCTGCACCGAATAGTATAAGGATGTAAAACGGAATGGTGGTATGATAAATTCCAATAGAGTCCGATGTTTCTAGTTGTATTTCCTCTTGCATGTTAATTTGGTCTTGAATTTTACGCAGGCTGCTTAGATCTGTTGTCTTCAAATTAAAACTCCGTGTTTTCGCCAACGTCTCGTAGTGTGGTAGAGCCATGAGCGCCAATGGTTGTCCGGCCAACTTGTTATCTATATTTATTATACTAAGCTCCGGGGTTTTCATTTTGCAACCTTCAGGAACTGTGACTAAAAAACTGCCTTGCAACATCTCAAATCGTTCTTTCCCACAGGATAGTTTAGCTTTGGTACTATTGGGGAATGTCAAAATGTAATGATGGCTGTCCAGCTCAGTCAGAGCCTCCTTGGTCAGTGAGATAGGCGTGGTTTTGCACGTTACATCTATCTCCTGAAATTGTATGAGCTTTTGAATACAATCCGGTTTTGATGCAACCTGGTGAATGATCTTCTGCTCACATAGGTGCCAGGAGTTGACCTTCGGGCATTCAGCCTCTATATACACAAATTCCTGAGAATTGGATGCTATATAAGGTGCAGGTGGTACTATAATAACGCTGTTCTTATTAGGAACTGGGAATAATTCATATAATTGATAATAATCAGTGCTAAATGTAATAGGAAACTTTATGACTACTACAACTGTTGAATCGGTAAAAAATGAAGCTAGGCTAAGAATTTCATAGTAGTTTCTAATATCGATGTCTATTATTTCGTCGGATCTATAAATGCGTTTTAATTGGCTTATTATATTTTTTAAGTCTTTTACAGATAAAACGGAATGATGAATTGATTTATTTCGGCTAAAAGCTAATATATTTTCTATTTTGTTAATTTCACTCAGTAATTCTTGTACGTTTTCGGTTAATATCGCGAAAAGTTGCACAAGATGAGAGTAGTGGGTTATTCGCTCATTATCATTATTCGTCATGTTCATGACATAAGAAAGAGCTTTTTCTAGTTTTCTCTGATTTATTGAAAGATTGCGTATTATTTGGTTTTGCTGAATCGTCATTTCCTTATATAAAGTTATGTGCTTGTTAAATGAATGTGATAAAGATTGGTCATTTCTATTTAAGATGTGTAATGCATTCTCAAATTTCAGAGCGTCATCATTGTCTAAATTACCGGAAATACTTTTAATAATTGAACCTAAGGGGTTGATCAGTCCTCTCTTAGTTCTGGTTGGCCTAAATGTATCTAACTGCATTAAAATTTTATTTTATTTTGTGTATAAATGCTTAGTTTGATAGTTAAAGAGAGTGCTGTCTTTGTGTGAAAGAGTATATGTAACATCAGCAAGTTGGGATTTAATGCTGTTCACATGTGACTCGATTGCTTCAAGGTCAATGTCTTGCAAGAACGTGTGAAAGTGAGATATAATTTTGGTATTGCCTAGGTTAAATGGCAATATACCCGGTCCCTTATCTAGGCTATCAAGGCGTATATCTTGAGCACCAACTAGAAAAAGCGGCAGCGATAATAAGTACCTGTAACAATGATACGAAGGATGTCATTTCTTTGGTGGTCTTTTTGCGACCGGTCCTCTACTTTTTGCGGTATATATATGTATGGGTAAGTTCCTGACTACCTTGTCTTGAATAAATCGTAGTGCCAATTTTTGACGACTTGCCATTGGATTCCGTATGTGTATCACTTGATTTTGTTCACAATCTACAGCGGGTTCCCTATCAGCATTACGTCGTGTCATTATACCTTCGCGCTCGGATAGTGCAGAATCGTGAATAATTTTATACACTGTTTCCATTCGACTACGGTGTTCTTGAATATAAGTTTGAAGATATCGGTCCGTCATATTAAAATCAATAGGGTTTCGGGGGTCGAAATGTCCAGAAATTGCATCGAATGGTCTACACTTAGTTAAACTGTGAATTGAGCTATTATAAGCTATTAACGCATACGGTATTAGATTTCGAGTGGGTTCATTTTTATATTGAGTCAGTGTAAGTCAGTAAGTGTTCTAAAAGCGTACTGTGGAAACGTTCTACGAGGCCATTCTCGTTTGGTGCATATGCACTAGTCATATGGTGTTTAATATTATGCAAACGGAGAAATTCTGACAAAACTTGATTGCTAAATTCGGTACCCTGATCTGTTGTAAGTTGTAAAGGAAAACCGTGATGAGTACTGTAGTTTAAAAGTGCTTTTATTATATTAGGGGAAGTACTATCAACTTCAATAGTGCATAAGCACGCTAAAGATTACATTGCTATGAACTGTACGAACTAGCAAACCAGTGTGTGTGTGCGTGGGCGTGTATGAGTCTATGTCTCAACATAGATAACAAACACAAATGAACTGTCGTTACACTACGCGAAATATCACTATATATCTGTTGCATTTATAATCCACGTCACGGTGTTCTAACCATTCCATTGCTAAAATTCGCAGAAACTTAATATGTGCTCGTAGCTGCTTGCGCTGGGCAATGGATTCAAATTCAAACCAATCTGAGTTCAAATCTTGTTTACATCGTGAGGATGTTTTTGTTTCTTTGAAATCATAAAATATTAGTATTAGGCAGAAACTTGTTTTATATGTTTATCTATAATGTATTAATTATAAATAACTTAATACTATTTTTTAATAATAAGCATGAATACATTATTCTTATTATTATTAAGAAGTTAAATATTTGTATTAAATATGATTTTTATTTATCTTTTTGGTGTTAGGGGGGTGGAAATAAGAAAGTCTGTTGAATGAAAACAAACAATTTTCTTTGTTTTATTTATTTTTTTAAATAGTAATCTTCTATGATAATTGTGACGTCACATTCCTACTTAGATAAAAATAGTTCATTTGTAACCGTTCATAACAGTGTTGTTGTATACCCACATAGTGAAAATAATACCTTAACAAAAAAGGGTATTCTAATTACACAGATATAATTGTTAATACACACTTCTTATAGGTTTAATATATGATTTACACTTAATGAAAATTATTTCTTATGTAACGTCATAATAAATGTATTGAGGTTATAGCTTAAGTGTTCATTTTCTTAGCGAAAAGAGGATTGAAACTAAACCTCAATTTAGGATTGTTAATTTTTTACAGATAATTATGTTAATATTACAATTTTTTATTAACACCTAATTATTTAAACCAAAACATCTAGGTATTAATATTCTGTATAACCCCCATTATTTTCAAGTAAACGATTTCGCATGGACCCTAAAATGTTAGCACATATTTCGGTTCCTTATATTTTCCCACACCTCCATACAATGGGTTTTTAACTTTTTCGTAATCGCTCTTGTTTCTATCTTTCCTCTTAATAGCTGGTCTTCTGTGATGTAAACCCTCAGCGTGGAGGGCACGGTTTGCAATAAGTGTCTAATAATTTCGCAGTGTCTCGTTGGTAATAAGCGACGGCCTTCGACTTCACCGTATCCACAAACTAACAATTATCCTCTAAAACAAAATAGAATAAATATATATTAGAATATATATAAAACTGATCTACAAATGCAATAAATATATAATATATTATTATATTACACATTAGTTACAGGTATATTATTGACTTGTAGGCCTCATGATTGACAATCTTAGGTAACATTCCAAATAAAAGTTTAGCTTAAGTTACAATTATTTAATATTACAATACTCACATTCAGTCCGGTTTCATCAGATATTTGTGTTCTTTTAAGAACACTTTTATGCAATAATAGTTGGTCTATTTATATTTGTTCTCGCCCTATTGTCTATTTATATTTGCCTGCATTTTGAGAATAAATATAATACTGCTATTTATTAAACCACACGTCACTAAACAAAGCTACACATTAACACTAACAACTGCGACCAAACGCCAGCGTTCACATCGATCACGTTAAATATTTGTATAACTGATATTCATGACTACCCCACACAAATCTAAATCTTTACGTTGTTTTTTAGGATCTACCGTACTAACTTGACGAAATGTGTGCATAAAGCGTGCGAGATAAAGAATATTATATTTCTGTCTCATTACTACCAATCGAGTAAAATCTTACAAAAAGTTTATAATTACCGCGTGAGATTCGAACTCACAGCTCACTGATTCTAATATGTGTGTGTAAACAGTTTACTGCTAGGTCATTTTCACTTATATTACGTTGAAATTATGAACTAGAATCACTTGTTAGACAACTAAGATGATGCTTGAAAATAGACGGTCGTAAGTCAAACTTAACGTCAAGCAATCACTTTGCGGGAATGCCTATGCACTTTTGGAACTGGCCGTACAATCGGGTAATAAGTAGGCTTGGGCGTATTTTGAAAATGAATCAATGATAGTCAAGTATTTGTCATGGTCAATGGTTAAAACGTCTGCATGTGCTGGTTGGAATGGTTGGGTTGGTGGAGGTACAATATTGAATTGCTGGCGTATTGGGTTATGATCATATTTGACACATCGACATGTATTGCATTCGTTTATAAATTTAGTAATATCTGATTTCATTTTGGGCCAAAAATAACGTTGGGATAGGGACCAGTAGGTTTCATTGATCCCGCGATGATTAGTCTTGCCCTGATGGTACTTTTTTATAATTTCTAATTGGTTTGACTGATCATCAACGTCAAGGACATTTTTTTTTACCAGAACTAATTTCATCGATGAATTCTCGAATGTGCTTTGTAAGATGGGTATGATACTTAACATTTTGTCGATAGGATTTACAAGAATTGCTGTGCGGATTTTAGAATCGACATGAGACTTTATAATGTTTATGAGACTTTGTTCTAAGCAATTTTCATTAATTTCTACGGAAGTTCTCTGAATGAATTGAAAAGGTTCAGATATGTTTGGTCTATTTCTAGAGTTACCGTTTATTATATTTATCACTAACTGTCTCTTAAATTTATTTAATGGTTCTTCCGATATTGGAATTTCAATGATGGGGTTCTCTGCACTAGTATGAATGGTTTCGGTTAGTGTTGAGGCTATATGTTCTTGACCTTGAGGGTTATCTAATCCACTACCAAAAGCTGAATGAGTGATAAGAGCGGCTGACGATGAATGTTGAATAAGACTATTTGCAGGTGAATTAGCAGTGAGAGTGGATGACGACGAATGTTGAGTTGGATGACATAATTCTTCGTTTACGGGTGAATGAGCACTGAGAGTGGATGACGGTGAATTTATTGGGGTATTATACCTACGGCAGTTAATGTGGAAGATGTATCAGAATGATTTACAAATAAGGACATAGTTTCATTTATGTTAATTTGAATGCGTGAAAGAGCATCTGCATTAGTATTAATTTTACCTTTTTTATGAACAATAGTGTAATCATACTCTGCTAATTTTAGTCTCCATCTTGTGAGACGTGAACCGGGTTCTTTAAGATTCATAAGCCAGATTAAAGGTTTGTGGTCCGTTATTATTTTAAATTTTCTACCAAAAAGGTAAGGCCGGAAATATTTCGTGGCCCAAACTATTGCGAGAAGCTCCTTCTCAATTGTAGAGTCATTAATTTCACTATCATTAAGCGTCCTAGATGCGTAGGCAATAGGTTTATCGGAACCGATGGGTCCTTGTGAAAGTACTGCTCCCAATGCCACGTTTGAGGCATCTGTAGTTAAAAGAAATTCTTTGGTAAAATCCGGGTATATTAAAATAGGGTCGTTTGTAAGGAGACTTTTACAATGCTCAAAACAGCTTAAATATTCTGGAGATAAATTTATTTTGGCGCCTTTTTTGAGACATGAAGTAAAAGGTTTAGTCACACGTGCAAAATTCGGTATAAAACGCCTATAATAACCAAGTAAACCTAAGAATGCCTTAATCTGTTTAGGGGTTTTAAGGATCGGATAATTTAAAATGGCTGATATTTTGTCTGGGTTTGGTTTTACGCCGTGGGTTGTTATAACATGACCAAGGTAGGGTGTTTCATGCTTAAGAAATTCCGATTTATCCATCTGAATTTTTAAATTTGAACTTCTTAATCGATCAAAAATGGCGCGTAAATTAACTATATGCTCTTGCAAGGACGTCGAAAATACCAAAATATCGTCCATATAAGTTGTGCAATTAGGTACCCCGCGAAGGACATTGTCCATCACGCGTTGAAAAGTAGCCGGAGAATTTTTCAGTCCCATGGGCATTCTCACATATTCAAAATGCCCTTGTTCCACACTAAACGCGGTTTTCGGTATATCCGATGGATTAGGCTGAATTTGAAAAAAGCCAGATTTTAAGTCCAAGGTCGAAAAGTATAAGCACTTGCCTAATTTATCCAAAATGTCATTAATATTTGGGATGGGATACTTATCATTAATAGTTTTTGAATTAAGTTGCCGAAAGTCTATGACTAAACGTCACTTAACTTTACCCGATGCGTCACCTTTTTTGGGTACAATCCATATTGGAGCGTTCCAAGGGGATAAAGATGGTTGAATAATACCTTGTTGTAGCATGGATTTTATCTGATTTTGAACTTCTTCTTTGTGCACGTAAGGATACCTATAACTTTTACTATATACCGGCCTTTTTTTCTAATGAAAAGGTCAACGGTTCGCCCTCAAGGTAAAAAACGTCAGAATACTCTTTACAAAGATTAATTAAATTAGCTGTCTCCTCTGCGTTTAAATGCTCTATGCGCAAATGTGATAAGACCTTCAACGTACGCGCATTGGAATATGAGGCGGTATCAATTACCTGAGTTACTGGTATTGTTTGTCCATTAAAAACGTGTGCGCAAATGGGTTTTATTAGAGAAATCACGATATCCTTATCTGTTGGGTTTGAGATTTCTACAAAAGAATGATTATTTATGGCGGATGACAAGCACTCACTGATTTGGCAACCGGAAATAGATTGTTCCTCAACGTAAATGTCTCCTTGTGCAACATTAGTGGGCACTCTAATGAGTTGAGAAGTTTGTGCAGGTATTGTAGTTTGATAAGAATTTATACATACAGGGCTATATAAAATTATAGGGATTGTAGTGAATTTAGTCTCTAATATATGACTAGCAAGATCGATTTTTTAATTGTTCGCAACCTATTAACCCGTCAAAGAAATTATGAAATTTATATAGGTATAATTTTATTGGAGTACTATCGTTAAGTTCCTTGAAACAGGCAACATTTAAAGAATAGTAATTCTGGGTAGTCACATGTGTATTCGTAGCCAAGAATGGGTCATAATCAAGTGGGATATGGGAGTAGAATTTTTCGTAAGCTTCGGGGCTAATGAAGGACTCATTTGCTCCGGTATCAATTAATAGTTTAATTGGCGGGTCACTTATTTGAATATAGGGTAAATGACGCTTACTGTTTAAATTTATTTCTATTCGGGGGCAATTTCCTCCAAAGCCGGGTGAAAATTTGAGCATTCAGGAACATTTCCAAAATTTTGATGGTCAAGGTCAAGGTCAGTTGAAAAGTAATTGTCAGGGTAGTCTGCTTCAGTAACCTCGACGTTTTGTGTGTCATAATCATAGTCACCGTTAATTTCATTATAAGATTCGTTATAATTTGCTTCTTTTACTTGCGGAAACTGATTAGTCGGCGTAAGGTTACGCTTACTATAATGGTTAGTACGGGTTACTGTAGTGGTAGAGTACGGGCTACTGGATAACTTATACCACTCATAGGTTTTGGTTGATTATTCTGGAACGTCTGGTGAGGTGGGATTCGAAATCCCGTTGAGACATTAGCCGGGGGGGCTCTAAACATTTGTTGAGTCTTTGTAGGTCTCGGATGTCTGTGTTGCTCTACGGGTGCGGGTTGTAGATGTGTTTGTGGCGAATATTGAGGTCTAAAAAGCTGAGTTTGATGTCTCGAATAAGTTTGAGATGTTGAATTATAGTTATTTGGCATATATGAAAAATGATTTTGCTGAGAACGAGAAGTATGAGGAGCAGGCTCATAGAAATTGTGTAAAGTTTTTCTTGTCGGTAAAAATTTGTTCCTTTTCTGTAAATATAATACGTTTAATTCCTCTTGAGCGTACTCTAGAGCCTTTTTAAGACTTCCAGGTCTCATACATCTTATTCTAGAACCTAGTGGTTCCTCTAAGCCTTTCAAAAAGGTTTGTAAAGCCAGATCTTTATAAAGAGTACGTTTAGCTTCTACCGTAGTTTTTAGTGATTCGTGTAATTCGACATAGGTGACAATAGTACATAATAAATGCTGAACTTTTTCGTAAAAAATCTGAATTGTATCTTTTCCCTGAACTAAGAGAGAAAGATCGGTATATAATGAAGACTCATTTCTGTGATCTGAAAATGTATTAATTAAGGTAGATCTTATACCATTCCAGTCATTAGGAATTCCGTTCGTTGCTAAAGTACGTGCGGCTGTACCAGTAATTTTGTTCAAAATTCCGTTGATTAGAGCTAAATTCGAAAGCTGACGTCCTGGTTCTGGACTGATATAAGTAGCAACTAATTCGTCGCACAAATTCAAAAATCTAATTAAAACGTTAGGATTTCCATTAAATTCTGGAACTAACCTAAGTGATTTATAAATTTTATCCAATAAATCGATCGGAAGCGTATTGTTAACAGAATTGTTACTTGATTCCATTATAGATTCAAAGTCACGATTGGCGTCACTATGCGCGATGCGTAGTCTATTTCGCCTGCTAGGGCTAAGGTCCCTATTACCACGTGGGTGAAAAAATTTGGAAATTTATAGTACCCTGCGTTAGAAATATAGCAACCAATAATTAGGACTTTATGTACTTACATGAGTAAGATCCTATCTCTATACTACCATTCCTATCCAAAGTCCTAGAACGTCTTATTCACAATCAACTAAGTTCATTCCTCTGTAAGAATAGACTTCTCAACTCCTTCCAATCCGGTTTTCGTCCTGGTCATAGTACTGTCTCTGCACTAGTTAATATTACGGATGATATACGTTTAGGCATGGAAAGTGGCAAGTTAACGGTACTTGCACTGCTAGATTTTAGTATTGCTTTTAATACCGTTGACTTTGACATTTTACTTGGCGTACTATGCTCTCTTAACATATCTCCAACAGTAATTGATTGGTTTCGTAGTTACCTGACTGGTCGCCGGCAGCGTATTCGTATCGAAGATACATACTCTTTGTGGTGTAATACAACAGCCGGTGTACCTCAGGGTGGCGTTTTATCCCCGTTACTTTTCGCAATATTTATTAATTCTATCTCCAACCAATTACTTTCATCCTACCACCTTTATGCAGATGATCTACAAATATATTCGCAAGCTCCACTAGAACAGTTGACAGAGGCCGTCGGTAACATAAACGTTGACCTTGCTGAGATATCTAACTGGAGCAGGTCCTTTGGCCTTCAAATTAATCCAACCAAATCCCAACTCATTATTATTGGCAGCTCACGAATGGTTTCCATGATCGATTGGTTTAACCTCCCACACGTCATCTTTGATGGTGTCCAAATACCTGTTAGTGACAAGGTCAAGAACTTGGGAATTTTCATGGACAAAACGTTGTCATGGGGTCCACAACTTCAAGAAACCAGTCGTCGGTTATTTGCGTCAGCAGCTTCTTTGAGACGATTACGTAACTTTCTCCCTACTGCCACCAAGATTGCGCTTGCACAAACACTTCTCTTGCCAATACTTGACTATGCCGATGCCAGCTATCTCGATCTCAACGAGGACCAATTTAATAAGCTTGAGAGACTTCAAAATTTTTGTATAAGATTTATATTTGGTTTACGCAAATATGATCATGTGTCAGAATATCGTGTTAAACTCAAGTGGCTTCCAATACGCCTTCGTCGGAATGCTCATATCCTTTCATTACTTTACAGTATTTTATTCAATCCTACAACCCCATCATATCTTAAAGAACGTTTCGAGTTCATCTGTGACACACATTCGCGGTCCTTACGGTCATCAGAAAACCTAAATTTGAAGATACCAGCGCATTCCACAAGATTCTTTGACCACTCCTTTACAGTTCAGGCCTCTCGATTGTGGAATGCACTGCCACTATCTATAAGACGTGCACAGACATTGACTGCATTTAGGAAATTGGTAAAAGAACATTACTTGACTGTTTAGACAATTGAAACTAAGTATGTATTGTATTTATTAATATTAGTATTAGGTATATTTTATGTATGTATTATGTATATAGTGTAATAGGTATATATGTATGTGTATTATATCCTAGTGTATGTTAAAATATATATTTACTATTTGGGTACATCGCCAACTACTCGTTTTTTTCCTTCATTCAATTCTCGTCCATCCAATGGTTGTCTGGAAGAAATTGCTCTTAGCAATAAGACCGCCAATTGTACTTACCGCTGTATTACTGATTGTATTTCATATTTTGTCTGTTTTGGTTATGTACAATAAAGAATATTCTATCTATCTTCTATCTAAGATTGCTGGCGAGCGTCGATTAATCGATTTTTAGATGTCCCGATCTCTGCAGCAACAACTTCGTCCACAAGCCTCCAACAGGTCCTTTGTCCAGATAGAAGACGCGGCGATGGCCTGATTTTTAGGTATTTCACACGACGACTCCTTAAGTCACGACAAGTGCCGACTGCGCCAGATATGTGTGGGGGCGTGTGTCGGGAAGCTCTTCAATAAACTAGTCCTTTTAGGTTGACGAAATGTATTTAAAGGTTCACAAAATTACTTATAAAAATGTATATGAAATAAAATATTTAAAACGATACGATATGATTATGTCCGTTCCCACCGATGTTAGGTAGTAAAAGGCGGCGACAATCCTTAGTGATGTGCGAAACGCGGTGTCATAATACGATCGGTTACATTGTCGGCATGGTGTGCTGGGCTTGCAAAGCGGCGTCGTAACACCTCCCCTATCAGATGAGCAACTATTTGGTGACCTTGACGCCAAAAGTTGCGGCTCTTCTTTCCTCTTCCGTCATTTCAGTATTAGTCTGGGTGGTTATATTAATTTTTGCAGCTCGACGGCGACGACGTATGAAGTATATGGTGCTCAGTGCGCCTGCACCGAATAGTATAAGGATGTAAAACGGAATGGTGGTATGATAAATTCCAATAGAGGCCGATGTTTCTAGTTGTATTTCCTCTTGCATGTTAATTTGGTCTTGAATTTTACGCAGGCTGCTTAGATCTGTTGTCTTCAAATTAAAACTCCGTGTTTTCGCCAACGTCTCGTAGTGTGGTAGAGCCATGAGCGCCAATGGTTGTCCGGTCAACTTGTTATCTATATTTATTATACTAAGCTCCGGGGTTTTCATTTTGTAACCTTCAGGAACTGTGACTAAAAAACTGCCTTGCAACATCTCAAATCGTTCTTTCCCACAGGATAGTTTAGCTTTGGTACTATTGGGGAATGTCAAAATGTAATGATGGCTGTCCAGCTCAGTCAGAGCCTCCTTGGTCAGTGAGATAGGCGTGGTTTTGCACGTTACATCTATCTCCTGAAATTGTATGAGCTTTTGAATACAATCCGGTTTTGATGCAACCTGGTGAATGATCTTCTGCTCACATAGGTGCCAGGAGTTGACCTTCGGGCATTCAGCCTCTATATACACAAATTCCTGAGAATTGGATGCTATATAAGGTGCAGGTGGTACTATAATAACGCTGTTCTTATTAGGAACTGGGAATAATTCATATAATTGATAATAATCAGTGCTAAATGTAATAGGAAACTTTATGACTACTACAACTGTTGAATCGGTAAAAAATGAAGCTAGGCTAAGAATTTCATAGTAGTTTCTAATATCGATGTCTATTATTTCGTCGGATCTATAAATGCGTTTTAATTGGCTTATTATATTTTTTAAGTCTTTTACAGATAAAACGGAATGATGAATTGATTTATTTCGGCTAAAAGCTAATATATTTTCTATTTTGTTAATTTCACTCAGTAATTCTTGTACGTTTTCGGTTAATATCGCGAAAAGTTGCACAAGATGAGAGTAGTGGGTTATTCGCTCATTATCATTATTCGTCATGTTCATGACATAAGAAAGAGCTTTTTCTAGTTTTCTCTGATTTATTGAAAGATTGCGTATTATTTGGTTTTGCTGAATCGTCATTTCCTTATATAAAGTTATGTGCTTGTTAAATGAATGTGATAAAGATTGGTCATTTCTATTTAAGATGTGTAATGCATTCTCAAATTTCAGAGCGTCATCATTGTCTAAATTACCGGAAATACTTTTAATAATTGAACCTAAGGGGTTGATCAGTCCTCTCTTAGTTCTGGTTGGCCTAAATGTATCTAACTGCATTAAAATTTTATTTTATTTTGTGTATAAATGCTTAGTTTGATAGTTAAAGAGAGTGCTGTCTTTGTGTGAAAGAGTATATGTAACATCAGCAAGTTGGGATTTAATGCTGTTCACATGTGACTCGATTGCTTCAAGGTCAATGTCTTGCAAGAACGTGTGAAAGTGAGATATAATTTTGGTATTGCCTAGGTTAAATGGCAATATACCCGGTCCCTTATCTAGGCTATCAAGGCGTATATCTTGAGCACCAACTAGAAAAAGCGGCAGCGATAATAAGTACCTGTAACAATGATACGAAGGATGTCATTTCTTTGGTGGTCTTTTTGCGACCGGTCCTCTACTTTTTGCGGTATATATATGTATGGGTAAGTTCCTGACTACCTTGTCTTGAATAAATCGTGGTGCCAATTTTTGACGACTTGCCATTGGATTCCGTATGTGTATCACTTGATTTTGTTCACAATCTACAGCGGGTTCCCTATCAGCATTACGTCGTGTCATTATACCTTCGCGCTCGGATAGTGCAGAATCGTGAATAATTTTATACACTGTTTCCATTCGACTACGGTGTTCTTGAATATAAGTTTGAAGATATCGGTCCGTCATATTAAAATCAATAGGGTTTCGGGGGTCGAAATGTCCAGAAATTGCATCGAATGGTCTACACTTAGTTAAACTGTGAATTGAGCTATTATAAGCTATTAACGCATACGGTATTAGATTTCGAGTGGGTTCATTTTTATATTGAGTCAGTGTAAGTCAGTAAGTGTTCTAAAAGCGTACTGTGGAAACGTTCTACGAGGCCATTCTCGTTTGGTGCATATGCACTAGTCATATGGTGTTTAATATTATGCAAACGGAGAAATTCTGACAAAACTTGATTGCTAAATTCGGTACCCTGATCTGTTGTAAGTTGTAAAGGAAAACCGTGATGAGTACTGTAGTTTAAAAGTGCTTTTATTATATTAGGGGAAGTACTATCAACTTCAATAGTGCATAAGCACGCTAAAGATTACATTGCTATGAACTGTACGAACTAGCAAACCAGTGTGTGTGTGCGTGGGCGTGTATGAGTCTATGTCTCAACATAGATAACAAACACAAATGAACTGTCGTTACACTACGCGAAATATCACTATATATCTGTTGCATTTATAATCCACGTCACGGTGTTCTAACCATTCCATTGCTAAAATTCGCAGAAACTTAATATGTGCTCGTAGCTGCTTGCGCTGGGCAATGGATTCAAATTCAAACCAATCTGAGTTCAAATCTTGTTTACATCGTGAGGATGTTTTTGTTTCTTTGAAATCATAAAATATTAGTATTAGGCAGAAACTTGTTTTATATGTTTATCTATAATGTATTAATTATAAATAACTTAATACTATTTTTTAATAATAAGCATGAATACATTATTCTTATTATTATTAAGAAGTTAAATATTTGTATTAAATATGATTTTTATTTATCTTTTTGGTGTTAGGGGGGTGGAAATAAGAAAGTCTGTTGAATGAAAACAAACAATTTTCTTTGTTTTATTTATTTTTTTAAATAGTAATCTTCTATGATAATTGTGACGTCACATTCCTACTTAGATAAAAATAGTTCATTTGTAACCGTTCATAACAGTGTTGTTGTATACCCACATAGTGAAAATAATACCTTAACAAAAAAGGGTATTCTAATTACACAGATATAATTGTTAATACACACTTCTTATAGGTTTAATATATGATTTACACTTAATGAAAATTATTTCTTATGTAACGTCATAATAAATGTATTGAGGTTATAGCTTAAGTGTTCATTTTCTTAGCGAAAAGAGGATTGAAACTAAACCTCAATTTAGGATTGTTAATTTTTTACAGATAATTATGTTAATATTACAATTTTTTATTAACACCTAATTATTTAAACCAAAACATCTAGGTATTAATATTCTGTATAACCCCCATTATTTTCAAGTAAACGATTTCGCATGGACCCTAAAATGTTAGCACATATTTCGGTTCCTTATATTTTCCCACACCTCCATACAATGGGTTTTTAACTTTTTCGTAATCGCTCTTGTTTCTATCTTTCCTCTTAATAGCTGGTCTTCTGTGATGTAAACCCTCAGCGTGGAGGGCACGGTTTGCAATAAGTGTCTAATAATTTCGCAGTGTCTCGTTGGTAATAAGCGACGGCCTTCGACTTCACCGTATCCACAAACTAACAATTATCCTCTAAAACAAAATAGAATAAATATATATTAGAATATATATAAAACTGATCTACAAATGCAATAAATATATAATATATTATTATATTACACATTAGTTACAGGTATATTATTGACTTGTAGGCCTCATGATTGACAATCTTAGGTAACATTCCAAATAAAAGTTTAGCTTAAGTTACAATTATTTAATATTACAATACTCACATTCAGTCCGGTTTCATCAGATATTTGTGTTCTTTTAAGAACACTTTTATGCAATAATAGTTGGTCTATTTATATTTGTTCTCGCCCTATTGTCTATTTATATTTGCCTGCATTTTGAGAATAAATATAATACTGCTATTTATTAAACCACACGTCACTAAACAAAGCTACACATTAACACTAACAACTGCGACCAAACGCCAGCGTTCACATCGATCACGTTAAATATTTGTATAACTGATATTCATGACTACCCCAAACAAATCTAAATCTTTACGTTGTTTTTTAGGATCTACCGTACTAACTTGACGAAATGTGTGCATAAAGCGTGCGAGATAAAGAATATTATATTTCTGTCTCATTACTACCAATCGAGTAAAATCTTACAAAAAGTTTATAATTACCGCGTGAGATTCGAACTCACAGCTCACTGATTCTAATATGTGTGTGTAAACAGTTTACTGCTAGGTCATTTTCACTTATATTACGTTGAAATTATGAACTAGAATCACTTGTTAGACAACTAAGATGATGCTTGAAAATAGACGGTCGTAAGTCAAACTTAACGTCAAGCAATCACTTTGCGGGAATGCCTATGCACTTTTGGAACTGGCCGTACAATCGGGTAATAAGTAGGCTTGGGCGTATTTTGAAAATGAATCAATGATAGTCAAGTATTTGTCATGGTCAATGGTTAAAACGTCTGCATGTGCTGGTTGGAATGGTTGGGTTGGTGGAGGTACAATATTGAATTGCTGGCGTATTGGGTTATGATCATATTTGACACATCGACATGTATTGCATTCGTTTATAAATTTAGTAATATCTGATTTCATTTTGGGCCAAAAATAACGTTGGGATAGGGACCAGTAGGTTTCATTGATCCCGCGATGATTAGTCTTGCCCTGATGGTACTTTTTTATAATTTCTAATTGGTTTGACTGATCATCAACGTCAAGGACATTTTTTTTTACCAGAACTAATTTCATCGATGAATTCTCGAATGTGCTTTGTAAGATGGGTATGATACTTAACATTTTGTCGATAGGATTTACAAGAATTGCTGTGCGGATTTTAGAATCGACATGAGACTTTATAATGTTTATGAGACTTTGTTCTAAGCAATTTTCATTAATTTCTACGGAAGTTCTCTGAATGAATTGAAAAGGTTCAGATATGTTTGGTCTATTTCTAGAGTTACCGTTTATTATATTTATCACTAACTGTCTCTTAAATTTATTTAATGGTTCTTCCGATATTGGAATTTCAATGATGGGGTTCTCTGCACTAGTATGAATGGTTTCGGTTAGTGTTGAGGCTATATGTTCTTGACCTTGAGGGTTATCTAATCCACTACCAAAAGCTGAATGAGTGATAAGAGCGGCTGACGATGAATGTTGAATAAGACTATTTGCAGGTGAATTAGCAGTGAGAGTGGATGACGACGAATGTTGAGTTGGATGACATAATTCTTCGTTTACGGGTGAATGAGCACTGAGAGTGGATGACGGTGAATTTATTGGGGTATTATACCTACGGCAGTTAATGTGGAAGATGTATCAGAATGATTTACAAATAAGGACATAGTTTCATTTATGTTAATTTGAATGCGTGAAAGAGCATCTGCATTAGTATTAATTTTACCTTTTTTATGAACAATAGTGTAATCATACTCTGCTAATTTTAGTCTCCATCTTGTGAGACGTGAACCGGGTTCTTTAAGATTCATAAGCCAGATTAAAGGTTTGTGGTCCGTTATTATTTTAAATTTTCTACCAAAAAGGTAAGGCCGGAAATATTTCGTGGCCCAAACTATTGCGAGAAGCTCCTTCTCAATTGTAGAGTCATTAATTTCACTATCATTAAGCGTCCTAGATGCGTAGGCAATAGGTTTATCGGAACCGATGGGTCCTTGTGAAAGTACTGCTCCCAATGCCACGTTTGAGGCATCTGTAGTTAAAAGAAATTCTTTGGTAAAATCCGGGTATATTAAAATAGGGTCGTTTGTAAGGAGACTTTTACAATGCTCAAAACAGCTTAAATATTCTGGAGATAAATTTATTTTGGCGCCTTTTTTGAGACATGAAGTAAAAGGTTTAGTCACACGTGCAAAATTCGGTATAAAACGCCTATAATAACCAAGTAAACCTAAGAATGCCTTAATCTGTTTAGGGGTTTTAAGGATCGGATAATTTAAAATGGCTGATATTTTGTCTGGGTTTGGTTTTACGCCGTGGGTTGTTATAACATGACCAAGGTAGGGTGTTTCATGCTTAAGAAATTCCGATTTATCCATCTGAATTTTTAAATTTGAACTTCTTAATCGATCAAAAATGGCGCGTAAATTAACTATATGCTCTTGCAAGGACGTCGAAAATACCAAAATATCGTCCATATAAGTTGTGCAATTAGGTACCCCGCGAAGGACATTGTCCATCACGCGTTGAAAAGTAGCCGGAGAATTTTTCAGTCCCATGGGCATTCTCACATATTCAAAATGCCCTTGTTCCACACTAAACGCGGTTTTCGGTATATCCGATGGATTAGGCTGAATTTGAAAAAAGCCAGATTTTAAGTCCAAGGTCGAAAAGTATAAGCACTTGCCTAATTTATCCAAAATGTCATTAATATTTGGGATGGGATACTTATCATTAATAGTTTTTGAATTAAGTTGCCGAAAGTCTATGACTAAACGTCACTTAACTTTACCCGATGCGTCACCTTTTTTGGGTACAATCCATATTGGAGCGTTCCAAGGGGATAAAGATGGTTGAATAATACCTTGTTGTAGCATGGATTTTATCTGATTTTGAACTTCTTCTTTGTGCACGTAAGGATACCTATAACTTTTACTATATACCGGCCTTTTTTTCTAATGAAAAGGTCAACGGTTCGCCCTCAAGGTAAAAAACGTCAGAATACTCTTTACAAAGATTAATTAAATTAGCTGTCTCCTCTGCGTTTAAATGCTCTATGCGCAAATGTGATAAGACCTTCAACGTACGCGCATTGGAATATGAGGCGGTATCAATTACCTGAGTTACTGGTATTGTTTGTCCATTAAAAACGTGTGCGCAAATGGGTTTTATTAGAGAAATCACGATATCCTTATCTGTTGGGTTTGAGATTTCTACAAAAGAATGATTATTTATGGCGGATGACAAGCACTCACTGATTTGGCAACCGGAAATAGATTGTTCCTCAACGTAAATGTCTCCTTGTGCAACATTAGTGGGCACTCTAATGAGTTGAGAAGTTTGTGCAGGTATTGTAGTTTGATAAGAATTTATACATACAGGGCTATATAAAATTATAGGGATTGTAGTGAATTTAGTCTCTAATATATGACTAGCAAGATCGATTTTTTAATTGTTCGCAACCTATTAACCCGTCAAAGAAATTATGAAATTTATATAGGTATAATTTTATTGGAGTACTATCGTTAAGTTCCTTGAAACAGGCAACATTTAAAGAATAGTAATTCTGGGTAGTCACATGTGTATTCGTAGCCAAGAATGGGTCATAATCAAGTGGGATATGGGAGTAGAATTTTTCGTAAGCTTCGGGGCTAATGAAGGACTCATTTGCTCCGGTATCAATTAATAGTTTAATTGGCGGGTCACTTATTTGAATATAGGGTAAATGACGCTTACTGTTTAAATTTATTTCTATTCGGGGGCAATTTCCTCCAAAGCCGGGTGAAAATTTGAGCATTCAGGAACATTTCCAAAATTTTGATGGTCAAGGTCAAGGTCAGTTGAAAAGTAATTGTCAGGGTAGTCTGCTTCAGTAACCTCGACGTTTTGTGTGTCATAATCATAGTCACCGTTAATTTCATTATAAGATTCGTTATAATTTGCTTCTTTTACTTGCGGAAACTGATTAGTCGGCGTAAGGTTACGCTTACTATAATGGTTAGTACGGGTTACTGTAGTGGTAGAGTACGGGCTACTGGATAACTTATACCACTCATAGGTTTTGGTTGATTATTCTGGAACGTCTGGTGAGGTGGGATTCGAAATCCCGTTGAGACATTAGCCGGGGGGGCTCTAAACATTTGTTGAGTCTTTGTAGGTCTCGGATGTCTGTGTTGCTCTACGGGTGCGGGTTGTAGATGTGTTTGTGGCGAATATTGAGGTCTAAAAAGCTGAGTTTGATGTCTCGAATAAGTTTGAGATGTTGAATTATAGTTATTTGGCATATATGAAAAATGATTTTGCTGAGAACGAGAAGTATGAGGAGCAGGCTCATAGAAATTGTGTAAAGTTTTTCTTGTCGGTAAAAATTTGTTCCTTTTCTGTAAATATAATACGTTTAATTCCTCTTGAGCGTACTCTAGAGCCTTTTTAAGACTTCCAGGTCTCATACATCTTATTCTAGAACCTAGTGGTTCCTCTAAGCCTTTCAAAAAGGTTTGTAAAGCCAGATCTTTATAAAGAGTACGTTTAGCTTCTACCGTAGTTTTTAGTGATTCGTGTAATTCGACATAGGTGACAATAGTACATAATAAATGCTGAACTTTTTCGTAAAAAATCTGAATTGTATCTTTTCCCTGAACTAAGAGAGAAAGATCGGTATATAATGAAGACTCATTTCTGTGATCTGAAAATGTATTAATTAAGGTAGATCTTATACCATTCCAGTCATTAGGAATTCCGTTCGTTGCTAAAGTACGTGCGGTACCAGTAATTTTGTTCAAAATTCCGTTGATTAGAGCTAAATTCGAAAGCTGACGTCCTGGTTCTGGACTGATATAAGTAGCAACTAATTCGTCGCACAAATTCAAAAATCTAATTAAAACGTTAGGATTTCCATTAAATTCTGGAACTAACCTAAGTGATTTATAAATTTTATCCAATAAATCGATCGGAAGCGTATTGTTAACAGAATTGTTACTTGATTCCATTATAGATTCAAAGT
Source organism: Craniophora ligustri (assembly GCA_905163465.1). Classification (NCBI taxonomy): domain Eukaryota; kingdom Metazoa; phylum Arthropoda; class Insecta; order Lepidoptera; family Noctuidae; genus Craniophora; species Craniophora ligustri. The sequence goes on along the minus strand of LR990976.1, from coordinate 3,712,541 downwards.
CACGATTGGCGTCACTATGCGCGATGCGTAGTCTATTTCGCCTGCTAGGGCTAAGGTCCCTATTACCACGTGGGTGAAAAAATTTGGAAATTTATAGTACCCTGCGTTAGAAATATAGCAACCAATAATTAGGACTTTATGTACTTACATGAGTAAGATCCTATCTCTATACTACCATTCCTATCCAAAGTCCTAGAACGTCTTATTCACAATCAACTAAGTTCATTCCTCTGTAAGAATAGACTTCTCAACTCCTTCCAATCCGGTTTTCGTCCTGGTCATAGTACTGTCTCTGCACTAGTTAATATTACGGATGATATACGTTTAGGCATGGAAAGTGGCAAGTTAACGGTACTTGCACTGCTAGATTTTAGTATTGCTTTTAATACCGTTGACTTTGACATTTTACTTGGCGTACTATGCTCTCTTAACATATCTCCAACAGTAATTGATTGGTTTCGTAGTTACCTGACTGGTCGCCGGCAGCGTATTCGTATCGAAAATACATACTCTTTGTGGTGTAATACAACAGCCGGTGTACCTCAGGGTGGCGTTTTATCCCCGTTACTTTTCGCAATATTTATGTAGAATAGGGATCGTGGCGAATGAATAAAACTGCTAAGTTGACTGTTGTTTATTATTTCACAGTTTAACAATGGAAAAATAACACTGGCGACTTTATATTAATTTTAATCTAATTGCACGTCTTTCGCACACACCACACAATCCACGCTCTTCCGCCATATCCTTTTTCACTCTCCCCCCCTCTCTTTCTTACAATCTATCTCTCACTCACACCTTTCATACGTTCCGTTCTTCCGCATCCTACATTCGGCCGTCCTGCACTCATATCTGCCCTCAGATATGCCTCCTCTTTGTCCCTGACATGCTTCCTTACACCATACACTCATACATCTAGCATTTACTTCTTATAGCATTAAAATTTATTTACTTATAGATTAGGTACATAAACACCGCATAGTATTTAACAAATCCTCTATGTTCAATTACTACTCTTAACAATTACATTACAAGGAGCAATACACAGTATATATGCTTACAACATCTTATAACGAAATGATTTTGACACTAACCTTAACTTATTTTTAAACAAACAAAAATAATTAGGTAGGTACTGCTTAACATATTACATTGTAGTCTTAAACACATAACCTAATATTCGTGAGAGTACTGGGTAGTATTTAATTATTGACACCAATATCATACACACTCAATAACAAACAGTCAAAATCATTCATCCCTACCTGGCCATTTCTTCATATTATCTGCAGAGCTGGTTGTCCTTTTTGGCCCTTCGGTGGTATCATACAGCTTCTCAACATCATACCTATCATTTCTTTTAACTTTGACTATCCTGTAAGGTCCAAAGTACTTGGGTTTAACCTTAAGTCCTGGGCCGAACTGAGTTCTCTTAATGGCTACTAAATCATCTAACTCATAAGTTGAACTAGGTTTTCTCTTATGGTTATAAGTCTTCTTATTTTCTTCTTGTACCTTCTGAATCTGCTGCTTGGCCTTCAGCCTTAAATTTTCTCTATCTTCATTATAATTATCAATTATTTCTTGTTGCAAAAGATTAATAACATCTACATCTTCTTTACATCTCATCTTTGTTCCTGTAAGCAATTGAAATGGTGAAGTACTTATTGATCTCTGGTAAGTACTATTTAAAGCTTGCTGGACACGACCGACATGCTTGTACCACAGTGATTTATCTTCTATACACAGCTTGGTTAACATTGGGATCAAGATACGGTGAACCCTCTCCACCTGTCCATTCCCTCGAGGAACACCTGTGGTAATCTTAACATGCTGTATATCTTCTTCTTTACAATAGTTCTCAAAATCTCCACTGGTAAACGCTGTACCTCTGTCTGTTATGACTCTGGATGGGTTACCAAAAGTCTGCTGATGAATACGCAACTTGCTCAACACTTCTGCACTTGATGTTGACTTAGTAGGAAAAAGCCATGTAAACTTCGTAAATGCATCAATCATTGTAAGAATATAGTTGTACTGTTTCTTTGTTTCTGTAAATGGTCCAATGTGATCCAAGTGTATAGTATGCAGTGGGGTTCCTTCTTTATCAATGGGGTTCAGAAAACCTTCTTGTTTTCCTTCTTTCCTTGTTGCTAATAAACAAGGTATGCAGCTTAAAACTACTTCTTCAATTCTTTTTTCCATATTTTTGATGTAGTAATCTCTTCCAATAGCTTCTTTCATTTTTCTTACTGAAAAGTGACCATTTAGATGAACTTTCTTAATAATTTCTTTTTCCATAGTCCTTGGAACTACTAATTTCTTTTCTTCCCCTTTGTACAGGATGCCATTATCAATCCAGAAGTCATGATAACTACCTTCTTTCAATATGAGCTGTCTGATAGCATTGAGTTCTTCATCTGACTCCTGACCATGTTTGATTTCTTCTTGTAGGCTTACCACCGCTGCCACAAATGGATTCCTGCTAAGAGCATCAGCATGTTGCATTCTACAGCCTGCTCGGTGCTCGATCTCATAGTCATATTCATCTAGCATAAACACCCATCTAGCTACTTTTGGTGTCAAATCTTTTTTCTTCAGCGTCTGTTCGAAGGCTTTACAATCCGTGACAATTTTGAAATGGATCCCATATAAATAATGTCTAAACTTCCTTACAGCCTCTACTACTGCAAGCGCCTCCAGTTCATAGCTTGAGTATTTGCTCTCAGCTTCTGTCGTCTTATGACTCATGTAATGCACAGGATGCAGCTCACCATCTGGATGTCGTTGCAGCAGTATTGCAGCTAACGCTTGACAGGATGCATCTGTGTGTAGCTCTGTTGGTAAATGAGGGTTGTATATTTTCAAAACTGGATCACTGGTCAACTTTTGCTTCAGAAAATTGAAAGCACATCTTTGTGTATCTTCAAATATGAATGGAACATCCTTCTTTAGTAAGTCCGTCAATGGTCTGGCAATCCTGGCATAATCTTTGATATATTTCCTGAAATAAGATGTTAAACCGATAAAACCCATGACTTGTTTAATATTTTTAGGTTCAGGATACCTTACCACTGCCTCAACTTTCTCCGGGCTTGGCTTAACCTCATCTTCTCTGATTAAGTGACCCAAATATTCTATTTCACGACTAATAAGTTTCGCCTTTTTCCAATTTACCTCAAGTCCATATTGTGCTGCTACCTCTAATACCTGGGTGAGTCTTTCCAAAGCCTGACTCTCTGAATCTGCAGGTATAACAATATCGTCGATAAATATTGCCATGATGCCCCTTGCTATTAACTCTCTGAATATTATTGTCACAAACCTCATAAAATATTTAGGTGATATGGACAGACCAAAAGGTGCACGCAAGAACTCAAACTGTCCATGATGTGTTATAAAAGAAGTATAGGGCACCGATTCCTCACTTATTTTAAGGTGAAAATATCCACTTTTGAGGTCTAGCACACTGAATATCTTAGCATCTCTCAACTTGTCTATTAAGTCATCAATAATTGGTAGTGGGAATTCATCTTTTACTATCTTTTTATTTAATAAGCGGTAATCCACACAAATGCGAGTTGAGCCATCTTTCTTTTTAACCAACACTAACGGGCTAGAATACTCGGAGAAACTAACCTGTACTATTCCCTTTTGTAGCCACTCATCTACCTGTTCTTCTACTATCCTTTGTTCCGTGTGAGATATTCTGCGGGGTCGCTGAGCTATTGGCACATCATCTTTTAACACTATCTTCATCTTAATAGGAGCTTCTTTCGTCTGCATGGGCTCGTACTCTTCTATCAGCCGCAATGCTTTCGCCTTTATATCGGGGTTAGTGATGTGACCTGTAACATCAACCTCTGTCACACAACAAGTCACCCGCGACAACCATTCATCACCTTTCGTACATAACAGCACAACACCCTCACGAACTACCATCACAACATTTCTTAGGAACTCTTGTCCTATAATCAACTTATAAGGCATTGCCTCATTTGGTATTACATGAAATATTACATCAGAATAGCACTGATCATCAATAAGAATACAAACAAAAACTTTTCCGTACGACCTTACTCTAGAGAGTCCAAGTCCAGATAAAATCGTGTTATCATAGCTACACGGCACGTTTAACTCATTCCATAGATTCTCCGACATTAAGTTAACATCACTGCCCGTATCTATTAACGCACTAATTGTTTTATCACTTATTTTCACTGACTTTAACGCTTTGTTTTGGTTATGTTGCCGGTGACATTGTTTGTTTATAATCTGCATGACGTCGCTGTCATTACAGATGTCATCCTTCATCTTGCAAATTTCATCATGGCCGCCTAGTCCGCTCTGATTGGTCGCCGACACCGCCCCGAACATAGCTGATTGTTTCTTCGTTCTCGGTCCTGAATCGGACTGTTTCACCCGTTGATCTGCTACTCCGCTCGCTCTCGGTATCTGTTTCACCGACGTCTTTGTATCACTCGAACTTCCGCTGCTCCCTGCGCTAGGATTGGTGCACTTTGAACTAATATGACCGAATTCATTGCACCGGAAGCACTTTACCCCGTTTCGGCATGCACTAGCTCGATGATCTTTTTCTCCACAGTTATAACAATATTGGCTGGTTCCTGATGTGGAATCTCTAGCCGACGGCGTCTCCGTTCTTTTAACAGGTCGTTCAGCGTTCTGTTTGGCAGCTTTCTTCTTTATATTTTCGTACACCGACAACTTTTCCTTTAGCGCCGGGTAGGTGACTGCACCGTATAGTATCGCCTTGTTTGTTTCCAGGTCCGCGATGCCGTCTATGATGTACTGAATGGCGACGTAATCCGGGAATCTGGCTCGTTTACCCATCTCCCTCATAATCAGCATGTATTGATAGTATGACTCGTCCCTACGCTTTCTGCGCGCCGCCATAAGTTCGTGCATTTCTTTACTATTCACGACATCGGGGAATTCTTTAATGACGGCCGCCTTTAGCTCTTCATAAGTTTTATGAACTTTCTCCGTCTTCAACCACAACTGTGCTGTTCCCGTTAGGGATCTACGGGCTACGATAAGTCGTTGTTGGGGTGACCATCCGAATATTTCTGCGTTATCGTCAAGATCTTGCGCCCATTTCGTCGAGGTGTAGGTGTGATCGTCGCCACTGAACTTCGTCATATCAATGAAGTTGAAAACTCCGTCTTTGTTTTCAGACATCTTGTAGGTATTTTACCGTCGTTCCTGATCAATGTGAGCGTGATTCGTCTTCAAATAGCGTCTTAGGTCTTTATTATTCGTCTTGGTCTTAGGAATCTTCGTCTGAGTCCGTCTTTTTTCGTCTTCTCCAGGTGCACTCGCCACGGTCGTCGTTACAAGTTTTGAATGCACGTGGCCGCGATCCCGGACGAGCCCCCAAAAATGTAGAATAGGGATCGTGGCGAATGAATAAAACTGCTAAGTTGACTGTTGTTTATTATTTCACAGTTTAACAATGGAAAAATAACACTGGCGACTTTATATTAATTTTAATCTAATTGCACGTCTTTCGCACACACCACACAATCCACGCTCTTCCGCCATATCCTTTTTCACTCTCCCCCCCTCTCTTTCTTACAATCTATCTCTCACTCACACCTTTCATACGTTCCGTTCTTCCGCATCCTACATTTATAAATTCTATCTCCAACCAATTACTTTCATCCTACCACCTTTATGCAGATGATCTACAAATATATTCGCAAGCTCCACTAGAACAGTTGACAGAGGCCGTCGGTAACATAAACGTTGACCTTGCTGAGATATCTAACTGGAGCAGGTCCTTTGGCCTTCAAATTAATCCAACCAAATCCCAACTCATTATTATTGGCAGCTCACGAATGGTTTCCATGATCGATTGGTTTAACCTCCCACACGTCATCTTTGATGGTGTCCAAATACCTGTTAGTGACAAGGTCAAGAACTTGGGAATTTTCATGGACAAAACGTTGTCATGGGGTCCACAACTTCAAGAAACCAGTCGTCGGTTATTTGCGTCAGCAGCTTCTTTGAGACGATTACGTAACTTTCTCCCTACTGCCACCAAGATTGCGCTTGCACAAACACTTCTCTTGCCAATACTTGACTATGCCGATGCCAGCTATCTCGATCTCAACGAGGACCAATTTAATAAGCTTGAGAGACTTCAAAATTTTTGTATAAGATTTATATTTGGTTTACGCAAATATGATCATGTGTCAGAATATCGTGTTAAACTCAAGTGGCTTCCAATACGCCTTCGTCGGAATGCTCATATCCTTTCATTACTTTACAGTATTTTATTCAATCCTACAACCCCATCATATCTTAAAGAACGTTTCGAGTTCATCTGTGACACACATTCGCGGTCCTTACGGTCATCAGAAAACCTAAATTTGAAGATACCAGCGCATTCCACAAGATTCTTTGACCACTCCTTTACAGCTCAGGCCTCTCGATTGTGGAATGCACTGCCACTATCTATAAGACGTGCACAGACATTGACTGCATTTAGGAAATTGGTAAAAGAACATTACTTGACTGTTTAGACAATTGAAACTAAGTATGTATTGTATTTATTAATATTAGTATTAGGTATATTTTATGTATGTATTATGTATATAGTGTAATAGGTATATATGTATGTGTATTATATCCTAGTGTATGTTAAAATATATATTTACTATTTGGGTACATCGCCAACTACTCGTTTTTTTCCTTCATTCAATTCTCGTCCATCCAATGGTTGTCTGGAAGAAATTGCTCTTAGCAATAAGACCGCCAATTGTACTTACCGCTGTATTACTGATTGTATTTCATATTTTGTCTGTTTTGGTTATGTACAATAAAGAATATTCTATCTATCTTCTATCTAAGATTGCTGGCGAGCGTCGATTAATCGATTTTTAGATGTCCCGATCTCTGCAGCAACAACTTCGTCCACAAGCCTCCAACAGGTCCTTTGTCCAGATAGAAGACGCGGCGATGGCCTGATTTTTAGGTATTTCACACGACGACTCCTTAAGTCACGACAAGTGCCGACTGCGCCAGATATGTGTGGGGGCGTGTGTCGGGAAGCTCTTCAATAAACTAGTCCTTTTAGGTTGACGAAATGTATTTAAAGGTTCACAAAATTACTTATAAAAATGTATATGAAATAAAATATTTAAAACGATACGATATGATTATGTCCGTTCCCACCGATGTTAGGTAGTAAAAGGCGGCGACAATCCTTAGTGATGTGCGAAACGCGGTGTCATAATACGATCGGTTACATTGTCGGCATGGTGTGCTGGGCTTGCAAAGCGGCGTCGTAACACCTCCCCTATCAGATGAGCAACTATTTGGTGACCTTGACGCCAAAAGTTGCGGCTCTTCTTTCCTCTTCCGTCATTTCAGTATTAGTCTGGGTGGTTATATTAATTTTTGCAGCTCGACGGCGACGACGTATGAAGTATATGGTGCTCAGTGCGCCTGCACCGAATAGTATAAGGATGTAAAACGGAATGGTGGTATGATAAATTCCAATAGAGGCCGATGTTTCTAGTTGTATTTCCTCTTGCATGTTAATTTGGTCTTGAATTTTACGCAGGCTGCTTAGATCTGTTGTCTTCAAATTAAAACTCCGTGTTTTCGCCAACGTCTCGTAGTGTGGTAGAGCCATGAGCGCCAATGGTTGTCCGGTCAACTTGTTATCTATATTTATTATACTAAGCTCCGGGGTTTTCATTTTGTAACCTTCAGGAACTGTGACTAAAAAACTGCCTTGCAACATCTCAAATCGTTCTTTCCCACAGGATAGTTTAGCTTTGGTACTATTGGGGAATGTCAAAATGTAATGATGGCTGTCCAGCTCAGTCAGAGCCTCCTTGGTCAGTGAGATAGGCGTGGTTTTGCACGTTACATCTATCTCCTGAAATTGTATGAGCTTTTGAATACAATCCGGTTTTGATGCAACCTGGTGAATGATCTTCTGCTCACATAGGTGCCAGGAGTTGACCTTCGGGCATTCAGCCTCTATATACACAAATTCCTGAGAATTGGATGCTATATAAGGTGCAGGTGGTACTATAATAACGCTGTTCTTATTAGGAACTGGGAATAATTCATATAATTGATAATAATCAGTGCTAAATGTAATAGGAAACTTTATGACTACTACAACTGTTGAATCGGTAAAAAATGAAGCTAGGCTAAGAATTTCATAGTAGTTTCTAATATCGATGTCTATTATTTCGTCGGATCTATAAATGCGTTTTAATTGGCTTATTATATTTTTTAAGTCTTTTACAGATAAAACGGAATGATGAATTGATTTATTTCGGCTAAAAGCTAATATATTTTCTATTTTGTTAATTCCACTCAGTAATTCTTGTACGTTTTCGGTTAATATCGCGAAAAGTTGCACAAGATGAGAGTAGTGGGTTATTCGCTCATTATCATTATTCGTCATGTTCATGACATAAGAAAGAGCTTTTTCTAGTTTTCTCTGATTTATTGAAAGATTGCGTATTATTTGGTTTTGCTGAATCGTCATTTCCTTATATAAAGTTATGTGCTTGTTAAATGAATGTGAAGATCTTTTAGAAATGGTTATGTGTCTCGCTAGTAGTATAGACTGTAAAATCGGAAAATACGACGTCAAGGATATCTACAGAGTACGAGCCAAGAATAATGAGAGCAAGAAAATGCCAATAGTTGTGGAGAGCAGTTCAACCCTACAGAAAATAGAAATACTTATTAACTTTAAAAAAAAAGAAAAACCAACTTCAAAAACTAAAAAGCAAAAAATAACTTCATACAGTTTTACCTTTTTTTAGTGTTAAAAGTAAAAAAGGTAAAACTGTATGAAGTTATTTTTTGCTTTTTAGTTTTTGAAGTTGGTTTTTCTTTTTTTATTAAAAAGTTAATTTATTTTTTTCTTTTTAGTGTTGTATATATTAAACTTTTCATATCAGGTCAATCTAATAGCCTGAAAGAATACAACTATCGATCCATATATACTTATAATTATGAAAGATTTTTCCTTCAACTCCTAACCGTTGAGGAGTTGTACCTTCCATCATCAGATCATTACATGAGATGGTGATTTTCAAATGCAAATACTTGAACAGCTTTGGAGAATACATGTATATGTAATAAATGCCTATAACTGAAAGAATTTTCTTTCAACTCTTAACTGTTGAGGAGTTCTACCTTCCACCATCAGCTCATCAACATCAAATGATGATTATCAGACGCAAATACTAGAACAATTTTAGTAAATATATTAAAAACGTGATAATTGCCTATAAAATTTGAGGGTTGCCCTCGATTTTCCTGGGATCCCATCATCAGATCGTGATGTGGTCACAATGGGAACATCTGTGAAGTATACCCTTTTAAACAAAAAAAGAATTTTGGAAATCGGTCCAAGCGTTTTTAAGTAATTCGTGAACATACATAAAAAAAAAAAAAAAAGATTCCGACGAAGTGAGAACCTCCTCCTTTTTGAAGTCGGTTAAAGAATGCAAATTCAAAACCGTATGATGAGGCGGGCTAACCATCTAATTTTAAGAGCATCGAGGACAAATTATGGTAAAAAGAGTATTGTATATGAGGGGGCTGCACTCTATAACTCCATACCTAAAGTAATTAAGGAATCAAAATCACTGCCAACTTTTTAAAGGCTATTAAAACACCACCTGAAAAATACGTAAATTGTAAGAAATTTACCATTTTTTATAACATAACAGAACTTTAAATCATTTTCATATTTTAGTGTACTATCGAGCGAAACTGTCGCTTATCTTAATTATTATGTTTTTTCTCATAGAAGTGAATAATTGTATTCTTTTTGAGTGAAATAAATTTCTTAAACCGTAATTCGTTTTATCTATCTTCGGCTTGAGTATTAAGTTAACGGGGACGCGGGACTAAACCTAGACCCCATAACTCAGAAACGGTTCGTCATAGGAGCATGGTATGACGAGTTTTGGGAAATTTAGAACAATAAAATAGGTATGTACCTCAAATAATTTTTCTAGTTCATTTATATTACATTCTGGCTGATGTTCTTTATTTTCTCGTCTGGCTGAAAACAAATATATAAAATCTTTATATATTTTTTTTCTTTTTCTTAAAAAAACATTGTCCCACACTAGGATTTTCTCCTGTGTCGTGCGGGCGTTTACAAACACAATTTTTCACATACACAAACGCCCAGACCCGGAACAACTACCTGTAGAACGTACAAATATTTGCTCCGTATCGGGGATCGAACCCACAACCCGTGACGCACAAGCCGGTCGCTCAGTCTCTGCGCCAATCAGGTCGTCATTATATTTATAGTCTAATAAAATTATATTTTAGTCTAATAAAAGTAAGTTCATTATATCTCAACAACGATAAGATTTGAATAATTATAGACAACGGGTCTAGATCGTGTAATTTTATTGAGGTATAAATACCTTTTTAACCCGACGTTTCGGCTGACTTGCATCAAGCCGTGGTCACGGGAAGACTGTTTATTGTCATTAAATGTGGACGAAACCCGGTATGTGTACTTTTCGATTAGGAAAAACACCTCTCCACCACAAAATTAAACCGCAATTAAAGCCCATTCCTGTTCTTCTCGAAACGGCAAATGCTTGTGCCAAGAACTTACCCGCTCAGAACACGTGAAGTACCTGGGAGTACACTTGGATAGTAGACTAAGGTGGGACAAGCAAATAGACACTGTTACAACCAGAGTGAGGAGGTTAACTAACGTATTTAAATCTCTAAGAGACTGTGCCCCTCCTGACAAAATTAGAGCAGTGTACCTGGCTTTATGTCAGTCTATTATCCAGTACTGTATACCGGTCTGGGGAGGGGCCGCTAAGACACTCATTCTTGGTTTGGAGAGAGCACAAAGAGCTGTGCTGAAGGTTATGACGAAAAAACCTTATAGATACCCTACAACAAAACTGTTCGCAGAATGCAAAGTACTTACAGTTCGTCAGCTCTTTGTGGCAAAATCAATCCTGAGGAAACATCAGGATGTCCGTCTCGCGGATGCAAGCAGACGTAGTAAAATGTCTGTATGCCCAAGAGTGGCACACACACACGCACACACACACGCACGCACGCACGCACGCACGCACGCACGCACGCACGCACGCACGCACGCACACACACACACACGCGCGCACGCACGCACGCACGCACGCACGCACGCACACACACACACACACACACACATACACGCTAAATAAACTGCTTACTAAAATACTAATTAACCTGGCCTTCTGTAGCGGCATTAACTTCTGTCTTGTAAGCGATGTATCATTGTGTCTTACTCTATACTCAAATCGCGTTAGATTGGCAATACAGGATAATGACCCCAACCTGTACCAAAAGTCGCAATTGAAAACGATAATTATCGTTTGCGTATCGCCCCCCATACTAACTGTTGCTGAAGGTCATATCGCAAGCGTATCATAATACATCGCCGTGCAACAAACGAGGGACACACTAACAATTTACGAAATGGAGTTAGTGACTGAGTGAAATTTATTGATGAAATACACTTATAATATTATAACAAAAAATTATACTGCACTCTAATTACTGTTTCATTATTGATACATGACTATTATAAAGCTGTACGGGGTCAAGCACCGTGCAGCACGTTTTGCTTAGGTCACTATAATTGCGATGCCGCGCTGTATGTTCAATATTTTATTTTATTGCTAATTACATAAAAAAGGGTTGAGTTCATTGTTCGACGTCATACCGCGCGCGTGTCTCCTATCTCATCCTATTCACCTCATTATTTTAATCATAATTATTTCATTGTATCTTTGAAATATATTAATTTCTATTAACCTTTATCCGAGTTTAACTCTATCTCACCCCAACCCCGAACATTGGTCCTTCGAGCCGGATAGCGGGACCAAAACGCGTGTCTAGTAATTTATTTGTGCTACGTGTGCGCTGTAGTGGTTTCGCTAAACGAAATTAGTAACTTTAGTGAGTAAAGTGGACGTTTCATCTCATCTTGTGATCCTGTGTGACCTTGGTGCTCGGAAGGGTGCCACCTCATCTCATCTCCGGTTTCCACCAACCAGTTTCCGGTTTATTTGAACAGTAAGGTGTTACAAGGTCACCGCTGTCACTAAATCTCCGACCGAAGAAGCCTATTCAAGTAAGATCTTCCTTTTTAATATTTACAATGGCTACAATGGACGACATTTTAGCTACTCAACAGCAAATTATCGAAGCGGTGGACAAATTATACTCCAACTTTAAGAAAGATGGAGCAGAGCGAAAGACTCCTGACTACCTACGTCGACGACTAGAGACCTTGGAGCAATATTTTACCGAATTTCATAATAACCATATGAATTTATTATCTTTTGGTGATCAATCTCATGTTTATTTTACTTCGAATCAATATGATCAAATGAAGCGAAAATATAGCGATTGTAAAGCAGCCATTCAGTATTACAAGCCTTCCTCAAGTAGACCACAGACCCCTGTACTCAAACCTCCCTCATTTCAACCACCTTCAACACCTCAATCATCGAGTCAATTTCAAAACCCTCCCATCAAAGATTGCTCTAACGCGAGCAAGACGGAAGACCTCCTAAGGAAACAAGCAATCAACTTCAGAGCTTTTTCAAGAGAAGCTACCGATATTAATCTCGACCTTATCTCTGATAACTTTTAAAAAAAAGAAAAACCAACTTCAAAAACTAAAAAGCAAAAAATAACTTCATACAGTTTTGACCTTTTTTTTTAGTTTTAAAGGTATGAAGCCGGTGCCAAGCCAAACGTAATAGTAAGTACACTCACTGCGAGTGACCTTGAGCGAGGTGGTTAAAACCACCACATCATCGGCACCGACTTCATACCTTTAAAACTAAAAAAAAAGGTCAAAACTGTATGAAGTTATTTTTTGCTTTTTAGTTTTTGAAGTTGGTTTTTCTTTTTTTAAAAGTTAATTTATTTTTTTCTTTTTAGTGTTGTATATATTAAACTTTTCATATCAGGTCAATCTAACAGCCTGAAAGAATACAACTATCGATCCATATATACTTATAATTATGAAAGATTTTTCCTTCAACTCCTAACCGTTGAGGAGTTGTACCTTCCATCATCAGATCATTACATGAGATGGTGATTTTCAAATGCAAATACTTGAACAGCTTTGGAGAATACATATAAATGTAATAAATGCCTATAACTGAAAGAATTTTCTTTTAACTCTTAACTGTTGAGGAGTTCTACTTTCCACCATCAGCTCATCAACATCAAATGATAATTATCAGACGCAAATACTGGAACAATTTCAGTAAATATATTCAAAACGTGATAATTGCCTATAAAATTTGAGGGTTGCCCTCGATTTTCCTGGGATCCCATCATCAGATCATGATGTGGTCACAATGGGACCAACTGTGAAGTCTACCCTTTTAAACAAAAAAAGAATTTTGCAAATCGGTCCAGGCGTTTTTAAGTAATTCGTGAACATACATAAAAAAAAAAAAAAAAAAAAAAAAAAGATTCCGACGAATTGAGAACCTCCTCCTTTTTGAAGTCGGTTAAAAAGTGGGAGTTTGAGGATATATTGAAAACTTTGAAAACTCGCTGGACAGCAATTGATACATTACATTGGGAGCTCGACAACGAGCTCAACGGCTCAAACTGCCAGTACGAAGAGCAATTTACTAATTATGAGAAATATTATAAAGGACTTAAAAGGGACATCAACAAGAAAATGTGGTCTGTGGCCCATATTGAAAAATCTACCCCTAAACTGGAAATAGCAACCTTTGAGGGTAGCTACACCCAGTGGGTTTCATTCAAGGATCTATTTACAGAGACTGTACACAACAACCCATCCCTTTCAAATGCCCAAAAAATGCAGTTCCTGAAAAGTAAGATCAAGGGCGAGCCTGAAAAATTGATCCAACATCTCCAGATTAGTTCCAGTAATTATCCTGTATGCTGGAATATACTTAATCATCGCTATGACAATAAGCGTCGCATCTTTTTATCTCATCTCAAAAATATCCTAAATATCATCTAAAACGTATTCACGATACTACGTACGAGAGCATAAACGCTATAAAAAATTTAGGTATTGATGTTTCTACCTGGGATCCCTTCCTTGTGTGTATTTTAGCTGAGAAATTGGACTCAGAAACCAATGATGATTATATTGATTCGTTAAAATCTCCAAAGGAATTACCCGTATTGGAAGAATTCCTCCAATTATTGGAAAATAAGTTTGTGTCATTAGAAACTTCCCGAAAGAAACCCGAAATCTTCGTTCAAAAACAATCTCCCCAATCCCACTATCAACAAGCATCCTCGTCATCCAAAGGCCACTATAATTACCAACCATCATACTCAAAGGGCTTCACTTCAAAATTCAAACAAAATTGCAACAATTCAAACCATACCTACTCCACAAATCAAGTTGGTTCGCAAACAGCAAAGTTCAATCACCAGGGCATCGAAAGACGTAAGACATGTCCTATTTGTAACGCAAACGATCATCGCATACACGTGTGTCCAAAGTTATTGAAAATGCAACCTTATGCTCGAAGAAACACAGTTACAAATTTGAACCTTTGTACCAATTGCTTACACTATCATGAAGGTAAAAAATGCTTTTCCGAATTAAAATGTAAAGAGTGCAATAAAGACCACAATACAATTCTTCATGAATAATTTACGTCAAGAAATGCGATACCGGACGTAACGCGATCGGGTTCCAACGCGGCCGCAGTTACGAAATCTTTACCTCAGCAGCTAGATAGGAGCTCTTTCGTGTCCACCCAAAATGACCCATCTGAAATACTTCTCGCGACGGCACTATTAAATGTACAAGCGGCAGACGGATCTTATCAAACCATGAGAGTTCTTCTGGATCAAGGATCGCAGACCTCAATTATAACCGAAAAGGCAGCTCAGTTGTTAAAGCTTCCTAGACAAAAATGTAATGGTTATATCTCAGGAATCGGAAAGAATGAAAACAGTTGCAAAGGCATGATCTCTATTAAGTGTATGTCATTAATAAATGACTTCACATTTCAAACCGATGTATTTATAATGCGCAAATTAGTTAACAATTTGCCTAGTCATACCTTTATCAAACCCAATTGGCCTACTCTTAATCAAATAACCTTAGCTGACCCCGAATTTTACAAGAGTAGACCAGTTGATATCTTGTTTGGGGCCGATATCTATTCATTAATCCTTTTAGATGGTATTTGCCGATCGGAGGGAATGTTACCAATAGCTCAACAGACCCAGTTAGGCTGGATCTTAAGTGGTTACTGCAAAACATTCCAATGCAATGTGATCCTACACAACCTTACTGATATCCAACGGTTTTGGGAAATGGAGGATATTCAAGAACCCCTATCAATTTCCGAGGAAGACCAAAAATGCATCGAGTTTTATAAATCGTCAACCTCAAGACGAAAAGATGGTAGTTATGTCGTGAAAATACCCTTTAAAGAAAATTTTGAGGAAAAATTGGGTCAATCAAAAACAAAATCTATCGCTCAATTCTTTCAAATGGAAAAGAAATTAATTAAGCTACCCGACATGGCACGCGACTATAAATTGTTTATATCTGAGTACTTAGAGCTCGGACACATGACTCCCGTTGTATCAAATGACGACGTAAACTCAGGCTGCTACCTATCGCACCACTGTGTGCAACGAGCTGAGTCATCGACTACAAAACTACGGGTTGTCTTTAACGCCTCGGCAAAAACCTCAACTGGCCACAGCCTCAACGATCTTATGTGCAGAGGGCCGAATCTGCAACAGGACCTTCTAAGTCTTATCCTAAAATGGAGGCAATTTAGATTTGCATTCACGGCAGACATAGAAAAAATGTTCCGAAATATTTGGCTTCATCCTGAACATCAAAAATTCCAGAAAATTATATGGAGAAATCATCCCTCTCAACCTTTAAAGGAATATAAATTAGCAACAGTCACCTACGGAACAAAGGCTGCACCCTTTCTGGCCATGATGACCCTGAAACAACTTGCCATAGTTGAACGACCTAATTATCCCAACAGTAGTGCTCCTTTTATTTTAGAAAACTCATTTTATATGGATGATCTCTTGCATGGGGCTTATACTGTAACCGCTGCAAAGCAGCTCAAGAAAGAGATGACAAATCTTCTTAGGTCAGGCGGTCTCAATCTTAGAAAATGGCGTTCGAACTTGCTTGAACTTTTAGATAATCCCATTGATCCTCAAAAGGAAGAATTTCAATTTAAGCAACCGGAATCCTCAAAGGCTTTAGGTCTCCGGTGGAACCCCATTGATGACACATTTATCTTTCATCCCATTGAACTTATTTCAGAAAACATACCAACAAAGCGACAATTTTTGTCCGAAATTTCAAAGATCTTTGACCCCTTAGGTTGGCTGTCTCCAGTCACTATAAAGCTCAAAATTCTATTTCAAGAAACATGGAGAATGGAATTGAGCTGGGATAAACCTGTTCCAAAAGATATTGCCTTAGAATGGAATAATATTAAAGCTGATTTACCGTACATATCCCAATTTAAAATACCCCGTTGGATACAAACTCAGGAAAACGATCTAATTGAGCTCCACGGCTTTTGCGACGCTAGCACTAAAGCCTACACATGTGTTGTTTATTGTAAAATCCAGAGAAATCGCTCCACGCATGTGTCTCTTGTTGCTGCGAAATCTAAAGTTATACCTCTGAAAAAATCCTTATCAATACCTCGCTTAGAACTTAGCGGAGCTCTTTTACTAACTAAACTCATGGGGAAAATAATCTTATCTCTATCAGATTTTCGAGTTCAAGTATATGGCTGGGTGGACTCTATGGCAGTGCTAGGATGGATAAATGGCGAACCGGAGAAGTGGAAACCTTTTGTCGCTAAGCGAGTGAAAATGATATGCGAAATAATCCCGAAGGATAGGTGGAGATATGTAAAATCTAAAGAAAACCCCGCTGATTGCGCTAGCCGAAGCTTGACTGCATTTAATTTGGTAAATCATTCACTTTGGTGGCAAGGGCCCGACTGGCTTCCACAACACAACTCTGAAGAGAACCCTGAAATCATAGCAAATACGACGACGGAAGAGCTCAGAAAGAAAACGTTGGTAAACACTACCAGGATGGATTGCGACACTTCAATAATAAACCTATTTTTAGAGCGTTATAGCTCTTATAGAAAAGTAATTCGAGCTATAGCCTACGTCAAAAAATTTATTGATATTTTCATTCGCAAAGGTAAACGTAGAAATTATCTCACCTTGCAAGATCTGAAAGAAGCAAATGAAATATTGATAAAACATGTACAAAATGAATTCTTTTACAAGGATATATCTCATCTTAAAGGTGGTGAACTCTTGAGCAGAAAAAGTCACCTTTTAAGCCTTAATCCTATATTAGACGCTAACGGCATACTCCGTGTCGGTGGGCGGCTAAAAAACGCGAACGTAAACCCCGAAATGAAGCATCCCATTATCATCCCGAATCAATCTAAGTTAGCAGATCTTATAATAGATGAATCACATAAACTAGTATTCCAGTGGAGTAAAAATGACAACAGGGTTTATAAGACAAAAATACTGGATTCTCGGAGGAAACTTAGCAACAAAAAAGCGATTAAGAATGTGTGTTAGGTGTAGAAAACACGATCCCATACCTCAACAGCAACTTATGGGCGACTTACCCCCATCCCGATTAAACCCAAGCCGACCCTTCTATCACACTGGAATTGACTATACTGGACATGTCTTAGTGAAGGCAAATAAAGAACGCGGTATTAAAACAACCAAAGGATATGTCGCGGTATTTATATGTATGGTAACGAAGGCTGTACATTTAGAAATCGTATCTGACCTTACGTCGTCTGCATTTATCGCGGCTAGAAGCGGAGTTCCAGTGCACATCTACAGTGACCAGGGAACTAACTTCATAGGAGCGAATAAGATCCTTAAACACGAAATCTCACAAATCTCCGAGACGCTGGCAAGCCACGAGAACATGTCTGCAATCTCCGAAATGAACATTGAGTGGCATTTCAATACTCCGTCGTGGCCATCAGCCGGCGGACTTTGGGAAGCTGCGGTCAAGAGCCTAAAACACCACCTTAAACGAAACGTTGGTGAGCAAAAACTCACCTACGAAGAGTATAATACTCTGCTTTCCCAGCTCGAAGCTTGTCTAAACTCGCGACCTCTTTGTCCTTTGACGGAAGATCCTGAAGACATAGACTTCTTAACTCCGGCTCACTTTTTGGCTAGCGGGCCTACTTTAACGATCTTTGAGACAGAAAATGACCTTAGAACTCGATGGTACTTAGTTCAAAAAATCTACAGAGATATTTGGGCCCGGTGGAAAAACGAATATCTATCCCAGCTATCCATTCGAGCTAAATGGAGACAACCTCGAAATAACCTCAGTCTAAATGATATAGTTATCATAAAGGACGAAAACCTACCCCCTGGGAAATGGGCTCTAGGGCGAATAGTAGAGCTTCATCCTGGAACTGATGGACTTGTTAGGGTCGTCACTCTTAAAACCAAAAACGGTTTCATGAAACGGCCGGTTGTTAAATTATCACTATTACCTACTAATGGAATCGACCATTCTCCAGAGGATACGAAAGTTGAAGACAAAGATACGAAGCAGAAGAAACCCAAACGTATCTCATTCGCAGCTATTGTACTATCCATGACGTTATTTTTTTTATCCCTAATAAACATATCCCAAGCATCCTATAACTTTACCCCACTAAACAACAACAGTATTTATTTTGATAAAATCTCAAACATGCATCTTATTCGAGACGATTGGCGCTTAATTGTTTATTATGACACATATCCCTATAAAGAAGGCAAGGCGGCACTTGAAAAGTATATTAAATATCTTGAAACATTATGCTCTACGATAAAGGAACAAACACCTTGCGACGGTGTTATTTTACAAATCGGGCACGAGTTCGAAGAAATAAAACATTACGATAATATTATTATGATGAATGAATCATTTGTAACCGGAATGAAGCGACGGCGCCGACGCACAGTGGGCTGGGATTACAAGGTTGGGTCTTAAGAGATCAGATGTATTTTTTTGGTATCTAGGCATAAATTTAAAACGTTTTTATTCTTTGACTTTTTTTAATTTAACGAGTACTTTCGGAGATATAGCCATATCAAATTTGTATGAAGAGTCATGTTATTTTAGTTAAGCAATTTATTCCAATTAAATTGAAATTTAAAATAATGTATACTAAACGGCCTGAAAACCTCAATACCTACTTAGTTCTTAAAAAAAAAACAATGTTCGACATTTTCCACCACCATAGGCAGGTATGACGTAATTTGTTTTGAGACTTATTTCCGGGAATCAAGGGATAAGAGTGCGCGAGCGCAACAACAAGTTATGACGTGTCGTAACGTGATTGGTACAATGATAGGGTACCTACGGAATGTTCGGTTGCATTCAAAAGTACTTCAGTGTTCTATTACCCACCATAATAGACGCACTACCCCCACACATTCATTACTTACTTATTTGTTATTTTGTATTTGTGAAAATGTTTGAAAATTTAGTGACAAACCTTGATCTTTTCGTTATTTTAAAAAACAGTGGCAGTATTAAAAATAATGACAGTTTGTGTAGTGAGATAAGATCTAAATTTTTAGTCGAATTAAGTGATGATCACGAAAAGACCTTAAAGTTGTTTTGTGCAAAATTTTGTTATAATTTAAATAGAAGATGGGAAAACGCTTATCGTAAAGAAAATATATTCAGAACTAAAAATAGTGAATGGTTACAAGAAAACATAATATGGCCAGACATTATTAAGTGTTTAATAGGCAGTAATCAAGATCAACCAGTACCGAGTACATCAACTCAGTATGTATCACCATCAAAAGTTTCTGTCGGTGTCTCCACCGAACAAACCCCAAGAAAACCTTTTTGTGAATTAGCGCCTAAACAGAAAAAAAGACGTGCAGAAAACTTTCATTTATCTTCGGACGAAATAAAATATGCATATTTTGAGTAGTTGAAAGCGGATGGGAATGAGGAGGTTGCTAAAATACTAGAACATTTAAGGGGAGACCACTACATAAAAAAAACGCGCCTAGTTCTTAACCTCTATGGTGGTGTGGAATAGAGAACAAAATTTGAAATTGCGACCAAATCGCAGAAAATCGCAACCCGAGAATAGGCGCTAAAATAGGACAAATATACGTACTATGCATACGTAGAGTCAATTCTTTGAGAAAATTTGAGAATTTCGAGATTTTCACATTTTTTTCTTTTGCTTCATACAAAAATATATATATTTATAACTCTGGAAATACTAAGTTATCTGAACGACCCTCATAGAAATAATTACTTATAATCGATAGAAAAATCCAACACAATATTTAAAATTTCAGAAAAAGAAACTAAATGCTAAGGTCCTTTACCGGCCCGTTTCAGCCCACTGTGCGACGTCGCGGACTGATAGACGGAGTAGGCTATGTAGCAAACAGTTTGTTTGGAGTATTAGATCAACGGTTTGCCGAGAAGTATGAAAAGGACATTGACCTTCTAAAGGAAAATGACCAACATTTGTACAGTCTTTGGAAAAATCAAACTTCTGTCGTGGAAGCTGAATTTAACCTCATGAAAAGGATTAAAATCACCATAAGCAAGCACCACAAATTGATAAATCAAAAAATTAATACCCTCAAAGAATCTTATCAAGACATTAAACGACGTTTCCAAAACATGAGCCTAATTTCTGATTTTTTAACCTCTGCCCTTACAGCAGATAATTTATTATATAGCCTTAGGAGTTACAAGACTCTATTTTAGATACTGTGACAAATATTTATAATGGAAAATTGGACTTCCATTTGATATCTCCAATCCAGCTGAGATCCGAACTTAATTCAATATCTACACAAATACCTAAAGATCTAGCAATCCCTGTTAACTATTTAAATCTCAAAGATATCTATAATCTGATAAAGGTGCGAACTAAGTACTGTCATAAGTACTTGCTTATCGAAATAAGCATACCCTTGATAGAAAGAGACCTTTACGAAATATTTAATCTTATTCCAGTCTCCCAACTCTCGAATAACGACATGATAAATGTTGAAGTAATCTCTAAATATGCAGCTATAAACATTCGAAAGGACTCTTATGTAACTATTACTCAAGCTGATCTTCAGTCTTGCGTAAGACAGAACTCGATGTTGATTTTATGCCACATCAGAAATCCTATCAACCACCTAAAGGATGATCATAGCTTATGTGAGACCATCCCATACACTAGAACTTGTAAAACCGTGAAGACTACATGCAAAAGTGTTTGGAAGGAATTGACCTCTGATAATCATTATTATTATTTTTGTTGCAATGAATGCCACATAAAAATTCTTTGTGAGGATCAAATTACTGCCGCAAAATTAACAAAGGCCGGTCTGTTAAAAGTGGAGGAAGGATGCATGATAAAAACAGAAGATTTCCTTGTGCATCCAACTAGAAGAATGTCTAGTAAGATTAATACTGGCGCAAGAGTTGATGCGCCAGAAATATCTCCAATCAATCACATTTTGAACACTTCAATCCCTGCAGCTCCGGAGATTGACCCCAATAACTCTGAAATTTTGCGACAATTTGAAGCTATAAAGAAAAATATAGAGACCCTGAAAAAGAGCGAACCTTTAAATGATAAGATATCCTACCACGACGTACACCACTATGCTGTCATATATTTTCTTATCTTTGTAATCCTGCTCGTGTCAGCTACGTTTTATTGGCGATGGAGACGGCAAACAGAATATCGAAAATCTTCTACATCTACAGGAGAGGCGTTGGCCAAGATTTCGGTACCTGCCGGGCACCCCGGTACAGAAAGTGTTATAAGTGAGTGTTGTGAGGTTAGGGAAAAAAGGCAATCTTTAGATAAAGTGAAATGTGAAGTGAGTGCGTGTTCTGATCTTAGAAAAAAGGGACAAAATTTATCCGTGTCAATTAAAAGTGATCCCAAAAGTCTAGCTAAATCTACTGAGTGTTTACAGAAGAAAGATAGGGCCTCTTCACCTATTTTTCGTGTATTTTCCCTTCCCGATTTAAACCACAGTGATTGATAGTTTGTGAATGAATAATGTATAATTAGTAACCTTTGTTTATTTCATCATTTACCTACTAATCCTACTTTAGTTTAGTGGTTAGTAATTTAATCGACAATTGTTTTCACCTTGTATATCTCATCTTCCATTTATTTTAGGACCATACTAACCCCATTTCTGCCCCCGGGAGTATGTACGGGGTCAAGCACCGTACAGCACGTTTTGCTTAGGTCACTATAATTGCGATGCCGCGCTGTATGTTCAATATTTTATTTTATTGCTAATTACATAAAAAAGGGTTGAGTTCATTGTTCGACGTCATACCGCGCGCGTGTCTCCTATCTCATCCTATTCACCTCATTATTTTAATCATAATTATTTCATTGTATCTTTGAAATATATTAATTTCTATTAACCTTTATCCGAGTTTAACTCTATCTCACCCCAACCCCGAACAAAAGCTTTACGTCAATATTTCCCAAATACAAATGATCATAGTGTTAAAAAATGCTCTCAACTTAATAATAATCAATTGAATGAATTAAAAACCATAATCAATAATTGTAAAACAAGTTTGGCTAAGCTCAAGAATATAATATATTTGTGTGCATGTAAAATAAAAAATTGAACGTAGCCCATTCGAAGTGAGTGGGGTGACGCGCCATTTTTTTGTCAGGAGTGCGCAACCTAACGACACATTTATGATGCCGGACCGATTTTATTATATTTATTTATAATACGGGAAAAGAGAACCTACTTTATACGATTTTTATTTATTTATATATACCTATATATTGTATTGTATAGCTTATTAGTACAGCTACTATACCTATTGTCGGCTAAAATGTGTATACTATTAAGTATATTAATTAATATGCTAAAATCATTAGCAAATAATATACTTAACAGTTTTACATATTTTGCCGACAATAGGTACATAGTAGATGTTGATATCATTCTAATATCTTGCTATGCGCAAGTCGTAGCCACCATTTTGTAATGTAAAAAATCACATTACCAAAAGGTGGCTACTCCCAACACTGAATATGTCAGTATTGTATTTAATGTAATAACTTTATTTCAAACAACTACTACAAGTACTGTAGTATACAATGTGGAGATGACAATATGACTTTAAATGAAAACACTGGCAATACTGGTTTATAGAAACATTTGTAAACTATCAAATAAATCCGAACATGGAAATTAAAAAAAAAAAAATTTTCTTACAAACTAAATAGCTTAAAACTGCAAACAAAATAAAACACCATTTATAAAAATGGTACACTGACCTGCGATAAGAATGGCAACGCAGCTTGGTTTCATTCATGTTAAAGCTGTGGCCGACGCAGCGACGTAATGTTTGGCGCCATTATTCTTATTGTTATTAATGCTCAATTACACAAATCAAATCACAGAATATTAACCAAATAGTCGGGCATCATTCACCCGCGAGTTATTCACTGATCAATTTATTATTCACAATCACTTTTCGATCACATAATTATGTCGCCAGTCATTAAATTTTTTTATTTTCAATATGTCCGCCGTGTTCTTGAATACACAAACTACACCGACGTATAATGTTATTTCTCACTCTTGATAATAGGTCACCATTAGCAGCCATTTCTTTCAATTTATTAAAAGATATTATTATTCTATTTTTTAATTCCTCAACGGTAGTAACTTCTGTTGAGTATACCTCATTCTTTATGTGACCCCACAGAAAGAAATCCAGGGGCGTGAGATCTGGTGACCTCGCTGGCCACCGCACTGGTCCAAAACGGCCAATCCACTGCTGTCCGAACATTTGAGTCAAACGCTCTCTTGCAGACACCACTGAATGAGCTGGTGCTCCATCTAACTGGTACCACATCTGCCTGTACACGTCCAGCGAAAGTTCGTCCGTGTACTCGGAAACGGATCCGTCGAGGAGTTCAATGAACTTTACAGCATTTAAATTGCCATCAATAAATACCGGACCAATAATAGTATTTCTGTGTATGCCAGCCCACACATTGACCGCAAATCTGTACTGGTGTGAAGACTCCCGTACTAGATGCGGATTCACGCGGCTCCAGTACCGAAGGTTCTGTCGGTTCCATAAACCATTCCTTGTGAATGTACTCTCGTCAGTCCACAGCACATTGTACAGGAAGTCAGGATTCTCGAGATGTTTGGTTTCCAACCAGCGACAGAAAGTTTCTCTTATTGGCTTATCTCTCGGTAACAATGCTTGTACTTTCTTGTACTTATAAGGTCTGCGTTTGTCACGTTTCAAAACTTTTTGAATAGTTTTGTGATTTACACGAAAATGTCGACCTGCATTACGCAGACTGGACGTCGGATTACGATCATAATAATTAATAACTCTTTCGTCTGAAATCACATTTGCACGTGGAGGAGCACCATCTACGTGCGGGATCAAAGATTGATTTTCCCGTATCCTCTGGACAGCTTGTACAATAGTGCGCCCGTGGGTCGGACACATACGCGTGTTCCCATACCTCTCACGGTATGTCCGTACAGCTAAAGCGGCATTACCGTGACACTC
This sequence comes from Craniophora ligustri, assembly GCA_905163465.1. NCBI lineage: Eukaryota > Metazoa > Arthropoda > Insecta > Lepidoptera > Noctuidae > Craniophora > Craniophora ligustri. The sequence continues at coordinate 3,687,871 of LR990976.1, read as the reverse complement.
CCCATAAATTAAAATCATATCAGTGTACTCCGAAGCGGTATAATTGTAACGAGGCATGATTATTTAATAATAAAACCTTGAAACACCAAGTATTAAGCGTCTAATTTCGCAAAGTTCACTTAGCTATTTAACTAAGTACCTATAATACGTTTATGTGTCCTGTCACTATTAAAACAAAGCGTCAAATTTCGCACAACACAACACAACACAACAACAAAGATACGATAACACTCGCGCGGCGACTTCAAACGGGCGCGGGCGCATCCGAAATTCCAGAGAAAATAAAATGCGTCACAGGCAGTAAGGACGTCCGGTGACACACTGACCGCGTAACCTAGACACGTCGACAAGTAAGCAAAGAGGAAACAAGCAAACTTACCTATCTCTTTCGCACATACATATTTTGCGATTGACATGAGTGCGTAACAGGAAAGTTTCGTATGCATTTTTTCTTATCTAGCTGTGATGACACGCTTTATGACTCTTATGGCTCGGGCATAAAGTATAATTTGCATTGAGAAAATAAATTTGATAGAAAAGGCGTAGGTTTTTAAAGTGGCGAGCTGGCAACGTAAGTCGTTAACCTGTCGCGTGCTCTCCTGTTTACAAAACATCATGTCGAAAATACTTAAAATGAAAAATAATGTCCTGTGGCTAAACTACTGGATATATTCATTTGATTTTTTGTGTGACGGTTGGGAATATCATGACTTATACGAAGTTTCATTTATGATCATATTGTCCTCCCCACATTGTATACACCGTGAAATTGTATAGATTTATGGAACGAAAATTTTGGACTCTGTATCAATAATGGAATCCATTTATGTGAAATTTAAATAAAATAAAGTATTTTTTTATATAAAAAATGTGACAGACATACAAAAAACTAGAACGAAACCAGGATACATGGTAACGCCACTAAATTTAACGTACTACGATTACTATGATCGATATCATTCAATGTTACTCACACATAGGTACACAACTAACACAACTAAGCAGTAAACCATGCCGACAGACATAAAAGCCGCCCGCGCTCGCTGCCGCTAACTTACCTATACGTTTGCCGACAATCCACTCGGACGCACTACCTATTATTATTACCTACCACGCTGAGCGGCGGCGGCGCCGCAGGGCGGAGCCGCAGTGTCGCCGCCGGCGGCGTGCGGGGCGGGCGCTAGTTCTGCTGCAACTCGCGCGCGGTAAGGTTAAAACTTACTTAAGATTTACATCGTCACGCGAAAATGTGTCGTCAGTACGAATATACGAACGCGAAGTACTTAGCAATTGTTCAGCTGTACTGTGCACATTAATGGACATTAATACGGGAAGACCATCACCAAGTTCAATTTAGTGCTAATGTGTAGGCAGTTATTATAACGGCCAATTAATAGTGACTATTTTCATTGAACGCTATCTAACAGCTCGTTTTTAGACATGTTATAAACGATAATATCGGAGCTGGCTGTTAGATGATATCCCTGTAGCGTACTTAGCTGGGATTTACTATCACCATGATGGCTGCCCCGCTCATTATTCAAGTGTAGTGCGTGCCTACCTAAATACTCCGTTCGGTGATAGCTGGATAAGCCGCAGCGGTTCCATGGCTAGGCCGTCTAGGAGCCCGGACTTAACGCCTTTGGACTTTTTCTTGTTGTCGGAAATCAAAAGACTTGCTTACATTACAAAGACCCGTAAACATGAAAATCGTGACTAGTTACGCAGTGCGATAGTGGACACCTTTGATAGAGTGAAAAGTGACAGAGACACGTTAAGAAAGCTAAAAGACAATAGTATAAAACGGCCACGTTTGTCTATTGAACGCGGCGGACTCCATTTCGAGCAGTTGCTTCGGTACAGGGAAGTGTAAATAAACTTTTTGCAGGTAACTTGTATGTAAAGTTGATTATTTTGTAAATAGCTCCATTTTTTAAAATACGCCTGAAATACCTACCCAGTCTCTTGACTGCTTCAGCTATCTGTTTTTAATATTGATACAGTAAATACCTAATGTTATTTATTGAAAAGTTATGTTCAAGTAAAGTATTTCTGGCGGTCCTAAGCCCGTGGAATGTATGAAGGAGAATTTGGTGTACAATTTACGTTATTCCGTGAAAATGTTACCGCAATGATTGTACAAGCGCAGCGACTGTACAAGCGACTGCTGCGCAAGGCGTCACGAGTTCGATCCTCGCTCGGATTTTTTTTTTATGATCTGCAGGTAATTGTTCTGTGTGTGTTAACTTGTTGTTGTTGTTTTTAAAGCTATTGTAATACCTACTTAATTTTTAATCCCTTTTATTGAATTGGAATGTAGGTTTTACGTTCGTATCTCGTATCTGCTAATTCGCTAAGCGCCAAACCTGTCATATTTCAATTTATACCTAGATAGGTAAGTTACGTAGATAGGTGTAAGTAGATACTTACCATCAATTTCGTCGCCATCTGCATCGTATTGCTAAATACCTACAATATATTTCAATAATAAAATGAGATCAATAAAGTACTGACCTACTAGCTTTTAAATAACGCGTAAGTACTTATTAGTACTTTACTTATTCGCTCGGACAGCCGCTAGCCGTTTAATACCAGCTGAATGGCGGGCGTTCGGGTCATTGAACCCGCCGCCCGCGCCGCCCTCACGCGGCGGCTTCAGAGTAGCGAGTTAGCGACTGCGGCCGATTTTGAATGAAATATTGGTGCACTACTACTAGCAAACTCGATCAAGTGAAAATATTCTTTTCACTTGCCAACTTTTTTATTATAAACAGTAGAGTTAATCTAAGACTTTTTTTGTTTTACTAATTATCATAAGTTTCCCACCTTTCGGTTCCACAACGACTACAATTTCACGGTGTATAGTTATGTTTATTATTTTAGTTGTAGTCACTTGGCGTGTTTGTCCAAATATTCGCGTTATTTGAGCAATTAGCAATTTAGCACTAAAGGTACAAACACAAACTTACTCTTACTCCGTCAAAACCTTGCCAAGTTACGTGCCAGCAACTACGTGTAAGACTTGTTACGTTAATATATGTACCTATCTACCTAGTAGATATAGTAGTATAGTAATAGTATTGAACGGTTATTAAAAATACACACATACCTATTTTCTACCCTGTTAGTATTTCTCTTTTACAAAATATGTATGTTAACATCATGAAATAAAAAAGAATTAACTTCGAAAAAGCAATTAGGTTTAGCATCCCTGCGACGACCTTGACGACGAACGTGTTTTTTATCCCCGCCTACCACGATATAGCGAGCGACAGTAAATTTGGTCGATACGTAGAACAATGGTAGGTATCGCTTCCGCAAACACGAGTAATATGGTTCAATAATTTGTATTGCCAATCTAACGCTATTTGTGTATACGACTGAACACTGTCTCCCAAGATACAAGCAATTTATGCTTAGTTTGGGAATCAGTATCAGTACTTTAAGAACATACATTTATTACCGAGTGTCTACGTTTTTAAGTACAAAAGAAATTGTGAATGTATTTTGGCGACAATAAATACTTTTTTTTTTATAACTTTGTCTGCCACTCCCTTTATATATGGCATAAATGCAGGCACTCTGCTAATCTCCGGACGGCACTCCTTTTTTCTACGTCTTCGTATGTGTCTCTTGTATCCGTTACGCTTGAGTACCTCCTGAACGTGTGTGAGCTCACTTTCTAGGTGTTCAGGGTCACAGAGGTCAAATGCTCTGTTTGTTAACGATGTTATAACGGAATGCAAGTGTTTATTTATTTATTAAATTTATTTATTTAAGGCACATCAACAACATAAACACAAACATTGATATTTTAAAGAAAAGGATATAGACTAGTGTTTACGTCAATTACAGACATGCACAACATTAGCGTAGATTAAAGTAGAAGATACAGTATTCACAGTTTCAATGGCACACAGAAGAATATAAGATTAAATTAAACAAACAGTAAATTAAACAGTAAAATTAAAGCGCACATTAAAAGACAAAATTGTTATTAATATTCAATGCAAATAATAATTTTATAATTTTTTATAATGTGTTGCGGGTTGTGGTGCGAAAAAGCACTGAGATACTTGTCCGTGTGTGTGGGCTTCCGGTAAACAGTGTGTCCCAGGGTACCATCTTCTCTCACTGCTACCTTCACGTCAAGAAAGGCCAACGATCTGTCTATCTCCATTTCATATGTATGTAAACTTGATGTTCTGGTGTAGCGAGTTTAAGAGGCTCGTAAATTGTTCTACTACCTACCGTTGTCTATAATAATTCAAATGTATAAAAATCGTGAAACCTTAAAAACATTAACGATAAGATTATTAAGAAGAATGAATTTTGAATCGTAAACGGTCCTAAGTTAAATATAAAAGTAGTTCTTGAAAAACAAATCATCTCTCTGAGTTGTGGTAGCCGAGTGGTGTGACCTGAATTGATGAGTGGACTGAGATGTCAGAGGTCTCGAGTTAATAATAATAATAATAATAATAATAAATTTATTCACAAACTTTTTACAAAAATCCTATGAAAACCCTGACTTCTGAGCTAAGTCAAAACCTGTATTACAGAAGTCAGTGCCCTCTCCCACATTCTACGTGATACAAATTGTGAATAAAAGAAAAATAATAAGGTGGAATAAATCAAAATTAGTGATGGGTTAGGTTTACTCATGTTGTGTTTATGCATGTAGATAATGTGCTTATGTGTACGTGTGTGTGCGTGTGTGTGAGGGTGTGTGAGTGTGTGTGTGATGGATGTTAGATGTAGATGAGGTATGTGGTAGTAGGGAATATTAATTTGTGAGCAATAACTTTTCTGTTTGGTCGTAGTCTAATTGAAGTAGCCAGTTTTTAACCGACTTCAAAAAGGAGGACGTTCTCAATTCGTCGGAATCTTTTTTTTTTATGTATGTTCACGAATTGCTTAAAAACGCCTGGACCGATTTGCAAAATTCTTTTTTTGTTTAAAAGGGTAGACTTCACAGATAGTCCCATTGTGACCACATCAGGATCTGATGATGGGATCCCAGGGAAATCGAGGGCAACCCTCAAATGTTATAGGCAATTATCACGTTTTCAATATATTTACTAAAATTGTTCCAGTATTTGCGTCTGATAATCATCATTTGATGTTGATGAGCTGATGGTGGAAGGTAGAACTTCTCAACAGTTAGGAGTTAAAAGACAATTCTTTCAATTATAGGCATTTATTACATTTACATGTATTCTCCAAAGCTGTTCAAGTATTTGCATTAGAAAATCACCATCTCATGTAATGATCTGATGATGGAAGGTACAACTCCTCAACAGTTAGGAGTTGAAGGAAAATTCTTTCATAATTATAAGTATATATGGATCGATAGTTGTATTCTTTCAGGCTATTAGATTGACCTGATATGAAAAGTTTAATATATACAACACTAAAAAGCAAAAAATAAATTAACTTTAAAAAAAAAGAAAAACCAACTTCAAAAACTAAAAAGCAAAAAATAACTTCATACAGTTATACCTTTTTTTTAGTTTAAATGGTATGAAGTCGGTGCCGATGATGTGGTGGTTTTAACCACCCCGCTCAAGGTCACTTGCGGTGAGTGTACTTACTATTACGTTTGGCTTGGCACCGACTTCATACCTTTAAAACTAAAAAAAAGGTATAACTGTATGAAGTTATTTTTTGCTTTTTAGTTTTTGAAGTTGGTTTTTCTTAATTTTAATTTTTGATTCACGGACAGTAAGTGGATGAATGTTTATAATTTTATTTATTTTATTATATAAGTAGGATGACGTATAAGATTGTTGTCGACTAGCCGCAGCTGTCCGACATCTGACAGGTAAGCATACGTTAGCAATGACACGTTTTCTCTTGTACACATTTACATCACAGGGAGTTTGCTTGTGTTTTTTTAATATAATTTGGAATATATATAATTGTCTAATTGTTAACAGTTCGCAAGTTTCATACAACTGTTTAGTCGGATATCTGAAGGACTTAAAAATCATCATGTGGGTTTTGCAGGCACCACCCCAGACCCCTACACAATAGCCAAGTATGGATTGAGCTAAAGCATAATATATATTACGAAGAAGAGGGAATTCTGCGGCGTGCCTAAGTTTTTTGAAAACCCAGATTAATTTCCTAGTGCGACCCGTGACCAGACTTATATGGGGTTCCCAACTTAGCCTCTCATCTAAGATAACACCTAAGTATTTGACCTGTGTGACTTTATTAATAGAAAGACAAGAACAGCTATTTTTATTAGGGTAATTACAAGAATGAACTTTGACATTAACGTTTTTAAAGTTAGTTTTTGAAAGTGAAAATTGTATGAATGAAGTTTTAGCTATATTGAGAGTGAAGAGATTGGCTCCGTGCCATTGGCCTAGTCGATGGAGGCCATTCTCAGCAATGCGACGTACCTCATCCCAAGTCTCTCCATGGAATATAACGGCTGTGTCGTCAGCATACGTAAATATTTTACCGTTGCAGAGTGGTTGAAGACACAGGTCATTGATGTACACCAGGAAGAGACTTGGGCCGAGTACACTGCCCTGAGGAACACCATAGACAACATTTTCATCAGAGCTAACATAGTTACAGATCTTTACCTGCTGTCTACGATTACACAAAAAGTCCCCAAACATTTTTAGGGCCGTACCCCTTACGCCAATGACATCTAGCTTGTGCACAAGTGCTAAAATAGAGACCGTGTCGAATGCTTTGGCTAAATCAAGGAAAACTCCAATACACTTTTTGTTTCCGTCAATTTTAGATGAAACAAAATCAGTTAGCTGACTAACGGCATCATCGGTGCTTTTAGATGCCCTGAAACCAAATTGATTGCTAGCCAAAATATTTTTACTTTCAAGAAATTGAATGAGTGTACTATTAAGTGTTTTTTCTAATATTTTTGAAAGCGCAGACAATACAGAAATAGGCCTATAATTCGACACATCGTCTCGATTCCCACCCTTGTGCACAGGAGTAAGAAGCACATCCGGGAAGATACCTTGAGCATAGCAGAGTTCAAAGAGGGAAGAGTAGTGAGAGGAGGGACTATAATGTTTTTGCACAGTTTAAGTAACTGAACTGGAATAGAGTCCCAGCCAGTAGCACAGTTATTTTTAAGGTTTAATATTGTTGCTTCTATTTCAGCTTCATCTGGCGGTAAGAAAACGATAGAATTAAGGTTGCAAGGGACTTTAAAATTGTAAATAGGATTATGCGCAGGGGTAATGGCCTCGGCAAGCTGCTTACCTATTTGTGAAAAGTATTTATTGATTTTATTAATATTGTTTGAATTAGAATTTAATAAGCCATCTGCAGTTGATTTATTATCAGTATAGTTAATTATGGACTTTATTGCTTTCCACGAATCTTTGGGAGTTTTGGCGTTTTGGAGTGAGGACTTTTCATAAGTTATTTTCAATTTCCTTAACAGAGAATTACAGTAATTCCGATAACGTTTAAATGTCGTTTCTAAGGTGTAGTTAGTAGGGTTATTTTTGTGTTGTTTATGGAGTTGGTCCCTGTGTCTAATACAGCGCAAAAGCCCACTTGTAATCCAAGGTTTTTTTTTTTTTTGTAGTCTTTATTTATTTCGAGGTTTTTATCTATACAGACATGTCAACCCCATCGTACCTTTAACATTGTATAATATAATTAACACTTATTACTACACTAACTGGTTAAACAATATTATATTATATATACATTTTCTATTATATGTAGATGACAGTCACTGATGAAGGACTGTTATTAACCGACATAACTTTTTGGCCGCTTCTGACATAGGTTGAGATAAAATAGATTGTATTAATCCCACGTTAAGTTCAGTTAGGTCTAACTCCCTTAAAAGTGACTCCCTCTCATTCCTGTTCCGGACACATTCCATCAGCAAATGTTGCACGTCCTCAATCTGATTGCATTCTCTGCAATTCGGCGAATCAGCTTTTTTCATAAGGAAAGCAAACTTCGCCGATGGGTAGTGTCCAGAGCGAAGTCTTAAAACTAATTTAATATAATTCCTACAAAGTGAAGTACCATCGAACCAAGGTACACGAGGAGGCTCGTCCTGAATTGTCCGATACCAGATACCCTTTTGCTGACAGCTAGTCACAAAGTGTTGTTTCCAGGAGTTATAACACACGTATTTAAGTCTAATTTGTTTGCACCACTACAATTTTTGTTCATAATTCTACGTGCAGACATGCTTAATGAGACAATCAATGGAAAATGGTCTGTTATACTGGAATCAATGACACATACAGTTGCAGGACAAATGGTTTTCATCATGACGTGGTCAAGACAGTTGAGCAATCTGGTTGGATAAGTATGAGCAGGCAATAAGCCAATTTCTGCCATTAAGTTCAGATACGATGCGCTGCATCTGTCTGTGTTATTGATTTTAATATCAATATTGATGTCTCCGATCAGTAATACATTATTGCTAGAATTTAAAGGGCGCAAAATATTATTTAACGAGTCTAGGAAACCATCTATGCAATGTATAGACGGCGACCTGTATACGGCCAGTATAAATATATCTGGTTCAAAATGTAATAACAAAAAATTAGCTCCAGAATAGTCCGGCTCCACTACAGAACACTTAATTGATTTCCTTACATACATTACGATACCGTCGCTTTTGTTTAAATATTTTTTGGAAATATATGTGTTATAGTTATCAATAGATGGGACATTCTTATTTACGTGCAGCCAACACTCAGTTAGAATAATGACGTCATTTTCAAACGCTAGACTGTGTAATAAAACTAATAGATTGTCAAAGTTTTTGTGTATGCTACGAATGTTTAGAGAAAAAATATTCAGTGACTTTTTGCTATTACCAATGAGAGTATTACACGTCAACGTGTCGCAATTATAAGCAGACGCAATGGCTATATTATCTAATTCAGTAGAAGTATTTATAATTGTATGAGTCATTGTATAAATAAACAAAACACTGTCGCAGTAAAATTATGGACCAAGAATATATTAATACCTCCTGTGCGATAACCACAAATAATATACTCCCCTGTACATTGTGTTGTGTATACATGTCGATGTAAAAATATCCATTTTGTGTTTGTTGTGAGTGTACGAGTGATTAAGATGTTTGAAGTATAATGATTGGTGTAAAAGGTTATTATGGAATGAATACAGTGTGTAATAATTATATAATAAGTGTAAGATAGGTATCCCGGTGCATATGTATATAGATGTAAAATATTCATTTCTTGCTCATTGTTGGTGTGCAAGTAATTGATCGGTTTGTGGTATAGTTTTGTGTGTAAAAGTTTCACATGGAGTAAATACAAAGTGTAATAATTATATAACAAAGTAAAGATTTCTAGTGGTAGTGCTATGCTGCGAACCTTCGGGTAGTAGCCGAATGGGCCGGCACGTCCGGGGAAGGACCACTCTCTCACAGTAAAACCGTCGTGAAGTGGCAGTTACACTGTCGCCTTTCGTTCGGTCTGTGAGAGTCCCGGCGGCCCACTCCCCCTTCCCTCTCTCCTATGATAGTGCAAGATGCAGTACGAATACCCCAGGAGGGTACCACCAGCGTAAATCGTTGTAGAGAATCCCTCCCTGGACGTCCACGCTCAGGTCGTACACCACCTGAGCGTGGACGCCCAGGCTGCCCTTCGTACTCTGGGGGGGGGCAATTTTGTGCTATCATCTCCAACTAGGGGTAAACGGAGCAGGCAACTTAAGGCTACCCCTTCCACCCTTGCTGTGGATTTCTGCAACATTAGGGGGCTGAACTCTAACTTGCACGCCGTACACTTTCACCTTGAGACGGCGAAGCCGGCCTTGCTCTTTCTCACCGAGACGCAGATATGCACTCCGGCTGACACCTCTTTCCTCTCCTACCCGGGGTACAAACTGGAGCATTCCTTTGTGCCGCGGGCTGGGGTGTGCGTATACGTCAGAGAGGATATCTGTTCTCGTCGCCTCGGGAGCCTTGAAGGACGGGACCTATCCATCCTCTGGCTGCGCGTAGACCGGGCCTGGGCTAACGCATCGGCGTCTAGTGATGTAAATACCAGCGCACTTAAAAAGGAGTATAACTCTGCCTCTAGGTCCTTCAAAAGTGCTATTGCTAAGGCGAAGTCGGAGCACATTGGCAGAATTGGCGGCAGACTGGCACGTCTCCCGTCGGAAACCCGTGCGTTTTGGTCTCTCGCCAAGGCTGTCTTAGGGAATTTCTGTCAGCCATCCTTTCCGCCCCTACACACGGAGAATGACTCGCTGGCCCATACCGCGAAAGAGAAAGCCGATCTTTTGGGCTCTCTCTTCGCGTCCAACTCGACCCTGGATGACCAAGGAAACTCACCACCGACAATCCCGCGGTGCGATACCACGATGCCGGAGATTAAGTTCCGTCAAAGTGCAGTTCGCAAAGCACTTTTTTCCTTGGACATTCACAAGTCGAGTGGGCCCGATGGCATCCCTCCAATCATGTTGCGGACATGTGCTCCAGAGTTGGCGCCGGTTTTAACGCGTCTTTTCCGACACTCCTACGAATTAGGCATAGTCCCGAAATCCTGGAAGGCCGCTTTAGTGCACCCGATCCCTAAAAAGGGCAATCGCTCGGATCCGTCCAATTACAGGCCTATAGCAATCACTTCCTTGTTCTCCAAGATAATGGAGACCATTATTAACTGCCAGCTCCTGCGATACCTGGAAGAGCACCAGCTGATTAGTGACCGCCAGTACGGCTTTCGTCGGGGTCGGTCAGCTGGTGATCTTCTAGTCTACCTAACGCATAGATGGGCGGAGGCAGTTGAGAGCAAGGGAGAGGCGCTTGCAGCTAGTCTGGACATGGCGAAGGCCTTTGATCGGGTGTGGCACAAAGCGCTTCTGTCGAAGTTGCCTTCCTTTGGGCTTCCCGAGAAATTATGCGACTGGGTCACCAGTTTTTTGGCAGATCGGAGCATCAAGGTCGTCGTTGACGGTGCATGCTCTGATCCTAAATTTGTCAATGCTGGTGTTCCACAAGGCTGTGTCCTGTCTCCTACCCTGTTTCTTCTGCATATCAATGACATGTTGCATATCAGCAACATTCATTGCTATGCAGACGACAGCACTGTGGATGCCGTGTACACTGGCCGAGCAAACATTTCTCGGGAATGCGTCGTTGAGTGTCGGAATAAACTTGTGTCTGAAGTCGAGTCTTTGCTCACCAAAGTTTCGGACTGGGGTAGACTTAACTTAGTCCAATTCAATCCCAAAAATACACAGGTTTGCGCGTTCGTCGTAACTCCTAATTTTGAGAACACTCCCTTATCCGCCACAGCCAGCATCGGAATACTTGGTGTCGACATCTCAAGCAACGTCCAGTTCCGCGGTCAACTGGAAAGTAAGGCCAAATTGGCCTCAAAGAAGCTTGGTGTGCTCAGCAAGGCGAGACGGTACTTCACGTCGGCGCAGCGCCTAAATCTCTATAAGGCGCAGATCCGGCCCCACGTGGAGTACTGTTCTCATCTCTGGGCGGGGGCCCCCCAGTACCAGCTACTTCCATTTGACCGAATCCAACGAAGGGCGGCTCGAGTTGTCGATGATCAGGCTCTTTCCGATCGGCTTGATCCTTTGGCTCTGCGTAGAGATGTTGGATCACTCTGCATCTTCTACCGCATCTATCACGGGGAGTGTTCCGAGGAATTGTTTGGTTTGATCCCGGCCGCTGAATTTCACCATCGGACATCGCGCCAGAACTCAAAGTTCCATTCATTTTATCTCGATGTCCAGCGTTCCACAACAGTGCGGTTTTTAAGGCATTTTCTGCCTCGCACCACCGCTCTGTGGAACCAGCTGTCGCCGGCGGTCTTTTCGAACCGTTACGACGTGGGAACCTTCAAGAGGAGAGTATATTCTTTATTGAAAGGCCGGCAACGCATTTGCACGTCCCCTGGTGTTGCAGATGTCCATGGGCGGCGGTAATCACTTACCATCAGGTGAGCCTCCTGCCCGTTTGCCCCCTTATTTCCATAAAAAAAAAAAAAAAGATAACCAGAGAAGTACAATAACAAATTTCTAGTCACTTATTTAGTCGAAGAATGTCTAGGTCTTCTTCCTTGCGTATTGGAATTTGCTTCCCACCCTCAGCTTGTCGGAGATATATTCTACCGTATGACGTCCAACAGTACTTAAAGGCGTTGTCTTTGGTAAATATTCGTGCGAGATAATATAAACGCTGCGACTTCAAGGTTAACTTTTCAGCTACATAGACTGGTTTTGCAGGGCCCGCTAGTTTTAAATGAGTTGTGTTCAATTTACACGTTTTGTTTTTAATGTTAAATTGCCGTACTCCTTTTATTATAGTTTCCTTAGTATCGGCGCTTGAGAACTCCACGATAATTTGTGACGATGTCACAAATTTTGGGGTCATCTTTTTTATTAATGCGAAACATATCTTTAATATCCTGACTTTGGATCGGCGTGTTAAGGACAGTAGCAGTTGCCTTCACAAGCTCACAGAGATCAATTCTGCTTTCGCCAGATCTTTTGGGCACATTTTTTATTTCGATTCTGGTTGAAAGTAGCTGTCTTTCTAGATTTTCAACAGTTTCTTCCAGATGTTGGATAAGACAACGGTCCGCCCGACGTTCCTTTTCTAGTTGGCCTATTTTGACGATACAATCGTCGTACTTTTTAGAAATAAATGCAATACTGGTTTTTATGTCTTCATTTGGAGTACTAATTGCGGATATCGACGCCTGCAAAACCGCGAACTTTGATTCAGATTGTGCTGCAGCTTTCGCCATCAGTTGACGGATCTCCTTCATACAGATAGGCTCCTCATCCCGTTTGCGTTTGAACCTGGTAGTGACATTCTCATGCTCAATTGCGCTTAGGTTTGTGGTTGAACCGGATTGGGTTAACGCACGAGATGAGACGTTGGGTTCAACGGTTTCATCCTTAGAAGGCGTGTTGGGAGGTGTACGCCGAAGAGGCATAGTAAGGTAAGTATGTTATATTACTCTCCGTGCGCAGTCGTTCGTAAAATTGTCTCACCTTAACTTATCAATCGGCTGATTCCTCCAACAATGAGCGGTCGCCGTACGCGCAGATAACAAGCGTTGATGTAGTGATGTAGTAATTGAGTGAATAGTTAGAACCCAAGGCACGCACTACTGACTTTTCGGAAGTTATTTGCGTATTTATCACATGCTCAAGCGGTGAAGGAAAACATCGTGAGGAAATCTGCATGCTTGTGAGAATTTTCGATGGCATGTGAAGTCTGCCAATCCACAGCAGGCTAGCGCGGTAGACTATAGCCTAATCTCTCTCAATTGAGAGGAGACCCGTGCCCAGCAGTGGGACATTAATGGGTTGATGATGATGAAATCATCTCTTGTTTTGTTTGTTAAAAGACTGTAATTTTGTAATACACATTTTATTTTTGCAGGCCTGATCTAAGCTTGATCACTTCCCTTTGCGCTTCCGTACGGTGCGGTAAACGTTAAATCGGCTCCTTATATTATTTCGTGATTTATTGGTTTCGCGATCGAATCTGGACCGTGGTTTGTTATTTGGTTGTGTGGTATTGTTTTAAATGCTGCCTGAGTAAGTTTTTATACGTGTTATATCTGAAGATGCCCTTAGATACAACTCTAACATACAGCGCACCGTCATTCGATTTCGCCGTACTTCGATTATGCAACTCCGCTTCATCAATTAATAAAAACTGATCGCCCGCTTTCCGCGGCGCCTTTTTGTCACCTAACATCGGGACGTTAGGACATCCTAATTATAAGTTGTAGTAATTAAGTTCATTATTGTAACTCGTAATAAATCTTTTATTATATTTAATTGGTTTTTTTTGGACTCCGCCGCTGCCCATCTCGTAATTGGCGCAGTCGGTAGGATTGTCGAGTCAGTGCGTGTAAGCTATTCCACGATCCTGTTGGACACTCGCGCGCGCTGTCCACGTTTTAACGTGCATCGTCGGCAATCAAAGGAGAACCGAGAGCAGCCGTTGGAGATCCTGAGTATCCAGAAATCGATACTACGAGGAGCCACCGATATGTATATGTGAGTTGCACAAATTCTCTATAGTCGGTCGCTACTTCCTTCAAAATTTTCCACCCACGATCATCGCGATCCTGCAGGGGTATCGAACCCCTAAGTCCACGATCGTCCTCCCGCATCGCGCAGAGGGACACTTTTCGTAACTTAGACGTAGGTAACTTAGATTTAATAATGGAGCAGCAAGGCGTCGTCAATCAGGACGAAATTATTAATAAAATTGTCAAAGCACTAAGGTTGGTACCTGAGTTTGATGGTAATTGTAATACTTTAATTAGATTTTTATCACTTTGTGATCGTTTAGTTGTTAATTATGCCAACCCAACGCCCGGATATGAATTATCTAACCTAGCCTTATTGAATGGCATATTAAATAAAATCACGGGTGCTGCCGCTAGAACCCTAGTGACGAACGGCATACCTAGAGATTGGAATGGCGTAAGGAACACATTGATTCATAACTTTTCAGATCATAGAGACGAATCCGCTTTGTATAGTGATATGTCATTATTAGCCCAAGGATCAGATACACCTCAAGTATTTTACGAGCGCGTACAAAATATGCTAAGTACTATTATGACTTACGTAGAATTGCATGATAATGTCGATACTACAGTGGAAGCTAAGCGTTTGATATATAAAAAGTTAGCTCTTCAAACGTATTTAAAAGGTTTAGAGGAACCATTAGGTTCGAGGATTAGGTGTATGCGACCACCCTCATTACAAAAAGCTCTTGAATATGCTCAGGAGGAAATGAATATCCTTTACCTCCAGCAGAAGCTTCCACCCCAACATTCTAGAAAACCATTTTCACACGGAAATTCATCTACTCCGCTTGTGCATAAAAATGTACCGCAAACGTATCCGTTCCAAATAAGAGGTCCGTTTAATCAACCACCTAATATGCAGCAGCCTAGACCATTCCAGGGACCGTCTAGAACACAACAGATGTTTAGGGCACTGCCGCGATCTAATATGTCTACTGGTTTTAGGATTACGCCACGTCAACCAGTTTTGCCGCAATATAACAATAATCAACCTCGACCTATGAGTGGTATTAGCCACCCTGTTGCACGCCCTTTACCCCCGACTAGACATGACTGGACTATACATGGTAATCCACCACCCAATAACTACTTTAAGACTCGACAGATAAATAATCATGAGACTTACGAAGACTACTATGACTATGACGAAAGTGACAATAACTATTATGACTATGCCTACGAACCTGAGTATGATACCTATCAATCGTCACAGGAAATCCCTGAGATTCAAACTACAGAGGATATAGACCTTTCTTCTGAGGCCGCTATCAACCCCCAAAATTTTCCCAAGGGCATCCTAAAGAGTGCCCCCGAATAGAAATAAATATACATAATAAAAGGCAGTTACCTTATATAAAATTATATATCAAGCCCGATTTCCGGCCTTTACACTTTTTAATAGATACCGGTGCTAATCAATCTTTCATAAGCCCTGATATCGCGAAAGAGTACTTTCCAAATGTTCGTTTTGACCCTGACCCATTTGTAGAAATAAAAGATAAAGTTCCAATTAAGTTATATGTATATAGATTCCACGAATATTTCGACGGACTTATAGGATGCGACCTTCTTACACGTTGGTTAGCTAAAGTCGATCTGGGATCATTAATACTCAATACTGAGTTCGCCAGAAACCCTATATATATGTATGCTTCGCCATACCTTAATTTACATGAAAGTATAATTCCGGCACAATCTTCAAAATTAATACGTGTACCCACAGATATAAGCCAAGGCGACATTCTTGTCGATCAGCAAATTATATGTAATTGTCATATAAGTGACTGTCTAACAGTTGCGAAAAATAATCAAGCATCTTTAGAAGTCACAAATCCGACGGATAATGACATCATTTTTTCGCTATCCATACCAATTCACGCTAACATATTTAACGAACAGACCGTACCTGCAATGAAACTCGATACTTTTAATAACAATGCTCGAACGCGAGAGGTCTTATTGCGATTGCGCATAGATCATTTAAATCCAGAGGAGACAGTCAACTTAACTAACTTATGTACCGAATACTCGGACGTATTTTATTTAGAAGACGAGCCGTTAACATTCAATAACAAAATTAAGCACACCATTAATACTACAGACGAATTACCGGTCCATTCGAAAACCTATAGATATCCCTATATACACAGGGAAGAGGTACAAACTCAAATAAAAAAAATGTTAGATCAAGGGATAATTCGACCGTCTACATCTGCGTGGAGCGCACCTATATGGGTCGTGCCTAAGAAAAGTGACGCATCTGGAAAAGTTAAGTGGCGCTTAGTCATTGACTTTCGTAAGTTAAATGATAAGACAATTGACGATAAATACCCCATCCCGAACATCGCCGATATATTAGACAAACTAGGGAAGTGTCAATACTTCGCTACATTAGATTTAACTAGTGGCTTTTACCAAGTAGAACTTAATCCCAAGGACATTCATAAAACTGCATTTAATGTAGAGCATGGACATTACGAATTCTTGAGAATGCCGATGGGTCTCAAAAATTCCCCATCTACCTTCCAGAGAGTGATGGATAATGTACTCCGAGGACTACTGAATAAGATATGTGTAGTGTATCTGGATGATATTTTAGTATTTGGGACATCACTCCAAGAAATCATTTGTAATCTGCGTAGTGTATTTCAGCGACTTAGAGAGTCTAATTTCAAGATCCAAATGGATAAATCAGAGTTTCTAAAACGCGAAACACCTTACTTAGGCCATATCATTACCCCCAATGGTGTAAAACCAAATCCTGATAAAATTTCTGCGATTTCAAATTACCCAATACCTAAAACTACCAAACAAATTAAATCATTTCTAGGTTTGGTAGGTTACTACCGTAAATTTATACCAGATTTTGCAAGGACAACAAAATTTCTGACCGCATGTCTGAAAAAGGGATCCAAAATTATATTAACACCTGACTATATACGGAACTTTGAACACTGTAAGACTCTTCTGACTAATGACCCTATTTTACAGTACCCTGACTTTGCTAAGGATTTTATTTTAACTACTGACGCATCGCAGTTCGCGCTAGGAGCCGTGCTATCACAGGGCCCTATAGGGACTGACCGACCAATAGCTTACGCCTCTAGAACGTTAAACAGTAGTGAGACTAATTACTCTACGATTGAGAAAGAGCTTCTAGGTATTGTGTGGGCCACCAAATACTTTAGGCCGTACCTCTTTGGGCGGAAGTTCAAGGTAGTTACGGATCATAAGCCATTACAGTGGCTCATGAACCTAAGAGAACCTAACTCGCGTCTTACTAGATGGAGACTAAAATTATCTGAATTTGATTTTACAGTTATTTATAAAAAAGGTAGTTGCAACACTAATGCTGATGCCCTGTCGCGAATCGAAATTCATAATGATGAGACGATTTCACTATTAGTTAATACATCGGAAACACCAGGCCGTCGCCATAGCTCGTCGTCAACTATAACATCACCTGAAACTATGTCAATGGAAGCTCGTGAACGTCATAGTTCATCGACTTTAACTGCACCACATATATCAGATACTGAAACCGCACATACTAGTGTCGAGAACCCAATACTTAACATTCCCGTAAGTGATGACCCATTAAATAAATTTCGCAGACAAATTATTTTAAATATAATTAATCATCCGGCAAGACCTAAACCAAAGTTAATAAAACCCTTTGACGCTTACCTTCAAGTCGTAACTGACGTACGCTTAAGTCCCAACTTTGACCAGGATATTGTAGACATAATTAAAAAGCATGTAGACCCCAAATTCTGCACTGCTATTTTAGTTCAACCTATTGACAAAATGTACGAAATTGTTCCCATAATACAAGGAGCATTTAAAAATTCTTCTATGAAATTATTTCTTGTAAAAAAGCAAATTATTAATGTATCAGAGTTTTTAAACCAACAAGATATAATACGCAAATACCACGAAGGAAAAACCAACCATCGTGGCATAAATGAAACCTACCTGGCTTTATCACAACAGTACTTTTGGCCTAAAATGAAAACCGACATATCAAAGTATATAAATGAGTGCGTAATATGCGGTTGTGCTAAATATGATCGTAATCCAATTCGCCAACAATTCAGAATAGTCCCGCCACCGAGAAAACCATTCGATATTATTCACGCTGACGTTTTAACGATAGAACAGGAAAAATATCTGACATTCATAGATTCTTTTTCTAAGTACGCCCAGGCCTATCGTATGTCAGACTGTACTGCCCCAAACATAGTAAAATCTCTTCTTAATTTCAGTACTCATCATGGTTACCCAATGACTCTAGCGACTGATCAGGGGACAGAATTCACAAATCAGGTCGTTAGCGAATTCTTACGATTACATAAAATACAGCATCACACCACTGCTGCTCATGCCCCGAACGAAAACGGCATGATAGAACGTTTCCACAACACGCTTATCGAACATTTACGATTATTAAAATTAAAATACAAAACTGAATTGGCAGTCAATTTAGTACCATATGCTCTTTTAGCCTACAATAGCTCTATTCATAGCCTAACCAAATGTCGACCCTTTGACCTTATCACCGGACATTTCGACCCACGGGACCCGACAGACGTTAATATGACGGAACGATTATTACAACAGTACGTTCAAGACCACCGGGGTAGAATGGAAACAGTATATCAACTTGTTCATGAGTCATCACTCATCGATAAAGAATCTTTAATGACGCAACGTAACAGCAGTAGGGAACCCGAAGTAGAATATTCGCAGAATCAGGAAGTTTATATACAGAATCCCGCTGCATCCCGACAAAAACTTGCTAGTCGTTTTACCCATGACAAAGTTATAGCTGACTTACCTATTCATATTTATACATCCAAGAAACGCGGACCCGTAGCTAAGACCAGACTGAAACGACCGAAGAAAAATAAAGACCCCCCATTGTTACAGGTACCTAGTGATGATAATGACGTGCCAGGCCCAAACTCAAGAGATCCGACTTAACAGCCTTGACAATGGACCTGGAATTTTACCTTATGACTTAGGAGCTACGAAAATTATATCCCATCACCATACGTTTTTACAAGACATTAACTTAACATTTATAGAAAAACAAATCTATGACTTACAGACACAATTAGTCGAAACTATGCACCTCTTATCTAACAATAGCTTGCCTTCTTTTAATACTCAAATTAAATATTTGCATAATAAATTAAATAGAATCCTGTTACAATTAGAAACTTTGCAACCCGGTAGATTCAAACGAGGCATATTTAATCCATTGGGCACTTTAATAAAATCAATTTCCGGTAATCTAGATCACGATGATGCTTTAAGATACGAAAACGTTATGAGAACCTTAAAGAAAAATGATAGGCTTATTTCTAACAAGTTAAATGAACATATTTCATTATTTAAAGAATTTACCGTACAGCAAACTCAGTTACTAAGCAATTTAACTATAAATCAGCATAAATTAGACAAAGCTCTTATGTACGTCATTAACATGACTACCTCGGATAACGAGCGAGCGTTAAGATACGCACACCTTGCACAACTCTTTGTTATTCTTAGTGATAACGTACAAGAGTTAGACGGTGAAATTAATCGGTTAGAGAATATATTCGCTTTTAGTCGTACAAGATCATTGCACCATTCTATACTAAGTGTTAAGGATTTAAAAATTATGTTAAGCAAATTACGGCACTTATATAGCCTAGATCAGATAATAGACTTAGATATCAGATATTACTATGATATAATTAGTTTAGGTTCTTATTACGTTGATAGGAAGATCGTGGTTGTCCTGAAATTCCCTATCACTCTCCCCACTACCTATAAATTATATAGACTCTGCCCTGTACCAAATAAGGAAAACAAAGTAATCCTTCCCGCCTATCCCTATGTAGCAACCAACTTGAAGGAGTTCGTGTACACAGAGGCTGAATGCCCGAAGGTAGATGCATGGCATATATGCGAGCAGAAAATAAATCATCAAATTCGCTCCGAATTAGATTGCATAGATAAATTAATCCAATTTCAAGAGATAGATGCAACGTGTCAAATCACGCCTATCTCTCTGACTAAGGAGGCTCTTTTACAGCTGGACAGCAGACATTACATCATTTCATTCCCGAAACCTACTAAAGTTCAACTATCCTGTGGACAAGAAAAGCATCAACTATTACAAGGCAGCTTCCTAGCAACTATACCCAAATCTTGCAAGATGAAATCACCCGAATTTACATTAGCAAATATCGATGACAAAGTTAATGGAATCATCGTCGAAATCACATCGTTCCCACGGATGACTAATCATACCCAGAAAAACGAGTTAAAGTACCACCTGTCTTCAATTGACTTAAATTCGTTGAATAATATACAAAGACAAATTACAATGGAGACTTCTGTCGAAACCGATTCCGAGGATTCATCGAGCATTTACCATACAACAATACCTTTGTACTTAATGATGACTGCACTGTTAAGTGCAAGTGCACTGCTTAGCGTGTATTTTATACGTCGAGGTAAGACATCGTTAACGACAAGTAATAAGGAAGTTATTGAGTTATCGGAACCAGACAGAAGAGCCGCAACTTTTGCATTAGACATAGGCAAATAGTTGCTCATCTTACGAGGGAGGTGTTATATCTGAAGATGCCCTTAGATACAACTCTAACATACAGCGCACCGTCATTCGATTTCGCCGTACTTCGATTATGCAACTCCGCTTCATCAATTAATAAAAACTGATCGCCCGCTTTCCGCGGCGCCTTTTTGTCACCTAACATCGGGACGTTAGGACATCCTAATTATAAGTTGTAGTAATTAAGTTCATTATTGTAACTCGTAATAAATCTTTTATTATATTTAATTGGTTTTTTTTGGACTCCGCCGCTGCCCATCTCGTAATTTACGTGTAAATATTAATATTTGTGATTTATTGTTAAATATTGGATTCGGTAAGTACAATTATTCGTTTTTTTTAGTATTGCGGGTGGAGTGAAAAAACTTTCTACGACCGTTTAGTTTGTGTTCGGTTATTCGTATCTAGTTTTGTTTCTCGTTACTTGTTTATTCTTATAGTAAGATCATGTCGTCTACGTATAATGATGACCCGCCCGATCGAGGTGGGAATGTATTTCCCAGAAGTGCCCTAACAAACAGGTCCCCGACCTCCGCGAGTTCTAAACGCTTATTCAGCGAAATGTCTCCGTCATACATTTCGCCCG
The DNA here is from genome assembly GCA_905163465.1 of Craniophora ligustri. Taxonomy (NCBI): domain Eukaryota; kingdom Metazoa; phylum Arthropoda; class Insecta; order Lepidoptera; family Noctuidae; genus Craniophora; species Craniophora ligustri. The sequence continues at coordinate 3,666,582 of LR990976.1, read as the reverse complement.
AAGATAGATCCAAGCGGTTACAAGTACAACCATCTTATGTCATTGATAACAATTCATCCTTATTGAATGCTAGTGACGCGAGCAATGCCGACTACTGCGAACTAGTGTCGGAGGCATATTTATCTAAAATTAACGACCTTGTCAACGATCAAGGATCCCGAATTAACGTTCAACAAGTAACAAGTCTGCCATTATGGCATGCCATGACTCAGCGTAATACGGCAATTGTATCTCTGCTCGCGATTAAATCTTCCTCTACTGAAACCAAATGAGTTCGTACGGAGCGAGAATTAAAAAAAGTAAAATTTAATGCCACAGTTAGCCCGAATAATAAGATTTCTTACGCCAGTTTTGCGCGGTCAGTTGCGTCGGGCACACGCTTGATAAGTAGCAATCGCTCCGTAAAAGTTGTGTTTAACCTACCCGCAAAATAAAAGTAATCCAAATGGATGATAACAGCGATGAGGAAGATATTGTGTTTAATAGTGAACAGTTTGCAAATAAGTGTCTAATAATTCCGCAGTGTCTCGTTGGTGTGAAACCATTTGGTTGCACTTTGGTATTATAAGCCACGGCCTTCGACTTCACTGTATCCACAAAGTAACAGTATTCCTCTAAAACCAAAAAGAATATATAAATTAGGCAGCTATAACAAAATACTACAGTTAATATTATATACTATACATATACTACAATATATATCTAATAAAAATAAATATATAATATATTATTATATTATACACTAGTTATAGGCATATTATTTACTTTTAGGCCTCATGATTGATAAAACACAATAAAAAGAATAAGAAATTCATATGTCACCAAAACAATCAAAACAATGTTAGGTACCAAAGCATTTCAAATAAAAGCATAAGTTACAATTAATTAATATTATAATACTCACTTTCAGTCCAGTTTCATCAGATATTTGTGTTCTATTAAGAACACTTTAATGCAACGCAATAATAGTCGCACTATTTATATTTGTTCTCGCACTATTGTCTATTTATATTGGCCTGCATTTTGAGAATAAATATAATACCGCTATACATTAAACCACACGTTACTAACCAAAACTACACATTAACATTAACAACTGCAACCAAACGCCAACGTTCATATCGATCACGTTAAATATTCGTAAAACTCATCTCACTACCCCACGCAAATTTAAGTCTTTACGTAGTTTTTTATCATCTACCGTACTTACTTGACGAAATGTGTGCATAAAGCGAGTAAAATCTTACAAAAAGTTTATAAGTACCGCGTGATATTCGAACTCACATCTCACTGATTCTTATATTTGTGTGCATACACTTAGCTGCTAAGTCATTTTCACTCATATTACGTTGAAATTATGAACTAGAATCACTTATTAGACGACTATAATGATGCATGAAAATAGAAGGTCGTAAGTCAAACTTGACGTCAAGCTATCGCTTTGCGAGAATGCCTATGGACTTCTGGAACCCACCGTACAAATCCTATAGACAAATTTAAACCAAAACCATATTGGCAACCTGAGTTATCACACGCTATAGCGCTTCGTAGGTTAGCACTAGGAAAGTTTAAGAAAAACCCAACCCCTGACAACCTAAGAAATTTTGAACTTCAAATGAAACAATGCACGAAAGTCATAGTTAGGGGCCGTAGCCAAAATTGGAATAAATTTTGCTCCTCTGTTGATGAACAAACTTCAGCATCAGACTTATGGAATAAGATGAGGTGGTTCAAAGGATATAAAAAGTAAAAACTTATGTACCGATCACAAAACAGAATTACTAAATTCACTTACCCCTGATTCAGTATTAAATACAGCCCCTGTGGTTAGTTCTAAGAACAACCTTATGGAAATTCATTTTACATTACAAGAGTTTGAACGTTGCTTAAAAATAAAAGATACCACTCCTGGTGACGATAATATTGCATACTCAATGATCTTCAATTTACCGATAGAAGCAAAATTGTTTTTAATCAAATTATTTAATTCAATTTTTCATTCAGGAATCATCCCAACACAATGGCGACAAATAAAAATTATAGCAATACAAAAACAAATGGATATTAGTACTGAACAAAAACTTCGTCCTTTATCTCTTATATCATGTGTGTGTAAAATTTTTCACTCCATGATAGGTCGACGTCTAGAGTGGTATGTTGAAAAAAATCAAATAATACCCAAGTACACGGTTGGATTTAGCAAAATCACAATCAAGTATTGTATAGATAGCTTGACACGCCTTATAACACAAATTCAAATGTAGCGTGTTTTCTGGATATAGATAGTGCTTATAACAATATCTTAATCGAATTATTGGTAAAAGTATTAGATAACATAAATGTAGGCAAGAAAATTTGTAATTATTTCTGGAATTTCCTAAGCGAGAGACGTTTGACTATTAAAGATGAAAACGGCCAATCTATAATAACAAGAACGACATTCATGGGACTAGCACAAGGTGACCCTATATCGCCGCTACTCTTCAACATTGTAACACACAAAATATACGGTGAGCTTAGAAATGTAGTAATTTCTCAATATGCAGATGACTTTGTGATATATATAAGCAATAAAGACCTACATCAATGTAAAAGACACATTGAAGAAGCACTCTGTTCAATCACTACATCACTTGAAGAACTATGTTTACAACTATCTGCAACGAAGTCAAAATATTGCGTATTTAGTAGAGGACACAGAAGAATTATTCCGAGTATAACTTTTAGAGGTAGTCACTTACCTGTGTCACCGTACATAAAATATCTAGGCTTCTGGCTAGATCAGTGTCTTACTTGGAGTAAACATATTAATGAAATAGCTAACAGAACTTTTAAGTTCTTAAATCTATTAAAAGTTTTATCCGGGCCCGCTTGGGGCGTTCATCAAAAACATATTAGAAGACTTTATATTTCTTTAATTAAAAACAGTGCTAAAACACAAGTGTCCAAACTGGACAAGATCCAAAACCAGGCCCTAAGAATAATTGGTGGATATATCAGAAGCACTCCTATCCATGTAATGCACAGTGAACTTGGAATACCCCCGCTTTATTTAAGGAGGCAATACCTAGCCGCAAAATTTTGTCTAAAAAGTCAATCCTGGTCTAATAAAACTACGATTCCACTGGTAAATAAACTAAACAGTCTATGTAATAACATGTACTGGCAAAGGAAGAAGAAACCCTGGATAGCAATCACTTATAATGAAACCAAGCTATATAAAGTTCACAGTACATATCCACTGCTCATGTTCCAAGAAAAGATATGGATAACATACACAGACCTAAATAATATAATTAAGATAAATTTAGATTGTATTAATAAAAGTAAAATAGAATACGAATATAACTCCCTTAAATATGATGTTATGGGGGAGTTAAATAAGAAATATGTGGGTTGGCAACTTATTTTTACCGATGGATCAAAACAGGCTAATACTGCATTTTATGTAATTTCTACGGAATATCGTGCTCTTTTTAATATTAAGAATAATTAACTATTATGTCTGCTGAACTCATTGCAATATCAGAAGCCTTATCTTTTGTATTGGAATGGAAATGGAGTAACACAGTAATATTATCTGATAGTAAAAGTGCACTACAACATGTGGCTCGATGCGGCTCTGGAACCAGAGGTGTTTCGATAGCCTATGTGATACTTAAAAAACTATCACAATTACAAGATATGGGTATGGTGGTGAGATTGCAATGGATTCCAGCTCATACTGGTATACGTGGCAACGAGGAGGTAGACAGATTAGCTAAAATAGGATGTACTCAGGGGAACAAAATAAATGTATTACCCGATTATACTGAAATTTTACCCATATTTAAAAACATTAATTATAATAAATGGAGAATACACTTTAACTCAATATCTAAAGACAAGGGAATATGGTATAAAACATTACAATCTGAGCCTCTTTGCGTGCCAAGGTTTGTGACATGTAAGATTAGTAGAAATTTAACAAGACTACTGTTGAGACTTAGATCGGGACACATTCCAACAAATAAAATTGCTCACATGTCGCGAAAAGTTAATTCGCCAAATTGTGATCTCTGCAGAGTTGAGGAGGATTTGCAACACATTTTAATGGAATGTGTTAAAAATAGTCGGGAAAGAGAATTGCTGATGAGAGATTTTAAATTAAGTAAATATGATGTAGGAATCGCACAATCAATTTTATCATGTCCAACTTCTGAATTGGCGAGAAGTCTTTGTACTTTGTTAACAGTGCTTGACTAAATTTCTTTTAAATAATTCTTAACTTTAAGTGAGAATAGAATTGTGAAGGTCACTATGGGACTGGCATATCCGACTAAGGATAAAAGCCCCTAAAAAAAAAAATAGAATAAAAAAAAAAGATTTCTTACGCGCAATCATTGAAGTTACGAACTTCAAAAACCTCAGTACCGCTTTCCCGCGCCCGCCGCTGCCATGCGTAGTTGCATATCCTACCACGGAGCGCTCAGCTGATTACGCGTCGTCGTCGGCTACAAAACAGGCGCTAATGAAAGCTATTAAACCAACTTATGATGGCTTCCAAATCGTCGGCGTTAAAAAAACCGCTAAATCCGGCGTCGCGTTACGTGTAGCGAATGAGACTCAAATAAAAAAAATGCAATCTGTCGACGCGATTAAATCGCCGGCTTGCGTCTCGAACAGCCAAAAGGCCGTAGACCTTGAATTTTAGTAAAAGACGTTCCCTCTTCTATGGAGGATGGTGCCTTTCTAACCGCGTTATTCCGCCAGAATATTTATTTAAAATTTGGGTCTCCAACAAGGTAAACACTTAAAATTTACACATTCATGATATAAGTATTTAGTTTATATGTTTCCCCAGTTACAGGAGGCCACATCATCCAAAAATATAGTGCAAACAAAAGATAATAAACTAAAAAACAATGTTAAAAAAAAATATGTTTGGAATTACAATTTAAATTATTATTATTATTTTCTGAATAGTTTTAAGAATAATTTTAAGTTTAAGTTTAAGTAATGAATATAATACAAACAATATGGTTACAATTTAAAATGTGCTGTAATCAGGGACTTGAATTTACTCCATGTGTTTCCAAAAATATCTATGTCTTTGGAGGTATTTGACATCTCATTATACGTCCGGGTTAGTCTGACTATGGGTGAATGTTTGCCAAAATTTGTCCGGCATCGGGGTGCTGTTAATAATGAGCATGGGTAACGTGGAACTCTGGAAGGCACATTGATGCAGATCTTACCTAATACATCGGGACAATCGACACCATTATTAAGCAGCTTGTAAAGGAAAGTTAAATCACAAATAGTGCGGCGCGACTCTAGGCTCAACAAGCTGAAATAACGAAGCCTATCTTCGTATGACTTTATACTGTCACAAATTCTAGCTCGAAAGGCCAAGTGGCGAACTAGTTTTCTTTGAATTTTCTCAATTCTGGCCACGTGAATCTGATATGTCGGATTCCAAACCATGCTGCAGTACTCCAATCTACTTCTGACAAAGCTATTATAAAGAGTAATGGTAGTGGAGTAATTTTTGAACTCCTTGGAACACCTTAACACGAAACCAAGTGCACGGCAAGCCGAAGTGTTGGTTTTATCAAAGTGCTCCGCAAATTTGAGCTGACTATCCAAATGCACACCCAGATCGCGGATCACTGTTAACTCAGTAAGCGTGTTACCCTCTATATAGTATACTGATTGGATGACTGTTCTTTTGCGAGTAAATTTTATTTGTGAGCATTTAGCGCAATTTAAATACATTTTATTGGCTACACACCACTGAATCAGACTATTTATGTCCGCCTGCAATAACTCGACATCAGGAGCTTGTCGAACTATGCGCAGCAGTTTTAAGTCGTCAGCAAAAAGATAGGGCGTTGAATATTGGAAAATATCTGAAATATCGTTAATAAAAATATTAAATAGTAATGGCCCCAAATTTGAGCCCTGTGGTATACCTGAAGTTGCATAAAATGGCTCCGATGCGGCCCCATCCACCACCACAGCAGATGGCCTAGCATCTAGATATGATCTACACCAACTTAAGATTGCATTAGTGATACCCAACTGCTGTAACTTGTTTAGTAATAGTTTATGACTAACCTTATCAAAAGCCTTCGAAAAATCTGTATATATCGTATCCACCTGTAATCCCTGATTTACTGCGGAGGTCAAATCAGTGGTAACGCGACTAAGTTGGTATTTGTAGATTTTTTGCTCATAAAACCATGTTGGTTGGGAGAGAAGTACTATTTGTATAGTTAAAGGCGGTTTTCTCGGTTTTATAATTATATTTATGCCTTTCAATAATGTTACAATAATTGTACTTCGTGATTTCGTTGTTCGATCGTTCTAGTAATATTCTCGAGTGTTCGATTGTAGAGGGGGTGGCGTCAGAATGACACAGCAGTTAAAGCGCCATCTGCCGGTGCAGAGCGAAACAAAGAGCAAAGCGTTATAGACTCTGCTCAGTGCCACGCGCCACACCGACAGATGGCGTTGAACATGCTGCCACCTTGAAATATTAATTTCAATAATAATTATTTACAATTAGCCAACAGATGGCGCAAAATATGCATATTAATTGAATTGAACATTTAGCACTTTTATCTATACAGTTAGAAAAATATTAATTAAACAATTAGCCAACAGCCTGGCAGAAACAAGATAACTACAATATTATTATTTTAGGTATTAGTAGTAAAATTTTAATTACAATTGGTCAACAATAGCTAGAGGACATAATATATTATTGAATCCGCGCTTGTATGTTCTTCCGCTGGCCGTCTTGATGCTGGCGACCCGCACGATACCGTCGCCGCCGGGATGCACCTGGGTGATCCTCCCCAACTGCCACTGGCAGGGAGGCAGCCGCTCTTCCTTCAGCAGCACCACCGTGCCGGCCGTCAGCTTGGGACCCTTGCAGCTGCGCCATCGCGTTCTTTGCTGCAACTGGCCGATGTAATCGCGCGACCATGCGCGCCAGAAGTGTTGCTGCAGCTGCTGTAGCTGCTGCAGATGCCCCAGCCTGTTCGCCGGTATCGTTGTGCAGTCGTAGTCTGGCAGGGCTACGGTTGGCCTGCCGATCAAAAAGTGAGCCGGCGTGAGGGCAAGGAACGGTTCGTTATCGGGTGGGAGGGGGGCTAAGGGACGTGAATTTAATACCGCCTCCACCTGCACAGATACCGTTGAAAATTCCTCGTAAGTGAGGAGGCTTACACCCAAGATTCTTTTGAGGTGGTATTTACAGCTGCTTCATGTAATCCGCCCATATGTGGGCTATACGGTGGGTTGAATTTCCACAATATGCCTTGGTTGGCACAAAAAGAAGTCAGCACCTCAGACTCAGCTAAAAATTGATTAAGTTCAATTAGATTGTTATTGGCTCCCTGAAATGTCGAACCATTATCGCTAACTATTTGATGCGGTATACCTCGCCGCGAAATGTACCTCCTTAGAGTCGCTAAAAAGGAGTCAGTTTCAAGACTTGATACCAACTCTATATGTACCGCCCTCGTTGCAAAACAAACAAAGATAGCGACATATGCCTTATATGTTTTGTAACCGCGTCCTCGCCTATCTCGTAAAAGGAATGGACCTGCATAATCGAGGCACGTTGAAAAAAAGGGAGGTGCTGGGTTCAGTAATACTACCTGTCAAGCGCTGTGCTTTGTTTTTACAGTTGTTGATGAATCTTAGTATAAATGAAAGAATTCGAAATAATTTGGTATCACTTGACCATCTCGAGATAATATTTTGTATGAAATCGTTCTCAGTGTTATCTACTTGTATTGTTACAAATTGTTTTAAACTTTCTTAACTCGGGGACTGGGACTGGGCTCATATTACAATTGTAGTGTGGCCACTCTTGTGCATGTTTAGAGAGCCACGCTGGCCCACATCACCAAAGCGTACAAGAAGCAAGCGTATCAGCAGGCATACCTCTTGATAGCATATCAGCTGGATTATCCTTAGTTGATACCCAGTTCCAGTCCTCGCTTTTCGTAAGTGTCTGTATCTGTGAAACTCGGTTAGAAACAAAGGTATTTAAGCTATGAGGTCGCGTGCTAATCCATGCTAAAGCAACTGTAGAATCTGACCAGTATTTTACAGAATAAACTTGACATTTTATAGCTGATTTTACTTTGAGCATAGTGTTTGCTAGCAGAAGTGCCGAGCATAATTCTAATCTTGGAATAGTTTGTGTTTTAAGCGGTGCAACTCTTGATTTAGCAAATATTAATTTCACTGAAACATTGCCATGCGCGTCGATGGTGCAAGCATATACAGCTGCACCATAAGCACTGTTCGAGCTGTCACAAAACCCATGCACTTCTAAATGTAAATTGTTATCAATAGTAAAGCGTCGTGGAATGCGTATCGCGTTTAAATGTGTTAGTCGGTTGTAAAACTTTGCCCATTTATTTAACAACTCCGGGGAGACCTTGTCATCCCATCCAGATTTGTCAAGCCATAAACTTTGTATAAAACATTTGCCAGTAATCAAAACAGGTCCTATAGGACCTAGCGGATCAAAAATACTAGAAATTTTAGACAATAACTTTCATTTAGTCACTGGATGTGACACATTCATATTCATATTCATATTCATTTATCACACCGGGTGTATGTTAACAGAGTCATGTAAATTATCATCTGAACTAACCCACTCTAAACCTAATATTTGATGTGTGTTATCCCCAAATTGTATGCATTGTGCTGAACTGTTAGACTTGTATATTCCTGTGTCAGAAGTTAATTGGATAAATTTACCTTGTATTGTATATTATTACCTCTATTGAATTTGATTTCCATTTACGGAGATTAAACTGAGCGCATTTCAAGATTCGATGAATCTCTAAGGCCACCTCGGCTACCTGTTTCTCGTCGTTACCGCCGAATATTAAGTCGTCGGCATAAAAACTCGTAGCAATCGCATCCGCCGCCGCTGCAGTCGTGGGCGATACTGCGGACTGTGCTTGTATTTCTCTGTAAGTCGCATGAGATAATTCTAATAAACACCGAGTGGCAATGTGTGGGGCTGATTTTAGTCCAAAACTGAGAGTCGTTAATTCGTATGTTTTGTTGTTCCAAATAAATAAATTTAAATAAATTTAAATTTAAATTTTGAGGGTTTGTGACGGCTCGTCGCGCCATAAAATATATTGCAGATGCCGCTGCTCGGGTGATATAATTATATTGCAAAACATTTTTTCGATATCTGCATTAATTACTGTCGCCACACGACACCAACGCCATCTAGCGAGCGCCGGAGGAGGCGTTTTGACGGCGCGATGACAAGCGTAAATCGATTTGTGTAGACGGCGATAGAACTTTAAAATTTTCAACGGCACACGTTCGTCCTCTTTTTGTAACACTAATTGATTAAACGACTTTATATAAACGAATATTCTGGAGTTCATTCGAAGATCCCCGTTCCTGAAAATTGGTCCATCGAACCGGATAATACTTACGAAGAAACAAGTAACAGCGACTTCGAGTGGAATTCATCTTCATCAGCTCAACGGTCAGGTCTTTGATCCCGTCTACTCCCTTCCTATTCGATCAGTGTTTAAAACCGTGAATTTGTGTATTCCAGAAACTAGTGTATATACGCTGGGCCCGACGTCCGTGGTCAAGTGATTCCCGGGACATAAACCGTGAGTACTTTACCTGTTCTTGAACGTAGGTCTTTAAGATGGGTGGTGATGATAAATTAGCTGCGCCTTCCATTAGTCATTCAGTATCTCCCACTAGGAAACATTCAAATGACCTCTTTGACCTCAAAAAGCTACGAGGTAACTTAAAATGCCGTTTGACTCAATTTAAAAAGTATTTAGACAGTTTTGAGGATAGTAGCCCTTCTTCGTTACAAATTAAACAGATAAAGTTTAGAATGCAGGCTGCTACAGACCATTTCAAGAAGTTCAATGAGATTGAAAGTCAAATTGAAACTGCTTAGCTCTGAATCAGAATGTTTAACTAATCTTGAATATGTAGAAGCCTTTGAAGGTTTATATTTTAGCATTTTAGCCATTGCTGAGAATTTTGTTGAAAGTGGGTCCACTGGTGACAGTTCAAATATGAAATCTAATAGTCGTGTCTCTCGTGTTAGTTTGAAACTTCCTGAAATAAAACTGCCTACCTTCGATGGGTCGTTTGACCATTGGTTAGAATATTGAAATACCTATGTTACAATGATCCACGAACGTACTGATTTGGATGACATTCAGAAATTTCATTACTTGCGTTGTTCACTCACCGGTAGTGCTTCACAAGTTATTAGCGCTTTAGAATTCACATCTATTAATTACAAACATGCATGGGATTTATTAGAAAATCGTTATCATAATGCTAGGCTTCTGGTACACAACCACCTCAAATCTTTATTCTCTATTCCACAATTAAAACAAGAATCACATATACAAATACGGAAATTGATTGATACAGTTTTGAGAAACTTACGAGCCCTTAAAACTTTAGATGAACCCACAGATTCTTGGGATACCATAATTATCTACTTAATTACAACCAAATTAGATTCATCTACTGAGCGCGACTGGGAGAAACATAAAGGTAATATTCTTTCCAGTCCCAGTCACAAATTAAAATTAGAAGATTTGTTAACATTCCTAAGAAATAAAGGGGATATGTTAGATATGATAAATGCAAGTCATACTAAGTCACCGATCAAACCTACCGTCGTCAATGAATCTAAAGGTTCTCAAAACAGAAATAATGTACAGCTGCATAGCTATGTAACTGCAGGCACAAGGTCCAAAGGCAAATTGTCTAGCCAGAATAATAATAAACGTATCACTAGTAATTGTCCGTCATGTAGTAGTAGTCATGCACTGTATATGTGTTATAAGTTTTTAAACCTATCTGTGGGGGATAGAGTAAAGTTTGTTGATGAGAAACGTTTATGCCGTAACTGTTTACGCGCAGGGCATTTGCCTGCAGAATGTTTATTCGGACCTTGCAAGCAATGTAATGCGAAACATAATACTTTACTTCATCTAACCAGTTTAAACGATAACAGTGGTGAGTGTGTGCGTAACGAACGCACAGCTGATTATAATACGTCATCTGGCGGCGTGTCTACAATGATGCATTCCTTAGCTATAGATGTGTGCGACCCGTTAGACTCGGAAGATAGTTCAGTACGTCATCCGATATTGCAACCGGTTTTGTTATGCACCGCCTTATTAGAAATGATAGATAAGGATAAACGTGTGCATATAGCCCGAGCGCTGTTAGACAATGGCAGCCAACACAGTTTTATATCTATGAAACTTAGAAAACAATTAAATACGCCTTTTTTACAGTCCACATACGTATTTCAGGTGTCTCTCATTCTGTTACGCAGAGTAATGAGTCATGCGAAATTACCTTACGCTCTAAATTAAACGAATATAACAGAATGGTTCAATGTTTTGTCTTGAAGCGCATAACGTCCAGTTTGCCCTCGATGAAAATAGATACCGTATCTTATACGTATTCCAAATAATATCCAGCTTGCAGATCCCACCTATTACATCCCATCAGAAATCGATTTATTGATTGGTGCGGATCTGTTCTGGGAAATTATATGTGATGATAGAATTCGATTAAGTAACGGTCCATACCTGCAAAACTCAAAGTTTGGCTGGTTATTGTCCGGTCCTTTATATACTAAAAGTATAAGTGTAAATAATTTTATGCAAGTTCATTGTAACTTTAACCAATCATTAGACGAACAACATAAACGATTTTGGGAGATAGAAAACGTATCATCTCCAAGTAATGTTCTCACATACGATGAGCGAGTGTGTGAGGACTTATTTATTAAAACTACAACGCGGGACCAGAGTGGTCGATTCTCTGTGCGTATCCCATTGAAAGAATCACCTGAAATATTAGGTGATTCGTACAATTTAGCCAAAAATAGGTTTCTCTCGCTTGAACGTAGACTTGAACGTTCACCCGAGTATAAACAAATGTATTGTGATTTCATGAGCGAATACGAAGCTCTGGGTCACATGAGTCGTATACATACATTTGATAAACCATACTATTTCCTGCCACATCATGGTGTGTTTAAGGAAAGTAGTACGACAACGAAACTACTAGTGGTGTTTGATGTGAGTGCCGTTACTTCATCCACGAAATCGTTAAACGAAATTCAGTTACCAGGTCCAGCTTTGCAAAATGACATTTTTTCTATTCTTTTACGATTTCGGCAATATAAATACGTTGCATGCGCCGACGTAGAAAAAATGTTTCGGCAAGTTTTGATCCAATTGGATCAACGGTCATTGCAGCTGATACTCTGGAGACACAAACCAACAGATCCTTTACAAGTGTACCAACTAAATACTGTGACATACGGGACGGCATCGGCGCCATACCTCAGTATGCGCTGTATACGCCAACTTGCTTTAGAGTGTAAGGATGAAGTAATTGCGCGCATTATCACCGAAGACATATTTGTAATTGATTTAATTACAGGCAGTGATGATTATCAACACTTATTAAACGTATGTGAAAATTCAGCGAAGGTTTTACAGTCGGGATGTTTCTCACTTCGAAAGTGGACATTCAACGCTGACGTCACTAATAGTGCGTCTAAGCATTTGTTTGTAGGTGAGCACACCCAAAAAAAAACGCTGGGTATGGGTTGGCAAAATAGTAGTGATGAATTATATTACACTACTAAAATCAGTGATTATTCGAATGCGTCAAAGTTAACTAAACGTGTAATGTTATCTATTATTTCCCAAATTTATGATCCTCTCGGTTTACTCTCGCCTGCAGTAATAATGGCAAAAATATTATTGCAAAGGCTATGGCTGAGTAAACTAGACTGGGACACGCCAGTGTCACCTGATATCACTGCCGCCTGGAATATATTTTTTGGGACATTGAAATATTTAGATAATTTAAATATTCCCCGTTATGTCATGAATAGTAATGTGCAACACAAAGAATTACACATATTTACCGACGCATCACAAAATGCTTACGGTGCATGTGCTTACATACGTTCATATCCCTTTCAGAACGACAAAAAATATTTTAAAATTGAATTATTTTGCTACTTAATTTTAAACCTTTGTGACCTATAGTATATCAAAAAAATTATAAAAATAATCCCCCCTTTACCTAAACCGCTAGTGCCCCCCCGCACGCACGTGCGTTGTCGTTTTTAATTGTGCTAACGCACGAACATTCGTTGCGACCTTAGGTTGAAATTAAACTACAATTTTAGGTTTTGTACTTATATATTTATTAATGGCACAACATTTAGAGATCAATCACTTATTCATATTCAATCAACAGAAACAATTGTTATCAAAATAACATAAAAACAGTAAGAAAACTCAATACTACAAAATTCACTTACTATGGTATGCTAAGAAACAATTTTGGTTTCTTAAGATACACAAATACACATCGCATTTAGAACAGCGTATCTTTGTGGTGGAGGAGCAGCTTTCTAGCCTACATTTCCTGCCTCTTGACAAATCATCAAAGATCGGTAAGTGGCCAACTTGATCAAAACGTTTATCAAAGGACGGCGGTACCGCTGGTCTATACCTCTTGTAAGGTCCCTCACTAGATGAAGAAGGCTGTTCGGTTTCATAGGAGATAACTTTAGTGCTGTTCATTAGAGCGTCAGCTAGATCTACTCTGAACCATAGCAAATCCTTAGCCTTGATTCTTTTTGACTCGCAGTCAATCTTATATTGCCTCCAAGCATTGACAACTGCAAGGTCTAAAAAATTAATAATAACTTTTACAGTCCATTTTTTCGTCTTCTGGTATGTCCTATAATATTCTATTAGCTGGTCTAGTACATCGACTCCGCCCATATTTTTATTGTAATTCAAAACCACACGTGGAGCCGTCACTTGAACGTAGCACTTTTGCTTCTTATCCCATCTAGGTATAGATGATGTGTGATTCCCACCAGTGCAATTCGATGCCATCAATACACCTTTATTATCCTTCCATTTAATGAGAGCGACTTCATTGGAAGTAAATTGTACTATATCTCCACGTTTCATCGCTCTGTCTTGTTTTAGGTCTAACTTTTTGTGATCTGGAACACGGTTTAACATAATCGTTCCGGTACCATGCAACTGCATCTCTTTGAGACGATCTAAAAGTGCTATTGTATTAAAGTAGCGATCAAAATATAAACAGCTGTTAGGAGGGACGTTCTTTGCCAAACCCAGGATGACTGCAGGTCCTTCACCAAGGGATCTGTCAGTAAAAGCGGGATTGTTAGGATAGTATATCTCAAAGTCTAACATTAACCCATCACTGGTAGTGAGTACATAGTTTTTGAGTCCAAGTGGCCTAGGTTTATTTTTAACCAAAATGCGTAGTTTGCATTTACCTGTGAATGGAATAATCTGCTCATCTATAGAGTAGGTTCCAGGTACTCTTTCGATCAACGCGCAAGCATTTTTAACAGCATCAAGCATCGGCTGTATTTTCCACAATGGGTTAGTATTTCCTGCAGGCGGCTCATCTGAGTCAACGACATGCATGTTATTTCTTAATTGAAAGAAACGGTCTCGTGGCATTTGATCAGCAACTAATTCTAATCTCATTCCAGCACGCCAATACATATTAATGCGTGGATAAGGTATGCATCCCATCACCAGGAATACACCAAACAATTTCCGTATCTCTCGACTTGATGTGTTTAGTATGGATCCAGTTTTCCGTTGAAAATACAAATTAGTGCAAGTAGCTAAATTGTCAAAGAAAGTGTCATCAAAATACCTCTGGAAATACTGCAATGGTGTCTTCACTTCTATAGCTTCAGGACGAGGAGGATAATCATGAGGCTTATCAGTGAAATCGGTAACTCTCCAAATTCTTGGTCTACTTTGTGATCCACGGCGGCTGTTGTTTCCAGTTGTGGTGTTGGGATGGGCAGGCGGTATGTTCTCCCGATTACCACGACTTAGCTCGGCTAATGGGACGTTCATGTTGGAGTCATCGTCACTGACATGGTCGCTAGGCGGATTTTCTGCTGGTAGGCTTTCATCCAACAGTCGAGGTACGTGAACCGCTGGTTCTGTTTCCTCTTCCGATATTTCCAAGTCTGACTAGCAGCCATCACCAAGAATTTTTTCTAAAAATTCATCATTTAAAGGTCGTCCTGGAGACAAAAGTACAACTGTTAATTGTATGAAAGATAATACTCAATAGTACAATTGAGAACGGAAACGCATAATCGTGCGTTCAAACTTTGCGGACATGGAATGGTGTCTAATATTTCTGTAATCACATAAATACTATCTCAATTCCATTGCTACATATTTATACAAATTATATATAAACAATAGAAATAGAATAAGAAACATTGTGGTCTTGTTTTTCAAGAAAGGAGACAAATCCTTACTGAAAAACTACAGGCCCATCTCGCTTCTGAGCCACGTCTATAAGCTGTTTTCGAGGGTAGTCTCAAATCGTCTAGCAAGAAGACTTGACGAGTTTCAACCTCCGGAGCAGGCTGGGTTCCGAAGGGGTTACGGGACCATAGACCACATCAACACAGTGAGGCAGATTATACAGAAGACCGAAGAGTATAACCAGCCCCTGTCTTGCTTTCGTGGACTATGAGAAAGCCTTTGACTCAATCGAAACCTGGGCTGTTCTGGAGGGCCTGCAGCGATGCCAAGTTGACTGTCGGTATGTCGAAGTGATGAGGTGTCTATATAACGCCGCGTTTATGTCAGTCCAAGTACAGAACCAGCAAACTAGACATATCCCGCTACGCAGGGGAGTGAGACAGGGGGATGTCATATCCCCGAAACTGTTCACTAACGCCCTAGAGGATATGTTTAAGACGCTAAACTGGAAAGGAATGGGCATAAACGTAAACGGCGAATACATCTCACACCTAAGATTTGCCGACGATATTGTCCTCATGTCGGAGTCGCTGCAGGATCTCGAGCGGATGCTGACTGACCTAGATGACGCCTCTCGACGTATTGGTCTTGGGATGAACATAGAAAAAACCAAGGTTATGTTCAACAGCCTAGTTACCCCGAGACCAGTCGTTGTAAATGGTGTATCTCTCGAAGTTGTTCAGGAATACGTGTACCTTGGGCAAATTGTGCAACTGGGTAGAAACAACTTCGAGAGGGAAGCCGACAGGAGGATTCAGCTGGGATGGGCAGCATTCGGTCAACTTCGTCAGGTCTTCTCGTCACCCATACCACAGTGCCTTAAGACGAAAGTCTTCGATGCGTGCGTCCTACCCGTTATGACCTACGGAGCCGAAACGTGGACACTCACGGTATGACTGGTCCACAAGTTTAAAGTCGCTCAGCGAGCTATGGAGAGAGCTATGCTCGGAGTTTCTCTGAGGGATAAAATCCGGAACGAAGTTATCCGCCAGAGGACCAAAGTTACCGACATAGCTCAGAGGATTAGCAAGCTGAAGTGGCAATGGGCCGGTCACATCTCTCGGAGAACCGACAACCGTTGGAGCAAACGAGTTCTTGAGTGGAGACTGCGTCTCGGCAAACGTAGTGTAGGACGGCCGCCGGCCAGGTGGAGCGACGACTTGCGCAAGATAGCTGGCAGTGACTGGAGGAAAAGAGCCGAAGATATTGGCAAGAGAAGTGTTTGTGCAAGCGCAATCTTGGTGGCAGTAGGGAGAAAGTTACGTAATCGTCTCAAAGAAGCTGCTGACGCAAATAACCGACGACTGGTTTCTTGAAGTTGTGGTTATTATTGGCAGCTCACGAATGGTTTCCAAGATCGATTGGTTTAGGAGAGAAGATGGGAGAACTTGGGAAGAACAAGAACTTGGGAATTTTTTCCCAAAAATTCCCAAGTTCCAGACCTTGTCACTAACAGGTATTTGGACACCATCAAAGATGACGTGTGGGAGGTTAAACCAATCGATCTTGGAAACCATTCGTGAGCTGCCAATAATAATGAGTTGGGATTTGGTTGGATTAATTTGAAGGCCAAAGGACCTGCTCCAGTTAGATATCTCAGCAAGGTCAACGTTTATGTTACCGACGGCCTCTGTCAACTGTTCTAGTGGAGCTTGCGAATATATTTGTAGATCATCTGCATAAAGGTGGTAGGATGAAAGTAATTGGTTGGAGATAGAATTAATAAATATTGCGAAAAGTAACGGGGATAAAACGCCACCCTGAGGTACACCGGCTGTTGTATTACACCACAAAGAGTATGTATCTTCGATACGAATACGCTGCCGGCGACCAGTCAGGTAACTACGAAACCAATCAATTACTGTTGGAGATATGTTAAGAGAGCATAGTACGCCAAGTAAAATGTCAAAGTCAACGGTATTAAAAGCATTACTAAAATCTAGCAGTGCAAGTACCGTTAACTTGCCACTTTCCATGCCTAAACGTATATCATCCGTAATATTAACTAGTGCAGAGACAGTACTATGACCAGGACGAAAACCGGATTGGAAGGAGTTGAGAAGTCTATTCTTACAGAGGAATGAACTTAGTTGATTGTGAATAAGACGTTCTAGGACTTTGGATAGGAATGGTAGTATAGAGATAGGACGGTATTCAGAAAAAGAAACGGGATTGGGTTTTTTGGGTAAAGGAGTAATCTGGGCGTCTTTCCAGGCATTGGGAAAAACACCACTAGTTAGGGAATGATTCAGGATGTGACATAATACAGGAAGGATTTCATCAAGTATGGGAAGGATCATATTACGGCTGACTGTGTCGCTACCAACTGCGTTGGAAGTTATGGATAAAATGCTTCTTTTAACATCACAAGCAGTTAAATGACTAAAGACGAAAGAGGAATAATCGGGGATCGGGAGTCTAGAAAGATAATGTAAAGTATTTGTTTTAGCTGTCCTATCAATATTAGACGAAGCAGAGAAATGTTGGTTTAGTGAATTGATATCAAAATTTTTAGGAATTGTATCTGACCGCGACTTCCCGATTCCCATTGATCTTAGGAATTTCCAAACTTTTGCTGGATCTCCATTTTCAACAGAAGTATGGATGAAGTGGCGTTGAGCATTCCTACACACCTTGTTGCATTGATTTCTAATACCCACATATTTATCCCAATTCGTCTGGCTAGGTATAATGTTATATTTAGATTTAGCTGCCACTTTTCTAGCCATAACAGATTTTATGTCGTCAGTAAGCCACGGTGACGGCAGGTGCTTAAACTTGACTGGTCTGACTGGAGCGTGGACGTCATAAATATCAATCAGGTTTTTGATAAATATCGCCAATTTTTCATCTACTGACTCAGAACTCATTAGAGATGTCCAATCAATGTTACCAGCAGACTCTTTAAGGTTTTCAATATTCATACCACCAAAATTACGTTGCAAAAGAATTCTTGACTTTGCCTTAGGAGGACGTACTTTATACGAAAGGAATATTAAATCGTGATATGAAAAAGCATCGGCCATGATTTGTCCGTGCTTAGCCACATGATCACAAGAAGAAACAAACATTAGATCAAGAAGTGATGGGGCAGAGTTGGGAAAATGGTGAGTCGCGTTTAGCGGTAGAATAGACAAATTAGAAGATTCTATAATAGAATGAAGAGAAGAAGATCGGGAATCGTTTTTAAGAAGACATGTGTTGAAGTCTCCCATGAGAATAGTGTGACTGTAAGATGCAACAAGGTTTTCCAAAATCTGTTCTAAAGAGGAAAAATAATCTATACGTAAGGAAGGACAATAATAAACCCCAAGAAGAATTTTTGTGTGGTGTAGCTCAACTTCTAAGAAAAGAGGTTGTGCAGAAGCACTGACAATAGTATAAGCAATATGTGATCGGAGATATATTGCAACACCACCACCGCCGCAACTGGTGCGATCGTTTCTTATTATTTTAAAACCTGGTAAAGAGTAAAGAGTAGAAGGAAGAGAGGGTTTCAGCCATGATTCAGAAATTAGAATAGCATGAATATTCTTACAGTCAAAGGTTGCCAGCATATCGGGGAAATGGGCCGGAACGCTCTGGGCATTGATGTGAACAACATTGAAATTCTTAGGCACATCAGAAAACTGCGCCACAAGCATGTCTGCAAGTGAAGGGATGCTAATGAAGCTGTCATCACTGCTACTTGCCGAGAAAAAGGCATCAGAATCACTGTGATCTGACATAGACATTGAAAATATTATAAATAAATACTATATTAATAAATACTAAATACGAATAAACAGAAATTAAATAAATAAATAAAAAGCTCACCAAGTCCACCTGCCGGCTGTGTTGCTGGTAAAACTTATTTAGAATAACAAAGGTTTAAGACATTTTTTTTTTTTTTATACAGAGATGATTTACTACGCAGTATCGTAGTCCGGACAGTACGTTTCGTCTAAAGAGAGAAACGGAACGTGCAAACATTGACACTTGTCACTCCATCAATAAAATGACAGAATGACAAATGTCAATGTCACTATGGCAGTGCTAGAAAAAGAGTTTGATATTATTAACTAGTTATTATTTATTAAAAAAAAAAAAAAAATTACCTACCCATATATAATAATGTGAAGAGTGGGTATATTCGGTAGCAAATTCTTTCATACTATCCGAAAATATACGTACTATCCGGAATCCGTCTACACACAGATCACTAAACTAGAAACACTTCACTTTCTGTTGATGGCCGAACGCTCGCGCTTCGGCCTATTTGAGGTGGGCTTCGCCGACGGGACAGCGGCAGTAGATCCAGCGACATCCTTCTGCTGCACGCCCTCTAAGTCCGCAAGAGACATGATACGGTGCCTCCTGCCGTCCTGCCCGACAACATAGACATAACCATCCCTGGTCCAGCACTTAGTTAAACCATACCTTTGCCGTGCAGCTATAAAGAGGTCATGGCGCGCCTTGGTTAAAAATTCGGAGACAGTTATGCCTGAACCCTTTAATTTAATTTGACCTTTTCGAACCAGATCTTGTCTCTCACTGTAGATCAGTGATAGGCCGAGTTCTCTGGGACGCTGCAGATCTTCCCATGCGATGACAACGTCTTATATCCGCTACAGTGAAACCACTCATCTTCATTCGGTCCTGTATGACTTTTGCTGTATCTTCATCTTTGGACTCGGATACGCCATGCAGCAACAGTATTTTCCTTCGGCTCCGCATCTCCATACTGTCCATACTTTGAGCAAGGAGCTCAACTTGCTGCTGCAGGCTGCTAAGTGCTTGAGTGATGAAGACCTTGAACGCAGCAAAGTCCGAAGCCAAGCTTGTGGAGCTGGATGCAGATGCCGCAGGTGCCTTTTGCAGCTGTGCCTCAAAATCCGACATCCGGGTGTGGAACGTTTCCATCAGCTGTGAGAGTGATGTGTGCATAGCATCCATTGCAGAAAAAGTGATGAAGTGATAGTGAAGTTAAGAAAGATAGGAAAAACACTTTACCAGCAGGTAGCCTTCTTTAACTTATAATGTTAAACATATATTATTTACTATTAAAGTATTTTTAATAATTAAATTGAATTTATTTCGTAGAGCACTTTTAAATTGATGTGACTTGTTGCAACTACCCTCGAAAAGATTCTATTTGATTCTTCTTTCTTGAGCTTGTTTTCAACTGTCATCGGTGAGGCGGTGCGTGCGGGCGACGTTCTGCGCGGCGGCGCAGTCGGAGGAACTGGTGACTCGATGCGTGTGGCGGGGCGGAGTGTAGGCGTTTCATCTATCACTTCGGTCACGTGGGGCTTGTCGGTAAGCACAGGCACGTGTGGTTGAGACTCGTTCAACCAGTTGCCCACCCTCCGCGTGGTGTCTTGCTCAGACAACACTGTATCGGCGTCACTGTCTTCGGTGTCCTCTTCTATCTCTGCTTCCAACGTCGCTACGCGGGCCGAGGCGAGTTTCACTTGCAGTTCTATCATTTCTTCCTTAGCTCTGGCGAGACGCAGCTTCTTGGATTCTCTCTTGGACTTCGTGGACTTGGTCTTCTTGGTTGTGGCTTCGGTGGCTGAAGTAGTGGCGGTTGTACCCGTGATGTCGGTCTCGGTCGAGGTGGTACACGTGACTTCGGATTCTGTGGTGGCGGCGGGAGGCGGGTCTTGGACTGGCGCGTCTTCGAGTGGTCTTGATTCTATGGCTTCCCGGGCCACAGGCGCACATGCGCGGCTGCTCGTAGATCGTGTCACAGGCATCTTGAGACTTGATATCTTCAATATTCAACGACGATTCTTCTATAATTGTTCTTCTGGTTGTCGTGTTGAATGTTCTATGAGGTATCTTCTGAAGTGAATTTTCTTTCTTCCCACAACAAAGCTTCTAATCCGGCTCGAAGGACCATTCAATGTGCTGGACGCACACTGCTATTGCTGGGATTGTTGGCTTTGCAATAAAACATCAATAATTCAACTGAAGAAAACACCCGAGAGAGTTCTGCTTGTTCCCATACCAAATAGTCTTCATGTTTTCAGAGCGTGTGTTCAGTACGAAGCGCCGAGAGAGAATGCGCCGTGCGCGGTTTTTTTTTTTTTTTGAATGGCATTCATTGTTAGCTCGAGGGAGCTTTTACAATGTAACCGGACTTTTTTGGCGAAGCACCAGACAGTGCCTCCAGCCAAGGCTTAACTTAGAATTTAAGCAACAGCAGCTAAGGGCGCCCCCGAATGGGGCTCGGACCTCGGCTTAGGGCGTTGCTGAGAGGACAGCTAGGGACGGCTGGATCATGGATTTGATTATTTAGGGGCGAATTTAAAGCTACAGGCTCGGCGCGGGCCGGCTCGAGCAAGGGACGGGAGGGAACGTTTACTGGACGTCGCGACGGGCCTCGCCGGCGAGGACGATATTTAGGTAGACGTGTGTGGAGTGTGAGAGTGCTGGTCTCGGGATTTGACTCTTGGAGAAGAGTGGTTTCGTCGTCTGGATAAGAGAGGACGTGTCTGGGGCGGCGTACCGAACTGATCGCGGAGGGCCTATAGTCGGTGCACTGGACTAACAAGGGATTCGGGTGATGGGGGACGCGATCGAAGTATCGTTTCGAAGCACGTTTTAGGTACTGCTTGATGGTGGGCAGTTTTAAGTCTACATGAAGCTGCTTATTGCGCACGAACCACGGGGCATCCGTGGCCTTACGCATGAAGCGGTTCTGTATGACTTGCATACGATTTATGCTGGGACCGTCGACGTGTGCGAATACGATACTCGAGTAGGTCATGATGGGGCGGATGCACATCGAGTAGATTCTCACCTTACACCTAAGGGACAATTTACTCCGTGCATTGAGGATAGAGTGCAGACGACCGAGAGCGAAGGTGGCGCGTCCGCGCACCGACCTTATGTACTCACGGAACGTAAGTTTCCTGTCTAGTATTACGCCCAGGTATTTGGCTTGCTTTTCCCATGGGATTTGCTTGCCGAATAGGGAAATCGGAGGAACTGGGGTGGAGAAATAATTCTCTTTCTTGCGGTGAAAGAGGACAGCTGCGCTCTTGGTGGGATTCACCTCAATCCTCCATTTCCTAAACCACTCGCCGAGGGCGGTGACTGAGGATTGGAGGATTTTGGCGATGTGAACCGGACCAGTGCCGGTATAATATATAGCCGTGTCGTCGGCGAAAAGAGCTAATCGTGTTTTGCCTTTTTTAGGGATATCGCTAGTGTATAGCGTGAAGAGGAGGGGTGATAACACTGAGCCTTGAGGGACTCCGGCGCTTATCGGGTGAGGAGACGACATGGCGCCGCCTTCAATACGATAGCGAAAGCTACGGTTCGATAAGAAGTCCCGAATGATAAGCACGAGACGGTCTGGCACGTTGAGGATGTACAGCTTGTATATTAAGCCGTTGTGCCAAACTTTATCGAAAGCTTTCGCTACGTCGAAGAATAGCATGCCCGTCATACAACCGCGCTGGAATCCAGCACTGATGTGTTCGACGATGCGATGCACTTGTTGTGGGCAAGAATGTTTGGTGCGGAAACCAAACTGCTCGTCTGGGAGAAGATGATTAGATTCGGCAAAATCCTTAAGTCGGGAGTAGATAAGCCTTTCGTAGATCTTCCCAAGTACGTTGAGAAGACTAATGGGGCGATAGCTGGTAGGCTCGGAGCGGGGTTTGCCCGGTTTGTGGATACCGATGACGGTAGCGCATTTCCAGGTTTGCGGGAAGATGTTGTTGCTTAATGCCGCATTGAAGATGCTGGTCATTAGCATGATGAGCTGAGTGGGGAATAGTTTGACCACCTTATTGGTGATACCATCTGATCCGGGGGCTTTCCTGGGGCGTAATTTTTTGACGATTGACTGGACTTCCTCGGGGGTGGCGGGGGGGACAGGGTCGTCGACTTGAGTTTGGGTGCCTACTGGGGTTAGTGGAGGAGGGGGTGGGAGAGCGACTCTTCGTTCGACCTCGGCGTTCACCTTGTCGAGGTGAGCCTGGTCGACCGGTTGAGTGCTGGGGGAGCATTGAGCCTCTAGACTGTCGGCTAGGCATTCGGTCTTTTCATCATCCTCAAAGGCGATTTAGTGGGGGCATAGCGGACACGTGTTCGGTCTTCAGCTTCCGAGCGAGTTGCCAGAAGGCCAGGTGAGTCGGCTCCAGGTCGCTCAACATATTGTCCCAGCGAGATTCGCGTACTTCACAAATGCGTTTCTTTACAGCACGCTGTAAATTGCGCATGTGAGCACGGTTCGCCTCACAAGGAAAGTTGTCGTACGCTCTGATTGCCGCGTTCTTCTCTGTCATCAATTCACGCACGTCGTCCGGAAGTTTCCAACGGAGGTCGTCCTCCGCAGGAACCCGCCGTGAACAATCGTTCACTACGGACTGTACGTGACTGGTGAGAGAGTCGATAGCACCTATCGCGTCGGAGGCCGAAGCGATCATGTCGGGAATGGCGTCCAGGTGCGCGGAGGAGGTGGTTGACTTGAGGCATTCCTCAAGTTTCCTCCAGTCCGTGATCACCTTTGTCGGAGCGGTTTGACCTGGGTCATCGGCGGGGGAACCTACACGGGGGCCTAAGTCTAGGATGACAGGTCGATGGTCGGAGTCTAGTTCGTGGAGCGTCTCAAGGGAGCGTAAACGTAAGTTCACGTTCTTGAAGAGGGCCACGTCTAGTATATCCGGGCGATGGTCTGGGTTGTGAGGATAGTGGGTGGGTGCCATGGGAGCTATGATGTCGAAATTGAGCAAGGTGCTCAAAGTATCTAGCTCTCTGCCTCTCGGGTTGTTAGAGTGGCAGTTCCATGCGATGTTCTTGGCGTTGAGGTCACCCGCTATGATAACGGAGTTCCCCAAGCCAAGGAGCGTTTCGAGGTCGGATCTCAAAGAAGTAGTGGTGGAGGAGGGGGGGATATAGGTGGATACCACCGTAATTGGTTGATGACCGGTCATGCCTATTCGACATATAGAGGTCTCTATATGCTGAAGTGAGGGGGGATCTATGGGGATGCAGTACAAGGATCTTTTGTAGTAAATGAGGGTGCCTCCTTTGCCAGAGTTAGTCCTGTCGTTGCGCACTATTTTGTAGTTTGCAATTCCAGGGTTCCTCTTGGAGGGTTTTAGAAATGTCTCTTGTACTAGGAATATGTCAATTTGATGGTCGCGTAGAAAGGCGGCGATCTCATCTCGTTGACCGAAAATGCCATTGGCATTGAAGAAGCCTATTTTTAGGGATCTGGGTTTAGTGCGACCTGCGTTGCTGATGTTATCCATTAGAAACGCATGTCTATGTAATGTTGGAACAGGTCTAGATGTTCCAACCCTACCATCATGACGTCAGGAGTGCCCTCTCGGGCTTTCAGCTCCTGGACTATGAGCTTGATACGCTCAATGTCTCTGACAAACGAGAAGTAGTAAAGAGAGAACGCACTAAGGGTCCTCCCGTCTGACGGGGAAATAGGGGGATACATTCCTGGGACCGGCATAGGAGCGGGCACGTAGGAGGCCATGAGAGGTTTTGGAGGAGCCCGAGCGGCTGGGGCCTGAGGGGCCGGGGCCTGAGGGGCCGGGGCTGAGGTAGATGGCAGCAGAGGTGCTGGGGCCTTAGTGGGTTGGGTTTGGGGGGCAAGGGACATGAGCGCTGGGATGTTGGCAGCTGCTCTTGATGGTCTTAGAGCGGGGAACGACTGGTGATTATCCAGTGCGCTCCACGGGGAGGGCCTCTGAGGGCCGAGACGGGTGGGGAGGGCGGTAGAGGGGTATTCCCTCTGCTGTTTGGCGGTTGGCCATGGGGCAACCTCGGTAGTTAGCCGGGTGGCCTTGGGTCTTGCATAGGACGCAAGATGGGAGGTCGGTGCAGAGGTCCCTGTTCTTAGGACGTGTGCAGTCCGACGTGGCGTGATCACCAAGGCACTTCACGCAGCGGGCCTTGGCGTAACAGTTGCGCGCTGAGTGCCCGTAGAGTTGGCAGTTGTGACACTGCCCAATAGGTCCACCCTTGTGTGGGCGCTCAATATGAATGCCTATTATGTGGCAAACAGAACGGATTCTAAAGATGGCTTGGCCCTCTTTAGAGTTGGGGACGATAACGAGTACCATGTTGTATCTGGTACCGTCTCTACCCGCGTGCATGCGGTGCACGTGTGTCACTGGGATGTTCTGCTCTAAGAGATCATCCTTGACGTCTTGGGTCTCGAATTCGACGGGGATTCCGCGAATTACGACTCGAAGAGGCTTTTCGTCGGGGAGGGCATATGTATGGAATTGTACATTCCTATCTCTTAAGAGTTGGGAGAATTCCCTGTAGTCATTGGGCGTCGGTACCTGAACCTTTATGCCCTCGGCAATGACTCTCGCATAGCTGTAATTGATCCGGCGATCAATACACGCTTTCGAGATGGACACCCACAGATTTTTGTCGTGGATTATCAGTGGGGGTGGAGTGGGACTTTTCTTGGGGGTGACAGCCTGGGAAGGCTGTGGGCGATGGGGGGGGATTACTTGCGACGACGCAGAGGCGGTAAGAGGGCGAGAGGTGGGGGTATTAGAGGAGGACGGTGAGGGGGAGGGGGACGGCGAATGAGATTCAACCGCAAGCTTAGCGGCTTTCGCGGCGGCTTTGCGCTCCTTTAGGAGACGCTTCTTACCCTTACCGACGACTGTGTAGCCGTCGGAAGAGTTGGATTCCGATGAATCCGATTGAGTACAATCGGATTCAGTTTCGGAGAAACGGGCGGTGTCCATCGGGACAGGTGGGGCTATTGTTTGCGACGCACGTGCGTCACTAACAATGGCGGAGGTTGAGGGGGTCTCTACCTGCGGTTCCGCCGACAAAAGGTCGGCGTCATAAAAGGACTGGGAATCGGATTTCCCGGAATTGTCGCCATCTGGCGATAGCGGGCAATCGATGCCCGGGACTAGCGGAGCCTCTGAGGGTTCCTCTGGGGAAAGAAGATGTCCATATTTGGCCAAGAAGTCGGGGTCCTTTAGGAGGACCTCCTTCAATAGACGAAGAAGATTGGAGTCGGACATGGTGAGTCCGACGATATCAAATTCACCTAACTTGATTAACTCCCCGGGTTGGATGAGCCCGGGGGTGAGTGAGGTGTGTGAACCCTCCCTGCCGGGTATAGGCAGGGAGGTGTGTGTGCCTACGGTGAGCCCTAGCTTGTCTCCCGTCGCCAGTCTTATTGTGCGAACGGGTTCCTATGCTCCAGTACAGTGGGCGCAGTGCACCCAAAGTACTAGAGAAGCTGTGGAGAGAACGGGGTTAGAGCTAGGGTCGACTAGGAGATCCCCCAAGGCCGGTGGTCCTAGCTCCTTCCAATGGTTTGCTTTGCCCTGAAGGGGCGCAGCGGGCGTATTGGGTCAACGCCCCACTCGGTTTGGTTTACACCGTTAGGTTTCCACCGAGGACCACGAAACTGTGGTTTTACCCTGAGAGGGCAAAAACGTTTTTGACAATATTAGAATCAGCCACCGCCTTGAAAAAGGCAGCTTTTGAAACTAATATTAATCTGATGTAGCCGGCGGGGCGACTACGGAGATCGCTGCGACGGAGCACAGCGTAGGGCGTTCGGGGGAGAGAGCGCAGCGCAGAGCGGCACGTCCTCTCGCAGCGAGCGTCGGCGGGCGAGTCGATGCCGTGCGCGGCAAATGTACCCATTTATATGCAAAATTTGGTAGGGCGCAAGTAGTGCTCTCTCTAACCTGGCAACTTTATTTATTCGATACAATAACATTATTTATTTTCACTTCTTAAAATTATTCAACATTCTTACTTAGTTTTATTTACAATTTATATAATCAATCCTTATAACTATTACAAACATTATATATCATCTTACACAAACATTATATGTCATCCTACACAACTAAGCTTATACGTATCTGGGCATATGTGTTTAGATTTATAAGAAACCTACGTATAGCTACTAAACGCATCGATGCAGCCGAGCAAAAAACCGGTTGTTTAACAGCTGAGGAACTCGATGAGTCACAGCGCGTATTATTTATATTCGCACAAAGACAATCATTCCCGGAGTTATATAAATGTTTAGTAAACAATGTTTCGATAAAACCAAACACTAGGGAAATGAATTGTATTTTGGGATTAAACGTATTCTTAGATGATAATAAATTAATTCGTGTTTGGTGGTAGGCTTAGTAACTCGACTAACTTTGATTTTAACAAGAAACATCCTATTTTAATGTGTGGTAAACATAACTTATCAGTTCTATTGGTTCGACATGAGCACAAGCGTTTACTTCACGCCGGTCCACAACTTCTTTTATCAAGTATTCGTGAAAAATGGTGGTTGTTGGGTGCTAGAAATCTACTTCGAAAAACCGTGCGTGACTGTATAACGTGTACGCGATTCAAAGGCAAGAAATTAAGCCCAATTATGGGCAACTTACCATCTGCTCGCTTAGATGCTGGATTTCCATTTATACGTACGGGCGTGGATTACGCCGGGCCATTGATGATTCTAAACCGAAGGGGCAGAGGTGCGCGTCTTAACAAATGTTACGTATGTCTTTTCATTTGTTTTCTTACTCGTGCAGTGCACCTAGAACTTGTCACTAGTCTATCTTCTGAAGATTACATCTTGGCACTTAAACGTTTCATTAGCAGGCGGGGCAAACCGAATGCTATTTTTTCTGATAATGGGAGAAATTTCGTAGGTGTCGCTAAAGAATTTTCTTCTTTTCTCCGAGATAATTCGAATAATTTTAATCCAGATCGAGGCTGTCCTTAACTCCCGTCCACTGACACCCCTATCCACCGATCCTACCGACCTTAGTCCTCTCACTCCCGGTCATTTCCTCATAGGACGACCGTTGACAGCTCCACCAAGTGAAGATTTGACGGATACTCCAACGACACGACTCAGCCGCTATCGTCAAATCGAGCAGTTACGTCAGCATTTCTGGCAGCGATGGTCACGAGAGTACATATCCGAATTACAACAAAGAACAAGATGGAAGACTAGTCAACCCGATATCACACTTGGCAGACTAGTTTTAATCAAAGACGACGCTTTACGCTCAAGTGGCGGCTTGGACGCGTAACCCATGTGTTTCCAGGCATCGACGGCATCTCCCGGGTTGCAGACATCTATACGGCAACAGGGACCACGAGACGGGCATTTTCTAAAATATGCCCTTTACCGCTGGAGACTAAAGAAATCCAAGACTCGTCACAGTTGGAAGGCGATGCTTCCAAGGCCGGGGGCATGTCGCCGCACGACACCAACGCCATCTAGCGAGCGCTGGAGGAGGCATTTTGACGGCGCGATGACAAGCGTAAATCGATTTGTGTAGACGGCGATAGAACTTTAAAATTTTCAACGGCACACGTTCGTCCTCTTTTTGTAACACTAATTGATTAAACGATTTTATATAAACGAATATTCTGGAGTTCATTCGAAGATCCCCGTTCCTGAATAATTACAAATTTATACAGTCGAAATCGTATTAATATATTATTTAAATCGTCCTGTTTAATCGTTCCTTTATATTGAATATCAAATTCAAATTCAAAATGTACGTTGAGAGGCATCGAACACCAACCTCAGCGGGGTTGTGCTATTATTCCAGTTGATGACTGGATGATGGGGTAGATAATTACGCGGGCCGAACACGGATTCGTTGCTCGACATACGCCCGGCTCGCTCAAAATCGTTCATAAATTGTACATAACTAGATTTGACTTTTCTATCGCGGCCAAATCGCCTTTCTAAACCTCTAAATCGCTGTAAAGCTATCCCTCTTGATTCACCTAGTAATGAGGCTGGTGACTTGAGGGGTAATTTTACAACGAAGTTGCCCTCAGAGCTGCGAGTATGTGTGTTGAACACTTTCTCACACTCAGTATCATCATCATCGGACACCTTCAAATCATTGTTACATTCCTCTATTTCCCAAAAACTTTTAAGTTGAGAATTTAAAGATAAATTGCACCTTACTTGTTGCTTGGTTTGCATATTATACAAATTTCCAGACACTACCCATCCTAGCAGTGTATTTTGAAGGATGGGAAAGCCCCTGCCCAGTCGAATCTGGCCGTCGCAAAGTAACTCGTAAAATAATTCCGCACCAATAAGTAAATCAACTTCACCCGCAGAGTGGAAGCCTTCATCTGCCAACTCAACGTGCTGCGGAATTTGTAATAAATCAGTATTAATATTATAATTCGGTAAATAGCAAATATTCGGTACAATTAAGCAGGAAAAATTTGTTCCAAATGCTTGTTTGCATGATTGTATTCGTATGTTACATTGGTAACTTATGGTTGTACAGCTCCCATTAAACCCTGTTAAATTCATGTTAATTGGTTGTTTCGCTATGTACAGTAAATCAAAGGCGCGTTGTGTAATGAAGTTAGACTGAGAACCAGAATCTAAAAGAACTCGCAATACATGTTGTTTGTTAAACTTATCATACACATAAATAAGTGCAGTGGACAAAATAGTATTACTATTGTTCACTTGTCTTGCTATAGTTGTGCAAGTTCGTGTAACATTGTGACCTACACTTGGTTGCACTCGAGATGACTGTGCAGGCATTGCCTCGGCTCGCTGGTATATAGATGAGCGAGTGTTTTGAAGTGGATAAGTTTCCCTATCGTTATGCAGTAATGTGTGGTGCCTGTAGTTACAGTACTTACAATTCGATGACCTACAATTAGAAGTAGTGTGTGAAGAATCCAAGCAATTTGTGCAAAGCCTATGTTGTTTTGCAGCTTGAAAACGCTGCCCTGCATTCAGGGCCAAAAACCGTGTACACTGGTTGATGTAATGTGAACCTTTACATATTTGACATGATACAGTACCTCGGTTATGAGTGAGTTTATAGGCAGAGGAAGCGGTTACCACACTTTTTTTTTGTTATAGGCCGTTCATCATCCTCCTGAATGCCTTGAGCAAACATAGCTTCCAGGTGATCTGCTCGGGCTCGCAAAAATGTTTTAAATATTTGCAACGTGGGTAGCACAGTAGAGTCTTGTTTTTCCTCCCATTTATTCTGTAACAGTTTAGGAAGTTTACTGTACATAAAATGTATAATAATAAGGTCCCAGTTCTCAACGGGTACCTGTAAGGATTGTAATAAACGAACATGTTTAGAAATATTATCTATAAGGGAAGGTCCCTTGGCTGCATGGCCATGGCATCATTGGAAATAGCATCAACTTCAAATAGTGCCCTAAGATGATGGAATACTAACAAACGTGTGTTGTTGTACCTTTCCAACAACAATTTCCAAGCTATTGGATAATTATCTGCTGTGTAATCTATTGAGCTGACCACTTCAAGTGCATTACCTTGAAGACAACTTTTCAAATATTTAAATTTTTTAATAGGTTTTAGAGAGCTTTGGTTGATTAGAGCGTCAAACGTGTCCCTGAACTCTAACCATGATTTGTAGTCCCCACTAAATTTTGGTAGTGAAATTTCTGGTAATTTTATATTATCTGCTTCCTGACATCGTACAATTTCTAGTGTCTGATTTAAAGAAGGCTCTGGATTAGTTGGCTTATATGTCTCTAGTATGAGTTTAGCCTTTGACATCGTTTCGAAGTAAGTTTTTTCTGCAGAATTACGTTCTACAAT
This sequence comes from Craniophora ligustri, assembly GCA_905163465.1. Taxonomy (NCBI): domain Eukaryota; kingdom Metazoa; phylum Arthropoda; class Insecta; order Lepidoptera; family Noctuidae; genus Craniophora; species Craniophora ligustri. The sequence continues at coordinate 3,635,586 of LR990976.1, read as the reverse complement.
TTCAGCGTCCATATCGGCGCTTATTACTTCTAATTGGTCTTGAATTATTGCAAATTTTTCGAATGTAGACGATAAGTTATTAGTTCGCATTTCTATTTCGAAAATTTGTTCGGCACTTAGAGTGACGCCGATCAAACTTTCGACATATTTTTGTGCCACCGTAAGACGCCCTTTAAAGGCACGCCTTTGTCGCCTAAGCGCCGATTCATCTACACTCGTCATTATGTAAATTAAAGTTTGATGTACCACGCCTTGTTTCACACGGTAGTGTCGACAAGATGGCGAAGATAAAAAAATCGGAAAAAGGCAGGAATAAAGTTATAGGATAATAATTTTGGAAATGAAAGGAAACCAGCTCACTCACCGGGCAGTTTTCGTCGTCGGCTCCTTCTCCTTGGCTTATATTAGACCCGGTTTGGGTCCAAACCTCGTGGTGGAAATGTTCCAAGTTTTGGCGTCGCTTCGCCTCGTTTGATTATAATCGTTAAATATCCAATGCACTATTACTGTTTTTCTGTCGGGGTCACCATATTGTATTGTTAGAAGTATCGGACCATAGGGGCGGAGCCTAGTAACATCGCGCCATCATGACGTAATATCGCGCGAGCGACGGAGTGCCCGATGCGACTGCAGCGTGCGGCACACACTTTGGGGGTCGCACTCGGTCATAGCGGTTGTATTAGTTGTGGTTATAATTGTGATTATAATTCCTTGTATTAAAAATCTATTCAGTAGTCGAGACCTCTTTTTTAAAAATTAACTCCGCTTCTGATTTCTAATATCAGAAGTGGGATTCGCTTTCTCACGCGACCATATTCGCTTTGCTTTCCTGAGATTCGCCAGTTCGGGTATTCAAGTCAGCTAACGTTTTTAAAGGAGAGGTTATTTCGTTTTCTTGCCATTATAAATTTTACGGCACTCCACGATTACGAGGTAGGGGGTAGCGTGTGTAATTGTGTGGTTAAAGTATATGACCGAAAAATGTTGGTGAGTCCGTTCCAATTTGTTAGCAGCCTAGTGATTTTGAATACGCCTGCGCTTGATCCTAAATAGATTCGGCGAATTTAAATTTAGAAACCCCGAGTGATTAATCTTGTTTTTTTTTCAATACAAGTTTACTCTACCCGCAATTATTCTTAATTTTATTATTATGCTTAGCCCACTCTTAACTGTTCATGCATACCGCTATCATGTTCAAATATTTGTGTTGTGTAAAATGTACACGACATTAAACTATTCGGTAAAAAAAGGGATTCGTTGAGTATTTAGGCAGACTTATAATTAAAGGTCAGGTTAGACCGAGCGTTCAAGAAATAAGTGCATAAGTTGATGCTCCAGTCCCTGTAAACCTTAAATCCAATCCAAGGTCAGAGTGTCACCTTAGGGAGCGGAATGTAGGAGTCGGGGTATACGTTGCAATAAACTATGTGTTTACTTGTAATACGTTTCTTTTGATACGCCTAAATTACTTGTAGGTGTATGATCGAGTCTGGATTTTTATTGGCTAAAATTTGCAGACCATTGCTGTGTAATGGGCTATGGGGGTGTTCTGTAGCTATCGCACCTGAGGTTCACCATACGAACGCTTTAGCTGAGCGCTGCATTCGCATTGTACTTTACAAACTAACTGTGAGCGCTGCGTGGTTAGACATATTATTGAAGTTACAATTTGTTACAAATATCACTAAACGAAAGATCACGTTCTACTTTGAATCTGTTTAAAGGTATTGATGCTGCAATGCCTTGAATCTGAATGCTGATGCGGAATGTGACGGCTGTAGGTGGCAATGCTAACAGCTAAGCGTGTCACACAAAAAGTGAACTGTTTAAAGAGCGACCACAGATCACAGAAGTCGATGATCTCTTAACAAGTTTACGCAAACTACTGGCAAGCTTGACACTGGGGTGCGTGACCTGTATCAAGTAGTACGAGTGTTACGAAATGGTTATCACGAGTTAGAAGCTGTTGAAAGGTGTTTGTGTCTTGCGTCTTTTATTGTCTATACAGCATACGAGACCATGGAAAGGAGATTGGTCTCCTAATACCTGTGCTACCTTCTTTGAGCGTGAGTACAGTTTTACTTCACACTTGAGCAAGTTTTATAATTATCTGGTAAAGTAAACGTAAGGAGGTAATAGACAGACTGCGGGATGTTTTGTCTACATGATTGAGCTGGTATAATTATATGTGAGACAGACTGCGGGATGTCTAAAGGGGACGTTTGGTAAATTGCGGGGTACCAAACTCGTGTAGAGGACGGACTGCGGGACGCTCCTATTAGCAGACAGATTGCGGGATGTCTAAGGGGGACGTTTGGTAAACTGCGGAGTACCAAACTCGTGTAGAGGACGGACTGCGGGACGCTCCTATTAGCAGACAGATTGCGGGATGTCTAAGAGAGACGTTTGGTAAACTGCGGGGTACCAAACTCGTGTAGAGGACGGACTGCGGGACGCTCCTATTAGCAAACAGACTGCGGGATGTTTGTCTTCATGAGTGAAAGCTGACCTATTTAGGTAGTTGATATGTTTGCAAAACCGCACGCGATGCGTTGTGTGTTTACAGATAATACGTGACACCGTAGGCCATGGGACAGCCGCGGTGGGCCCGTCTACCAGATGCCAAAGTCAGCTTGCGTGCCGACGTGCGGGGCTCGCGTACTGACTGTAGCGCGGAGCTCGCACGCTGAGGTGCAGGGCTCGCGTGCTGACTGAAACGCGGAGCTTGCACGCTGAGGTGCAGGACTCACGTGCTGACTGAAACGCGGAGCTCGCACGCTGAGGTGCAGGGCTCGCGTGCTGACTGAAACGCGGATCTCGCATGCTGACGTGCGACGCGGAGCTCGCACGTTGACGTGCGACGCGGACCTCGCATGCTGACGTGCGACGCGGAGCTTGCACGATGACGTGCGACGCGAAGCTCGCATGCTGACGTGCGACGCGGACCTCGCATGCTGACGTGCGACGCGGAGCTTGCACGATGACGTGGGACGCGGAGCTTGCACGATGACGTGGGACGCGGAGCTTGCACGATGACGTGGGACGCGGAGCTTGCACGATGACGTGCGACACGGAGCTCGCATGCTGACGTGCGACGCGGAGCTTGCATGCTGACGTGCGACGGGGAGCTCGCATGATGACGTGCGACGCGGATCTCGCATGCTGACGTGCCGCGCGGTTGTGCGTGCAGTGCGCGCCGCTGGTGGTGCTGTTGTCGCCGCTGGGCGCGCCCTACACTGCGGGGCGGCCGCAGCATGTCATGGTGTTCTACAACAGGCGCACGCTGCGCGCCGGGGCTCGCCTACGCCGCCGCCGAGAAGATGAAGAACTCCTACTGGGTGCCGAAAGTTGACGGCAACACGGCGTGAAGCTGCGTAACCTATATGAAATGGCGTAATGTTACGTCACCTTTGTAAATGATGTAAAGCTGTGTTACTTTGTGAGTAGTGTAACACTGCGTCACCTTTGCGAATATCCCATGCCATATCACTATTGTGAGTAGCTGTAGCTGGTTATGCTGCAAAATCATGTTTGTGTCGTGCATGATTGCGACTGACAGACGTTGGTTATGTCACCTTCTCATCTTTTGGGTGCATTGTGGGTGATTGGAGTCCGGAATCCTGTCAAACGCAATGCTCCTTACATTGTTTTTCTGTACACCCAATAGTCACTTACTTTGCAACTGAACTTATTTAGATTCTCAAATATTTGCTATTAGCTTTTGTTGTATGCAGCTGTCGCTTGTGAAGGCTTGAGTGCACGCTTGTCTTCACGGGTTTCAAAGTTCATATTGCCTGTGTAGTATTATTGAAAATACGCAGAATGATTTCAGATTGCAAAGCCGTTATATGGAGAAGTCTAGATAACTAGACTGAATAAGAATTACAAAAGTGTTGTTTTCCAGATGACAGCAATCCTGGTGACTCCCAAGGTTGCGGGGAGCCATCCGCCCGAGATCAAGCGGTCGAGGGCGACTCGCCGTCAGGAGAGGCCGTGTTAGAAGTATCGGACCATAGGGGCGGAGCCTAGTAACATCGCGCCATCATGACGTAATATCGCGCGAGCGACGGAGTGCCCGATGCGACTACAGCGTGCGGCACACACTTTGGGGGTCGCACTCGGTCATAGTGGTTGTATTAGTTGTGGTTATAATTGTGATTATAATTCCTTGTATTAAAAATCTATTCAGTTGTCGAGACCTCTTTTTTAAAAATTAACTCCGCTTCTGATTTCTAATAGTATAGTTAAAGGCGGTTTTCTCGGTTTTATAATTATATTTATGCCTTTCAATAATGTTACAATAATTGTACTTCGTGATTTCGTTGTTCGATCGTTCTAGTAATATTCTCGAGTGTTCGATTGTAGTGGGGGTGGCGTCAGTATGACACAGCAGTTAAAGCGCCATCTGCCGGTGCAGAGCGAAACAAAGAGCAAAGCGTTATAGACTCTGCTCAGTGCCACGCGCCACACCGACAGATGGCGTTGAACACTTTTTGACATACATGGTTATACAATTTTGGATACATCAGTGACTCGAAAACTTTCGACCAACTATCCACCTTGGAAATGATTGATATAGGCCTATAATTTGATATAATCTTACGTTTGCCATTTTTGTAAATAGGGACAATCCTTGCTTGTTTCCATGTATTAGGGAAGATGCCATACTTGAGAGACGTATTATAAATGTTAGAAATGGGTAAAAACAGTGGGCGAGCGCAGCGGGACCAAAATATGGGGGGAATGTTATCGGGACCAGCACTCTTAGTTATATCAAGACTAGTTAGTTTTTTATATACATCGTCTGGAGATATTGTGACATCATTTATTTGTTTTATTTGTGAGATGTGCATATTGAGTGCTATCTGGGGGATCATATACTAACGAGAATTGTTTTGCGAATAAATTCGAAACCTCCGTCACACTATCAGCCATCATGTCTCCAAGAACCATGCGTGAAGGGTACGAAGAACCACTTTTTCGAAGGTTTTTGATATGTGACCAAAAATATTTTGGATGTTTCTTTATTGCATTTTCAATTTTAAAAATATAATTATTATATTAACATTGTTTTATTAAATAGCTACAATCTTTTCTTAAATAATGAAACTCAATTATATCTAACGGATTATTATATTTTTTGTGGATTTTAAACTTTTCTTTTAGTAATTTTATTAATTTGTAGGAGTACCATGGCGGATACTTGCCTCGATAGAATTTAGATTTTGGTACATGGATATTAATAGTATTCCTGATAGTCTCATAGAAAACTTCAACTATAGTATTTATGTCAGTGCATGTTCCGAGTTCCTGTTCCCAATCTATTTCGTTTAGTGTATTTGTGATAGCTTCATATTCTGCCTTGTAGTAATTTAATCGAGAGGTTGGTTTAGTGACAGGTTTACTTTTGACTGGGACCACAGGACTAAACTCCACAGCCGGGTGATATCTGTCAATAGTTTTGATAGGTAAAACACAAGTATTTATGTCAATATGTTCTATATCAGAGAGTACTAAATCAAGTATTTTATTTTGAAAGTTTTTAACCTGATTAAATTGTGTTAAATTATTTAGAGACATAAAATCTATTAGTATATTCTTAAGATGGGCTGCACCACGGGTAGCAACCGACACATTAGACTCGTGACCATCACGCGGCACCCAAGCTATACAGCTCATATTAAAGTCTCCAACGATCAGAGTGAGACTACAAGAATATGTATCCATCACTCTATTGCAATTCTCTAGAAAATGGTCCAATACCTCTTTACGTATCGGTGGTGGTAGGTAAACAGCACATATTTTTAATTTACTGTGATTGCTGTTTGGTTGCAATTCAATAGTAACCCACAAATCTTCACAGTTACTTTCCCACCCAGGTACACGGCATGAACTGAATTTAGTAGATACAGCTATTAGTACACCACCCCCAGTTTTTTTATTCTGGTTCAAATGTGATGATTCACGATCACGTCTATATACCGTGTAACGATTATCAAATACCTCCGAGTCGAATACGCTGCTACATAACCATGTTTCAGTGAGGACATAGACATCATAATCACAGTTAAATATATGCTGTCGTACAGCAGATAAGTTGCTACGTAGTCCTCTAGTATTTTGGTATTGAATGTTCTGAATAATATAAAAAATAACATGCTTACATAAATTAAATAATTTTAGGATAGAGTATTTAATTTCTCTACTGAGTTTACAACTACACTCAGAGACGACTCGTCTTTTTTGACAAACATTTTTCTATTGCGTACCCAAACAAACTTATAGCCCAACTCCTTAGCACGCATCCTAGCGGCTGCATGGATGACTTTATTCTCTGCGGACAGGTGCTCGACAACGAATATCGGTACAGGGCTATCTGCTTCTATGCCAAGATGGCTTGAATAAAGTTTATTTTTATCATTGGCTTTATTAAATGATTTTACTGCCGCAAGAAATGCATCACGAAGGCGAGGACTGTTAAATCTGGTGAGAATTGAACGCGGTCTCTTGTTTTGAGGATCCATTTTTTAGCAATTCGAGTGCAATGTAAGATGTCTGTATCTTTCAAATCGCAGTTAATAACCTTACTAAGCTGAAGTACGGTCTTTACGACATTTTCTGACCTGTGTTCAGGTACACATTGTATTTCTATATTATTTGCTCTGGAGTGTTGCTCTAGTAAGTTCATGCGTTTCTCAATATCATGTATAGAACTCCGTAGTGTAATGTTCTCTTTTTCTAACTTTTCTATTGTAGCACATTTCTCCTCTAAAGTGACTTTCATCTCTTCATATTGACAGTTAAAAAACGATAATGATTGTTGAAAGCTGGATACTAATTCATTAATTTGATTAAACTGTTTCTTTATAACATCTTTTACTGTTTCTTTGACTGCTCTATCTATTTCCTACCTGATTATTTCTCGTTGTATTACTGGTTAATTCTGTTAATAATGTATCATTTTTGTCGGGTAATTGACGTTGTTGCTTGGTACGGCGCGTTACGTTAGTGTTTTTAGGTGGTGACGAACAGAGTTCACCTTTAGTAGGACTCTCCTGGCGAGTTGAGCGAACAGGAGTATCAGTGTTGTCAGCTATGGGTAACCTGTTCAGACATCCTGGGCATTTCCAAGTACGTTTACCTTCAACATTCATAAGCTTAAAGCGTTTTTCAGGCATATTTGCACAAAGTAAATCATACCATAAGCGACACGTAAAACACTGCAACCCATCTTTGCTTTTTACGGCATTCATGCATCCAGCACAACTCTTTGTTGACATGATTAAGCAAAAAACAAACTTTGAAGTAGATTACATTAAGCGCATCAAGCGATTTAAAAAGCAGACGGTTGTCTAGTGTTCGATATCACTCTGAAGCGCTGTTCTTGCTTAGTGTTGGCAGTTACCGCTGAGTGAAAGGTCACGTTGAGAAGGCTGTAAGCGCCATGAAATAAGTGTCACTTACGCGTTTAGCACAACACGATTCACAAGATATAAAGAGCACTTGATTTTAAATTAACGACTGAATCTATTATAATGTAAAATTATATTTGTACTGTTTATACTGTAGTTCTACACTTGAAACTTATACACTGAGTTATTAATAGTCTTTTAAGTAAATTAAGTTATAAATTAAGTCCAAAATTGCACTATGAGCACATTTTTTTGAATTTATTTGTTGCAGTAAACGGTAGCGGTTTGTTTACACAGGCGCGTCAACTGGTATTAACTGGTACAAACATTAAAGGTGAACTATCAATTATTGAGGAAGAATTTATTAAATCCACAAAGATTATACGCAAACGTACTATGGATAATGGTAGGAAATGGATAGGAATTGAATTAGAGCCTGCGGTGCGTAAACATTTAGTTAACACTAAAGAGAAATTATTTATTGATTGGGCTACCTGCCGTTTTATAGGTGACATTGATGTTGTCCGCTGCTTACATTGTCAACAATTCGGACATGTCAGGAAACATTGCGCTGCCGAATCGCCCACCTGTGCTAATTGCGCTGAGACCCATGACACCAAAGACTGTCCGCATAGAGATAATATAGATTTCGTACCAACTTGCGTAGCGTGTAAACGTTTTAAAAAAGCATACAGCCATCGCTGCGGGTTACAAGACTGTGCTTCATATAAACTTAAATTAGAGCAACTTGTACTTAATACCAACTACTAATTACTATGGTTAGTTTTGCTATAGGACAATTAAATCTTCACAACGACAGGGTGGCGACGTCTGAGCTAGATAAATTAATTATAGAATATAATTTGGATATTGTACTAATTCAAGAACAATATCAAAACGCCAGTTTACGTAACAATGTAGTTCAACTAGACAGTAAGGCAAGGGCTGGAATCTATGTATCACGATCGTCAAACATTACAGTAACATCATTGCGTAATCTCATGACCCCACACTGTGCTGTAGCAGAGATTTCATCGGCTTCTTTTAAAGTTTATGTTATGAGCTATATGCTAATAAAAGCAGAACGTTCACAACGGGCTATCCTTAAAGTATCTCATAGAAAACCATTACGATACTCCACTGATGTACTTTACCAAGAGACAGGCGTTCTTCGGGTTCGTCAGCTCTACATCATGGCGATAGCATTAAAGTTTCATAAAAATGCACATAATAACATTATGATAACCTCCCAGCGCTCCCAAAGAAGAGTAAATATCTGGCGCAAACCACGCTGCAGGCTCCACTTTGGAAACAGACGCTTTCTTTATATGGGCCCATTTATATACGGTAAGCTCAACAAACAACTCAATCTATTGCCGCTTACTAGATCCAAATGCATGATGAAAATTACCAAATTCTTGTCAAGTAAAGACTATGACAAAACTGAAAGCCTGCTCAGTATTATTTGACCTTGCCACACTACTGGAAGATCTTTAGTTAGTTTAGTTTCTCTCTAAAACACATTTGACTACACTCCCCTTGCTGGCTTACCACCTTTTGTACTTTTGTTCCACTCACCCACCCTTACATTCACACACACACAAACACACACATACATCTATATACACTCACACATACACTAATACAGACTCATTTTTATTAACTCTCTGTAACTAAATTAACTTGTTACGAATGCCTTTCTTGGGTGAAAGAGACTAGTCTCCACGACACAGGGTATCCTAGTGTGGAGACTAGTGCTCCATGTATACATTGTATCCATAATTTTTGAACAATAAATTTTTATTATTTATATTATTATTATTTATTTATAGCTATTATTTTCAATATTCTGACCCTGTTGGTTCTCATATTCACAACCTCCGTAATGGCTTGCGGTCACTTGCGGGCTGCAAAATAATCATCGGCACAGACGTTAACGCGTCTTCGCCGCTCTGGTATGGCAAGGTTCGGTCCACAGATACTGAACGGCGCAATGCTGTTGAGGATTTCATCGCTGAGATGAACCTATCAATTCATAATAGTCCCGATGCACTACCTAGTTATTGCAGCCTCATGGGCGAATCTTGTATTGACGTCACACTATCTAGTGCCGACGTCCGCTTGGATAGGTGGCGTGTCCTCCCTGACGCGTCATGTAGTGATCATCGCCTAATCGAATAAACTCTATTCACATGTTGTCTCAAGGTTCTAATCAACATCAAGGTCAAAATTTTAGATACAAATCTAAGGGTGCAGATTGGGATTTTTTTTGTTTATTGTTCGCCTCACAGGCCACTCGCGATGGGCTATAGGCGGAAGAGAGTGCTGAAATTATGTCAGACACTTTCACTTACTGTGCTGATATCGCCATTGGTCGCGGATCTATGACCAATATCCGAAGGTGTGATTGGTGGAGTGCCTATTTAGTTGAACAACGTAAATGCTTTCGAAGAGCGCGCAGAAAGATAAATAAACTTAAAAAACATAAAGTTACGGGAGACACGTTCACCGTTGCTCTAAATGCGTTAGAGTTAGTTAGAGTTGCCAAGTCTCGATACAAAGCGTACGTTGAAAAATCTAAAAGCAATTTACTGCCCAAAGTTGTCGAACGACTTGAAAGTGAGGGTCCGTGGTCTCCTTTATACCACGAGTTCAAAGCTAACAGGTCAGTCCACCTAGCTTACATTCAAAACATAAAAGTAAACAACATACATACCGCTGGTATTGAAGAGACAACGGAATGCCTACTTAACAGTCTTATTCCGGACGACTCGGTTTCTAAAGACAACGACTACCACCAACAGATTAGAGCGTGGGCAGCTGAGCCACCTATGTCACCTATGTCAGACCTGCCATCTATTGACGAATTTTCCAACGTTGTTAAAAAACTACCAGTAAATAAATCATTAGGGGAAGACAAAATTTCAAATCGGATGATTAAAGAAGCATGTAAATCCGCTGGTGACATGATACTAACTGTTTACTGTCGTTGTATTGCTGAGGGCGTTTTCCCGAGTATTTGGCGTCGTGGCTTTATACGAATAATACCGAAGAGTGGCGACAAGCCTCCAGATGACCCTAAGTCATATCGGCACATAACATTACTACCTTCGTTAGGGAAACTCCTCGAACGCCTAATCGTCCCATGTTTGTTGCCGAACGGGCCGAAATTTCATAATAATCAATTCGGGTTTACTATAGGCAAATCTACAACTGACACCGCGTTTTCTGTTAGGACAACTGTTAATAAATCGAAATGCAAATACGTCGTAGGCATCTACCTCGATATTTCTGGTGCTTTCGACAATGCGTGGTGGCCAATGTTACTGCTTAAATTGAAAAGTCGAGGTTGCTTTAGAAATATTTACACTCTTATATACTCGTACTTCTTACACGGTACCGTTAAACTGACACTTGGGCACCATTCTATGTCGAAGGCACTGACTATGGGATGTCCTCAAGGATCTGTAATCGGGCCGTATCTTTGGAATCTGGGATTTGATGATTTTCTCGCGATACCGCTCCCGCACGGCTGTTCATTGACTGGTTACGCGGACGATGGCCTTCTGCTCATCCAGTTCAATACGCGGTCTGGTCTCGAAAACTTAGCCCACTCGTGTTTACGTTTAATATCCGCGTGGGGCGAACGGAACCGCTTAACCTTCGCGTCGCAAAAAACCTTTCAACTAATCTTGAAAGGAAATCTTAAATCCGCGCCCAGCATCAAATTCGATAACGTCACCGTTAAAAGAAAGGAGTCAGTATGTGACCTTGGTCTCGTACTAGAAAGATTTTTTTCATTTATTGAACACATTAAAATTGTGGGTGAAAAAGCTAAACGTAACTTTTATGCTTTGACTAGAATATCGACGAGTACATGGGGTTTATCTTTTCATTTATTTTATTTTATTTATTTATTTATTTGATTTACACGGCTTAAATAAACCAATTACATAAATCAAAGATGCATGACAAATGTAAATATAAGGGGGAAAAAAAAGGAGTAAACATAAACTAATTAAATAAAATGATTTTCACAAAATTGTAAACACTGATACATAAAATTGTCGAATTAATCATCAAGGGTTGGCTTCCATGAAATTATTTAGTGCAGTTAACACGCGCGGTACAGGAGACGCAGCACGTGCTGCAGTCCGACACAAGGGCACATCTAGCAGTTGATGTTTTCTGCAACGGAGATAGTTATTCGGTGTGTAGAGTCGGATCAGTTCATTATGGATATCCGGTGCATCCGTCATACCTCTAGATATTTTAAGCATAACGCCTACCTGGTCACATGCCCTTCTGGTCTCGAGCATGTGATACCCTAAACATCCTAAGAGGAACTTGGTAGGATAGAGGTATAGTAGCCGAGAGTTCTTCTGTAGAGAAATCGCAGGAATGCTTTTTGTACTTTTTCTAGAAGAAGTGCATACTTACCTTCGTGCGGATTCCACACAGAAGAACTGGCTTCTAGCTTGGTTCGGACAAGTGTGCTGTATAAAAGCCTTATTACATGCTCGTTTTGGAAATCACGGGCGTTCCGGAGAACAAACCCTAGCCTTTTAAAAGATTCTTTGGCAACTGTAGAAATATGGTCGTGAAAAGTAAGCCTCTGGTCAAATGTGACACCCAAGTCCTTCATGTTGGTTGATCTGGTTATTAAAGTATTATTTATTTTGTAATCTAATTTGATTGGGTGTCGCATTCGACCGAAGGTCATTACATAGCATTTGGACGAATTGAATTGCATTTTATTTTGAAATCCCCAGTCATATATGGCATTTATATCATTCTGCATAGCTTCGCAATCCGATACGGTGTCGACCACACTATAAAGTTTGAGGTCATCTGCGTAAAGAAGACACTCTGAAAATTTTACTACAAATGGTAGGTCATTTACCATGAGTATAAATAATAGAGGCCCAAGTATTGATCCTTGACTTACACCAGAGCGTGTATGGTAGGGATGAGACTCATAGATACCCAGCCTTACAATTTGCTGACGGTCACGAAGATAGTCAGCTAAAAGTCGAAGTAAGTTTGGACAGAAACCAATGGCGCTGAGTTTAAGAAGCAAGATGTCATTATTAACTCTGTCGAAAGCTTTACAAAAATCAAAATAAAGTACATATCTTCTTGTTGCTTCTTGTCAAGATGTTTTGAAATGTACTCCGTCATCGTCAGCAGGTTGGTATTGACAGACCTTTTGCATCTAAAACCGGTTATTACTCAAATATTTTTCAACTTGAGAGTATATAAGTTCATGGAGAACATTTTCGAATATCTTACCTGGCGATGACAATATAGCGATAGGTCTATAATCTTCAACAGCTGATTTATTAGTAGTTTTAGGTATGTGTGTCACTCGTGAGACTTGCCCGTGGTATGGATATATGCCTGTCTTTAACGACAAATTAAAAATGTGACATAGAGGAGCAGAAAATAGTTCCTTGAAATGTTTCAAAATGAAAGGTGGAATACTATCAGGTCCTATAGAGCTTCTGGGTTTTAATTTGGCAATACCGTACTGGACGTCAGCCAGGGTAAATTGGAAAATATTTATGTAATTACTATTGGAATTAGTTTCAATATTGTTAACACATGCTGCATTTAATTCGGGTATTTCAGGTAGAAATACACTAGCAAAAACTGCACCTGAGAAATAGTCGCCATTATAGCTAACACTAGGCTCAAAACCTCCCCTAGATCGTAAGCTGTTAACGTGTCGCCAAAAGTCAAGAGGGTTGCTTTTAATATTATTTTCAATGCGCCTCATGTACAAACTATAAGCTTCTGCAGAACGATGTTTTAAGGAGTTTCTGAGGTCCGCAAAAAGCTTGTTATCATCGCTGCGATTGGTACGTTTCCAAATTGCATGCAGTTTTACTTTTAGTTTGATATCATTAATTATTTCAGAGGTGAACCAAACAGGATATCGTTTGCAAGTGGATTTGGTACGACGTTTTTTAGGCACGTAGCACGTAGCACGCATCAAATATTTTGTAGATGTTATTATAAAATTTACTTACAGCATCTTTAACATCAAAATTGTGTAAAACTGGATCTCAAGAAATTTCGGACAGGGATTGGTAAAGTTGTACGATATCATATTTGTTAAAATTCCAATTTTTGCTGGATTTATGTTACTCGATTCAATAACATTTGATCCATGAACTGATTCGACCTTTATCTCTATGTTCAACGGAGGATGATACGCATCGGGTGGCACAAGTCCATCTACACTATTAACTACCGCGTCTTGGATGCCATCCCGGACTAGTATTACATCTAACATTCCTCCGTGGCTGTTTAGAATTACATTTTTATCAACAAGAGCACAAAAAGATACTAAATAGGCATAATAATTTTTAATACAAGTTGAAGCACTATTGAGATTAATGTCACCCATGATAATGATTGATCCTGTATAAGTGTGCACAAAACTCTCAACCTTACAAAACCAACGCATATATTCCTAAATTTTTATTTAGAAAGAAAAATTCAACCTCAGGCGGGACTCGAACCCGCGTCTTCTGGATTGGTACTCCAGACGCTCTGCCAACTGAGCCACCGAGGTATCCGCCTGATGTGTTGAATTTTTCTTTCTTTATGTTAATTATGTCTTTACGGCGACATAGCAACATCGATTGGACAATTCTGCCCAACCCAGAATTCCCCCTTTACAGCGAGTAGATTCCGGATGATATTGCATTACCTTTATACAATCTTTTTGTATTTTTTAGCTTATTTCAAGCTAAGATTTTTAAATTTTTATTAAGAAAGAAAAATTCAACCTCAGGCGGGACTCGAACCCGCGTCTTCTGGATTGGTACACCAGACGCTCTGCCAACTGAGCCACCGAGGTATCCGCCTGATGTGTTGAATTTTTCTTTACCCTTCGCCCGTGTCTGTGACAAAGAGTGGACGTGTGCCTAGAAATAAAATTAAAGTTTTGCATTTTTAATGCAAGTGTAATTATCACCTATATGTGGATACAAAAAAGCCCAATTTCGCGTAGTGACGAGCTAGCCCCGGCTTCGACATAAAATACTGTGCGAGTTACCCGCGCCCCCGCCTTCACCTCCGCGAGAACAGTATACCCTCCATAATTGCCGTCTCGCTTCCACATCAACGATCAAGCTACGTAATCCCAGTGACTGCGCGCGCTGTGACTCACTACAGACCGGTTCGCTACACGCTGCCGCTGATTGCGTCGAAAGTTACGCATACACGCCGACCACAAGCAACAAGGTAAAATAGTAAAATATGCCACTAAGACGTACACCACCCCAGTCACCAGCCACATCTGTAGCTAGCGACTCTGAGACCATTAGTATGAACAACCCTTCTATCACACTAACTGGATCTGCGCCAAATTTAAACAGCATAGATGTAGGTAACGTCACTTCACGTATCAAACGTAAACGTGAGGATGAAATGATCACTTTTATGCAGGAAATACGGGACTTGCTACAGTCGTCTACTGCTACATCCGAAAATAAATTTATGGCACTACAAAAATCAATGCATGAAATTATAACACAGAACTCAGAATTGACAAAATCCCTTGCCTTCGTTTCTAAGCAATACGATGATCTGAAAATAGAAATAAATGACATCGAAAGAGACCGAAAAGTCGATCGAACCTACATTATGCAGCTTGAAGATAAAGTGGAGTATATGGAGCGAACTCTGTGTCTCACGAAACTAGAAATGAGAAATATCCCAAAGAAGGAAGGAGAAACTAAAGAGGAATTACATCGTATAGTATCAAGAACAGCCAATGTACTCGACATGCCTCTTGAAAAACACGATATTAAGGATGTTTATCGCATATATAAAAAAAAACGGAGATTCACCTATCATAGTCGATTTTGTCTCGGTGACTACAAAAGAAAATATTCTGCAAAAAGTGCGACATTTTAACCGAAAACCTACTCAAGCTAAGCTGAACACGTCCCATATAAATGTAACAGGTGACATAAAACCAATTTATTTATCAGAGAGTTTAACTAAGAAGGGACAGCGCTTATTCTATTTTGCAAGGAAATTTGCTAATGAAAATGGATTCAAGTTTTGCTGGACCTCACTTGGGAAAGTCTTCCTTCGCCAAAAGGAAGGAAATAAATCTATAAATATTAAAAGTGAAGCGGATCTCAAACTCAACTTAGAACAATGACTAGACAAAGACCTTGCATGCTCAATTTTTTTATTTTTGGCAGTTTTGTTATTATTATTTCATATTATGCACTTGCTCTCCTACTGTAACATAATATATAAACACAAACCACTGAAACACAGTCTAACCAAGTCACTAAAAACATATAACTTTTCTAAACACAAAACACAACTACACTTCACAAACACGACAAATAGCGGTACTCACATACACACTCATACGCCGAACATACATAACTCCTTGCCTGTGTGGGTATATTCTGGTTTTTTGTTTCTATATATTATTATTTATTATAGAAATACGCATGTTTATTATGCAACTAATAAAAAATATAAACTTTTTAAATGGCTAATACAAACAATAACATCGGAACAGAAATAGATAATATTACAGTGGCATGTTCCCATCAATGCAATACCGATGCCTGCAACGTAATCACAAAAAATACTAAGGCGTCACTGAACATTATAACTCAAAACATTCGGAGTATCTATAAAAACTTAGATGGTTTTCAGGCTCAACTAGCTAAGCTATCGTGCAAAATCGACATCATAATTTTGACCGAATGCTGGCTAAACGATAACAAACAGATCCCTGCTATGGAAAATTATGTTACCTACACTAGTAAAAAAAGTCTAAATCAAAACGACGGCATTACACTATACGTTAAAAACCATCTGCAATGCACAGTTGAAGAACCCGACCCAATAGGTGCTAATTTTCTACTGTTAAAAATAAACTCCAATACTTGTATTCTGGCATGCTACAGATCCCCGTCGATATATTGCATTGACGGTTTCCTTAACTCCTTGGAAAGTATTTTAAACAAAATAAAGGAAAAAAACATAATTCTTGTAGGAGATATAAATATCGATATAAAGCCCAATAATACCGACAGAAACAGTGCATCCTTTTTTTTTTTTTTTTTTTGTTTACCGTGTGGAAATGCATTTACGCACTTCCCGTCGCCCGGGGAGACGACGGGGGTGTGTCGGACTCCACCCAGAGTGGGTGACTACCGACTAAAACCACACGGGATGTTCCACCTCACCACCATAGTGCCGGGGTTACGGGTACGCGTTGGCATTCTTCCGCGACCCCGGCGGTGGCGGACCGCCCTTGCGGTCCCCAGGCTCTTGTGGGAGGGTCCTTAGTGACCCTCCACTCCTACCGAGTGGGGCGCGGCAACATCGACCGCGCCTCCTACTCCTGACCAAATGTGGGACGGTCAGACTTCCCCAGTCTGCCGCCCGTGGGCGTTCATCTGCCTCTTAGGATGTTGGGGCAGATGTGGGCACCGATATGTCCATGGCCTGAGTGGCCGACGACTGCGTCGGTCGCTGCGGGCCATTCGCCGCAGCCTTACCCTTCTTCTTCTTCTTCTCCCAGGCCACGCAGGCCTTGGCGCCAATCCGGTGATCGGCCGGCTTCTCCCTTGCTGCGCAGAGCGAGCAGTGCAGGTCAGCAGAGCATTGGTTTGCCCTGTGACCTGGCTGGCTACAACGGTAGCACTGCTCGCTGCGGTCC
This sequence comes from Craniophora ligustri, assembly GCA_905163465.1. Taxonomy (NCBI): domain Eukaryota; kingdom Metazoa; phylum Arthropoda; class Insecta; order Lepidoptera; family Noctuidae; genus Craniophora; species Craniophora ligustri. The sequence goes on along the minus strand of LR990976.1, from coordinate 3,618,465 downwards.
ACCTCTGACGAGCACGTGTGCTGGACGTGCCCGCCGTATAGGCATCGGAAGCACTGCAGGGGCCGAGGCTCCAACAGTGCCACCTTTGCTGACGACCACCCCACTAAGAGGCGACCGGCGCCAACTATAGCTTGGGCCGCTGCCACTGGGCAGCGGAGCCAGACCGATCCCTTTCCGGACGGTCCCCGTCGTACTTCTCCGGTTTTGATGTCGTCGGCGGAGCATCCGCCGACGCGTGCGGCCACAGCGGCCACCTCCTTGGACGTGACGGAATCGTCCAGGTCCGACACGCGCAGCTCTGCGCATTTGGTCGGCCTGGAGATCCGCACGTCGTCCGCGCTGAACGGCTCCCTCATTCTGGAGGCGAGGGAGTCTGCTTTGTCTCCGGACTCAGCCCCAGGGACCTCCAGGATTCGAGCCCCTGTGATAGAGAGCTTGAACCCTAGCGAGGAGATCCCCAACTCCTCGAGTTTGATCCTCCTCTTCGCTTCCAGGAGGACCGAGGCGTATGTGATGCCCTTCGCCTCAGCACTAGGCTGAAGGGCAATCACGACCGCTGTGGAGCGGGGCGCTTGAAGCCTCGCGGCTTTCTTGCGCTGCTGGCTCCGCTTTTTGGTTGCCTTCTTGGCCGCCTTCTTCTTGTTCGACACGGTCTGCCACTCTCCCTCCCTGGGTTCGTTGGCAGACCGTGCGCCCTGCGTAGAGGTGGCGTCATCTTTTTTCGGGGCCGTCTTTTTCCCCTTTCCTTTCCCCTTGCCTTTAGGGGGCGCCGAAGGTGCAGCTTGCACGGACGGGCCAGCCTGTGTCGGGCTCTCAGTAGAAGCCGCTTTAAGCGGCTCCTTGGATTGCGCGACCTTGGCCTGCACAACCTTAGGTGTCCCACCTTTGGGCGGTGCAGCCTTGGAAGGCGCAGTTGGAGCCGACTTCGAACTCGGTGCCGGGGCACGAGACTGCCCAGCTGCCTTGGCAGCATAGGTAGCCGCCGGAGTCTTCTCAGCAACCCTGCGGTCGCCTGCTAGTGGAGGGCGCAGAATTTTCCCCTCCAAAACGCCAAATCTCGTCGTCAGGCTAGCCATCTCCTTGCGGAAAAGGCTAAGCAATTCTGACTCCGCGGGCGCGGGCGGAGCCGCCTCAGTAGCCGGTTGGCTTTGGCGCTTGATGAGTGCCACTTCGATCCTAAGGGCCTCCATTTCGGCTTGAAGCCGGGTGTTGTCAGCTTGCAAGCGGGTGTTATCCGCCTGCAGCTTGCTTACAGTCGCCTCCAGGCGCGCGGAATCCTCGGAGGCCGACATCACGCGCAGACCATCCGAGCCCTTCGCAATCAGGCCCGTTGCTTCCTTCAGGGCCTTCGTGAAGGTACCCTTCAGGTTGCCGGATTTTTTCGCCACGTAGTCGACGATCCCAATGCCGGCAGCTATTTGCTCCCTCAGAGCAGCTGCCGTGCGATCGTCGACCTGGCCCGGTACTGGGCGGGCGGGCATCTCCACCGACTTTGACTGGGCCGCCTTGACCAAGGCGCCGATGTCGTCCTCAGCTTGGAGCCGTGACTCCTCCCTTCGGACGGCCATCAGGTCGGCTTTCGCCTTGGCCAGGCCCAGTCAAAGTCTCCCGTAGTGGGAGGACGGCCTCTTCCTCTCCTAGAGGCGCCAACCTTGGGGGCTGGCGCCTCGTCGTCGCTCAAGGCCGACAAATCCGACCCCGAGCAACTCGTCCCCTGGGAGCGCAATCGCTTGCGCACCCCAGCAATCCTTAGAAGCTTCTGCTCCAGGTCTTTGCTCTCCTGGAGCAGCGCTAAGCCACTGGATTCCGATCCGGAATCGGATAAGGAATCCATATCATCCTCCTCGACCTCAACCACCTTCTTTTTTGTTTTGTTTTTATTATAATCCATATCAAGTCCCACGAATATGGGGGAAAAGCAGTCCGCCCGGGCAGTGCCCCTTGTACCCGGGTAAGCCAAACGTAACCCGTCAGAGGGTCGGCCGGTACTCTGACGGGGGACGCACTAGGGACTGGACATCCTCCAGCCACTCATCTCCTCGCGGTGCGCCGCCGCTTGAGATTGGACGGTCCGGGCGGTTAAGCCAAGACCGACGGGAGGTACCTCTCGCTGAGCCGCGAGACATGTTCCACGACACTCAGCGTGGAACAGAAATACCTCCCGATTTGGACGACGGTGGCAGGGGAGACAGACTCCCGCCGCCTGCCCGGAGGTAGGGTGAGTACACACCGGGCCCGCCAACGTTCTGCCGATTAGCCTCGCGGCCGCTCGGCGAACATCCCTGGCCCTGAAAAGGGCCGTTGTTGACTCCAATCGGCCTCGCGGCCTCATGGAGCCACCCCTCCCCCCCTGGCCCTGAAAAGGGCCGTTGTTGACTCCAATCGGCCTCGCGGCCTCATGGAGTCACCCCACCCCCCCGTGGCCCTGAAAAGGGCCGTTTCCCCCCCCCCCAAGTGGCCCTGAAAAGGGCCGTTCCCCAGTGGCCCTGAAAAGGGCCGTTTTGCCCAGCTAAGCCTCGCGGCTTCGCTGGGTTCCCCCCCGTGTTGCTCACCGATACACCCTCTGCCAAGTCAGAGGGGCACGGGAGCAACACCCCTGGCCCTGAGAAGGGCCACGTCAGACATTTGCCACAAGCAACAAGACTCCCCAAAACCAGGAAGAGTTATTGCCCGTGCCCAGGGTGCACCGGCCCCATCAGCTGCTGTTCCCCCGGGATACAAGTATCCCGAAAGGACCAGCAGCCGGGGAGCACTCGCGGAGGTAGCTGACACGCACCCCATCCTATCTTAACCTGACTGCAGAAATGGGTTTGTTACCGGGACATATATACCCAACAAGATTATATAACTGCCTCGATCACGTAATGATTAATACCTCTATTAGTGCAACAATCGTAGTTATAGACTCTACAGTCAGCGACCATGCTTCAGTACTGGTATGCCTAAATGACACCACCTCAAAAAAGAGTGAATGTGCGAGTAGATACATTACAAGGGTCAATTATGAAGCCGCTGTTGAACAGTTAAAAAATACAGATTTTTCTTTTATATCAAACAACTTGGATGCAAACGAAGTTGCAACACGGTTTGTTGAGTGTCTAATGTCTACGGTATCACAAAACTTAAAAGTGATAAAAGTTCCTAATCGTAAAGTAATATTAAAACCCTGGATTACACCTGGCCTTTTACGGTGTATTCGACATAGGGATAAACTTCATCAAAAGTTTTTGACAGACCCGAAAAACGCATCTATCGAGATAACATATAAAAGGTATCGCAATCATTGCAACCTATTACTCAGGAAATTAAAGATCGAGCACGATAGTTCTGCTTTAAAATCCTCAAAAAATAATACAGAAACATGGAATATTGTTAAATCTATAACAAATCAGACCAGACAAAAAAAGAAAGCTGACAAACTCATATCTGGCACTGATGATTCACAAACAGCAATTAATCAAATAAACAATTATTTTTCGGGCGTTGGTAAGAAACTAGCTGACACTATTATCAAAAACCGAAGTTCTCCACCTAGCTCATATAAATTTACAACTCCACCTGCGCTTCATTCCATGGTCTTGCTTTCTCCTGATGAGGCCGAGGTGGAGTCAGTGATCAACAACTTGAGGAATGATTGTGCCACAGGGTGGGACTCTATCCCACCCAAACTTCTTAAAATTGGTAAAAAAGTACTAGTTCCACCCATTACAAGTCTCATTGAAGTGTGCTTTGAGCAGGGAGTTTTCCCCCGAATATTTAAAAAATCTTTAATTACACCTGTGCACAAGGACGGCTGCCAGGACGACGTAAAAAATTACAGACCTATCTCGGTACTGTCCTCACTTTCAAAAATATTGGAAAAACTATTAAACCTTAGGCTCATAAAATATCTGGAGCACAACAAAACAATATCAGACGCACAGTTTGGGTTTAGGGCGGGGAAAAGCACAGAAGACGCGGTTAATCAACTCGTTGAATACGTCACCGGAAAAGTTGATGCAAAGGAAAAATGTCTTGGTGTCTTTCTTGATCTCGCCAAGGCGTTTGACACGGTCTGTATTTCGACCCTTGTGGAGAAGCTGGACCATGTTGGAATTCGTGGTGGAGTGCTCAGTATTTTTACAGACTTCCTTCGTGACCGGACACAAAAAGTAAGGATCGGTGATGTGGTTAGCAGTGAAGTTGGCGTGGATTATGGAGTCCCACAAGGCAGCTGCCTATCCCCAAGTCTCTTCCTGATATATGTAAATGACCTATGCCAGCAGTCTCTAACAAACGGTAAAATATTTTGCTATGCCGATGACACCGTACTTATATTTCATGGAGAGAGTTGGGACGCAGCAAGGCAAGCTGCAGAGCTGGGCCTAAGTAAAATAATTCACTGGTTAGAAGCTAACTTGCTAACCCTTAATATTTCGAAGACCTCATACATACAGTTTAGTTTTGCCACAACTGATCTTGAGAAAGTAAGTCTCAAGGCACACTCGTGTGGCTTTCCCAGAAACCAGATACAATGTTCATGTCTTCCGATTTCACAAAAACAGACAGTGAAGTATCTGGGTATAGTTTTGGATGGAAGACTTTGCTGGCGCCCCCAGATTGAACAAACCACTTCCCGTGTTAGAAAACTTGTATGGGCGTTCAAGAAACTTCGCCATGTGGCTGATTTAAAACTAATACGTACGGTGTATCTTGCACTGGCCCAGTCTATTATGACCTACTGCGTCACGGCTTGGGGAGGCGCCTGCAAATCCTTTTTAATTCATCTTGAGAGAGCCCAAAGATCTCTGTTGAAAGTCATAACTTCTAAACCATACAGGTTCCCTACAAAAAACCTCTATGAAATTTGTAATGTCCTCACAATCAGGCAACTGTACCTTCTCAATCTTACACTGAAACAACATGAAATCACACCATTAAACCACGCGACTGCGTGTAAAAGAACTATTAGAGATGTATGCACACCAGTCAAATATAAGACCGCATCTGCTAGACGGCAACGCTTGTATCTGTCTACTTTCATTTATAATAAATTAAACAAAACCCTTCATATAAACCCACTTTCAAAAAAAATTACAAAAGTGAAAATTACAGCATGGCTCAAAACACTAGACTACTCACAGACAGAAAAACTATTACAATAATAACACCTAACCTAATATACAATTATATTTTTAATTAAAATAATATTTTAGTAAGTAAATAACACTCACACACACAGAGACACTTGCACGAACGCGTGCACGGACACACTGACAAACACATACACGCACACAAACACACACAAACACGCACACACACAATACATATCCATGTATATACATACATACTTTAGAACACGAGCAAGCATGCATCTATACTATTTCCTTGTTTTTATTTTACAATGAATAATATAATCGATGTACCTATGTATACATATAAGTGCACCTCAAGCGGGTGAAGACACTGACTCCTGTAACACAGGTTGTTACCTAGCTCAGGGGCCAGGGTTTCAAATATATTGTGTAACCTTGTATTTTTATATCAATAAAACATTATTATTATTATTATAATAACCAAAAAGTATAATCTGACGATTTTCGCAAGCTGGGTGCAATAAAAAATGATAATTAAGACCAAAATCGAAGATTTTAAATTTTTGTAAATTCGCTGCGAGCTTAGTACACTTCCAAATCATCAGAATAAGAAATTACAGTATCTGTAATACCCACTGAACACCCCCTTTGAAAATCTGACGCGTCGGACTATTTTTTTTTTCTTTTTTAATTTTTGACCCCTCCCGCATAGCGTCCATTACGATAATCGTCACATTCCTGTATATTTTGGTTAACCGACATCAATAACAGTCGCGCGTATGTCACTGTTTCTCGTTTAAAAATTTTGAAAATCTGTATGCGCTTCCCCCACCACTAAAAGTGAAAACATTACAGGACAATTTTTTCTTCCTATCATCTAATCTACTAATTCTAATAGGTTTTCGCGACGCTCGAGTAAATCCACATTTAGCATCGTGGGCTCCCCTACTATTAACGATTTATTTTACGCATTAGTTCTACTTTCTAGTCACTTATTATAGGATATTAAACACGATTATTATTATATTACACGATATTACAATATAAACTATAGATAGTATAATTAATTAGTATAATTGTAACATAACATAAAAGTAGGTACCTACCGCTAGTTAATGTCTATTGTAATAACATTCGTCTTCCGGATAATGATCGTAAATGGCATATTCGCAAATATTACACCAGAAGAAAAAAGAGTGAGCAAGCCTTTTAATATTATTGCGATTCATGGGTAGAACAAAGTGTTCAACTACTGTACTAGTATTATTAGTACTCGTGCCACAGTTATTACACTGATACTGCAAAATAAAATGCGCGGAATACCAAGGCCATCGCATTTTAGCTTCATAAAAGTATTTAAAGTCACTTCTTTTAAGAAAACTGTCCACATCAATTAGGTCCAACACCCCTTCCCTCTCGGACCGCGAAAGCGTACAGACGTGCTTATTACATACCGTGTAAATTATTTTTATTTCAAATTTTAATAATATTTTGTCGAAATTACTCAAAAATATTAAAATAAAGTACCAGGCGCGCATAAGCTCCGTGGCGTGCGCGGAGTACTCGAGAAAGCAGGACAGCAACAGCGAAAACGGCGCTCGGCCGGAGATACCTAGAGCGTGTCATGCGCGTACGCCACGCTCGCCGCTTGCCACAAGTTATAAGCGACAGCAATTAGCATGGTAATTATTATTTATATAATCATCTATCATATAATCATATAATCTACTATCATAGTTAATTGGGCTAGTCTGTGATACGAAATATATAATACACCACTATGCCTTTGAAACGGACACCTCCGCCATCAGCTGCACCGACAACTCCGACGCAACCTGAGACTGCACGGAACAGTACATTAAGTTTCACTACTGCTACAAATGTTTCACCATTACAACATTGCGAGTCGGAGCCAGATCTTCACTCACTCGCACTTAATGTCACTGAGAGGAAAAAAAGAAAATATGATGAAGAGAGTACTGATATAAAGGCGCTAATAAAGGAAATGTTTTTGTCGTTTTCGAAAGAACAGGAAAAAAGGTTTCAAGAACTTAGAGAGAGCATGGATCTAATGTCCAGCAAATCCGATGACTTTCTACTTAAGATCGCCACTTTGGAGAAGGAAAGAAATGCGGACAAAATCTTGATTAAAGAGTTAGAGGAAAAACTTGAAACAGCTGAGCGAAAAACACGCGGAACATCCTTTGAAATCCGAAATATACCCAGGCAAGATGGAGAAACTAAAACATCCTTGGCAAAGGAAGTTTTTCAACTAGGAAAGATCATTAATGTGAATATTGAACACCACAATTTAAAAGACATTTACCGCCTCAAATCAAAAGATGCCTCAAATCCTGTAGTTGTGGATCTCACCACCATATTGTTGAAAGATAAAGTACTTGGAGCGGTCAAAAGTTTTAACAAATCAAAGGCTAAAGGAGAAAAACTGAATACTACCCATCTAAACCCAAACTACCCGTTAAAACCACTTTACGTAGCTGAGACTTTAACACAAAAAACACAAAAGCTGTACTACTTGGCAAGACAATTTAAAAACAGTCATGGCTACAATTTCTGTTGGACTGCTAACGGAATTGTATATCTTAAAAAAACCGAAGCTTCTCCTCGTGTCCGTATAAATAATGAGTCCGACTTGGACAAATTAAGAATTGAAGCATGACTAGTGTTTGTATTCGCAAAATTTTGTAAACTATGGATTGTATTTTTGATATTTTTTGCTCTTCGTGTATTTTTTGTATTTGATTTGCATGTTACTTATCTTAAACAAAAATCTAAATTGTAATTGGTTCACACATAGTACACTCTACACATATCCTACACATCACACTGTCAAGTACACAAGACCTCACCACACAAACATGTTTCATTTGGAATATAATAATCCTACTAACTATAATGTTTTTTATGAGATGATTCTAAAGCGGACTAATATTTATTGCAAAAATATATTTATCTCATTTAAAATTCAATGATATAATTAATATAACGCAAAATATTGACAGTATGTCGGTATCACATTCGCAAACAGCAGACATTGATGAATGCCATAAATTATTGTCCCCTCTGTCAGATCACCTGCTTCTGCATACTCAAAATATACGCAGTGCTGGATGCAATATGCCAGGGCTGGAAGTCTTACTTGCGAGGTTGAAAGTCAAATGTGATATTATCATCTTGTCAGAATGTTGGCTTCCTCACACCTCTGTAATTCCAAACCTTGCAGGATTCTCTCAGGTGGGAACTAAAATAAACCCTAAGCAGAATGATGGTGTTATAGTCTACTACGATGAAAATCTTAGCCTTATCATAGATGAACCAGACATGCAGGAATGCAATTGTTTGTTAGCCAAGATTGATAAACGTATAGCTATTATTTCACTATATCGTTCCCCATCGTATAAAAGTATTGATGCATTTCTATCATCACTAGATAAACTTCTATAATCACTATCAGAATTTGAACATATAGTTATTATGGGGGACATTAATATAGATATAAATCCCGATAAAATTAACTTAAATGGTGAACGCTATCTAACACTTGTAGCCACCCATGGTTTGTTACCTGCCCACACTATAGTTACTCGTAGTAAAAGTAACACTTGTTTGGATCATGCGCTTATAAAATCAACTTGCTCTGTTTCTACGTTAGTACCGCATACATCATTAACAGACCACTATCCAGTTATAATGAAAATGAGTTTTAAATTAAATACGCCAAAGTATGCAGTCACATCAATTACAAAAGTTGATTACTTCGGCTTAGAACAAGACCTGAAAAAAATAGATTTTAGCGAAATTAATAATATAACAGATCCAAACTTATCCATGAACTTCCTTACACAAAGTTTTCAAACAGCTATTATTAACAACACAAAGCAAATTTCTCTTTCTAAACGCTACAAAACAATAAAACCATGGATTACACAGGGGTTGCTGCGATGTATTAGAAACAGGGATAAGTTACATAAAAAAGCAAAACGATCACCAAACAATGACATAGCAAGGATAACATATATACGTTACAGAAACTTCTGTAATGTGATATTAAAAAAAGTAAAAAGGACATATGAAAAAAATCAACTCATATCTGCAAAACATGACAACAAAAAAATGTGGAAAACAATTAAAGACATAACTCACACATCTAAAATAAATAGTCACCCTAAAGAACTGTTGAAGCTCACGGGGTCTCCAGAAATGTCACTAAACAAAGTAAACAAATACTTTGCAAACATAGGAAGCTCATTAGCTAATAAAATATACCAAAAAAAACTAAACACACCTAACCACAACACAAGAAATAAAAACGCTAAAAATAAAACTACCAACTCGTTTGTACTCCTTGATACTACTGAAGACGAAGTAGAACGTTTAATTCTTAGCATGAAAATAGATTGTGCTAGTGGTTGGGATAACATTAGCTCTAAGTTTCTAAAAACCTACAAAAATATTATAATACCACCGCTTACAAAAAATTTTAACGGTTGCTTGCAAACTGGAGTCTTTCCTGACTGTTTAAAAAAAGCAGAAATATGCCCCATTCATAAGAATGGTGATAGAAATCGAGTCGAAAAATACCGGCCAATTAGCATCTTACCGTCATTATCAAAAGTATTGGAACGAATAATAAACGCTAAATTAATGGGCTATTTAGAAAAAAATGATTTATTTTCTAAAAACCAATACGGATTTCGGCAAGGAAAATCTAAGGATCAAGCAGTAAATAAGCTTGTCAATTACCTTTCTTCTAAACTAGACAATAAAAAAAAATGTGTTACTATCTTCTTAGACTTAGCAAAGGCGTTTGACACGATTTCTGTTTCCATCCTACTTGAAAAACTAGACGGGCTCGGAATAAGAGGGAATCAGTTAAAAGTTATCAAGAGTTATCTCTCTGGGCGAATTCAATCAGTGCGTGTGGGTGGCTTCAAGAGTGATGACCTTACGGTTACTCATGGAGTACCGCAGGGCAGCATACTGGGACCTACTTTATTCCTCGTATATATAAACGAACTCACAAGTCTAAACCTAACCCAGGGCGAAATAATATCTTTCGCAGATGATACTGCTCTCTTTTTTTCTGCCGATACATAGGACGAAGTCCTGGATGCTGCTCAGCTGGGCTTTAGTACCGTAAGTGAATGGCTTCAGAACCATATTCTTACGCTAAATGTGAATAAAACCAAATATGTATGTTTTAGTATCACAAATTTGCCTTGTTCTGGTACTTCCAAAAGTATTCTATCGCATGAATGTCAATCAAAAGTAAACTGCGCCTGCCCATCACTCGAGCGCGTCAATTCAATTAAATATCTTGGAGTCTCTATAGATAGTAAGCTCAGTTTTAAAGAACACATAAAGTTACTGTGTGGTCGTTTGAGAAAATTCATATACATTTTTAAACATCTGAGACACGTTTCCGATACTGTATTGCTGAAACAAATATACCTTGCACTGTGTCAATCGCTTATAACGTACTGCATATCATCCTGGGGAGGAGCGCCGAAAACGATACTGAAGCCTATTGAGATTGCCCAGCGAGCAATTTTGAAGGTTATGCACTTTAAACCTATTTACTTTCCCACTTCGACTTTGTACCAGATTTGTCGGGTTTTAACAGTGCGACAACTTTTTCTCTTAAACATTACACTCCTACAGCATAGTAAACAAACTTATGATCCACTAATCTTACAAAGACGTAGGAAGGACTTAGTTTGCCAAAGAAACACGCTCTTTCAAACAAAGTTTAGCCAACGCTTCATTCCCTTCCTTGGACCTGTCATATACAACAAATTGAATAAAAATATTAATATCTACCCTCTACCAAAAGTTCAATGCAAGAAAAAAGTTAGTGACTACCTACAACAATTTACGTATGATGAGACTGAATTCCTGATGCACATATAAAGGTGACTTGAATGTGTTTAATATATGTGTGTTATGTTTTTAAAGCCAATTTATTCCAAATGTATCACAATAGTATACATACCAATAAACTTACAAATACCTAGCTTTCAGTAAACCTCACTCAGTCGCTGATACCCTCACAAACACGCACACTCTCACACACACGTACACCCTCACACACACGTACTCACACACGCACATACACACACACATACACTCATAGACACGTGCTCATGTGCAAATATCTCACTTAGCATTGTATAATTATTTAGCATTAAAATAGTTCTACACGTATTATAAACATATAAAAACAAAGAACTGGGGAATGGCACTGTAAACCGAAATACAGGCATTGCCTAGTTCGGTTACAGAAGCTACATCCATTTATTTGTATATAACTACTGCTAAACTGTTTTTTGTAACATAGAGCTAAGTTTATTGGGAAAATAAATTTATTATTATATTATATTATATTAACATTATTGGAGATAACGTACACGATCACAAACGCTCTAACTGCAAAACCTAAGCAAACTGAGATCGATTGAACATGAACAGACTGCGAGCTTAGAACATAGGTACTAGCTAGATTATTATAGATGATAAAAATATAAAATTGTGTTAATTTTTTCATTGAGTTATAAGTACTTACCGATTGCCATTTTAAGAATCCTTGAACATTGTTTCACTAGGTATTAAATATGCACGTGCAGAAAATTCACTCCGGTAACTGATTCGCGTCTCACCGCCTCACCGGTCCGCGAGGTCTGTTTATAAACATAGACACGCGAGCGCTTCACCCCGCCCCGCTTCCACCCGTGCATCCCGAACGGGTCCCTCAGGCATCGCACGTATGCCCAAATAAAAATAATGTAATGGACGCAAGATAATCGTCAGAATAAAATGGTAAAAACTTTATAAATCATATATTCAGTGGGACGCAACGAAATTGGTGAATTAAACGCAAAATATACGCTGTAAATTATACGCTGCACGATAAAGCTCTCCAAATTCCGCGCCCTCAAAATATAAATATATATATATATATTTAAACTAACAATATTCCACACAATCTATAAATATATAAATATATATACACCGTGAAATTGTAGTCGTTGTGGAACCGAAAGGTGGGAAACTTATGGTAATTAGTAGAACAAAAAAAGTCTTAGATTAACTCTACTGTTTATAATAAAAAAGTTGGCAAGTGAAAAGAATATTTTCACTTGATCGAGTTTGCTAGTAGTAGTGCACCAATCATCATCATCAACCCATTAATGTCCCACTGCTGGGCACGGGTCTCCTCTCAATTGAGAGGGATTAGGCTATAGTCCACCACGCTAGCCTACTGCGGGTTGGCAGACTTCACATGCCATCGAGAATTCTTGTCAAGCATGCAGGTTTCCTCACGATGTTTTCCTTCACCGTTTGAGCATGTGATAAATACGCACATAACTTCCGAAAAGTCAGTGGTGCGTGCCTTGGGTTCGAACTCGAGACCTCTGACATCTCAGTCCACTGGTCACACCGCTAGGCTACCACAGCTCTATTCATCATAGTGCACCAATATTTCATTCAAAATCGGCCGCAGTCGCTAACTCGCTACTCTGAACCCGCCTCGTGAGGGCGGCGCGGGCGGCGGGTTCAATGACCCGAACGCCCGCCAGTCAGCTGGTACTAAACGGCTAGCACCTGTCCGAGCGAATAAGTAAAGTACTAATAAGTACTTACGCGTTATTTAAAAGCTAGTAGGTCAGTACTTTATTGATGTCATTTTATTATTGAAATAAATTGTATTTAGCAATACGATGCAGATGGCGACGAAATTGATGGTAAGTATTACTTTATTTATTTATTTATTTATTAAAACTTTATGCACAAATATACAATATATTATGTACAAAGGCGGACTTAATGCCATAGGCATTTTCTCCCAGTCTACCTTAGAGTGGTGCAGAGACAAAACGGTAGGTGCAACCAAGAAGGAAAATAAACTAACGAATACTATTATTGTAAACCAAAATACAAAAATAAATACATAGATACATACATAATATAATAAATAAAAACAAAGGAAGTCGGGAAAGATAATAATTAAGTCGATGGTGAAAATCTAATTTAATAAGAGACTAACTATGATGAATCAGCTAATGTTTTGCGTATGTGATCCCTTGCCATTACTTTAAATTTGAACCGACTTTTAGCCAACCTGATATTTACAGGCAATGCATTCCAAAGGAGGACTACCTGGACAAAGAAAGAAGAGTGAAAAAAACCAGAACGGTGAGAAGGACATTGTAGAAGACGATTATTCGTAGAGCGAATATTTTTTTCGTGGGCAGAGCATAAATATTGAAAATAAGAAGACAAGTAAGATGGCGAAGTGGGATTATTTAGAAGAGAAAACAGGGTTGTCAAAGCCCTTAAAGCTCTGCGCTGTCGAATGGGCAGCCATTTTAAAAATGATCGTTGGGCGGATACGTGATCATATTTACGGAGATTGAAAACAAATCGAATGCAGTTATTAAGAAGTCGGTCAAATTTGTTGAGGTGTTCTGCATTCAGGTCGCAGTAGCATAAATCTCCATAATCAATAATGGGTAAGATTAGAGCCTGAACAAGCATTGCCTTAACACGTGCCGGAAGAAGATTCTTCAGACGATAAAGAGACCGTAACGTACCCGTGACTTTTTGACTGACAACCGCAACCTGCTTCCGCCAGTCAAGACAGGTGTCAATATGAAGCCCAAGATCCTTGACATCAGAGCTAAACGGAATGACCGCGTTGTTAAAGAGTACCGGTGGTACTGTTAAGTCATTCAGTTTCCTCATACTATGTGGGCTTCCTACAATTATGGCCTGACACTTAGCAGGATTAACCGCCACCCCAAATCTATCTGACCAGTTCTTAATTGCCAATAAATTACGGTTTAGCTCCTCGATCGCATTGGATAAGTTATCAACACCTGCCTGACAGTAGATTTGTAAATCGTCAGCATAAAGATGATACGCACACTGAAGCTCGGTTGTTATGAGATTTATAAAAATAGAGAACAGAAGAGGAGATAATATACCGCCTTGAGGGACGCCCGCGAGAAGTTCACTCCATCCGGAAGAAGAATCCCCAGCATGAACTGACTGCTGACGCCCCTGAAGATACGAAGAAAACCATTCCACCGCCTTGGGAGAGACCATAAGATAGGACATGATTGATAAAAGGATTTCGTGACTGACGGTATTGAAGGCATTTGAGAAATCTATTAAAACTAAAACAGAAACTTTAGTATCTTCCATGCCCCGCTTTAAATCATGAGTCACTTTAAGAAGAGCAGAAATAGTACTATGGCCTGGCCTGAAACCGGATTGAAGTGGACTGATGAGGGAGTTGCGGTGAATGAAGTTGGAAAATTGTTTATGAACACAGGCCTCAAGTACTTTAGATAAAAAGGGAAGGATGGAAATTGGCCGAAAGTGACTGGAAAGGGAGGGATTAGAAATCTTTGGAAGAGGTCGGACATAGGCTTTCCGCCACAGGGAAGGAAACACACCGGAAAAAAGAGAAAAGTTTATAATATGGGAAATAGCAGGAAGGAGCTGATCAAGGACCATAACAACCATATGGCGGCTGATGGCATCACACCCCGTGGCTTTAGATTTAATCGAAATGATAATCTTTTTGATCTCTCCCGGGTCGACTGGTGCGAATAAAAACTCTCTTTACACCTATCTACGTAACTTACCTATCTAGATATAAATTGAAATACGACAAGGTTGGCGCTTGGCTGCTTAATTTAATCAGCTGATACGAGATACGAACGTAGAACCTACATTCCAATTAAATAAAAGGGATTAAAAATTAAGTAGGTACCTAGGTTAAGTAGGTACATAGCTTTAAAAAAACCTTTTTTTTTTTGAACAATTACCTGCAGATCATACATTTTTTTTCCGAGCAAGGATCGAACTCGCGACGCCTTGCGCAGCAGTCGCTCGTACAGCCGCTGAGCCAATCATTGCGGCAATCAATCAATTTCTCCTTCATACATTCCACGAGCTTAGGACCGCCAGAAATACTTTACTTGAACATAGTTTTAGGTATTTACTGTATCAATATTAAAAACAGATAGCTGAAACAGTCAAGAGACTGGGTAGGTATTTCAGGCGTATTTAAAAAATTGGAGCTTTTTACAAAATAATCAACTTTACATACAAGTTACCTGCTAAAAGTTTATTTACGACGACTAAGTGAAGTCCCGCGTTCAATACACAAACGTGCCCGTTTTATACTATTGTCTTTTAGCTTTCTTAACGTGTCTCTGTCACTTTTCATTTTATCAAAGGCGTCCACTATCGCACTGCGTAACTCGTCACGATTTTCATGTTCACGGGTATAAACAAGTCTTTTGATTTCCGACAACAAGAAAAAGTCCAAAGGCGTTCAGTCCGGGCTCCTAGGCGGCCAAGCCACGGGACCGCCGCCGTGGCCTATCCACCTATCACTGAACTGAGTGTTTAGGTAGGCACGCACTACACTTGAATAATGAGCGGGGCAGCCATCATGCTGATAGTAAATCCCAGTTAGTACGCTACAGGGATATCATCTAACAGCCAGCTCCGATATTATCGTTTATAACATGTCTAAAAACGAGCTGTTAGATAGCGTCTTATCTTTTTTCGCGGGTAGGTGCAAAAAAAGATAAGACGTGTCTTAGTGATTATAATTATAATAAAATTAAAAAAGGCCAATATTTATACAATATTTTTATATATATTCAGAGTATATCCTCTACAAAACGGGTACTCACGTTTGTAGCATATTTATGTGACTTATGCTATAATTTTGCATCACCTGCCACTTCATCATTTGCACTCACTGATTTCACTGTCACTGCCTAATTAAGTGGAACACTATGTCTCAATTTGAAGAGATTATATCTGCGCAAAGAACCCTTGAAGATAGTTTTATCCGTAAGATGGGAGAACTTGAAGCCCAAATCCAGAGCGCAGGGCCAGCTAAGGATACCGTGGCAAGGATTGCTGATGAGTTTCGGACCTTCCGTGAGCTTATCTTCAGCATGCTCAGTTTGCTTAGAAAGCAAATAAGTGAGTGTGCTAGACAGGTTGACGTATTGGAGACCAGGAATCGGCGGAAAGCTCTAGTCTTCCAGGGTATTGCAGAAGTTGATAGCGAGGTGAGCAGTGACGTCATTCTTGATGTTATAAAAAACAAGTTGGCCCTTAAGGATGTCACTGCATCCTCCATTAAGGTATGTCACAGACTTGGCGTGGCCAATAAGGATCATCATAGGCCCATACTGGTTAAGTTCGCCAGCTATGATGACAAATCTGCAGTTTGGAGAGCTAAGGCAGCTTTGAAGGGTTCATCAATATCACTCAAGGAGTTCTTGACTAGAACTAGGCAGGCTGTTTTTGGGAAGGCGAGGCTGCACTTCAGTATGCGTTCATGTTGGACTCAGGACGGTGTCATCGTAATTAAAGCTCCAGATGGCAGTAAGCATAAGGTCTCTTCGTTTGAGGACCTCAGTCCGCTACTGGTGAAGTATCCTGGAGCCCAAGGATCTGGAATTAGCCTGAAAAAAAACAGCAAGTAAAACTTATATTTAATTTCTTAGTCAACTTCCACGTAGGTTATAATATGTTTTATGTGATAGTTTCGGCTTACCGTAATAATATTCTAATTATGTTATTCGGGTTATGCTTCACAGTTGTTACTTAAACTGATATTTACTTGGTAGTTTCATCTCTCAAATTCCTCAATGCATAATATTTGTTTATATTTGTTACATTGGGTTTACCTTCGGTTCAAGATCATTAATAATAAATTAATATGTCAATGTCAATGTAATGTCAAAATTGGTAAAACATCGTTTTGTTCGTTCGGATTCGTTCACAATTTATTTTCAACTTTGACTCATTTTGGTGTGCGTTCTGAACACATAAATGTAGTCTTATTATTTTGTTGTAGTCTTATTATTTTGTTCCACGATGAAAGGTTTAAAACATAGTCTTTTAATCACTTATTTGATGATGTAAGCTGGCGGGTGGTGCAGTGATACAAACGCTGTACCAACCTTTTGTGTAGTCCTTCAGTGTAATTTTATCCTTAAATATTTGGTATCTATATTATTTAATTTTTTTGTATTATATATTTTATTTTATTTATTTTTTACTCTATGATATTATCTGATGAATCTTTTTACTCGGCTAATGAATCTATCGCTAGTGATGATAGTTTTACCTCTGTAAGTGATACTCTTGGAGATCTGTTGCGTCAAAAATTCAACCAAAATCAGAGCCGGCTTTTTAATGTTTGCCATATAAATGCTCAAAGCATTCCCAGTCACTATAATGAACTATATGACACATTCAGCAATAACAACATTCATGCAGTCTTAATTTCTGAGACCTGGCTCAAACCTGACCTACTATCCACCGCTTATCCTCTTCCTGGTTTCGTTCTTTTACGGAATGATCGAATTGGTAAGAGAGGTGGTGGTGTAGCAATATACCTTCGTGGTGATTTTCCATATAAAATTCTAGTTACTTCTTCTTCCAATGTTTCCGCTGAATTCCTATTTCTAGAGGTTTGTGTCAAAGGTGCTAAAACTGTTCTGGGTGTTGTCTATTGCCCCCCATCCCTTGATTACTTCACTGAATTCGAATCAGTTCTTGAATCTTTGGGTTCGGAGTATGCACATCACATAATCATGGGAGATTTTAACACCAACCTTGCCACTAATTCCCTTCGGTCCAATAAACTCCTGCATCTGGTCGAGTCAGCTAGTTTGCAAGTGTTACCCCTCCAACCTACTCATCATAATATTGGTGGTGATGATACCTGGCTCGACCTGATCCTTACCTCTAATCCTTCCCTAGTCTCCTCACATGGTCAACATGATGCCCCTGGATTTTCCCACCATGACCTTATTTTCCTGTCCTATGTTCTTAAACCGCCTAAACCTAAACCCATATTCCAGTATAGGCGTGCCTTTGCTCGTATGGACAGTGAGAAACTTCGGTTAGATGCTTCTAATATTGACTGGACATCCTTGGAGGAAGCTGCTACCATTGATGAAAAAGTTGATATTTTCAATAATGCTGTAGTCAAGCTTTATGATATCCATGCTCCAGTCAGGAAAATTAAGTTGAAGCGACCGCCTGCGCCATGGATGAATAAGGGAGTACGGATAGCTATGCGACGAAGGGACCGTGCGTTTCGGAAGTTTAAAAGGGATCGTTCGGAGGATAATTGGACTTTTTTCAAAGCTGCCAGAAATCGTTGTAATCAGATGATACGCAACGCTAAACGCCGCCACATTCTAAATAATATTACTTCTTCTTCTCCGGCTGATGTTTGGAAGTTCCTGGGAACTCTAGGTATCGGCCGATCGCGATATTCAGACCTTCCTAACACTATTGATTTAGACGACCTAAATCGCCATTTCTCCACTGTTCCCTCTTTAGACGGTCTAACTAAATCTCAAACTCTTGCCTACCACGCAGGTCTGAGGCGTCTCAATATTTCCCCCTTTTCATTCGCACCTGTCGACCTGGGAGAGATCAAAAAGATTATAATTTCCATTAAATCCAAAGCCGTAGGGTGTGATGCTATCAGCCGCCATATGGTTGTCATGGTCCTTGATCAGCTCCTTCCTACTATTTGCCATATTATAAACTTTTCTCTTTTTTCCGGTGTTTTTCCTTCCCAGTGGCGGAAAGCATATGTTCGACCTCTTCCAAAAATTTCTAATCCCTCTCTTTCCAGTCACTTTCGGCCGATTTCTATCCTTCCCTTTTTATCTAAAGTACTCGAGGCCTGTGTTCATAAGCAATTTTCCATCTTCATTCACCACAACTCCCTTATCAGTCCACTTCAATCCGGTTTCAGGCCAGGTCACAGTACTGTTTCAGCTCTTCTTAAAGTGACTCATGATTTAAAGCGGGGAATGGAAGACACTAAAGCTTCTGTTTTAGTTTTAATTGACTTCTCAAATGCTTTCAATACCGTCAGTCACGAAATCCTTTTAGCAATCATTTCCTATCTTATGGTCTCTCCCAGGGCGGTGGAATGGTTTTCTTCGTATCTTCAGGGGCGCCGACAGTCAGTTCATGCTGGAGATTCTACTTCTGGTTGGTGTGAACTTCTCGCGGGCGTCCCTCAAGGCGGTATATTATCTCCTCTTCTGTTCTCTATTTTTATAAACCTCATAACCAACGAGCTTCAGTGTGCGTATCATCTGTATCCAGACGATTTACAAATCTACTGTCAGGCAGGTATTGACAACTTATCCAATGCGATCGAGGAGCTAAACCGAAATTTATTGGTGATTAAGAACTGGTCATATAGATTCGGGGTGGCGGTTAATCCCGCTAAGTGTCAGGCCATCATTGTAGGAAGCCCGCATAGTATGAGGAAACTGAACGACTTAACAGTACCACCGGTACTCTTTAACAACGCGGTCACTCCGTTTAGCTCTGAAGTCAAGGATCTTGGGCTTCATATTGATACCTGTTTTGACTGGCGAAAGCAAGTTGCGGTTGTCAGTCAAAAAGTCACCGGCACGTTGCGGTCTCTTTATCGTCTGAAGAATCTTCTTCCAGCACGCGTTAAGGCAATGCTTGTTCAGGCTCTAATCTTTCCCATTATCGACTATGGTGATTTATGCTACTACGACCTGAATGCAGAACATCTCAACAAATTTGACCGACTTCTTAATAACTGCATTCGATTCGTTTTCAATCTCCGTAAATATGATCATGTATCCGAGCATCGATCACTTTTAAAATGGCTGCCCATTCGACAGCGCAGAGCTTTAAGGGCTTTGACAACCCTGTTTTCTCTTCTAAATAATCCCACTTCTCCATCTTACCTGTCTTCTTATTTTCAATATTTATGCTCTGCCCACGAAAAAAATCTTCGCTCTACGAATAATCTTCTTCTACAATGTCCTTCTCACCGTTCTGGTTTTATTCACTCTTCCTTCTTTGTCCAGGTAGTTCTTCTTTGGAATGCATTGCCTGTAAATATCAGGTTGGCTAAAAGTCGGTTCAAATTTAAGGTAATGGCAAGAGATCACATTCGAAAAACATTGGCAGATTCATCATAATTTGTATATTATTAAATTAGATTTTTACCATCGCCTTTTATCTTTCCTGACTTCCTTTGTTTTTATTTATTATATTATGTATGTATCTATGTATTTATTTTTGTATTTTGGTTAAATTAATATTATTCTTTACTTTATTTTCCCTTTCTTGGTTGCACCTACCGTTTTTTCTCTGCACCACTCTAAGGTTGACTGGTAGAAAATGCCTAAGGCATTAAGTCCGCCTTTGTACGCTTTTTTGTGCATAAAGTTTTAATAAATAATAAATAAAAATAGCGTTCAATGAAAATGTCACTATTAATTAGCCGTTATAATAACTGCCTACACATTAGCACTAAACTGAACTTGGTGATGGTCTTCCCGTATTAAGTATGGATTCACGAGAGTCCATTAATGTGCACAGTACAGCTGAACAATTGCTAAGTACTTCGCGTTCGTATATTCGTACTGACGACACATTTTCGCGTGACAACGTAAATCGTAAGTAAGGTTGCATAACCTTACCGCCCCGCACGCCGCCGGCGGTGACACTGCGGCGCCGCCGCCGCTCAGCGTGGTAGGTAATAATAAGTAGTGCGTCCGAGTGGATTGTCGGCAAACGTGTAGGTAAGTTAGCGGCAGCAAGCGCGGGCGGCTTTTATGTCTTTGTCGGCATGGTTTACTGCTTAGTTGTGTACCTATGTGTGAGTAACATTGAATGATATCGATCGTAGTAATCGTAGTACGTTAAATTTAGTGGCGTTACCATGTATCCTGGTTTCGTTCTAGTTTTTTGTATGTCTGTCACATTTTTTATAAAAATAAATACCTTTATTTTATTTAAATTTCACATAAATGGATTCCATTATTGATATAGAGTCCAAAATTTTCGTACCATAAATCTATACAATTTCACGGTGTATATAAATACATATATTTATAAATTTATAGTTTGTGTGGAATATACATAAAAAATATAGAGTTTGAAAATAAATATAAAAATGAATTACTAAAATACCTAATCTTAAAATGCTATTACAACATAAACGAATATCTAGCTTAGAATAATAGATTAATAACTTACATTACATATATATACACCGTGACATTGTAGTCGTTTTGGAACCGAAAGGTGGGAAACTTATGATAATTAGTAGAACAAAAAAAGTCTTAGATTAACTCTACTGTTTATAATAAAAAAGTTGGCAAGTGAAAAGAATATTTTCACTTGATCGAGTTTGCTAGTAGTAGTGCACCAATATTTCATTCAAAATCCGCCGCAGTCGCCACCTCGCTACTTATCAAAGACGCGCGGCGCGAGCGGCGGGGCAGTGACCCGAACGCCAGTCAGCTGGTACTAAACGGCTGTCCGAGCGAATAAGTACTAATAAGTACTTACGCGTTATTTAAAAGCTAGTAGGTAGTACTTTATTGATCTCATTTTATTATTGAAATAAATTGTATTTAGCAATACGATGCAGATGGCGATGAAATTGATTGAATTATCTACTTACACCTATCTA
This sequence comes from Craniophora ligustri, assembly GCA_905163465.1. Classification (NCBI taxonomy): domain Eukaryota; kingdom Metazoa; phylum Arthropoda; class Insecta; order Lepidoptera; family Noctuidae; genus Craniophora; species Craniophora ligustri. Next base: position 3,596,832 of record LR990976.1, on the reverse strand, counting down.
CGTAACTTACCTATCTAGGTATAAATTGAAATATGACAAGTTTGGCGCCTAGCGAATCAGCTGATACGAGATACGAACGTAAAACCTACATTCCAATTCAATAAAAGGGATTAAAAATTAAGTAGGTATTACAATAGCTTTAAAACGCGCCGCCTTGCGCAGCAGTTGCTTGTACAGCCGCTGCGCCAATCATTGCGGCAAATTTTTCACGGAATAACGTAAATTGTACACCAAATTCTCCTTCATACAATCCACGGGCTTAGGACCGCCAGAAATACTTTATTTGAACATAACTTTTCAATAAATAACATTAGGTATTTACTGTATCAATATTGAAACAGATAGCTGAAGCAGTCAAGAGACTGCGTAGGTATTTCAGGCGTATTTAAAAAATTGGAGCTATTTACAAAATAATCAACTTTACATAGAAGTTACCTGCAATAAGTTTATTTACACTTCCCTGTACCGAAGCAACTACTCGAAATGGAGTCCGCCGCGTTCAATACACAAACGTGCCCATTTTATACTATCTCTTTTCTCGTCTTTTATCTTTCTTAACGTGTCTCTGTCACTTTTCACTCTATCAAAGGTGTCCACTATCGCACTGCGTAACTCGTAAGGATTTTAATGTTCACGGGTCTTTGTAATGTAAGCAAGTCTTTTGATGTCCGACAACAAGAAAAAGTCCAAAGGCGTTAAGTCCGGGCTCCTAGACGGCCAAGCCATGGGACCGCCGCGGCCTATCCAGCTATCACCGAACTGAGTGTTTAGGTAGGCACGCACTACAATTGGGAGCTTCCAAGTTGTAGCTTAAGTCCACACGACTGCTAATAATCCTTTGACTGTGGATCATAAAGTTCTCCGTTTTCACCATGCAGTCTTTATCGATATTTACCACGTAAGATCCAGTAAACTGTTGAGCGGTCACTTCGTCGTGACATATAACCCTCAATTGACATTGATTACAGCAGAAGTATAAGTACTGGTTTGGTTTGCCTAAGCTAATCCACTTGTTTACGCATGCGGCGACATTTGTTTTGCATTTGGTTGCGTTGTCCTTGTCTTTAACACAAAGATCCTTGTCGGAGTTTAATTTAAAAATTGGTGTCTTTAACTGACATATGTAGTTCAATGCAACTCGTGGTACACAATGCTCAAAATCGGCTTAAGTGATAGGTATATATGAATCTTTGTGTAAATTCATAGCCAGATGATTTTCAACTGGAGTTACTGAAGCCATGTTGTTTCCTACTTTATGTGGTATACTTACAATATTGTAAAGGACGTAGTTGTCTCTACTGATCAAAGGCATTGTTATTTCAATTATGAGATATCTCTTAGTTATTTTGGCCTTTCCTTTCAATAACGAGTATATACTCTGCATATCGGTCTGTATGTTATCGATAGGGAGAGTCGTTTCCTTATCTATTTGACCAGAAATTAAATTTAGTTGATCTTGCAATTGCTGGGAATCAATGAGATTAATGTTTATTTTTCCATTATACACACTGGTGATCGTATCGAGTAACGTGTCTTGTATGTTTTTTAACTGAGATAAAAGATTATTCGACGCTATAGCGGATAATGTAAATTCTGTTAGGTAAGCGACTTCGTTTACATGTTTCGTTAAAGAATTTGTTGCTTTGTCCAGGTTCAAGAGATGCAGGTCAGTCATTTTTTGTAACTTCTGAATAGTCTCTTCTGTTCTCTTCAGTAAATTGTACTTTGCCTCTACTACAGAAGTTTGGTTTTTCCATAAATTTGCGAGATGGTTTTGATTGCTTTTAATGAGTGTAATGTCCTTTTGATATTGTTCGGCGAATCGGTCGTCCAATACTCCGAACAATGTGTTAGCAAGATATCCGACACCGTTAATGACACCGCGGCGGCGGCGCCGGCGAGCACGCGCCGCATTGGGTTGATGCATCAAGACTCGATTGTTATGTTCCAACTCGCTATATGCGTGACGTAATTGTAACAGGAGTATCTCGCAATTAGTTAATTGTTTTATTATCAAACAAATCGTCTCTATATGTTGATAGAATTTTTGATATGCATATGTTCCATCCCAATAGGGTTGCATGTTATAATAAGCGACTAACTTCCACTCATCTCGGATGAGTTGCATGTTGGCTAACTTGTCAAAATAGAACCATGGTTTTCATCTAGTTTGGTGGTTTTAAAACACTGTCCACTGGTAATCATATTCGGAATATAAAAACACATCAGTGCTATAGTCACCAAACTTGACCTTTGACCCGATTTCTTCTTAGTTGTTTTGGTGTTATCTTTGTTTATGGATAGTTCTTTGTTTATAGATAGTTCTTTGTCAGTTCGGCTATCTAAGGGTAATACCGACAGTTTCACGATAGGCCTCTTGATGTAGCCATTTTTGGTTTTCAAGGTTACTACTCTTACGTAACCGTCCTTTCCTGGATGAACATCGATTACTCTACCTAAAGCCCACTTTCCAGGAGGAACATTGTCCTCGTGAATAAGGACTATTTCTCCTTTGTTGAGGTTTTCTTTGGGTGTTTGCCACTTCGGTCGGACGTTTAATTGAGAGAGATATTCTGCCTTCCATCTCTTCCAAATATCTTGAAATAACTTCTGCGTTAAGTGCCAGCGCGTTCGAGCATCTTCCGGTGTTCCAATAATTGTAGTACTTGCTCTTCCTGTTAAAAAGTGTGCCGGTGTTAAAAAGTCCAAATCCTCTATATTTTCTGTTAAAGCGCATAACGGTCTTGAGTTAAGGCAGGCTTCCAGCTGAGATAGGATAGTGGAATATTCTTCAAATGTCAGTTTTTGTTCTCCAATGACTCTTCTTAAATGGTGCTTTAAGCTCCTCACCGCGCGTTCCCACAGTCCCCCGGCACTGGGCCAAGCTGGGGCATTAAAATGCCAAGTGATGTTCATTTCCGAGATATCTGTTAGAAAACTATCGTTGAAAGTGTTTTGAAGAAGTTCCCACTCTTGCTTGAGCATGCGATTCGCTCCGATAAAGTTGGTACCGTTATCGCTATATAAGTGTTGTGGTGCTCCTCGGCGAGCAGCCATCCGCCTTAATGCTGCTAAAAACGCTGAACTGCTCAGTTCAGAGACAAGTTCCAGGTGTACCGCTTTAGTCACCATACAAACGAAAATAGCAACGTATCCTTTTGTTGTTCTGGCTCCTTTTCCTTTGTTATATTTTACATCCACAAAACCGATATAGTCAACGCCCGTATGGTGAAATGCGTGTGCAGGGTTCACCCGTGCTGCCGGGAGGACACCCATTAGCTGTTGTTGTTTGGTTCCGTCGTGTTTGCGGCAAGTCACACATTTACGTAATTGTTTTTTGCCGTAGTTGTTGCCCCCAACTATCCAATACTCTTGTCTCAAGTTCGCTAAAGTAAGCCTTGGGCCTCCATGTAGCGTCAATATGTGAGCCTGGTCTATCAGTAAGTCGGCTAGGCGACATTCTTTCGGAATAATTTTCGGGTGTTTCATCTCAACGTTTAGGTCCGCTTGTGATAAACGTCCGCCTACACGTAAGATATTGTTTTTGTCGAGAAAAGGATTCAAACTCAACAATTTGTTGTTAGCTGGCAGTTTTCCGTGTTTACGTAAATGTTCAATTTCTGACGCGAATTCCACGCATTGAATACTTTTAATTATTGTTATTTTTGCAAAACGCATTTCGTCGACTGTTAGGTAGTTTGGACGTTTGTTTTGTTTAGGTGTCAATGCCCTGTGTATCCATGCTACAATTCTTGTAACTTTATTAAATTTGCTGTATTTTATAAGTAAGTTAGATATTATGTTTTCGCTTGGAGGTTGTTGGCTTACGTTTGTTTGCCCTAGTTTTTGTTCTTCACAAGTTTTATAAATCTGATTGATGTTTTCATGATCTTGAAAGGTACGATGGAGATATCCACGATGGAGCTGACCACCATAGAGCATGTTCCTTCAACTGAGTTTCCTTCAAGTCTGTCCATCCATGGATTTCAACTTCATGCTTATTCAACGCTAATTTAATTTTTTGAATGAGTTTAGATAACAATTGCGCTCCGCATAACTCCAATTTAGGTAATGTTATTATTTTGTTGAGTGGTACAACTTCAGTTTTGGCGGCCACTAGGATCACTTGTTGTTTATTTTTGATATGTGCATAAACTACGCCGGCGTATGCTTTTTGGGAGGCATCACAAAACCCATGTAACTCTACAGTGTCGTGTTCGGTGCATAATATCCACCTTGGTAATCTGATTTCATTAATAATGTTGATTTCTGTCCGTAACTTCTCCCACTCCTTACAGATATCTTCTGATACCTGTTCGTCCCACTGAATGTTTTTTTTCCATATTTTTTGAAACAGGTGTTTCATTTTTGTTACAACTGGGGCGAGCCAGTCCAATGGGTCGAAAATTTTGGAAATTTCCGAGAGAAGTTTTCGTTTTGTGAGCTTGGATGTTTCTTGAGACCAATCACATTTAAAAGTGAATTTGTCATCCTCTGGGTTCCAGCATAAACCCAGAGTTTTAGATGTGTTCTCAGTTTTGAAATTAAAAATTAAGTTGTTGTCCATGTTTGATTGTTTTGTTAGATTTTTTAAGATTTGCGGCTTATTTGTTGACCACTTTCTTAAGTTAAATCCTCCTAAGCTCAAAAGTTTGTTCAGGTCGTCGACTGTCCTTTGTCCTTGTTCAATTGAATATGCTCCGAAAACAAAGTCATCCATGTAAAATGCTTCCTCCAGCAATTTGGATCGATATCCGCCGTAAATGCGTACGGATATTGTCTCCATTTTAATATCAAAACTTGCAAATCTTGTTGCAAGTTTGGACCCTTGAACATCACGTCATTCAATGAATATCCTGTTGATGTTTCAGACGACGCATTAAAAACCACCCTGTACTTTGTTGTTGTTGAGTCAGTTTTTTCTACACCGTGGTGAGGTAGGTAGCACTCGAGTGACGTATTGTTGTTTTGAGAGGGTTTCATGTGTCCCAATTGTTGATACTCACTCATAAATGTTTTATAAGCTAGCGCCAGTTTTTGTTGACCTTGAAGTTTACGCTCTAAATTGCGTAATTGAGCGACCGCCTTTGGTTTTGACATGCCAAGTTGTTTTTCAAAATTTGGTTTCATTGGAAGTCGCACCTCATACCTTCCATCTTCGAGGCGATTCGTGGTTTTTTGAAAGAAATCACGACATTGAATATCTTCTGTGGACAATTCTTTATCTTCTGTGACGTCCTCGATTTCCCAGAATTGTTGTATATCCTCTAAGCTGTTTATAATGACGTTACAGTGAAACGTTTGGGCGCTTCCGCATAAAAGCCAACCGAGCTGTGTTTGTTGTGCCATCGGCTGCGTTATGCTTTCACCCTTCATCAAGCCACTGAGGATAATATTTGAGTAAATATCAGCCCCTAGCAGTAAATCAACAGGTCTACTTATATAAAATTCGGGATCAGCTAAGTTGATGTTTTGCAGGATGCTCCAGGACGGCTTGGTAAAGGTTCTGTTAGGCAGACTTTTTATCGGGTGTTTCGGCAAATATCTTTGCCGAACCGCCGGAAGGGAGCCGGACGCCCGATGCCACCATTGCGAGGACTGCCTCGAGGACACGGCGCAACACACGCTGGAGGAGTGCGTCGCATGGGCGCCGCAGCGCCGTGTCCTACAAGACGCCGTCGGAGAAGACCTCTCGCTCCCGACCATCATCCACAATATGGTTGGGAGCGCTGACGCCTGGCAGGCGATGGCCTCCTTCTGCGAGGACGTGATGTCGCAGAAGGAGTGCGCGGAGAGAGGGAGGGAGGATGCCTCCTCGATGGGCATCCGCGCCCGACGTTCTGGGCGCCGGAACAGGACAGACAACGCCCTGTTCCAACCGCCATAATCGGCCACGGGCGGCAGACCTGGGGAGGTCTGTCCGCCCCGCACTAGGCCGGAGTAGGCGGCGCGGTCTGGTATTGCCGCGCCCCACTCAGTGGAGCGAAGTTCGAGAGGGTCGCTTAGGACCCTCAGAGCCTGGGGACCGCAAAGGCGGTCCGCCACCGCCGGGGTCGCGGAAGAATGCCAACGCGTACCCGTGACCCCGGCACTCAGTGGTGAGGCGAAATACCCCGTGTGGTTTTAGTCGGTAGTCACCCACTCTGGGTGGAGTCCGACACACCCCCGTCGTCTCCCCGGACGGCGGGCAGTGCGTAAATGCATTTCCCACGGTCAAAAAAAAAAAAAAAAAAAGGCAGACTTTTTATAAGGTTATTCATGATTATGACTTCCGCCTTAAACGTGTAGTCATTGTACATTGATGCACAAGTAATGTTAATTTTTCCTTTGCAGCTGTTCGATTTTTGTCCCACTCCATAGATCACACCCTGACATTTCTCACGTTTTATACCTAGTTGCTGGGCAGCATGTTCGGTGATAAGAGAAATTTGGGAACCTTGATCAACTAAGGCTCGCATGTTGTGGAATATACCATCCGAACCTTGTACTTTCAACTGGGCAGTACCTAATAAAACCTCAGGACACTCGGCTTGTCACACATGCGAGTTCGACGGCCCAGGTTTTGCCGATGTTGCAATTGTTGCGCTGGACGTTGACTTCGGTTCTGACCGCATTGTCATCTTTTCCAACGCGTCATGAATTATCGTATTATGTTTATTAAGACATTTTCGACATGTTTTCGTGGAAGTACAAGTTTTGCCATTATGCGAAAACAGACAATTTTCGCATAATCCAAGTTTATTGACCGTGTTTAATTTTTGGTTATTGGGCATGTTCAAAAAATCTTTGCACCGGTAAATACCATGATCCTTTTTACAAAGGGGACATGTGTATTCTGATATGTGATATGATTTCGCTTTTTTTGACAAATCATAGCGATTTATTATGTTTCTGGTAAATGAGTTCTTCTTCATGTTTGACGGTGTTGTTTGCGCACTCATTTTATTCCCTTGTTTACCGTGTCCCGATGTTTCGAGCGTGGTAAACTTGACCTCTAAGAAATCTAAGAATTCTTGCATCATGGGAAGTTCTCTTGGGTTTTCAATAGACTCTAAATAGCTGGTCTATGATTCAGAATCAAGTTTTTGAGCCAACATATGTACCAATATTGGATCCCAGGTTGTTATATCCACCCCAAGGTTTTTGATAGCATGTAATGTTTCCACGGTTACATCATGCATTTTCTTGAAAATAGTTGAGGCGGGCTGTTGAATTGTCGGAAGACCTAATAAAATGTTAATTTGCGAACTAAAAATGAGTCTTTTGTTGTTATACCGGTGATTTAATATCTCCCAGCATGCTGTATAGTTATTGGAGCTGATAACCAAATGTTGGATTAGACGTTCGGCTTCTCCTTTGACCTTGGCTTTCAAGAACTGCATTTTCTGGCCATTGGACATATTGTTGTTATTGTGTATGGCTTCTGTAAACAAATCCTTGAAAGATATCCATTGCGTAGGATTGCCGTTGAAAATGGGGATCTCTAATTTTGGAGTGAATTTTTCTTTATAAGAAACTGACCACATTTTCTTGTTGATGTTTTTCTTCAGTGTGTGATACTGAATTTCGTTTTTCGTGAATTTGGCTTCGTATTCCAAATTCTTTCCTTCCAACTCACTGTCTATTTCTAAATGAAGAGAATCGATTGCGGACCATTGCGTCTCTAATGTTTTCAAGGCATTCTCAAACTCCCATTTTTCAGATAGCGATTCCCAATTAATGTTAGCTATTGTTCTACTAAAGGTTTTAAAATTGGCTTGCTGTCTCCGCAACGCCTCGTCGATTTTGCTGTACGTGCCATGCTCAACGGTTAAACTTGGCTGTTGATCAGTTTTCGGTTGCCCCGAACCCTCTTGTTTCTCTGAAGACGGTCCTGCAGCTTCCACGCCAACCGGTTTTTCCTCAGTATCACTAGATTGCGTTGTGAAAGCTTTGTACTCTTCGTTTATTTGATTCTTGAATTTAGAATACACTATCTTAAGATTTTCATATCGCTGTTCGAGGAAATATGGATCCGTACGACTCACACTGGAGCACAGTTGGTCATGGTTGAATTGGAACTCATTCCATAACTCCTCTAACCTGTTCCAGCGTCTTTTAAAGTATTCGATATTGTTCTTCCTACTAGAACCATCCTTCTTATAATTTTTATACTCCTGCTCAATCTCTTCAGCTAAAAGATATTGAGATTCAAGAGATACCATGTTGATGGTTACTTAATAGTTAATACGTCAATGTTTCGGTGGCAATACACCGAACATGCTAAGTACTCCGCGTTCGTATATTCATACTGACGTCACATTTTCACGTGACAATGCAAAACGTAAGTAAGGTTGCACAACCTTGCCGCGCGCGAGTTGCAGCAGAACTGGCAAGTCCCCCCCATTCCAGGGTTCTCGGCTTGACGTGCCGGGGGGGCTTAGTAGCCGCGTCGAGTGTACTCCTCCACGCTTCGCGGTGAAGCAAAGTGGAACCCTGAGGTGGTGGGGCCGCTCCGACTCGGGCTTTTAGAGCCAAGCCTGGTCGTGGAGTGGCCCCGTGGAGAGGCACCTGCTGTGAGTCGCACGCAGTGGGTTGCCTACTCCTGCAGAGGTGAAACCTGCCGTTCCGGCGGCAACCTTTAGGTTCTCTGGGGGGCACCCGCGGGTCTTACCAGCCTAGCGGGTGTCTGCCCCTTAGGCGTGGCGAGCTCCGACCGGTTCCGGCAGGATGCCTAGTAGGTTGCGGCGAATAGCGATGCCGCAACTGAGGTGGGCCGCGGTGTCGTATGGGAGGCACCGCGGCTGAAGGATTTCGGGGCCGCGGTGGGGAGGACTGTCGGTGGCAGGATCGCGCCGCTCCCCCCCCAGCCTTCCGCGGCTTCTGTGGGGCCACAGCCGCTGAACTGTGGTCGCGGTGGGGCCGCAGGGGAAGAGAAATGTCGGTATGTCGTCCGCCGCTCTTCCTATCCTCTGCGGCCGAAAATTGGGCCCTCGGGTTAAGGGCCAGAGTGGGTGGCGCCCACTCCGGAGGGAAGGTGCCGCGTCGAGTGTGCGCACGCCCCGCTGGGTCGAGTGCCCGCGCGCTCCGCTGCGTTCGAGTCGTTAGAGTACTTCAGCGCTCCGCGGCGTCGAGTGTGCGCGCGCTCCCCGGCGTCAGGTGTCCGCGCGCTCCGCGGCTTGTCTGGGGACCGCAAGGGCGGTCCGCCACCGCCGGAGTCGCGGACGAATATTTAGTTCCCGTAACCCCGGCACTCGGTGGTGAGACGAAAGATCCCGTGTGGGTTTAGTCGGTAGTCACCCATTCTGGGTGGAGTCCGACATACCCCCGTCGTCTACCTGGACGGCGGGAAGTGCGTAAATGCATTCCCACACGGCAAACAAAAAAAAAAAAAAAAGAACTGGCAAGTGGCGGCCGGGTGCAACATCGCCGAGCGCACGCCGCCGGCGGCGACTCCGCGGCGCCGCGCAGCGTTGTAGGTAATAATAGTGCGTCCGAGTGGATTGTAGGCACACGTGTAGGTAAGTTAGCGGGCGGCTTTTATGTCTTTGTTGGCATGGTTTACTGCTTAGTTGTGTTAGTTGTGTACCTTTGTGTGAGTAACATTGAATGATATCGATCGTAGTAGTCGTAGTACGTTAAATTTAGTGGCGTTACCATGTATCCTTAATTCGTTCTAGTTTTTTGTTCGTCTGTCACATTTTTTTTAAAAAAAAATATCTTTATTTTATTTAAATTTCACATAAATGGATTCCATTATTGATATAGAGTCCAAAATTTTCGATCCCGAAATATATATAATTTCACGTATATATACATATATATATGTATATATATATATATATATATATATATATATATACACCTATATATATATATATATATACCACCATATATATATATATATATATATATTTATATATATATATATATATATATATATATATATATATATATATATACCATATATATATATATATATATATATATATATATATATATATATATATATATATATATATTCATATATATATGAAATTGTAGTCGTTGTGGAACCGAAAGGTGGGAAACTTAAGATAATTAGTAGAACAAAAAAAAGTCTTAGATTAACTCTACTGTTTATAATAAAAAAGTTGGCAAGTGAAAAGAATATTTTCACTTGATCGAGTTTGCTAGTAGTAGTGCACCAATATTTCATTCAAAATCGGCCGCAGTCGCTAGCTCGCTACTCTGAAGCCGCCTCGTGAGGGCGACGCGGGCGGCGGGTTCAATGACCCGAACGCCCGCCAGTCAGCTGGTACTAAACGGATAGCGGCTGTCCGAGCGAATAAGTAAAGTACTAATAAGTACTTACGCGTTATTTAAAAGTAGTAGGTCAGTACTTTATTGATGTCATTTTATTATTGAAATAAATTGTATTTAGCAATACGATGCAGATGGCGACGAAATTGATGGTAAGTATTACTTTACACCTATCTACGTATTACCTCCAATTAAATAAAAGGGATTAAAAATTAAGTAGGTACCTAGGTTAAGTAGGTACATAGCTTTAAAAAAACCTTTTTTTCGTAACTTTGCCCCAAGCAAAGATTTAACACACACACACACAGACCTAGAACAATTACCTGCAGATCATAAATTTTTTTTCCGAGCAAGGATCGAACTCGCAACGCCTTGCGCAGCAGTCACTCGTACAGCCGCTGCGCCAATCATTGCGGCAACATTTTCACGGAATAAATTGTACTCCAATTTCTCCTTCATACATTCCACGAGCTTAGGACCGCCAGAAATACTTTACTTGAACATAGTTTTAGGTGTTTACTGTATCAATATTAAAAACAGATAGCTGAAACAGTCAAGAGACTGGGTAGGTATTTCAGGCGTATTTAAAAAATTGGAGCTTATTACAAAATAATCAACTTTACATACAAGTTACCTGCTAAAAGTTTATTTACGACGACGAAGTGGAGTCCGCCGCGTTCAATACACAAACGTGCCCGTTTTATACTATTGTCTTTTAGCTTTCTCAACGTGTCTCTGTCACTTTTCATTCTATCAAAGGCGTCCACTATCGCACTGCGTAACTCGTCACGATTTTCATGTTCACGGGTATAAACAAGTCTTTTGATTTCCGACAACAAGAAAAAGTCCAAAGGCGTTCAGTCCGGGTCCTAGGCGGCCAAGCCACAGGACCGCCGCCGTGGCCTATCCACCTATCACCGAACTGAGTGTTTAGGTAGGCACGCACTACACTTGAATAATGAGCGGGGCAGCCATCATGCTGATAGTAAATCCCTGCTAAGTACGCTACAGGGATATCATCTAACAGCCAGCCCCGATATTATCGTTTATAACATGTCTAAAAACGAGCTGTTAGATAGCGTTCAATGAAAATAGTCACTATTAATTGGCCGTTATAATAACTGCCTTCACATTAGCACTAAACTGAACTTGGTGATGGTCTTCCCGTATTAAGTATGGATTCACGAGAGTCCATTAATGTGCACAGTACAGCTGAACAATTGCTAAGTACTTCGCGTTCGTATATTCGTACTGACGACACATTTTCGCGTGACAACGTAAATCTTACCGCGCGCGAGTTGCAGTAGAACTAGCGCCCGGCCCGCACGCCGCCGGCGGCGACACTGCGGCGGGCGCGACACTGCGGCGCCGCCGCCGCTCAGCGTGGTAGGTAATAATAGGTAGTGCGTCCGAGTGGATTGTCGGCAAATGTGTAGGTAAGTTAGCGGCAGCGCGCGGGCGGCTTTTATGTCTTTGTCGGCATGCTTTACTGCTTAGTTGTGTTAGTTGTGTACCTATGTGTGAGTAACATTGAATGATATCGATCGTAGTAATCGTAGTACGTTAAATTTAGTGGCGTTACCATGTATCCTGGTTTCGTTCTAGTTTTTTGTATGTCTGTCACATTTTTTATAAAAAAAAATATCTTTATTTCATTTAAATTTCACATAAATGGATTCCATTATTGATATAGAGTCCAAAATTGTCGTCCCAGCAATAGTTATAATTTCACGGTGTATATACTATACACACACACATACAATACGAAAACAAATAGATTATAATATAATGTATAATTGATATAATAAATGTTGACATAATTAATATAATATAATAAAGAATAATAATCTATAAGTGTATAATTAATAGAAATGATAATGCATGTATGATTTATCATAAGGTTAACGTATTGAATATGTAATTAAAAATAGAATTAAGATTTTGTTGTGTCCTATGACTGGGTCCATAATTATCACTCAACCAATATTATATTCTACCATCTATTGTACACATTATGGAAAGCAAATAAATATGAAGAATCAGGATGGCCTGGAAGCCCTTCACCACAACTCATCTTCTTCTAGTTATGTGGGTAGGTGGGTGCGGAAATGCAAATAAATCACTTCGGATCACAATCGACGTATTTTAATCAGTATACACAAGAATCACGATATAATTAGGTAATTAACGATTACTATAACATGAAATCCGTGATGATTGATAGATGATTCCGTTTCCGGTGTTCGAATTGTAAACACGTACGTCAGTTGGCTCCTGCAAAAATAATTATTTTAAGCGGAAAACAGTGAAATCAAGTGTGTAAAGTTGTGATTCCGTAAATTCCGCAAGAAGACGCAACACCTTATCTGCCCCTGATAGGAAAAAAGGCGCATCTAACATTTTTTCCAGATTTGAGTTATGTATATTGCTGGAATCAGAAAAAAAGGCGCATCTGCCTGTATTTTTTATATTTTTCTAACTTCCTCCAGTGCGGTTTTAGCACAACAAAATAGGGCGCTTCTGTTAATTTTTTTACACCCGGTTGAAGATGAAAAGACGAATGTATGTGAAACTTAATTAAAAAGTCGCATTTATGTAGATAATGCCCTTATACTTTAAAGTTTTTTTTTTAGTTCAGTAATATAAAAGGCGCATATTTGTCCCTATTTCTAAGAGGAAGTTGATAAGACGCAAATACGTATTTGCGACTAACGCGCTAATAAAGAACTGTTTTCACATTAAGAAAAAAAGACCACATCTGACCACTTGCGCCCTATTTATTTCGTAAAATTGTTTTAGCATAGGCGCATTTGACATAAGCGTCTTAATCCTTTACGTTGAATAAAAAATTAAAATATAATACTTCATAAAAATGGCACAAGTGTACAGAAACGTCCTTTTTTCCTAGAATTGTGAATCTAGCGGAGATTGCGCGGGGATCAGGCGGGGTATGTTTAGTACGAGGCCTGACCAGTTTCTATGCCAGTTGCGCCTGAGGAGGTTTAGAAGCACGACGTGTCGCGGTCGCGCAATTTTTCGCAGCGTAATTCGTCGTAACAAAGTAAGTATTTTTTATTTGATAATTTGTTTCTTGTTTATGTGTGCAATTTTATTCAACCGTAGTTTGCCAAATAATAATACAAATTGTATAAGACTTATTTTGATAGAAAAAAAATATCAATGCCTTACTTCTACCTAAGTTATGCACCTATTGTACATTTATATAGTAAAATCAATAAATTAAAGTAAATACTTCATTAAGATGCAGGTGTACGAAAATTATTTCATTCATAAACATTTTTAATAGGTACTTACATTATATCATTTCCTTGAATAAGATTCACAGTGATACTAACTGAAGTAAGCTTTTATTGAAATAATCTTATTAAGTTGTGTGTATTTTTAGTGCATTCTAACACTATTAATTACTGTTGTTACAGCTAAAACTAACATGAAAAAAGGTCGATGCTTTGAGTTACTTGCTAAAGCTTTAGCTTCCACAAGTACGGAAAGTACAAATAGTACTGCAGTAGGAAATACAGAGCGAATTTCGCTGAATTCCTTAATAACCGACCAACACCCTTACCAAATAAGCCATGTTGAAGAAATTAACCACATCTGTACAAATGATAATGTTCTTCCGGATAAAGTCTGCGATAATACCACTAATGCAACTACTATCAACAGCAGCAGCAGTTCAACAGAAAGTGATTTTGACTCTGATGATTCAGTGTTTGATAAAGATTACATTCCACCACAAAGAAAAAACAACAAAAATAGTGTTATTGACTCAGATTCAGATATTGATTTTATAGAGGATTCAGAACAAAATAACATTCGCGTATCAGAGTCACCTGAACGAGAAAATGTTGAGCCCGAAAATCATACTGACCAGGCTTTTGATAATAGAATCCAACTAACCAAGAAAGGAAGTGTACGTAAACGCAAACATTACGATACTTCACTGCGAGAGCGTACTAAAGCTAAGAAAGAGTTAAAGACTATAACCAAGTATTGCGTTAAACCAGGTTGTGGCGAAGAATGTAAAAAAAAGTGTTCTTCAAATATATCTGCAAACCAGCGAGGTATTATAAATAAGCAGTTTCGTAATTTCACCTGGAGAGAACAGTACATATATATAATTAACAACACATCTCAAACTTTACCGGCCAGGCGAACAAAAAAAAAATCCTAACTCAAAAGTAATTAATCGAGGAAAAACTATTACATATTTTATGTTGAATGAAAATAATGAGAGAGTAACGGTGTGCAAGATTTTTTTTTGACGACCCTTGGATTTGAGATTTGACAAGGTTCTGCGAAACGCTTTAAAACAAGCGCAAGTACAAGAAATAACGGATATGCGAGGTTGTAATCCCAACCCTAAAAAGATCGATAATAAGCCCATCATTGATCACATTAATTCTTTTCATCCTGCTGTATCACACTACAGAAGAGTACATGCACCCAATCGAAAATATTTACCGTCAGAGCTAAATATTCGTGATATGTATAAAGACTTTTGTGAAAAGATGGGTATAACTGAGCAGTCCGCTCCCGAAGATTGTGTATCTTACGATCACTACCGACGAGTTATTAAAGAACTGAATATCTCTTTCGCAAAACTAGGCAACGAGGAGTGTGAAATATGCGAAAAATATAAACTACATAACCCTGATATTATGGAGATCCGTCATCGAAATTGCACCAAATGTAAGGAATACGAATTACATCACAGAAGATACATTTTAGCACGACAGAAATACGATGAAGATAAATCTCTTCAAATGAGTATGCAAGATCAAACCAGTGACGCTATGTATTACTCAGTAGACCTAGAAAAGGTTATAATGTGCCCTCGTCTAGATGAATTCAAGGTTGCTATATTTTGCCCAAGACTGATATTATTTAACGAGAGTTTCGTACCTCTGGGAGACAAGAAATTTCGAGGTTCGAAGGACACATTTGCATGTATCTGGCACGAAGCTATTGCTGGTAAGAAAAAAGACGACATCATAAGCTGCTTCCGAGCCTTTTTTTTGCATTATCGTGATGTCAAGCACATAACTCTGTGACTAGACAACTGTGCCGCTCAAAACAAGTCTTTTTTCCTATTTATTGTATCTGATAAACTCAAGCGATGTAAATTTGGAAACTATCACTCTCAAATATTTGGAAGTAGGACACACTTACATGTCAGCGGATGAATTTCATCACCAGGTCGAGTTGTCACTCAAAAAGAAGAAAAGAATATATGACTTCGAAGACTTCCATCACGCGGTTTCTGATACTCATCGTAAAATCACTGTAAAGAAAATGATCGTCAGCGACTTTTGTAGATTTGAAGATTGCTCTTCTTCCTACAAACTTCAAAATATGATACCAAGAGTATATCTGAGTAACATGTGCGAAGTCACTTTTCGAAGGGGAATTAATACATTAGCATTCAGAACTGATTTTGATGGCTTAAAAAGAGAACTGGACTTCCTGAGAGTGAAAAATATTAAAATTGGCATTCCAAGACCAGTAATAAAAACTCAATTTAGAGGAGTTAATGATAAACGAAAATCTGATATAATCAATCAGTTACTTTCCCTTATGCCAGAAAACCGAAGGGCGTTTTGGCGAAATTTGCCAGTTAATGACAACTCTGTCGATTTGATTAACGAATATGAGGAAGATGTTGACAATTAGGCACACAAAGCAACAGCTGGCTGTTCTTTTTCTTTGGTGGCAGTGAAACTACATTTACTTCGCTGGTTAACGCTGTCTATTTAGAATTTTTGGATTAGACAATATTTTATCAAAAAACTAATTTTTATACTTATTTTTAAGATTCGTCCAAGAATTGATAATTAGTGATTAAACGAACTTACCTATAAGTGAAGTTCTATCATAATTATACGAAGGGCCTCGTCCGAAGAGATTAGTATTTACACATGTAGTTCCACATACAATGTCGCCACTCACGCACTTTAGTTTATAATTTTTTTTTTTTTTTGAAGGTAGTTGCATTGTTACCTTGATATCGGTCACCGTCAATACTTCATTAAGTTTAGAGCTTATAATGCAACTCAATTGATATTTTACCTAAGGGTCTAACTGAAAGGCAAGGGGAGGGTGGGTTCCTAATCTCTTCGGACGAGGCCCTTCGTATAATTATGATAGAACTTCACTTATAGGTAAGTTCGTTTAATCACTAATTATACGAAGGGCCTCGTCCGAAGAGATTAGTATTTACACATGTAGATCTTGAGAGATTTTGGAAAATATCAAGTGAAAGAATATTTTTTCTTTAATCATTATATAAGAATCATATGAGTGATTACAACAAAACCGCTTAATTGACAATTTCAGAGTTAATTATAGAAGAAGCAAATACATGTTTATTCGATTCATCAGAAATCACTCTATTATAAAATCTAGCAAAAGATTTTGAATTATCTGACCATCCGGCAGTTCTTCTAATAATATCTAAATTTATGCCTAGACTATGTGCTTTTGATGTACTAGCATGTCTGGTACTATGCGCGGTAAATTTTGACACATCAATCCCACTTAATGCTAGGTTGTAGAGAACCAGGCCGGGATGTTTTAATTAGATCGGGGATTTTTATTGAAATTTCGTTAGGAAGGATATCAATATTTTTTATAAGAATTTTTGAGAACGTTTGTACTCTGTGCGCTGTAACTAAGGCGAGTATCGTTATTAATTTTTTGGTATTTTTTTCTAATGATAGGTTTTCATTTGGAAACCAAGTAGCTAGAGTATCTAACACTCTTGACGTATCCCATGTACAGTCGTATTTTGGCAACGAAGGTCGTAAACGGAATACACCCTTAAGGTACCGTTTAATGAGATTATCTTCTGCAATCTGACGTCCAAGAATAAGAGCCAGAGCAGAACGGTAAGTATTTAAAGTACTGTACTGTGCACCTGACTGATAGACTTCATTTAAAAACTCAATAATGTTTGATACTGCCGTATTATAAATATCAAAATGTTTTCTTTGGCTAAAATAAAACCATTTCTTTAAACATGAATCATACTGCTTGAAAGAATTTTCAGAGAGTGATGCCAGCATGACTTCTATGGCGGGGGATGACACGCCCTTCTTCAATAGAGATGCCCGGATAATATGCCGGCCACCAGGGTAGTCTGGCAATGTATTTGGCGACTGCTGGAATGAGAGAGTATTAACTCTTTAGTTGGATAAATAATAAGCTTTTTCCCTTCTAAGAGTTTATGGAGGAGGGGGTACCAAGGTTGGGTCGGCCATTGAGGTACTATAAGTATACCTCTCGCTTTATCTGAGATAATTTTCCTTAATGTTTTCAAAATCATTGAAAAAGGTGGAAAGCCATAGAAAAAATAGCCTGACCAATTAATAGAAAAAGCGTTTATGGCGTAAGCATCTGGATCCCTATGCCATGAAATATATCTCTGACATTTTTTATTGATCCTACTTGCAAATAGGTCTATATTAGGAGAACCAAAAGTATTTACTACTTTATTAAAAGCGTAATCTGAAAGTTCCCACTCTATGTCCGGATGGGTTTTTCTTGATTCAGCATCTGCAATGTTATTGTCTGCTGATCGAATATACGATGCAAATACAAATAAATTCCGTTCCTCACACCACTGCCATAAATCTTTTGTTATCTTTGTGAGGTGAGGAAATTGTACTCCACCCATGCGGTTTATGTATGATATTGCCGTGGTATTATCAATACGTAATAAAATTTGACAGCGGGATAAGTTTTTTGCAAAAATTTTTAGTCCAATGAAAGCTGCAAGTAGCTCTAGGTAATTTATATGTTCGAGCTTTTCGTCTTTACTCCAAATACCACTAGCTGTTTCCCCGGCACAAGCAGCTCCCCACTCAGTAGTTGAGGCATCGGAAAATATCTCAACAGAATATTCATCAAATTTAATTTTGTTGACTGAATGGTCAATGGCTTTTGACCACCATTCGAAATCTGAATGTAATGACTTTGGTATAGACATATATTTTTCATAATCATTGTCTTGTTGATTGAGATTAATAAATTTGCATCTTTCAAATTGCTTGGTATATAACCATCCGTATTCGACAGCCGGACAGGCAGATGATAGGAGGCCTACCAGGCGTGCGAATTCTCTAATTTTACATCGGGTAAGTAGCCTAAATTTCGAAATTTCTTTTTTAATTTTTATTCTTTTTTCAGGTGGTAAGCTGATCTGAAGATTTTTTGAATCTATCACTTAACTAAGATATTTGCAGGTATTACTAGGTATCATTTTACTTTTTTCTGTATTTATATTAAAACCTAAAGCTGATAAAAGTTTAACCGTGGTGGTTATATTATGGATACATTCGTTGTATCTATGGGCTATTAAGCATAGATCATCTAAGTAAATAGTAGACATGAAACCACATGAGCGTAGTAACCTGACAACAGGTTTCATAATTTTTGTATAGACATACGGTGCCGTATTAAGACCAAATGGTAAGACGTTAAATTCATATAAATTGTTGTTCCATATGAACCGTAAGAATTTTTTAGAATTTTCATGAATTTTAATTAAATAGTATGCATCCTTTAAATCTATAGTACCCATAAAACAGTCTTTAGAAATTAACTTTATAGTGGTACGTAAGTCCTCTAACTTGAAATGTCTTGTTTCAATAAATCTATTAAGACTTTTCAAATTTAGAATAAGTCTAGTTTTACCATTTGGTTTTGGTATTAAAAATATTGAAGATATGTATTGCCCTTCGCAGGGTTCACATTGTGAAATGGCGCCTATTGTTAACAAGTTGTTAATGGCTTTATTGAATTGAACCATTTCTACCTCCGTATATTTTTTACTGGTAGGTACAGTATAATTTTGAATAGGTGTACATGAAAATGGTATCTCATAACCATCTATCCAGGAAAGTATAGTTCTATCTGATGTTATACGTGACCATTGCGTATAAAAATGAGATAGATTATAAGCGTATCGTACCGGGTCTAGCGGCGGCTGCTCAAGTGTGTCTGCTGCGATGCTCTCGACGAGTGCGAGCGCAGAGACTTGGTCGACGCAGGCTCCCTGGTCCTGGATGTCCCCGGGTGCGACGCTTGCGGCGGCGGCCTGCGACTCGGGGGCGGACCTTTCCTTTTCGGCATTATGATAACAACAATACGATAAATAGCTAAAACGTTTATAATTTATAATAACGTTAGGATATGTGCGGACTGGCGGAGCACTAAAATGTGAATGAAGTATTGACGGTGACCGATATCAAGGTAACAATGCAACTACCTTCATAAAAAAAAAAAAATTATAAACTAAAGTGCGTGAGTGGCGACATTGTATGTGGAACTACATGTGTAAATACTAATCTCGAGGACGAGGCCCGAGTATAATTGTCTGTGATCTTACGTTAAAGTTAGATTTTAAGAGAATCTAGAGGCAGTTAAGACTGATGTTTTTTTTTAGTTTTTTTATATTTATATAATGTTTTCACTTTAATATTTTGGTATTATACTTTTATATTGTTTGTGTAAACACTTAAATAGTAATGTGATTATTAGCCTAAGAATGTTATGTTTTTTAAGACGTGTTTGTTAAAATAAAGATTAAGGAGATATTTATAATAGATCTGTATCTATTTAAGACTGATTAAGCTAAACTTTGCTCAAGTTTATATAAATAGAACTGATTTTTACTGTGCCATGGATAGCATTTTTGTTTATGTGGGTCAAAAGATTTTAAAATAAATACTTGACTATATTCATTGTGTTTTATTTACACATAATAATTTAGGCTATGGCTTATATGATAACCACGAACCTACTGTACTATTTCTGATATACTACCTTAAAACTACCTCAAGACTGCAAGTGTACTGTCACGTTACGATTTGCTCCGTAAATAAAATTATAAAACACAGTAAAAAGTGGTATTTCAAGTGTGTGTAATGGTGATTCTTGCAGATAAATAACTGAAAAAACTGTTTGTATAACTTTCCATTTGAACTGAAGTGACTTTATATGTTAATTTAGAAAATTTAATGTGCATTGTGGTGGTGAACTTAAAAGACTTAGTCATAAAACTGATATTGTAATATTTTGTTTAACTACCGTGCACACATATATTTGTACCGAAGCCACAATAGATCTCTAATTGCGCTAAAGTTCATTAAGTCAACGTAGCACTGTACAAAAAGTGTCTGCCCTGATCTTCAAGCGTCGACGAGTGGTCGGGCGTTCGGATCCCCGTACTGGGTTGTCTTTTTGTATTTATATCTGCATTTGTATAACTTTGCAACATTCATAAAAATGAGTGAATGTCTTAAGTGTGGATTGACGGTAAAAAAAACCGAAAAAATTATTTGTTCCAATTGTAATAAACTGTATCATTATCTATGCGTAAATCTAAGTGCGACCGCATATAAGAGGCTCAGCAAGATTGCACGTACAACTTGGAGTTGTCCTACATGTATAAACAAACTTCAACAGAACAAATCTATGACAGACGACGATGAAGAGATAGTTGAAAGTTCCGACAGTGAGAATAGCAGCAAAGATAGTCGTCTGCGTCGTATAATAAGAGAAGAGATTAAAAATACAATGCGGTTGGAAATAAAACATATGATCCGTGAAATGAGATTAGAAATGGATGAAATCAGAAAGCAACTTGATGAATTAAAATTATCTAAATCATTTGACATTTCACAGGTCAATGATTTGAAAACTGATCTAGCGAAATTGCAGCGTGAGAATAGTGACCTTCGTTCACAAAATTAAAATATACAAGAAAATATAATTCAGCTAAAAACTCAAATTATTACCTTAGATCAGAATTTACGAGAGTCGAATCTAGAAATTAATGGATTACCTGAAAATAAAAGCGAAGTCTTGCCTAACGTCGTAATTCAGCTGGCTAAAACTATATCTTATGAACTAAAAGATACTGACATTCTGAAGAGCACTAGAGTGGCCAGTATGAGCAGTAACAAATCTCGTCCGCGCACTGTTATAGTGAAATTGCGCAGCCCCAGATGTCGCGACGAGCTGTTCTCCGCAGTTACTAGATACAATAAGTCCCATACTGATAACAAGCTGAATACATCCGTATTGGGTTATGCAGGAAACAAACAGCCAGTCTATGTATCGGAACATCTGTCTCCTGTGTATAAATCTTTACACGCAGTCGCACGATTAAAGGCCAAGGAAAAATCGTACAAATTTGTTTGGGTTCGTTACGGAAAGATTTTTGTATGTAAGAATGAGAACTCTGGTAGTATTCTGATTAGGAATGAACAGTGTTTAGACAAAATTATTTGAGCGTATAATATAGTGTATATTGCCATGTTATCGTTGTTCTTGTTCTAATGGTTAATATATCAATTTTTTATCAGAATGTCAGGGGTTTAAAGACAAAATCAAATGAATTTTTAATGTCTGTTTTGAATTCGGACTATGATATAATATGCTTGACCGAAACTTGGCTAGATAGCTCGTTTTTATCTACTGAATATTTTGATCAGAGATATAATGTAGTACGTCGTGATCGTAGTGATCAATTTAAAGAGTTGTACTGTAAAGCGCATGGTGGTGGGATTTTAATAGCTGTAAGTAAAAGGTTTAATTTTGTTAATAAAATTGAATGGCAAACTTCTTTGGAGGATATGTGGTTAAGCCTAAAAATGGGAAGTGTCTGTTTCAATCTGTGTTTGGCTTATCTACCGTCGTACATTCCCAGTCATGCTTTTAAATATTTTTTGAAAAAGGCAGAAAAAATCTGTCTGCAATCTATTGACTGTATCACGTTAATTCTTGGTGATTTTAATGTTCCTAATGTCAAGTGGTTCCTGGATGATCCCTTCCTAGGTATTAGGGATTTTAAGTACTTAGCATTAAAATATTTCTTGAATATAACCGGCCTCCGACAAATAAATAATATTTATAATGTTAACAAATCTATCCTGGACTTAATTATGATTGATGAGAACTCAAACATCTCTGTTAATAGTGCACCCCCGCTTAGTAAACCTGATGTACATCACCCACCAATCGAGCTAGTTTTTACTAGAACCTCTTTTTCGAAGTTAAGTTGTAATGTTTTAAAATGCAAATACTTATTTAGTAAAACTGATGTTGAAGCCTGTGTTCGCGATTTACATGTGGTGGATTGGAGTCAGTATGATTAAATGCACTGTAATGAGTTTGTTCAACAGTTTTATAACATTTTATGGGAAAATATTGTAAAGTATACTCCCAAAGGTAAAAAAAAAACAACAAGCTATCCTGTGTGGTTTACATATTCTTTAATCAAATTACTCAAAGAAAAAAATAAATACAGGGTTCGTTTCAAGAAATATAATAACCCTCGGGATTACGATACTTTCGACACTTTGCGTACGAGAGCCAAATCTGCTTTGGAAAGATGCTTCAAGTGTTATATTGATAAAATTGAAACGGATTTGAAAACTAATATTAAATCATTTTGGCGCTATACAAAATCAAAAAGGACATCTAAATCTATACCTAATCAAATACATTATGGTGATTGTGTGGCGGAGGGAGGCAGAGATGTAGTGAATCTTTTTGCTGATTATTTTGCTTCAGTGTATAGCACACATCCACAATCAGATAGTACCTTATTGTCTTGTTCTGCCACATCCAATTATACTATTTCCCATATGGAAATTAGCGAAAATGATATTCGGGATAGCATAAAAAATTTAGACCTGAGTAAAGGGGCAGGCCCAGATGGGCTACCTCCTGTATTTATCCGCTCTTGTAGTGATGCTCTAATTAGACCACTTTATATGGCCTATAATAAATCCATTAATGAAGGTGTGTTTCCAGACTTATGGAAAATAGCACACATTGTTCCAATACATAAATCGGGCAGTCTAACTGATGTGACAAATTATAGACCAATATCTATTTTATCACAATTTGCAAAGATTTTTGAGGGTCTCGTATACAAAGTAATTTACTATCACCTGCGTCATATTATTAACCCTAGGCAGCATGGATTTGTTTCAAACCGATCTACTGTTTCGAATTTACTATTATACACTACTTTTATTACTAACACCTTTGAGGCCAGGGGCCAGGTTGATGCTGTGTATACAGATTTTGCTAAGGCTTTCGATCGCGTTGATCATGCAATCCTTTCAACCAAACTAAAACATGCCGGAATTCATGGCTCTTTATTGCGGTGGTTGGAAAGTTATATTGATAGTAGATCTCAGTTGGTAACATTAGCAGGTTATGAATCCGCACCTATTATTCCAGGTTCAGGTGTCCCGCAAGGATCCAAATTGGGCCCTCTACTTTTTTTAGTATTTATTAATGATCTGTTGGATATCATAACTTGTGACTGTTTAGCATATGCTGATGATTTAAAAATCTATTGTAGTGTAGTGTATCAAAGTGATTGTATAAAACTTCAGAACGACCTCAACGTTATTTATCAGTGGTGCTGTCAAAATAATATGACACTTAATATAAAGAAATGCCAATACATCACATTCACGAATAAGGCAAAATTTATTGATTTCGCATATTGCATTAAGGAAGAGCCCTTAGCCAGAGTCTCGATTATTCGGGACCTGGGAGTCTATTTTGATTCGTCCTTGTGCTTTCGGCACCATATTGAAAAAGTAGTAACCAAAGCTAATACATTGCTTGGATTTATTATACGCTTGTCTAAGCCGTTTCGTAACATCAATAGCCTTGCCTTATTATATAATTCTTTGGTTAGGAGCTGCTTGGAATATTGTTCCACTATATGGTCTCCTTATTATATTAAACATGTAGATATAATAGAATCTGTGCAAAAACGTTACGTGAGATATATGTGCATAAAAAATGGAACACGTAAGGTTATTCCGGAATATAGCGACAGATTAACTTATTTTAAAATGATAAGTCTTAAAGATAGACGTAAGAATTCTGATCTTCTATTGCTTCATAAAATTATAAATGGTGCCATAGATGCTCAATTAATAAATCATATTAATTTTAGGATTAGTAACCGCACTCAACGTCACTCATGAGTATTTGATATACCAATCTCCACTCTGAATACTACGTATAATAGCCCCCTCTCGCGTATGGCAAGGATGTACGACGAAAGAGAGGTCGATATAGATATTTTTTCTATGAAATTCATATCTTACAGACGCTCCCTGTTAAACATTCATCATCATCATCATCAACCCATTAACGTCCCACTGCTGGGCACGGGTCTCCTCTCATATGAGAGGGATAAGGCTATAGTCCACCACGCTAGCCTACTGCGGGTTGGCAGACTTCACATGCCATCAAGACAAATCTCTCAAGCATGCAGGTTTCCTCACGATGTTTTCCTTCACCGTTTGAGCATGTGATAAATACGCACATAACTTCCGAAAAGTCAGTGGTGCGTGCCTTGGGTTCGAACTCGAGACCTTTGACGTCTCAGTCCACTGGTCACACCGTCGGTGTTAAACATTGATAATTATTAATTTACACATGGGCCTTGTTAATGTTAATGGATTCTGTTTTTCAAAATACATTCTGTTTACTTATGTAGTTTTATCCTGTAGTACTAATTTGTAGTCTTATATAATTTTTAGTTTAAAATCATTCTGAAAAATGTCATGCATGCCTATAATCTGTGCTATTACTCTTTCAGTGAAACTTTGATATGTAGCGAAATTTTACTTTTATTTGGTAATTGTACTGTTGGTATGCTTAATAAATAAATAAATAAATAAATAAAAGGTTTATTAAATAATTTTATAAAAATTTTACCTAAGCCAAGGGCTATCTACATACATTCTAATTCTTAAGAAAAAAGGCGGAAGTACCTATATGCGCCCATTTCTGTTAAAATCATATACTAGATAGATAAACTAAACACTTAGAAAAAAAGTACAGCCAAAAGCGTTTGAAATTTAAAGGTCGTATTTTTTTATGCTAAGATGAAATAGTTTTTTCATTATTTTTAGTATAATAATTTCATAAATTCATATTATTATTTAACCAAATTAAAGCGTATTATAAGAGGGTATTATTTTCAATTTTAGTATGTAAATATTTTAACTTACTCGAAGACAGCAAACGATTTCCCGTTTCATTCATTAAAACATTTATTTCTCCGTTTTTACTTTTTGTTAGATACGTCTTTTTAACTATCAGGGGCAGTTATTGTGAACAGTGAATAATTTTGCTATTAGTCAGATAAATTGCAAGTCAAAGAACGCGAACAGTGCACCTAAAAAGTTCACATCATAATAATAGACTATAGAGTAAACAGCATTGGTATTGGTACCAACTTATCAATAAATGCACCGGTGACATCTAGGTGACATTGACAGCTACTGGGTTGTTAACAGAAAAAATATAATTCTACCACAAACCAGTGTTGCTATTACTGAAACTAACTTTATACCAAAATGGATAAGAGTATGGATTTACTACTAAAAAAACTCGAAGAGACACTGGACGAGAAGCTTAATCAACAAGCAATACTTATTTCAACGTCAGTAACAATGAATGTCATGGAGGCATTAGACGAAAAAATGAAAACAATCACAGAAGAAAATAATAATCTCAAAGCGTTTCCTAGTGGTAGTGCTATGCTGCGACCCTTGGGGTAGTAGCCGAATGGGCCGGCACGTCCGGGGAAGGACCGCTCTCTCACAGTAAAACCGTCGTGAAGTGGCAGTTACACTGTCGCCTTTCGTTCGGTCTGTGAGAGTCCCGGCGGCCCACTACCCCTTCCCTCTCTCCTATGATAGTGCAAGATGCAGTACGAATACCCCAGGAGGGTACCACCAGCGTAAATCGTTGTGGAGAATCCCTCCCTGGACGTCCGCGCTCAGGTCGTACACCACCTGAGCGTGGACGCCCAGGCTGCCCTTCGTACTCTGGGGGGGGGGGCAATTTTGTGCTATCATCTCCAACTAGGGGTAAACGGAGCAGGCAACTTAAGGCTACCCCTTCCACCCTTACTGTGGATTTCTGAAACATTAGGGGGCTGAACTCCAACTTGCACGCCGTACACTTTCACCTTGAGACGGCGAAGCCGGCCTTGCTCTTTCTCACCGAGACGCAGATATGCACTCCGGCTGACACCTCTTTCCTCTCCTATCCGGGGTACAAACTGGAGCATTCCTTTGTGCCGCGGGCTGCGCGTAGACTGCGACGACCATCCCCGCATTTACGCGTGCCTGTATAGGTCCCATAGCGGCAATACCGAAACTGATCGACTCATTGAGCACATACAAATGGCTACAGATTATGTGCTGCAGCAGATCCCATCCGCAGAGATCGTGATTCTAGGCGACTTTAACGCCCACTACGCCGAATGGCTTAGTTCACGCACTACCGATCATGCGGGGAGATCTGTTTGCGATTTCGCCTTGGCATATGATTTGACACAACTGGTTGCCTCGCCAACGCGAATCCCAGATGTGGAGGATCATTTACCTTCCCTGTTGGACCTTCTGTTGACCTCTCATCTGGATGGCTACCTGGTTTCCGTCGATCCTCCTCTTGGTTCGTCGGACCACTGCCTCGTTCGGAGTACGGTGCCAGTTGCGCGCTTAACACGGCCTCGCTTTAATGAATGAATGATTGATTGAATGATTGTTTATTTCTGTAAATAGATCTTTTTAAGGACACTTTTACAAGTCATGTACATTTTTTTTAGTATCTAGTTGACATCGGCATTTCCTAACTGACGACCGCTGAGAAGAAATGCCGAAACAAACTCAGAGAATCATGGTCTCTTTTAAAGTCCAAACATTTTGGATACAATATGTGAGCCTGACTATGTAGGTTAAAGTCTGAGATGGCCTTTTGAAGAAAGCACCAGTGCAGCTTTGAGTTGACCAGTCCATACTGACAGCACGCATACGTCAGCCATCGTTTAGCTCAACCATTATTGAGGGAGCTTAACGACCCGACGCACGTCTATGCAAGATCAGCGGGACATTTGCGTAGGCCATTTCAAAAACCCAAAGCCGCCAGACATTAGTTTGTAAGCGTATGTTTAACTACCTACAAAGTGCTCACATTCACATAGATATGTATGTAACAATAAAATAATAATCTCATTGCATAAAAATCAACATAATGTCAAATATAAAATAATTATGTCAAAAACATAACATTAACATAATGTCAAAAATATAAAATAAATAAAATCAAATAATAATAATAATTAAAAATCTATAGGTACACCTATACAATTAATGTCAGGAAATAAAATAATGTCAAAAATAAATAAAAATAATAATTAACATCAATGTCACGAAAAAAAAAACAATGTCAAAATTATAATAAATTACAATAAAAGACGTTCGATAGCCCGGTTCATTAGAACTATTCAATCCCAAGCAGTTTTATCGTCCATGTAATCTTTTAACGTATAGTAAGTAGCCTTTAGCACAAAGTCTCTGTTTGATAAAGGATTTAAATCTGCTGAGACTTAAAGTTTGTACATGGGTTGGAATTTTGTTATAAAAGCGTATGCATTGACATCTAAAGGATTTACTGATTTTCTGGAGCCTAGTTGCAGGAACAACAAATTTATTCTTATTCCTAGTATTAATATTATGGATATCACAATGCTTCTCAAAGAGATTGATATTCTTGTAAGCATATAAAAGATTTTCGTAAATATACTGTGATGGAACAGTCATAATATCAATTTCTTTAAATTTCTCCCTCAGTGAATATCTGGGACTTAAGTTATAAATTGATCGAATAGCCCTTTTCTGCAACACAAAAATAGTTTGGATGTCAGCAGCATTCCCCCACAGTAGAATGCCGTATGACATCACGCTATGGAAATAACTAAAATAAACTAACCGAGCTGTATCTATATTCGTTAAATTACGAATTTTTTTAACGGCATAAGCTGCAGAACTAAGCTTCTTCGACAATTTCTCTATATGTGGGCCCCACTGAAGCTTAGCATCTAAGGTAATGCCTAGAAATACAGTGGTATCTACAAGATCCAACTCTCCACCGTTAATTAGTACACTGGTTTTAACTTGTCTAACGTTAGGCGTTGTAAACTTAATACATTTAGTTTTGTTTTCATTCAAAACTAAATTATTTGCATTGAACCAATGTACCACTTTCGAGATAGCAGTGTCCACATCGTATGTAGTCCTTTGCTGACATTTTAGTTTAAATAAAAGCGAGGTATCGTCTGCAAACAACACTATCTCTTGATTATCTCCCATCAGATAGGGTAAATCATTAATATAAATTAGAAATAAAAAAGGGCCAAGAATTGAACCTTGCGGAACTCCCATAGTAACAACCGACCCCGGAGATCTCTTTCCATTGACGTCCACCTTCTGAATCCTCTTACCCAGGTACGAAATAAGAAGATTCAGAGAAGTGTTCCTCACGCCACAGTGGTGTAACTTCCTGATCAATGTATCGTGAAGAACGCAATCGAATGCCTTAGATAAATCGCAAAAGATACCCAAGGCATCGTGTGACTCTTCCCATGCATCAAAAATGTGACCTAGAAGTTCAACACCGGCATCGGTTGTTGAACGACCCTTGGTAAAGCCAAACTGTTTTCTATTAATTAGGTTGTTGGCGTAAAAGAAACTTTGTAACTGATCTAAAATTATTTTTTCAAAAATTTTACTAAACGTTGGTAGCACTGATATCGGTCTAAAATGAGTAGGGTCTGACGTGCTACCTGACTTAAACAGAGGTATAATCTTACTATTTTTCATAAGATCAGGAAATTTACCACTATCAATACATTGATTAAATATAAAGGATAAAGTGGGTGCTACAATGTGAATAATAGATTTAGCAACGTCAACAGAATTTCCCCACAGGTCTGCAGTTTTTTTTACATTTAGCGTACTGAAAGTTTTAATAATATCGCTACTGTTAACATGTTTAAAATTAAATTCAATAAAGCTAGCTTTTACATTTTCCCTAAG
Organism: Craniophora ligustri; assembly: GCA_905163465.1. Taxonomy (NCBI): domain Eukaryota; kingdom Metazoa; phylum Arthropoda; class Insecta; order Lepidoptera; family Noctuidae; genus Craniophora; species Craniophora ligustri. The sequence goes on along the minus strand of LR990976.1, from coordinate 3,567,598 downwards.
TAGGTTCTCTGCAACAGTGGGTGATGAATTTAAGGATCTAGTGACCACAACAGGAATACCCGTAAAGAAATTTTCAAATGCGGTGGCAACTTCCAAGTCTGATTTAATCATTTGTTCATCAATAATAAGACTATATTCACTGTTACGGCCAACATATCTCCCTGTTTCACTGTTGATAATATTCCGAGTAATTTTAATTACATTATTACTATTTCTTATTTTCGAGCTAATATAAAGAGACTTTGCTATTCAACAAACCTTCTTAAATAGTTTGGAGTAGCTTTTAACATAAGAATTAAACTCCGGGGTAGTGATATAAGTTCTTTCATTGTACAGCTCATAAAGTCTCTTCCTACTTTTATGAATACCAACAGTGGTCGTAATGGCTGAGACCGTTGAACAGCTAAGCACTATGCTCAATGACCTCTACAGAGCTTCGGAACGTGTCGGTCTAAAGATGAACATGGACAAGACCAAAGTGATGTTGAATGTCCATGTTGTACCGACTCCGGTGAAGGTCGGAAGCTCTGTCCTCGAAGTTGTTGACGATTATGTTTACCTGGGACAAAATATCCGGTTAGGTAAGTCCAACTTAGAGAAAGAGGTCAATCGTCGAATCCAACTCGGCTGGGCAGCGTTCGGGAAGCTACGCCAAATCTTTTCGTCCCAGATAGCGCAGTGTCTAAAGACGAAAGTCTTTGACCAGTGTGTGTTGCCAGTAATGATTTACGGCACTGAGACGTGGCCGCTTACAGTGGGCCTTATAAGTAAGCTCACAGTCACTCAGAGAGCGATGGAGAGGGCTATGTTAGGAGTTTCACTACGTGATCGAATCAGAAACGAGGAGATCCGTAGAAGAACCCGGGTCACTGACATAGCCCGAAGAATCGCCAAACTCAAGTGGCAGTGGGCAGGGCACATTGCTCGAAGACCGGATGGCCGTTGGGGCTTGAAGGTTCTCGAGTGGCGACCGCGAACTGGAAGACGCAGCGTGGGTAGGCCTCCGGCAAGGTGGACCGACGACCTGGTGAAGGTCGCTGGAACCAGCTGGATGCAGGTGGCCCAAGACCGGTCGTTGTGGAAATCTTTGGGGGAGGCTTATGTCCAGCAGTGGACGTCCTCCAGCTGATATGATGATGATGAACAGTGGCCCATTCACTGAAAGATAGTTTTATTAACTCTGATCGTCTTGGGTGTAAAAGTAGAATTAAAATCTTTGCAATAAATATTAAAAAAATAATCATAAAGCTTATTAGGGTCACTATTATAGGGTAATAAAGGTAACTTATGACTAAGTTTATTTTTAAATGCCTCCAAGCGACCATGTGTTTTTGGATTAACTGTGATATCCTTTTTAGCTACTTTTCTCTTTTCATTATGAAAACAGATCAGCTGTCCACAGTGATCGGAGTCCAGTAAGTTTATAATTTTCTTTTGATCTGGTATAATATTGGTGAAAATATTATCCAAACATGTAGCTGAAGTAGCAGTAATTCTAGTAGGCTCCAGGAATATGTTACCTAGATTGTATGACTGAAAAAGGTTGATGATTTTAATGCTGGAACCTGATTTTTCTAATAAATAAAAAGCTTTGCGGGCTGCCGCCGCATATGGCACTACAGGTCAGCGGATTGGGACGGGATGCGGTCATTCTTTGCATCCTACCCATGGGGGCGGATTTGCTTCTCGCCGGATGATCCAGACGTCGTTGCTGACTCTGTCACCGATGTGGTGCTGCAGGGTATGGAACTCTTTATTCCGTTCTCTGCGGTGCCCATCGGTGGCAGATCCCAGCCTTGGTATGGTCGTTCCTGCATGACGGCACTATGCCGAAAGCGGGAATGCTACCGGGCCTGGGCTAACGCATCGGCGTCTAGTGATGTAAATACCAGCGCACTTAAAAAGGAGTATAACTCTGCCTCTAGGTCTTTCAAAAGTGCTATTGCTAAGGCGAAGTCGGAGCACATTGGCAGAATTGGCGACAGACTGGCACGTCTCCCGTCGGGAACCCGTGCGTTTTGGTCCCTCGCCAAGGCTGTCTTAGGGAATTTCTGTCAGCCATCCTTTCCGCCCCTACACACGGAGAATGACTCGCTGGCCCATACCGCGAAAGAGAAAGCCGATCTTTTGGGCTCTCTCTTCGCGTCCAACTCGACCCTGGATGACCAAGGAAACTCACCACCGACAATCCCGCGGTGCGATACCACGATGCCGGAGATTAAGTTCCGGCAAAGTGCAGTTCGCAAAGCACTTTTTTCCTTGGACATTCACAAGTCGAGTGGGCCCGATGGCATCCCTCCGATCGTGTTGCGGACATGTGCTCCAGAGTTGGCACCGGTTTTAACGCATCTTTTCCGACACTCCTACGAATTAGGCATAGTCCGAATCAAGGCCGCTTTAGTGCACCCGATCCCTAAAAAGGGCAATCGCTCGGATCCGTCCAATTACAGGCCTATAGCAATCACTTCCTTGTTCTCCAAGATAATGGAGACCATTATTAACTGCCAGCTCCTGCGATACCTGGAAGAGCACCAGCTGATTAGTGACCGCCAGTACGGCTTTCATCGGGGTCGGTCAGCTGGTGATCTTCTAGTCTACCTAACGCATAGATGGGCGGAGGCAGTTGAGAGCAAGGGAGAGGCGCTTGCAGCTAATCTGGACATGGCGAAGGCCTTTGATCGGGTGTGGCACAAAGCGCTTCTGTCGAAATGGCCTTCCTTTGGGTTTCCCGAGAAATTGTGCGACTGGGTCACCAGTTTTTTGGCAGATCGGAGCATCAAGGTCGTCGTTGACGGTGCATGCTCTGATCCTAAATTTGTCAATGCTGGTGTTCCACAAGGCTGTGTCCTGTCTCCTACCCTGTTTCTTCTGCATATCAATGACATGTTGCATATCAGCAACATTCATTGCTATGCAGACGACAGCACTGTGGATGCCGTGTACACTGGCCGAGCAAACATTTCTCGGGAATGCGTCATTGAGTGTCGGAACAAACTTGTGTCTGAAGTCGAGTCTTTGCTAACCAAAGTCTCGGACTGGGGTGGACTTAACTTAGTCCATTTCAACCCAAAAAAGACACAGGTTTGCGCGTTAAACGCTAAGAAGTCACCATTCGTCGTAACTCCTAATTTTGAGAACACTCCCTTATCCGCCACAGCCAGCATCGGAATACTTGGTGTCGACATCTCGAGCAACGTCCAGTTCCGCGGTCAACTGGAAAGTAAGGCCAAATTGGTCTCAAAGAAGCTTGGTGTGCTCAGCAAGGTGAGACGGTACTTCACGTCGGCTCAGCGCCTAAATCTCAATAAGGCGCAGAAGCGCGAAGGCCCCGATTCACCGAACTCGCCGAACTCTTCAAACACGTCAGCACAAAAGAAAATTAACTTAATTGATAATCTAAAACCCAAAACTGCGGCAAAAGAAATTTCAAGATCAAATATACTCAATTATGTTGAAAGGAAAAGATCAGAGTCAGTATCAGAACATCCAAAAAACTTATAACTTCCTCCAATACCCGGAACCAGAACCAGAACACTACAATTATCGCAACTCTACCTGAATCAACATTTATAAACAGCACCCCAATCCGGCCGGTCACCGTGGAGGAAGAAGACCAACACCCTCCAACAATCTATCACCTTCCCAATAAACCTAGTAAATCCGAACCGAGTAAACCGAGTAGGGATACTATAGAATACTTATATATTAGCACACTAAACACACTAACACTGAAATCAGACGACAGCCTTCAAGAACTATTAATGGCATTAGGTCAAGTAAAATGGGACATAGTTGGCCTAAGTGAAGTGAGAAGAATGGGAGAAAAGATAGAAGAATATAATTACTTCATCCTACATTACAAAGGGGAAACAAAAGGTAGACATGGAGTTGGTTTCTTAATAAGGAAACACTTAAAAAATTGTATAGAAGAGATCATAGCTGTCTCTGAAAGATGAACAGTGTTAAATCTAAGCCTGCCTGGCCTCAAAGGAAAGTGGACCATTATTCAAGTGTACTCCCCGACAGAAATCGCAAAGGAGCAGGATATATGTGAGAAAGATTAATGAAAGTCGTGTCTTTAATTACTGTAATTGGTCCTAGACCGTTGTATTTAAAGTAAAAAAAATAATAAAAAAAAAAAAAAAAAAAAATTCTATGATGACTTAAACATGACCGTTACTAAATATGCATATAAGAACTTACTCATCATGGGCGATTTTAATGCCCAAATAGGAAGTAGACTTGAAAGTGAAATCGACTTCATCGGGCCGTATACTATGGGTAATCGCAACAGAAATGGTAGCAAGTTAGTAAACTTTTGTTTTGAACACAACCTCACGATTATGAACAGTTTATACATGAGAAGCAGAAAACAGCTTTGGACCTGGGCATCTCCAGATAAAAGATATAAAAATAAAATAGACTATATCCTTTGCAATAAACGGAAATATTTTGAGGACTGTGGAACAATCTGCAGCCTGAACTTCCATACCAACCATCGAATGGTGAGAGCAAAACTTAAATTGAATCCATCAAAAAAATCGAGGTGTAAAATAAAAGCATGTGTGAACTTCGCAGAAGAGGAATATCAACTACTTATACCGACTTTACAGAACCAAATGAAAATTTTAAGGTGTGCACAGACCAACTAGACCTTCAAACAAAATATGACTACTTCCAAAATCTAATAACCCAGAAAGTATCCAAAAACAATAATACAAAAGCAAATAAAAATAAAAACAAAATACTAACTGAGGAAACGCTAAAGTTACAAGAAGAAAGAGGTAAACTGATTAGTATTAAAAATAAAAGCAAAGAAACCAGACAAGAAATACAAAATATTTCAAAACAACTGAGGACTAGGATGAGGAAAGATAGGCAGACATATAGACTTTTGAAACATTTGAAGAGCATATTATCAAATCAGGAGGAGTAAAGAAGGCCATCAAATGCTTAACCACAAAGAGGGACTGGATACCAAGCATTAAAAGTGTTAGAGGTATAGTTAAAACAAAGAGACCAGATATAATAAGAACAGCAACTGAGTTTTTCCAGGGTTTGTACTTAAAGTCGGTACCGACAGACAATGTACCACTCGATAACCGAACTGATGTCCCACCAATATTAGAAAGAGAAGTTGAACGGGCTATAAAAACACAAAAAAGAGACAAAGCTCCTGGTTCTGACAACATAACAACTGAAATCTTGTTAGCATTACAGCATACCATAACACCAACTCTAACTTCAATTTTTAATCATGTATTAGAAACTGAAATCATACCGCACCAATGGACCAAGTCTACTATAATTTTAATATACAAAAAGGGGGACAGAAATGATGTTGGAAACTACAGACCAATAAGTTTAACGTCGAATATTTATAAGGTTTTTGCAAAAATTATTCTAAGCCGCATAACTAAAGCACTTGACGAGAACCAACCACGAGAACAGGCGGGATTCCGAAGCAAGTACTCAGTTGTTGACCACGTCCATGTGGTGAAGCAAATATTTGAAAAATATAAAGAATACGATCTACCAGTCTACTGCTGCTTTGTCGACTACTGCAAGGCCTTTGATTCCCTGGACCACTATAAAATTTGGGACGCCCTAAAGAAACAAGGAGTGGAGGAAAAATATATTAGGCTATATACATTATATACATTATCAGCCTATAGCCGTCCACTGCTGAACGTAGGCCTCCCTGCCTAGCGTATAGCCACTTCCACTTCAGCGTGCATATTCTACGAGCAATGTCGGTGACTTTAGTTCTTTGGCGAATGACTTCGTTGCGAATTCTATCCACCAAAGAAACCCCAAGCATTGCTCTCTCCATTGCACGCTGAGCAACCTGGAATTTGTGGACCAGTCCTTTGGTCAGTGTCCACGTTTCGGCTCCGTAGGTCATCACGGGTAGGACGCACTGGTTAAAGATCCTGGTCTTCAAAGATTGTGGGATCGACGATTTAAAGATATCACGTAGCCTCCCGAATGCCGCCCAGCCCAAGCGTATTCTTCTGGCCGCCTCCTTCTCGAAGTTGTGCCGCCCCAGTTGAATAGTTTGGCCTAGATATATGTACTCCTGCACAACCTCGAGGTAAGCGCCATTCACGTATACAGGTCTCTGGATGACATGCTCATTATACATGACTTTGGTTTTATCCAAGTTCATCCCGAGACCCACCCGCCTTGAAGAATCGCCAAGGCAGTTTAGCATCACCTCCAGCTCCTGCAGAGATTCTGCCATAATGACAATGTCGTCCGCAAAACGGAGGTGCGAAATGTACTGGCCGTTAATATTTATTAACGCGTCCGTTCCAGTCAAGCGTCTTGAAAACGTCCTCCAACGCGTTTGTAAACAGTTTCGGAGAGATAACGTCTCCCTGTCTTACCTCGCGACGCAGTTGGATTGGTTTTGTGCTCTGGTCTTGTACTTGGACGGTCATAGTTGCGGCCTTGTACAGATATTTTAGCACCTCAACGTATCGACAGTCAACTAGGTATCTCTGCATAGACTCCAGCACAGCCCAGGTCTCGACGGTATCGAAGGCTTTCTCGTAGTCCACATACGCTAGGCAGAGAGGCCGATTATATTCCTCTGTCTTTTGAATGATCTGCCTGAGGGTGTGTATGTGGTCTACGGTGCTGTAGCCTTTCCGAAACCCGGCCTGCTCTGGCGGCTGAAAGTCATCAATTTTTGGGCAAGACGATTCGAGATAACTCTCGAAAACAACTTGTAAACATGGCTCAAGAGTGATATGGGGCGATAGTTCTTCAGGAGCGTGTTATCGCCCTTTTTAAAGAATAAAACTACCTTGCTCCTGTTCCATGCCTCCGGTGTTATGCCTGTGTGGATGACGGAATTGAAAAGCTTACTAAGCTCGATCAAGACAGGTGTTCCTCCTGCCTTGAGTAACTCCGTCGTTATCCCGTCATCCCCCGGAGCTTTGTTATTATGAAGCTGTTCGAGAGCTATTCTAATCTCACCCATGTCGATGTCCGGAAGCTCGTCTGTGCGGTGGCGTGTAAGCCTGGCCCGCGGATCATCCACTCGTTGGGCCTGAGGTGGGGACGTTTTTTGGGAGTATAGGTCCCCGTAAAACCTTTCGACTTCAGCGAGTATCTCTGGCTTCGAGGTGACGGTAGTGCCCTGTGACGTTCTGAGTTTCGTCAGGTGACAACGGGAGGTATGCACCTTGGCGAATACCTTCGAGCCTTTGTTTTGCTCTATGGCTTGCTCAATAGTTCGGGTATTCACGCGTCGATTATCGCGTCTTATCAACTTTTTCACCTCCCTGTTAAGTACCTGGCGCTCAGACGGTGTGGCATTTGTAAGTTCTCGTCGTTTCCTCATCAATTCCAGAGTTTCGCTTGTGAGTACCGACTTACGTCCTTTGCTCTTTGGTCGAAAGTATTTATTGCCCACCTCGCGGATGGCACGTACCAGGCCATCGGTGGCGTCGTTTATGTCCTCTGTGGTTTCCAACATGGCGAATTATTTCAGCCAGCGGATGAGGCGTTGGCTAATTCCAACATTGTTGAATGAGCTGCCAGCAAAAGCACTACTGATGGTGTCTCTAAAAACTGCTTAAAGAGCATATTAGTCAAACATTATTTGAGCTTATGTCCTTAGTAATAATACTGGTGGCGGAGATTGGTCTCTTGGTCTGGCATGGGCAGCGCGGTGGAGCTAGCGCTCTGTCGCGCCTGGACGAGATAGAACTATGTACACATGGTTATGTCTCGCTCGGGCGTGACGCGCGCAATGGTGGGGCCGATGGCGAAGGCCACGCACTTCGTGCCGTGCGGTGACTCTGCCGCGCGCGCATGTTGGTCAGGGAGGCTAATCGGCTGACCATCGGATTTGCACACCTTGGGTTGCGGGTTCGTTTCCCGCGCGGAGCGAATACTAGGATAACTTACAGGTGGTTGTATGTTTATGGATGTAAATAAGCTGTGTTTGTAAAAAAAAAAAAAAAAACCCCGTTGTGGGGTATTGTAATAGAAATGTAGTGTAACGATTATTAATGTACCTATTATACCCACGAGAATGCTGCCGACAAACTGCAATGCAGTTTGGCAGGTGATTAGTTTTAGATTTGTCTGTATTTTATGAGAATAAATAAATAAAAATTAAAAAAAAAACTTTTTAATGTTTAATGAAAAGCCAGCTTCTGACAATGCGGCCAATACATCATCAAGACGCTGTAGACCTTCAGAGATGTCCACAGAGTGGCACAATACATCATCCATATAGATTAATGGTTTATCCTTTAAATGACTAATGGCTCTTGTGATACATCTCTGAAAGACCGAAGGCGCATTTCGCAAGCCAAAAAGCATAGCAAGAAATTCATATTGGCCCTCATTGGTGACAAAAGCTGTTTTCTGCACTGAATCGGGACGTACAGGAATCTGGTGTAACCCTGCAGCCATATCTAAAGAGGAGAAGAATTTGGCTCCAACAAGCTGATCAATTTGTTCCTCTATACGGGGCCAAGGATAACGTTCGGGTACAGTATTGGTATTTAGCTCCCTGTAATCGACACATAATCTATCTGTATTGTCCTTCTTTTTAACAAGGACAATGGGGCTTGCAAAGGGGGAAGAACTCTCCTGAATCACTTTTGCATCTAATAATTTTTGGATCTGTTCCCTGATTATCTGTTTTTCTATAGGAGCGCGTTTAGTGGGACACCTATATACGACCTTTTGCGGATCCACTAACCTAAGTTCACATACCCCATTTTTTTTTTTTTTTGGTAGCCGTGTGGAAATGCATTTACGCATTCCCCGCCGTCCGGAGAGACGACGGTGATATGTCGGACTCCGCCCATAGTGGGTGACTACCGACTAAAACCACACGGGATCTTTTCGTCTCACCACCATAGTGCCGGGGTTACGGGAACTGAAATATTCGTCCGCGACCCCAGCGGTGGCGGACCGCCCTTGCGGTCCCCAGACTTGCCGCGGAGCGTCCACTCGACGCCGCGGAGCGCGCGGACACTCGACGCCGCGGAGCGCGGGAGCACTCGACGCAGCGGAGCGTGCGCACACTCGACGCAGCGGAGCGTGCGCACACTCGACGCAGCGGAGCGTGTGGACACTCGATGCGGCATCTCCCTCTCGAGTGGGCGACACCCACTCTGGCTCCAGCTGAGCCTTGTTTTCGGCCGCAGAGGATAGGAAGAGCGGCGAACGACATACCGACACTTCTCTTCCCCTGCGGCCCCACCGCGACCACAGTTCAGCGGCTGTGGCCCCACAGAAGCCGCGGAAGGCTGGGGGGGGAGCGGCGCGATCCTGCCACCGACAGTCTTCCCCGCCGCGGCCCCGAAATCCTTCAGTCGCGGTGCCTCCCATACGACACCGCGGCCCACCTCAGTTGCGGCGTCGCTATTCGCCGCAACCTACTAGGCATCCTGCCGGAACCGGTCGGAGCTCGCCACGCCTAAGGGGCAGACACCCGCTAGGCTGGTAAGACCCGCAGGTGCCCCCCAGAGGACCTAAAGGTTGCCGCCGGAACGGCAGGTTCCACCTCTGCAGGAGTAGGCAACCCACTGCGTGCGACTCACAGCAGGTGCCTCTCCAAGGGGCCACTCTACGACCAGGCTTGGCTCTAAAAGCCCGTGTCCGAGCGGCCCCACCACCTCAGGGTTCCACTTCGCTTCACCGCGGAGCGTGGAGGAGTACACTCGACGCGGCTACTAAGCCCCCCCGGCACGACAAGCCGAGAACCCTGGAATGGGGGGGAAGTTCACATACCCCTGTCTTAACCCGTTTGGTCGGTATACCTTCTATAAAATGTAAAATCTTTACAACCAATTAGAATCATTCCTTAATTCAAAAAAAATCTTTTACCATAAACAGTATGGATTAAGAGCTCAATCAAATACTCTCGCTGCTACAATCGATCTCGTAACTAATATTAAAAGTAAAATAGATAAAAAACAAGTTGGTTTAGGTATATTTATTGATCTCAAAAAAGCCTTTGACACAATAAGTCATGACATATTACTCCAAAAACTAGAACTCAGTGGTGTTACAGGCAAAGCACTTGAAATGTTTAAATCATATATGGCTAACCGCAAACAAATTGTAAAAATAGGTGAATATGAAAGCAATCCCTGTGCTCTCCGTTTTGGCGTCCCCCAGGGATCAATATTGGGCCCTCTCATGTTCCTTATCTATATTGACAGTATTAGCGAATTAAAACTTAAAGGAGACATCTCCCTTTATGCAGACGATACATGTCTCTTTTACTTTGGACACACGTTCGAAGCTATAATAGCTGACGCTCAAAATGATCTTCATCTGCTGAATGAGTGGTTTCAGTCAAACATGTTAACTATTAATACTACAAAAACTAATTATGTAATTTTTGCAGCGAAAAATAAAAAAATTAATGATAATTTTGAACTTACAATAGACGGCCAACCACTTGAAAGAAAACCAAAAGAAAAATACCTCGGACTTATCTTGGATAAGTAACCTAACCTGGAAGCCACACCTAGAAAAAATTAAACTCAAACTAAGTTCACTCACCGGGGCGCTACGCAATATAACTAATTGTCTCCCTCAAAAAGTAAGATATCTAATTTACAATTCTCTAGTTAAGCCTCATATCGACTACCACATTGAAATCTGGGGTACTGCAGCGATGACCAATATAGATCCAATTCAACGAGTTCAGAACAGATTAATTAAAACTTTATTTAACTATAAATTTCGGACACCCACTGAAAAAATATATAAGCATACAAAAATAATGAATATAAGACAAACCTACATATACTACACATGCATACTGATACGTAAAATATTAAATAAGGAAATTAATTCAAACATAAAATTTATAACAAAAAAACAAACACAAAAGATCAACCTAAGACGCGCTAGTTACATAGTAACCCGTCCTCCTAGAACTAACTATGGGAAAAGAAATTTGGAATTGGAGGGTGTTAACATTTATAATAAATTACCATCAATAATAAAAGAAGAAAAAAGCTACGCCCGGTTCAAAAAACTACTCAGAAATCATACAATTAATACATTCAAAATAAGGGAATAAATATAATGATAGTTTAATAATGATAATAACATATAAATAAATTAAAAATAAATAAAACATAAATATATATGTAATAAATATATATTTATTTTAATAAAACATATATCTATAAAAAATAATAAACTATACATAAAACACTTTTAATTTATACAATAAAAAAAAACTGTTATTATAAAAGTCGTTAATATCAGACTATGCCATCAATGCCACATCTAGTAATCATTACTTCATGCATCCATGTTCTGCTTGGTTAACGTAACGACGCCGCGACGGCGACCGGTACGATTGAGTTTCGTTGTACTGTCTATTGCTTAAGGATACCCACATTTATTTTTTGTCATTTAGTTTTATTTATACTTTGTGTGCTCTAAATATTTATTTTAATGTTGTTTCTCAGTAAGTGAATTATGTATGTAATTCTTCATGAGAAATAAAGATTCTTAAACCTAAACCTAAAATGATTTGAATACTTTCTTAAAATTGAAACCAACATTTCTTTATCATGCCCCTGCAAATCTGTATCAATATGATTTAAATCTGATGTATCTAAATTCTTACTACAAAAATGAGATTTTTATGCATAGTCCTAAATCAAAAATATCCCTACCGATTATTATAGGATCTGATATATTACAATCGGGGACCACATGGAACAACAAGCTTATTAAACGTCCATTGATCTTAACTTCACTCTGAATTTGTCTAGCGCATTGAATGTCATTACCTCCAATACCGCTAAGATAAACGATATCTTTACGCACAGTACCCAAGAGCTTATCGCAAAAACTTTCCTTTAAAAGTGAACAAGACGATCCACTATCGAATAAAAAAGGGACAAGCTCACCGGATGATGTTTCGAATGTACCCCTAGAAGGGCGGTGCTCGCAATGATGAACCTCCTTGACCGCAGCCTTGCTTCCGTTCTTTTTATCAGGGCAATTAGTTGCCACATACCCCTTTTGTCCACACGTGTAGCAGGTCACAGGAGTAATGTTCTCCGAAGGGCGTGATGAGCTCGGTGTGTCTTGAGATGCAAGTCCAGAATGATCACGACGTTTTCTACATTCTGCGAAGCGGTGACCCACTATTCCACAGAAGCTACATCTGCCTGAGAACCTTTCGGTGGGACGAAAGCGCTTGACCTCAGGTTCGTCGATATCTCCATCATCCGACCAACGCTTGAGGGATACACCTCCCAGTATTCGGAATAAATGAGTGCGAGAGGTGATATTGTGAGCGTTAAGCTCGCGACGTATTAGGCTGTCCTTTTGACAAAGTACTGAAATCACAAATCTAGTCACCACTTCTTCAGGCATCACGATCTTTGAGATTCGTTCTATCAAGTTCCACAGCCGAAGTGCCGATTCTGGAGCTGTTTCTTTGGGTCCGATTTGAAACCGTAGAATGTCATCAAAGTAGTCCTGGAGTAATTTAGGTTTGGAAAACTTAGCTATAAGAGACTGTTTGATAACGCTCCAGGTCATTTCTTGTAGGTTCAATTTGGTGATGCAGGATGCAGCTCGTCCTTTCAGAGCACTCGTAAGAGCCATGAGTAGGTCTATTCCATCCAAACCCCTCTTTTGAACGATGGCTTCCGTTATATTGCACCAGCCATCAATGTCGGCATGAGGGTCGTCTGGATTAAAGGGTAGCAATAGTGTTGAATGATTAGTGTTCACGGTTGATACTTGCTTAACCGCGAGAACTCGAGATAAGAGCGTCTCCATGCTGTTGAGTAATTTCTCGGCATCGGTTTTGATCCGCTGGCCCTCAACTTGGGCCCCATCGCATCCCACTTCTGATGAAGAGCCAGGATGGCCTGGAAGCCCTTCACCAGAACTCATCTTCTTCTAGTTATGTGGGTAGGTGGGTGCGGAAATGTAAATAAATCACTTCGGATCACAATCGACGTATTTTAATCAGTATACACAAGAATCACGATATAATTAGGTAATTAACTATTACTATAACACGAAATCAACTTAATAAAATCTTGAAATAGCGTGATGGCGAAGATTAGGAGCGATTCGTCACAAGCGTCGAAAACTCGAGCGTCTGCAGAACCTGGGTATCCGCTTCATTTATGGGCTTCGGAAGTATGATCATGTATCAGAATTTCGCGCCAGATTGAAATGGCTACCCATACGGCGACACCGAGACTTACACATACTGTGCCTTCTCTATTCTGTCCTTCATAACGCCAACTCGCCCTTATATCTCCGAGAGCGTTTTGAGTACCTTGTCCCAAGGGACAAACTCTGCCGTAGCAGTTCTTCCCTTCTCTTGCGGACTCCGGCACATTCTTCCAGTTGCTATGACAGTTCATTTACTGTAAAAGCAGTGCGTTAATGGAATTCTCTGCCACACTCGTTACGTGCTAGCCCTTCTCTGGACATTTTCAGGAGAAAAACTACGGAGCATTTTCTGTCACAATAATTTGTCGATATATTATAATATATATATATATATAAATATATGTATATATATTTGTACATATTTATTTATTTAGTTATATAGCTATATATATGTATCTATTTATTTGTTTACTCATATGCTAAATGGAATTTCTTTATTATTATTGTACATATGGGCGCAAAACGTAATACTACGCCAGCGCCATCTAGTTGTGTAAGCAAGATTTATCAGTTGCAATTATTTCCTAAAGAGATGGCGCTGTTGTCTGTAAAATATTTGTAACTTCCTGTACATTTATTTCTTATATCTAGTCTTTACTTTGATTTCCGCTATGTAATAGTTTTTAGTATTATAGTTTTTATTTTGACTTCCGTTGTTTAATCATTTTTAAAATATTTTTGTCTTCACTTTGATTTCCGTTGTATGATAATTTTTAGTTTAAGTCTTTGTTTTGATTTCCGCTGTTTAATAATATTAAAGTATTATAGTTTTTATTTTGATATTCAGTATTGGTTTTGACTAGCTCCATTTTTGTATAAATACTGGTGTACCCTTAACTTTAGATCATTCTGTAATCTACTTGTGAATACGTGTGAACAATAAACCTTGTGGTCTCAAGTAAGTTATTTTCTTGAAAAACTCTCTTGGAAATAAACTCTGCCCTATATACTGTGTGCTCGTGGATATTTCGTGAGAAATGGAAGCCTCCAATAATGAAACGCCGACAGCAGCGGTGGGATCTAACTCGCCTTTATTGCCGTCCCCTACACCCGTTCGCGAGCCTGTGAGGACTACCCACCCAGAGCCAACTTTTTCTTTGGAGCAAGTAATGAGCCTCGTTACCTCCATCACGAAGCAAGCAGCATCGAGCGCCGTGACTGCAGCGCTGTCAACTACTTCAGCGCCATCACGTGATCGAAGTAATTTCTACCTACCCCCATTCGATCCAGATGTGCGCTCACACGACGTCAGAGATTGGTGTGCCAATGTAGACGAAACTATAGCGTCTTTTGGTATAACTCAACAAGAAGCTCGTATGAAGGCGATTCTTCAGCTAAAGGAAAGAGCGAAGACTTGGGCTGATACATGGTCACTGCAGTCCACCACCTGGGAGGAAATCAAGCGCGACCTGATCCAGACGTTCGGCAAGGAGTTCCGCTATGCTGACGACGTGCAGAAATGGCGCAGCTACACGTCGGAGCAGGCGAGCAGCTTTGCGGACTACGCGACTACGGGCTGGACGCTGTTTAAGCGAGTGCGGCCTGAAGCCACGGATGCAGAGGTAATTGATGCATTAATTACTGGTGTTTATCCTGAATTTATAAAGTGTGAATTGTTACGTAATACGCCTGACTCTTTGCCCAAACTAGTTTCTGTTTTGAAAACTTATCGTAAACGCGACCGACCAAAAACTGACAGTACTGACAGAAATTCCTTTCAAAACAAAAAGCCTAGACTTCAAGATACCCCCGAATCAGTCTGCTTTAAGTGTCACAAGCCTGGTCACCGTATTCGCGATTGTAAGGAAAATTTTACACAAAAGTCCACTTCTCAAGATACGCCTAGTAATCCTAAATCTGTAGAATGTAAATATTGCCATAAGAAAGGTCTTACTGAATTAAATTGCTATCGCAAACAAAACGATGAAAAATTCGGTACAACTAGAAAGTCCATAAATTTTTTAGGTCCTATAAATCGCTGTATGACTGAAGTTAAAATAGGTGGTAATACTTATCCTTGTCTTTTTGATTCCGGCGCGGATTGTTCACTGGTACGAAAAAGTGTATCGGGTTCGATTCCCGGCAAGAGAAATATCGTCAATACAATCTTTACTGGAATAGGGGGCGTTCCTGTTTTATGCTCGCAGAGCATAAAAACCGTTGTCGAGATTAATAAGATAAGTGTAGAATTAGAGCTTTATGTCATGGAGGATCACCAAACCCAATTTGATATTTTGATAGGCTATGATTTAGTACAAATTCCGGGTCTTGCAATTACGTTGACAGACACAGGTATGACTGTCACGTGAAGCATTTTTGTTAACGAATGTAGTTTGAAAGAATCTGAAGTTAAATTGAATACCGACATTACTGATCCCGTTTCATTAAATAAATTAAATGAGATTTTGTTTAGATTTAAGACCAGCTTTACTTCCGGTAACAAAGTCTCCGAAGTTAAAACTGGTCAATTAAATATTAGACTAAAAAATGCAGATAAAATTGTCCAACGTAGACCGTACAGATTATCACCAATTGAACGCGAAAAAGTCAAAGAGATTATCAGTGATCTTAAACATAACGGTATTATCAGAGACAGTTGTTCTCCGTTCAGTAGCCCCATTCTGTTAGTTAAAAAAAAGGACGGATCTGACCGCTTATGTGTTGATTTTCGAGAATTAAATGCCAATATCGTTAGAGATAACTTTCCGTTACCATTGATAGCTGATCAAATAGACAAATTGGGTAAAGCACGGTATTTCACTTGTTTAGATATGACTGCCGGATTTTACCAGATATCGATTTCAGTAGATTCTATAGAAAAAACTGCGTTTGTAACTCCTGACTGTCAATATGAGTTTTTGCGGATGCCGTTTGGTCTTTGTAATGCACCGTCCGTTTATCAGCGTGCTATCAATATAGCGTTAGGCGACTATAAGGATAAGATTGCTCTTGTTTATATTGATGATGTCCTTGTAATGTCTGCAACCATAGAGGAAGGACTACAGAATCTTGAACTAGTTTTGGAAAGATTAACAAGTGCCGGTTTTTCATTAAATATTAAAAAGTGTTCTTTTCTAAAGACCTCTGTTGAATATTTAGGAAATATAGTAGAAAATGGAACTGTTAGGCCTAGTCCTAGGAAACTAGAAGCCCTCTCAAATTCAGCTGTTCCAAAAAATATAAAGCAATTGCGTCAATTTAACGGTTTGGCTGGTTATTTCAGGAAATTTGTTCCGAATTTTTCAAAGATGACCCCTTTATACGAACTTACTAAATCTGGCGTACCTTGGAATTGGACTGAACGTCAAGAAAATGCAAGACGGGAAATAATTGATAGGTTAACATCCTCCCCGCTCTTAACCATATTTGACCCTGACCAACCATGCGAACTTCACACAGACGCTAGTTCTTTAGGTTATGGTGCTATTTTAATTCAACGTCATGATAAAAACCCCCATGTCGTTGGATATTTTAGTATGCGAACGTCAAAAGCTGAAAGCAAGTATCATTCATATGAGCTTGAAACACTAGCTGTAGTTAAAGCTATTAAACATTTTCGTCATTTCTTGTATGGTAGATCTTTCAAAGTAGTTACAGATTGCAATTCACTCAAAGCATCCAGAACCAAAAAAGAACTAACGCCAAGAGTACACCGCTGGTGGGCTTTTCTACAGAATTTCCAATTTGACATTGAGTATAGGAAAGGTGACAGACTTTCTCACGCAGATTTTTTTTGTCGCAATCCCATAGAATCATCTACTGATATTTTAATCGATTCGGAATCGGACTCTTTGCAATTTTCAGTAAACTCTTCCACATTAGATCTTAATTGGCTCTTAATAGAACAAAAACGTGATCCATTCCTTAAAGAAATTGTTAAACAGCTTGGGTCTGATATAATACCAAAAGACATAGCTGACACTTATGTTGTATTGCAAGACAAATTGCTACGACGTAAAGTTCAAATAGATAACAAAACTCGTAAATTGATTATAGTGCCCCGTAATTATAGATGGAATTTGATCTCACATTATCATGATAATCTTCAACATTTTAGTTGGGAAAAGGTCCTTTCTAAACTGAGAGAACAATACTAGTAGTATATTATTGGGCATTCTACCCCACCTGCCGTTCCGGCTTCGCCTCCACTTCGGTGGGATAGAATGCCCAATAATATACGATCGAATCTCGTCCGCTTCGACATTACGTACCTGTTTATTTCGTTCACTGTCACTGTCTGTACGTCACATCACTTCGTTGAATCACAATGATAATTCATTATTTACTTGTTCAAACGAGACGGAATGCCTAACGGCGTACAATTACACAATAAAAAGATTACCGACGAATAAGCGCGAATCGTTCATCGCAACGTGATATAGACCGTTGAAAACTTATAATAACATATTGATAAACACAATATAACTGCCTCGTTAGTCCAACGGTCCTAAGCGCGACTGCAACGCTAGAGGTCCTGGGTTCGATTCCTAGGTCGAGGAAAGTGTTATTGAGTTTTTCTGTGAATTACTCAGTATCAATCAGCTCGGAGTTTGGAATTGTGATAAAAAAAATTGTGATGTGTTTTAATTTGTGATGTGTTACGTTGTGATGTAAATTTAGATACTACGATCGAGTTTGCGTTAACATTTAACGCGAACGAACAACAGTACCAACTATCAAAGTTGTAACCAGACTAGAGACGAAATTCATCGCTCTAGCGGGAATCGAACCCGCAACCTTTGACACGAAAATCTGATACACAAACCTTCGCGCCAAATCTGGTCGTCGTAATAGCTATGAAATAAAACAACATAATGTTATCATGAAATCATCATTATATTTTGAAGTTAAATAACATTATACTTAAATAAACTGTAATGTATAATATTAAGTAGTAAATATAGGTTGTTCGTCAAACAACGTATCAGCTGACCGCATGAAGTCTTGAAGTTTGCGCCACTGAACAGAATCCTCATTCGTTTGGAACTTGACTCGTACTAGTGCCTTTTTCCACAGCTCCATGGACTCGGTATCTCGCGCATCACTCGTCCTGTATATTTTAAAATCAACATAGTAGTTGCCAGATGTAGCATTTGATCGCCGTTCGTTACCATTAGCAACTCGATTCACGAAGAACGAAGACAGAACAGGATAACCTGTTGTGGATTCGCCGCGCTCACGACTTAGACCGAAGATGTCCAGAGTCTTAGATTTTTTGCTAGAACAAAAGAATAAACATCGTACCATCACACAACCATATAAAACAATACTTCAACCTACATATTTTCCTGTTTCTTTAATAAATAACCATCACATAAATAAACAAAATTATATGTATTCAGTTTAAGAACTTCTTAATATATTTATTACATAGGCAGCCAAACCAGCTACATGTACGTAATGTATAAAAGATTGTAATATAACTTTATATGTATACACTGTGAATGTTGAATGAAACCAAGATAGAGCGATATCGCATTCCTTGAAACACTGGACATTGAAATCATTATAGCTGTTAACGTGAACGCATGATTAAAAAAAAATATTATTATTTATAAGTATAGCTCGTATGTCGTAGGTTATATTCACTTGAGTAAATTTATGAAGATTAAATAAGTACCTTGTAGTGGTAGGTGATTTTTTCAATGCTTTGCGCTTTCCAGTTACTGATTGACTGCGATTAGATTTATCTTCATGCACCTTCGACGACTCTTGGTAAACTTCACTTTCAGACTCGGACCTAAAAAAACAATTATGTAAGATTAACGGTTAAATTAAACAGATTAAATTTTATTGACAGTGAGATAAGTTCGTGATCATAATGGACATATTAGTTGCAGAAAGTAATGAAATCTAATAATTTTAAAATAAAGAAATAAGGAATTTAAGTATGTATAAACAATCTAAAGAAAGTAGCGTAAGTACTCAATTTATTGGGAGGTTTAAAGTAGAATTAAAGTAAAATTAAAGAATATTTTATAAGTCAGTAAATAACCTGAAAGCAGAATAATTAAGTTAATGTTCATACTTACATTTTATTAAGCTATTTGAATCGCTTCTCTGGGCTATGGCGTTGTGGAAACCGCTCTGAACTGCAGACTGTAGACTCTAGTCTGTATTACTACTAACACTACTATCACTGTATACTGGTCTTGATGATGAACCAACTCTTGTAGACGCGAACTCGAATTTGTTAAATGTTTATGAAAAGTATAGCCTTTATACTAATCGTTCAAAATTAATTAACTAAGAATTTTATCACAAAAGCATAGAAGTAATGATGCACATAGGACTTTCTGGTAAATTGCTTGTCTAAAAATAAAATGTTGCATTTTTATAATGTCGATGTAGCTAAATTACTTAGGGCTGACACACTTACATTAAGTTGATTCATTAATAATAAAAGTATAATATAAGTAAGTACTTAATTTGTACACATGCACAGGCACACCTATACACAATTATTTAACTTTCCTACTTTAACCACAAATCTAATTACAGTATAGTTATGTTTGATAAGTCAAATAAATAATCTGTGTTTTTATGTGATATGGCAGAAAAATATATTTAATAAAACTGTCTCATAAGTGGTTAAGTGCAACTGCAATGGTTTGATTCCTTTGTGGTTTAGTGTTATTGAGTTTTTGTATAAAATTCTCAGTAGCTACTCAGAGTTAACATAACAGCTAAGTATTGTAGGTGTACATCCCTACTGATTTACTGACTGTGCTATAAAAAATGATGATATGAATTTGGAACGGAAGACACGTGTAAGCGATGACGATATTAATTGAAATATAATATTTAATTTATTTGATTAGTAATCGAACACCTTTACTTGAATTACGTATTATTTGTTATAATGAATAATACATAATTCAAGTAAATGTGTTCGTAAAACTTAATCATATACTATTAAATTAGTAAAAATCGAAGATAGTTATTTTATATATCGCATTATTCTGTATAAGTAGCATTCTGTAGAACAGAATACATGAGTAAATAAATATACGACATCTCGATATTGTTCTTTGAAAATAGTAAGGTAATTATTAAACTATATTATTTAATTTTTTATTCCTATTTACTTACAAATAGCTTGTAGTGATAACCAGAGTATGTCCATACCATAATAAAATAAACCTTAGTTATGTTAATTAATTATTTTTTATTTTATTATTATTCTTTATCGTCAAGAAATTTTTAATATATAAATTTTAAATTTAATGTTTGTATTTTCAGAGTTATTTGATGCCTTACAACATCTTGGGGTAATGAGATTTATTGATAAACTGCTTCTGCGGAGCACGACATTTTGGAGATATAAATTTTATAATAGCTGATCAATATTGTGCATAAACTTGAAGGTACATATAATTATTATCAATATCTACTTAAGCCTAGTATTTTATTTGTTATTTATGCATATTTTCTAATGCCTTTGTATTATTTTCAGGATATATAAAGACTAACTACTTACTACGGCACTAAGATGACCTACGTGAAGATTTGATTAATATTTTTTTGTTTAACCTAGACTGAACAAAACGTACTGAGAGAAGCTGTGCTGGAAATAATCTTCTACTTCGCTTAATATTTAAGGTATATTTATATTGTTGTGTGCAACTTTAATCCGTTATTTTGATATACTGAAAATGCCTCATTGTTCGGTTTGCAATATACATATAGATAGACGTTCGTGGACTGGTCATTTACGAACTAATAAACATAAAAATAATAATGCTGTAACAATTAATGATAACGTTCAAATCCTTAACTCTGCGTTTAAAGGGCGTATTGTTAGTTACCGTATTATTGCGTCTAACAGCGAAGCAGTAAATTTGCCCGAATTATTTTTCAATGATATTCATGATCAAGTGAAATGTTTAATTGATGATTCTCTCAAAAAATATACAGCGTTAAAAATGAATTTTGAACTTTTTTCTTTATTCTTAATGTACAAAAATGATGTACAAGAGTTAAAATCTTTTGCGACAAAAAACTTTGCTATACATTTTAATTACGAGTTTGAAACTCTTTATAATACAATTACTACTACGTTATTGAAAAAAAATTGAAGAGTTTCAGGAGAGAGACAGTGGATGGACGTTTCTTAGTAATTCCCATTTAGAAATTAATATCAATAAATATCAACCACTCAGCGGCTCTTTTTATATAGATTTACCTAAATTTATAAAAACCAAAAAAGCTTGCTTGAATATCAAAAACAAGGATGATTATTGTTTTTTGTGGTGCATAGTGGCCGCCTTATATCCTACAACTCGTCATCCTGAACGAGTAACATCTTATCCACATTTTCGAGACGTTTTAAATGTTAAAGGTGTTTCATTTCCAATATCGTTTTCGGATATCTCTGTTTTTGAAAAAAATAACCCATTTTTTAATATATATGTGTATGGTTTAAAAAATAACAGGGTAATAATTGGCCCCCTTTACAAACCTGAATTAGTTAAGAGGGGTACAACAATGAAGAGCATTCACTTACTGTTCCTAGAAAATCATAAATCATCTCATTATTGTCTTATAAAAGATTTGCCACGTCTTGTTAAAAATCAGATAACAAAACATCATAGCAAATTATATTTCTGTGAAAGTTGTTTATTGTTCTTTCCTACCCTTGAACAGATTGATAAACATTTGTGTGGAGGGATCGTTACTGTTTTACCAGAAAAGGGGAGTGTGATTAAATTTAAAAATTATGATAGAAAAGAAAATGTTCCCTTTGCTATCTATGCCGATTTCGAAACATTGTTAAATCCAATTTCCGTTCTTGAATCTGACACCGCTACTACGTCATGTTTGCAACAACACGTACCTGCGGCATTCGCTTACAACATTGTTTCTTCATTAAATTATACTTTTGACGATAGTTTTAAAAGTTATCGCGGTATAGATTGTGTTTCAAAATTTATCGATTTTCTTACATCTGATGTCAAAAAAATTTATAAAATTTTAAATCAAAATCATGTAATGATATTTACAGAAAAAAATGCGTCTGATTATAAAGAAGCTTCTATCTGTCATATATGTGAAAACCTCTTATGGACAAATAAAGTTAGAGACCACTGTCATATAACCGGTAAATACCGTGGAGCCGCCCATAGACATTGTAACCTACAATTTAAAATACCTAAATTTATACCTATATTTTTTCACAATTTATCAGGGTACGATTGTCATTTATTCATAAAGAAATTAGGCGAAATGCCAGGTAAATTGAATATTATACCCAAAACCAAAGAAAAATATATTTCTTTTTCTAAATTCCTGCAGGTCACCGATAATGATTATGTACAACTCCGGTTCTTGGATTCATTTCATTTTTTAGGAGCTAGTTTAGACAAACTTGCTAAAACCATACCAATTGAGGATTTTATAAGTTTACGATGTCACTTTCCCGAAAATAATCGATTCAAATTACTTGCACGAAAAGGTGTATACCCTTATGATTATATGACTAGTTGGAAATGTTATGAAGAAACAATGTTACCGGCTAAACGGTATTTTTTTAGTTGTTTAACGAATGAGGAGATTTCAGATAAAGATTATAAACATGCTAATTTAGTGTGGAATGAGTTTAATATACAAAATTTAGGTGAATATACTGATTTGTATTTGAAAACCGATGTTCTTTTATTGACTGATATATTTCAAAATTTTCGTAAAACCTGTAAACAGCATTACAAACTTGACCCAGCGTTTTACATAACCGCGCCTAGTTTATCTTTTGATGCGATGTTAATGAAAACAGGTGTTCAGCTTGAACTTGTTTCTGACTTAGCTATCGTACGAATGATTCAAGATGGTATTAGAGGTTGATTGTGTATGTGCTCTCATCGCTATTCGAAGGCTAACAATAAATATATGAAAGATTGTGATGTAACAAAACCGCAGTGTTTTATAGCTTATTTAGACTGCAATAATCTTTATGGTTACAGTATGTGTCAACATTTACCTTATTCCGGATTTAGATTTTTAAATCAAAATGAAATAGATAAATTAAATGTGGAAAGTATTACAGATCATTCAGAGTGGGGTTACATATTAGAAGTAGATTTATTGTACCCTGAATATTTACACCAGGAGCATGATGACTTACCTTTTTGTCCTGAAAAATGCATACCACCTGGAGGAAAGACGAAAAAACTTATTTCAAATTTGTATAATAAATACAATTACGTTATTCATTATATTCACTTAAAGAAGTGTTTGGAACATGGCCTTATCTTACGTAAAATCCATAGAGTCATTACATTCAGGCAAAGTGCATACTTGAAACAGTATATTGAATTAAATACTCAATTGCGACAAAAAGCAAAAAGTGTATTTGAACAAGATTTTTTCAAGTTATTAAATAACAGTGTTTTTGGGAAAACGCTCGAAAACACTGAAAATAGAGTAACTGTTCATTTAGTTAATCAGTGGAATGATAAAAATAATGTAACAAAAAAATCAAAATATGCAGAAAGGCTCATAGCAAACCCTTACTTTCATAGTGCAACAGTTTTATCCGAAAACTTAGTAGCAATCCAGATGAAACCAGATCGGTTAATTTTAGACAAACCGATTTATATTGGCTTCACTGTTTTAGAACTATCTAAATCACACATGTATAATTTCCATTATAATATAATCAAACCATTTTATAATGAGAGGGTAAAATTATGTTATACCGACACAGATTCGTTTGTTTACGAAATATATACCAACGATTTTTACTACGACTTAAAACACAAGTTTTTGGAATACCTTGATACCAGCAACTATAGCATTAAAAATGAGTTCATGATACCGCAAATAAACAAAAAAATACCAGGCCTTTTTAAAGATGAAATGGCTGGTAAAATTATAACTGATTTTGTTGGTTTGAGGTCGAAACTTTATTCAATAAAAACTGTGGATAAAATAATTAAAAAAGCTAAGGGGGTTAAAAGTAGCGTGGTACGTGATCTGAACATCACAGATTATGAGAATGTACTATTTAATAATGAGATTATTCGGAGAAAAAACATTTTATTTAAATCAATAAAGCATGAAATATTTACGCAAAGTGTTAATAAAATTGCGCTCTCTAATAATGACGATAAGCGGTTAATACGTCCAGGTAATATTGCAACCCGAGCATGGGGTAATTCATGTATTTTAAAGGGAAATTTAAATTGTTAAATGTTGTATAGATTATATATTGTTAGATTAAATTATGAGGTATGTAAATAATAAAAATACTTGTTTAATTTTTAAGATATTAATTATGATATAAAGGGTAAATAAATTTATTGATGAATCAAACTTATTTTTTTATTTCGTCCATTACGAATTCCACTGTAATTGTATATACATATGTATATCCGTTGTTGCCGAACCGGTTCGGAAACCAGTCACTAAACAGACTGCACTATTATATTCTAAGCTAAAGTAATTTTCTGAATAGTGTCTTAAATGTGAGGTAATAAGATTGATTTCACATAAACAGAAATCCTAACCATAATTTATTACAATATAGTAATATGAGCTCAGTGTTGTATTACAACACTGAGCGAACATGTGCCAGTTCATTGCACTGTAAATATATAAAATGTAGGTAAAGCAAGCTTGCAGTTTTCAATGGAACATTCTAAATCGTGACTTATGTGTTCTGAATTGAAAGTACATATTTATAAAACAACAAATTATTATATCCAAAAATAATTGTGCCATAATGTTTCATTCATAAAATAGTTGTCGTAGTGAAGACATCTAATAAATTAATTCTTAAATAATTACATATTTTATTTTAATTTTTGTACCTGTTGTAACCTGTTTAAACTTGTTGTACAACACACAATGTCATCGGTAAGTGTTTTTATAAATACCTAGTTATTTTTAATATCAAAACAATACTTTTGACAGAATACTTATTAATATTTTTATGTTTTGTTTTAGATATCGGATTCGGAAATTGTGTTCAGTCAGTATGGACAAGGACATTGTGGTCAGTTTTCTGAGGTCTTCACTGAAGTTCCAGAGACCACGCATATCCAAAAAGAAAAGAAATCAAGGCATCGACGAGATAAACAAACACGTAATATTGTGAAACCAACAAAATCGTTTGTTATGAATAGGATTCAGAAGAGAGGTCTAAAACTCATAAAGATTTCGGTTATCGATCTGTGCAATAACCCTCAAACGAGTGATAGTGATAGTGACAGTGAAAATGTTATATTAAATGCGCAATATGTAGTGCAAGATGCGGTTGATGATGTAATGAACGAAACGGAGGCATTAGTTAAAAAAATTGCTAAGTCTTTAATAGGTTATGATTTTTGTTAGTTTTGTAATTATTTAACTGTTTATTTTTATATTAAATTAAATAAATGATTTGACCTTATAAATGTGTCTTTATTTATTTATTCACTATATTCCACATTGAAAATTTATCAAGTGTAGGGTAGGGTTATGAAATAAAATAAATTTCCTTGAATTAAATTCATTTATTTAATCTATCTTTTAGGTACACTAGTTACATACCTACATTATACCAACACTTTAATAAAATATTTCTACACTAAACAGTACAAAATTAAGACAGAATTTATTTATATGTCATGCAATTTGAGAATCTATGAACTTTGCACATCGTAGATTGATAGTAGTAGATTTGCGTTAAAATAAAATAACTAAGATATTTTTCTTACAATATTACTCAGTGGTTTGTACTCAATGATACAATCGTTCAATATAAGACAGTAGGCAGAAGTTAGATCAGGTATTTCATCATTACTTTCTAACTCTACACGCACATCGACTACTGGTCCTGATATGAGGTTGTCAATTTGTCTAGAACAGTCGATAACAAACAGAGGGGCGATCTCCTTAAAGTCCCTTGTGTTCAACAATGGTTCAGATCGGCGATCGTAATACGATTGTTGGAAACGTGCATACTGCTCGTATAACAATGCAAATTTATCATCAATGAAATCCACGTTTAGATTCTCATAGGGATAGTAAGTTGAATTGAGGTATACTTTGACATCTCGTAAAGTACAGTGATCAAATCTAGACATATCAGCAGCAGAATTATTTTTTTTATTTGTTTGTAGACCTATAATTACATATCTCGGTTTTTCAATCTGAGATGAAGTTTTAATAGACCAAGTATGTTTTGTAGTTCTAGGCAATAGCGGGTATTCATATAAATCCCAATTTCTAAAAACTAATTGCAGTGTTTTATCCTTTTCCAAAATCTTCAATAAGTTTATCTTCTCTTTATCAGATACCTTAACATGTGGTACACGCCATATGATTTTGTTAATTTCAATATCGTTTATGACTTCTCCAGCATCGAGTTTCACAGCGTTCAAGTTTGTATTCGATCTCAACAATATCAGTTCATGCTTGCAATTAATTATAATTTTTTTGTAATCTTCACCGAATCCAAGAATGTTGCTAAGCGGTATAGATGCAGAAAATGAACCATTACTACTTTTAAAACCATGTATATCCCAACCCCAAGAACGACATGATTTTGACTCGCTTTCATTCATGGATAGCAATGATTTCATAGTAGTTGTAACGCCTGCATTTTTTATTTTATCAATCTCAACACCGTTCAGTTCATATCGAATATCTTGAAAAAGGTACATCAAAGGATTGTTTGTAAATTTAACACTAGTTTTTTCTTTAGTGGCAGTTTTAGTAACATTTACTATACCTTCTAAATATAATGTACTGGCTGATGGTAGAACATACAGATCTTTCTGATTAATAGGTATGCGAATCTCATCGTTTCTGTTGAAACTTGTTATGTATGGTTTGTATGAATGATATTCAATACCAATAATGCTATTATCACTAGCAGGAGAAGATAATACATCTAATAAACTCATTTTAGAAGACCAATTGATTTGAGGAATTTATGATTTTCTTTAGTAAGTTTCAGTTTATTCTTACAGTTTGATGTTGTCTTGCGGATAGCCCAAGACGCACTGTTTATTTTAGTAGAGGTACTCTGATATTTATTAGTTTTATTATAATCAATCATTTTTTTTTAAGATGTAAATATAGCTGCACTTCCTCCCCACGTAAATTTAGTAAATTATTATTAATATCTAACAGTCTTATATTCACACTGTTAATTATATTTTGGTTTACGGGAAAGTAAATTACGTTTTTAGGTACTTCGATAATTCTATAACCAGGTGGTACATTCGGAGCAAACTCGTGAATGATATGACTTGGTAGACCATTAACATATGATCCGCTCACTATGTCACATTCTACCCTCACCACAGTCGTAGATAGAATGTTCACTGGAGACTGTGATACGTGTAATTTATTTGCTTCAACTATTTTTTTTTCAAAACCCAACGATCTACCAATAGAATCTTCTTTAGTAAAATCAATAGCTTTTGTGCAAAATATGTTTGTTTTTAACGTATTATTATTGCACTCTAATTTGATTCCTGCGTCTTGTATTTTTGATTTTAAATAATCGTTGATATCTTGCAGTTCATATGCTCCTTCAGGAATTTCAATAACGTTATGATCGTAATAAAATTTGTTATTTTTATTATCAATATTTGGTATAGAATTAAATGTAGATAAATATAATAATGCACATTCATACTCTCCTTCAAGTTGTAGAGTAGGAGAATAATAAGTAGATAGCACTGATGAGTTACCAGTTATTGACAGCGAGAGTGACATTATGTAAATGAAACTAAAAAATGTTTTATTCAATTTATATATTTATCCCAGAAGTCATACAAAAACGTTAAACATAAATGTCCACAATTTACAGAGTTAAAATTTTGATATCTCGTATAGTTATAAAAAACATTACAATTTTTAAAGTAATTTAGTAACTCTAATGGGGGTTTTAGATTGCCATAGCTATCAAAATATTCACAATATTTATACACTTTTACATAGGCTACCCAATGTGTTCCTTCATTGTTAGAATTATCCAAATTAACAACTCCGCTCTCAATAGGTTTGGGTTTGTTTGGTAATTGATCTTTCATGAACACACCTCTGAAATAAGGTACGTTATATGCATGATTCTGGATATCTATATTAGTAAGAGCACGATTAGGTAACCTCTTGATTAGTTTTTTGAACATTTTACAAACAATCCGTTTCCTTTCTTGTATGGTTTGACGTACAAGCCTCTACCCAACGCAATCGATTCCATCATTTTATTATGACGTTGAGATTCTTGTAAATTATTTTGAGCACTTTTGTAATCGTTTACTGTTTTTGCGATACCAGCTGCCCCGCCAGCTAAAGTACCTAATGCAGACAATCCAGCGAAAATTGGAATCAGCGGTAAAACACCTCCTGTTTTTGGTAACGGTATAATTCTAGGTACAGGAATCCGACAATTTTTTGAATACAACTTTTTTGCCGCTAAGTAAGCATACTTTATTACGTCTTCTTTGTTTTTCGGTTTTAACTTTTTGATCTGTGATCGAATTTTTGTTACTAAAGATCCAAAAGTTTTTAATCCAGATCCAGTTTTAAGTTTTGCTTTCATTGCTTTGCTTACCAACCAAGAAGCAATTTTTTCTCTTTTCCCTGCATCTGCTGCTTTTAATCGTTTATTTGCCATATTCAATAACTGTAAATCAGCTTGATGTCTGTTATACAAGTCTGAATAATTTGTATAGGCTATATCGTGAACTTTACAGGCTTCGTCTAATTGATTTATTCCTTTGTCTCCTCGTGCTAAACGTTTTTGTAATTTAGTGCCTGGTCCACAGTAATTGTAGCCTGGCAAATGAAGCTCAAATGGTAAATTATTTATTAAATTATTAATAAGTCCACCTCCTTGCATGGTTTGTATTATAATGTGAGAAAAAATAATAATAGATGATTAAATACCATTTATTATTTTAGCACGGTTCTCTTATCAATCCAACTATTTTCACTATCACTCAAACCTAGCCATTTAACAAACAGCTTACTGCCTTTTTTTCTTAAAACTTTTTCAATTAGGTAAATGTCGGGATGATTCGTTTTTTGAAGTTCTTGTTCATAAAAAGTACCTAAAATTGGCTGATTTCGAAGATCTTGAATATTATACGTTGTAGGCATAGTTTCATTTATTTTTATGATTTTAAAGATTTCTGTTGACCAATTAGGAGTATAGCCTTTATGAAAACAATTTTTATATTTACTTATGCGAACACGATCTCCGATTTCTAGTTTGTGTTTTTTAGGTTGTGTTTTCTTGTGTGATTTTAAAATATTTTTCCTTATTAGAATTTCATTTTCAATATTAACGTCAACCGGTTTACAGTCAATAGTACGGTGTTTTGTATTGTTGTAATTAAAGACTATACTTTCTAAAGGTTTTTCTATCCATCTATAGGTTCCATTTAAACTGAATGTTTTGTAGAGTTTGTTTTTTAAAGTTTTAATTACTCTTTCTGCAATCGAAGCTTTCTTAATTGAAAACGATGAATAATGATTAATATTAAAACGTTTCATTAATCTTGAAAATGTATCATTATAAAATTCAGTTCCTAAGTCGGTTTGTAAATGGTTAGGGGAACGATCACATGTACTTAAAACATTTTCAAATGCATTAGTTACTTCTAATTTTGATTTTGACTTCAAGGGTACAGTCCAAACATATTTAGAAAAACAGTCAATTATAACTAAGATGTAACTGAAACCTTTATTGTAATTTTTAATTTTTCTTAAATCAATAAGATCAGCTTGCCATAAGTCATCGATTCCTTTTAAAATAACACAACGACGTGCAAAGTTTTTTCTAGCTGTTTTATGTAATTCATTCACGACCTGTTGCTTTATCATTTTGAGACGGATTGTTAGTCTTCCTCGTACCACTGTTCGTTATTTTATGATCAATATAAGATGTCATACTTGTTTTTAAATGGTCTAATGAGGCTTGAATTTCTTTTGTAATCTCTATTTTTATTTTGTCTATTAATATTTGGACATCTTTTTTAGCGCACAAGTCATCAATTTTCTCATCTACATATTCCTTATTAGCAGCATCGTCTGCTTCAACAGGATTAATAACGCCTCGTAGTCTACTCATTTGCAAATTAAACTCGCCATTTGCAGTTTTTAATATTGTTTTGTCTGCGATATCAAAAATATCTGACAATCGCATCCTTTTGTGAATATGATGACCAAATTTATCTATATTCATTATGTGTGTACAGAGAGAATGCTTAAATGACAATGAAAACCATAATTATTTACCAAGATATTTATTAATTTATAAATTTTCCTTCGCGTAGTTCCTCTATAATAGATATTATTTCATTATCTAACCCTGTATTTCCAGCTCCTCGAGAAGCCATGAGTAGTTTTAATCTTTCAACTAATTCATTAGGATCATCCCAATAAATGTAGTCTACATTTTTATTCCATTTTTTCAGCATTTTCAGTCCTTTCCCTTTTTGAAATTTTAATTGATCGCTGCTGTCGTTTGGCAATTTAAATAGAGGTTTTATAACGTCCATATATTTTTTGCCTTTGTTGCTTTTTATTGGTTTTTTTGCATCATAGTCACGTCTATGAGCATTTGTATGAATCAACATTAATTTATAATTTTGTCTATCATTTTCGGTAACCAAATTTAAATCTGGATCTTTCTTTAATAAAAGTTCCTTTAGCCCTGGCGTGGATGAATATGTGTGTGTGCCTATTGTGATAGTTTTATTACCAATATTTATTTTAGTACATCCGAGCATTAACTTCCCTTTTTCATTTCTGACTCCGAAAGGAACATCATCTATCATTTCAGATGATAGAGACCATGATGAAACATTGTCGCCGACACCAACAGATTTGAACGAGTCGATACTGTTTTGTGAATTATCATCTGAATCTTCAGAATTTTGAATATAACCATGATCTTGATCATCAGTACCCACTTCAGGTATACTGGTATTTTTTTCCAAATCACTTTCAAATTTAACATATTCATCATTAGATAAATTGCTATCATGATGGTCTGCGTAATCATTATTTTTCAAATTAATATGATTTAAATTTTCGATGGATGTATTTTTGTTGGTTTGTGCTATTTGATTAAGTGGACTGATTAACGGTTTAAAAACAGTTTGTAATGCTTTTTCATTATCATCTTCAATATTTCGCATTTTTCGGACCTTTTTCTTAACTGCTTCAGCAGCAGTAATAATTTGTCTTTTTAAAGATGTTTCCATTATATAATAATTGAATAAATGATCTACTGTCTTCCTTCACAGTTAAATTAGGAATAAACAATTTTTTATATAATTTTATATTTATATAAACGTTAGATCAATCAAAAACTACAAAACTATCAAAGTTTTTGCGATAGCCACCTTCATTCTTACGACAATCTTTATTTATAACTAGATAATTATAAGGTTCAGTCCATATTTTACTACATAACTCACGAAATTCATTCCATTTCATGTCTGTGTTTACGTGTTCATCATAAACATGACGTATATTAATATCATCTTGCTTAAAAAGAATAATGAGATTTGCATTATCTCTAATAAGCTGTTTGGGTACTTTGCTATATGTTTGATTTAAATAAAAACAATCTATATTTTTATGTCGACCCATTGCAAAATAATTTCTTATATTATTTTGGTTTTCACATGCTACATCATCAAATATAATAACTGAATCACATCTAGCTTCCTGTGGACTTATTACTTCCTCATTATCCTTAAATTTTGCAAACGATACATCTGGAACGTTAGCTAACACTTTTTCAACAAACACATACTTCGGTTGGTTTAGAGTTTTTGAGTAAACATATACATTACGAAACTTTAAACCATTCTTATGCAACAGCAAACCAATTACAAGATTTGTTTTTCCACAGTTAGATGGACCACATATAATACACCTTATAGTGTTTGGTAGTAGTTCACCGTGTCGTCGTTTGCTGTTTTGTGATTCCACGCAAATGGAATCAAGATGAAGTGAATGAGGTTGTTTAATGAACTTCATAATAACACGTCCGATGCTATGGGTAGTTATACTAACAATGAGTCAAATTGATGGATATGGTTATTTCTTAAAATTTATGATAGTATTAATTTAATTTTACTTTATACATCATTGTACTAATGATAGCTATTGCCTGCGCCTAGTATGCAATTATTTGTATTTTGTTGCTATAACATTTCTGTTAGGCTTTGGTTTAGTCAAATTACTTGGAATGACGAATTGTGTTTATTTATATAAACAGGTACGTAATGTCGAAGCGGACGAGATTCGATCGTATATTATTGGGCATTCTATCCCACCGAAGTGGAGGCGAAGCCGGAACGGCAGGTGGGGTAGAATGCCCAATAATATACTACTAATACTGGTTTCCAAATATGTCAAAGTTGGTCCGAAAGTTTACTGAGAATTGCGTTAGCTGTCGAATTCGTAAGGGTATGTCTGGTGCAAAACAAGTAACTCTACATCCTATAGACAAAATTGCAATCCCTTTTCACACTGTGCACGCCGATATAACCGGACGCATGAACGGCGCCCGTAAAAATACTGAATACGCATTTGTATTTATTGATGCTTTTACAAAATATACCCATTTGATCTTTACTAATGACCGGACATCTAGTACAGCTATTTCTTGTTTCCAAGAACTTATCTCTATTTTTGGTACTCCAACTAGGCTTATAACAGATCAGGATAAAAGCATGACTTCAACTGATTTTAAAACCTTTTGCGATAGTTACGGAATTCAACATCATGTTGTTGCTAAAGGTGCTAGTCGGGCAAATGGTCAGGTAGAACGTATTATGAAGATAATTAAAGATAATATGTCTGTTGTAGAGCTTAATAAACCTTGGCATAGTGCGATTAGAGAATTGCAGTTGGCTATTAATTCCACTGTATCTAAAAGTACAGGAAAATCTCCCTTGGAATTACTATTTGGAAAAAAATGCTCACCACCAGGTATTAAGCTCTTACAAATAGACGATGATGAACCAATCGAAGATATTAACACTGTTAGATCATTATGTAAATTACGGATGGACGAACGGTCCTTTAGGGATAAACTAAGATTCGATAAGGGCAAGGCTCGAATAAAGCCTTTTGAAGTAGGAGATTTTGTTCTAATGCATAAACATGAAAGACATACGACTAAACTCGGTCCTAAATTTGAAGGCCCTATGGAAGTCTTACAAATATTGCCTAATAACCGCTATAAAATTAAACATGTTAATTTACGAGGTTGTTCCGAAAAAAATGCAAGCCATGACTCTTTGAGGCCAGCGCCTATTGCTCAAAGTGATCCTTTCTTTGAAGATTAATGTAAAATGTAAACTGTATGGGCGGAACATTAATAAAGTAAATTATTTTATATTACCTATCCACCACTCCTTCCTAAAACGCTGGCTGGCCACCATGCGTATCCTTATTCCTGGTCTTTTAGGCTAGATCCCAGGCGGGTGATGCCATGTAATATGGCTAGATCCAATGCGGGTGATGCCGTGCATTGAGGCTAGATCCCAGGCGGGTGATGCCATGTAATATGGCTAGATCCAAGGCGGGTGATGCCGTGCATTGAGGCTAGATCCCAGGCGGGTGACGCCATGTAATATGGCTAGATCCAAGGCGGGTGATGCCGGTAGTTGTTAAATTTTTGATAAAGCAGCGCAGAGAACGCGCTGGATCAGAATGGCCGTATGGGCGCAAAACGTAATACTACGCCAGCGCCATCTAGTTGTGTAAGCAAGATTTATCAGTTGCAATTATTTCCTAAAGAGATGGCGCTGTTGTCTGTAAAATATTTGTAACTTCCTGTACATTTATTTCTTATATCTAGTCTTTACTTTGATTTCCGCTATGTAATAGTTTTTAGTATTATAGTTTTTATTTTGACTTCCATTGTTTAATCATTTTTAAAATATTTTTGTCTTCACTTTGATTTCCGTTGTATGATAATTTTTAGTTTAAGTCTTTGTTTTGATTTCCGCTGTTTAATAATATTAAAGTATTATAGTTTTTATTTTGATATTCAGTATTGGTTTTGACTAGCTCCATTTTTGTATAAATACTGGTGTACCCTTAACTTTAGATCATTCTGTAATCTACTTGTGAATACGTGTGAACAATAAACCTTGTGGTCTCAAGTAAGTTATTTTCTTGAAAAACTCTCTTGGAAATAAACTCTGCCCTATATACTGTGTGTGCGTGGATATTTCGTGAGAAATGGAAGCCTCCAATAATGAAACGCCGACATACACTTTGTCTTTTTACTCTTCCTTTTAAAACTCTCTCACTCAAAGGTTTGCTGGAAGAAAATTCAGTCTTGAATTAAGCTCGCCTTTGTGCACAAAACTTTAAATGTACTGTTTCATTTGTATTGTTTTATCTTTTGTGTACAATAAAGAATTAAAGAAGAAAGAAGCGTGGTGCGCGGGCGCCGTCTCGTTCGAAAGTGACTTCAAGATGGCCGTCCGCACTACCATCGACAATGACGCTTCGCTAGGTTGACATTGACAGTCCTGTCAACCTGGCATTTGACGTAAACGCCGTCAAATAAATAAACAAATAAACGAATACGGTGAAGTCGAAGTCCGTTGCTTATTACCAACGAGACACTGCAAAATTATTATACACTTATTGCAAATCGTGCCCTCCACGCTGAGGGTTTACATCACAGAAGACCAGCTATTAAGAGAAAAGATAGAAACAACTGCAATTACAAAACAGTTAAAAACCCATTGTATGGAGGTGTGGGAAAATATAAGGAACCGAAATATGTGCTAATATTTTAGGGTCCATGCGCAAACGTTTACTTGAAAATGATGGGGGTTATGCAGAATATTAATACCTAGATGTTTTTTTGGTTTAAATAATTTGAAGGTGTTAATAAAAAAAAATTAATATTAACATAATTGTAAGGTTTGATGCTTCAGGATTAGGTGGAATGGAGTAGGCAGACACGATAAGTAGAAAACAAACTTGAAAAAACTCAATTTATTGGATATAAAAATTACAAAAGGCGAGCGTGCGTGACGCTTCGCGTATGGCGGCAGACTGCGGGCCAATAGCGTGACCGGCACGTCACAGGGTCCGCTAATATGAAATTGAACTACGCGGTGAGTAGTATATTATTGGGCATTCTACCCCACCTGCCGTTCCGGCTTCGCCTCCACTTCGGTGGGATAGAATGCCCAATAATATACGATCGAATCTCGTCCGCTTCGACATTACGTACCTGTTTATATTTTATAAATAAACACAATTCGTCATTCCAAGTAATTTGACTAAACCAAAGCCTAACAGAAATGTTATAGCAACAAAATACAAATAATTGCATACTAGGCGCAGGCAATAGCTATCATTAGTACAATGATGTATAAAGTAAAATTAAATTAATACTATCATAAATTTTAAGAAATAACCATATCCATCAATTTGACTCATTGTTAGTATAACTACCCATAGCATCGGACGTGTTATTATGAAGTTCATTAAACAACCTCATTCACTTCATCTTGATTCCATTTGCGTGGAATCACAAAACAGCAAACGACGACACGGTGAACTACTACCAAACACTATAAGGTGTATTATATGTGGTCCATCTAACTGTGGAAAAACAAATCTTGTAATTGGTTTGCTGTTGCATAAGAATGGTTTAAAGTTTCGTAATGTATATGTTTACTCAAAAACTCTAAACCAACCGAAGTATGTGTTTGTTGAAAAAGTGTTAGCTAACGTTCCAGATGTATCGTTTGCAAAATTTAAGGATAATGAGGAAGTAATAAGTCCACAGGAAGCTAGATGTGATTCAGTTATTATATTTGATGATGTAGCATGTGAAAACCAAAATAATATAAGAAATTATTTTGCAATGGGTCGACATAAAAATATAGATTGTTTTTATTTAAATCAAACATATAGCAAAGTACCCAAACAGCTTATTAGAGATAATGCAAATCTCATTATTCTTTTTAAGCAAGATGATATTAATATACGTCATGTTTATGATGAACACGTAAACACAGACATGAAATGGAATGAATTTCGTGAGTTATGTAGTAAAATATGGACTGAACCTTATAATTATCTAGTTATAAATAAAGATTGTCGTAAGAATGAAGGTGGCTATCGCAAAAACTTTGATAGTTTTGTAGTTTTTGATTGATCTAACGTTTATATAAATATAAAATTATATAAAAAATTGTTTATTCCTAATTTAACTGTGAAGGAAGACAGTAGATCATTTATTCAATTATTATATAATGGAAACATCTTTAAAAAGACAAATTATTACTGCTGCTGAAGCAGTTAAGAAAAAGGTCCGAAAAATGCGAAATATTGAAGATGATAATGAAAAAGCATTACAAACTGTTTTTAAACCGTTAATCAGCCCACTTAATCAAATAGCACAAACCAACAAAAATACATCCATCGAAAATTTAAATCATATTAATTTGAAAAATAATGATTACGCAGACCATCATGATAGCAATTTATCTAATGATGAATATCTTAAATTTGAAAGTGATTTGGAAAAAAATACCAGTATACCTGAAGTGGGTACTGATGATCAAGATCATGGTTATATTCAAAATTCTGAAGATTCAGATGATAATTCACAAAACAGTATCGACTCGTTCAAATCTGTTGGTGTCGGCGACAATGTTTCATCATGGTCTCTATCATCTGAAATGATAGATGATGTTCCTTTCGGAGTCAGAAATGAAAAAGGGAAGTTAATGCTCGGATGTACTAAAATAAATATTGGTAATAAAACTATCACAATAGGCACACACACATATTCATCCACGCCAGGGCTA
This sequence comes from Craniophora ligustri, assembly GCA_905163465.1. Taxonomy (NCBI): domain Eukaryota; kingdom Metazoa; phylum Arthropoda; class Insecta; order Lepidoptera; family Noctuidae; genus Craniophora; species Craniophora ligustri. Next base: position 3,530,588 of record LR990976.1, on the reverse strand, counting down.
AAGGAACTTTTATTAAAGAAAGATCCAGATTTAAATTTGGTTACCGAAAATGATAGACAAAATTATAAATTAATGTTGATTCATACAAATGCTCATAGACGTGACTATGATGCAAAAAAACCAATAAAAAGCAACAAAGGCAAAAAATATATGGACGTTATAAAACCTCTATTTAAATTGCCAAACGACAGCAGCGATCAATTAAAATTTCAAAAAGGGAAAGGACTGAAAATGCTGAAAAAATGGAATAAAAATGTAGACTACATTTATTGGGATGATCCTAATGAATTAGTTGAAAGATTAAAACTACTCATGGCTTCTCGAGGAGCTGGAAATACAGGGTTAGATAATGAAATAATATCTATTATAGAGGAACTACGCGAAGGAAAATTTATAAATTAATAAATATCTTGGTAAATAATTATGGTTTTCATTGTCATTTAAGCATTCTCTCTGTACACACATAATGAATATAGATAAATTTGGTCATCATATTCACAAAAGGATGCGATTGTCAGATATTTTTGATATCGCAGACAAAACAATATTAAAAACTGCAAATGGCGAGTTTAATTTGCAAATGAGTAGACTACGAGGCGTTATTAATCCTGTTGAAGCAGACGATGCTGCTAATAAGGAATATGTAGATGAGAAAATTGATGACTTGTGCGCTAAAAAAGATGTCCAAATATTAATAGACAAAATAAAAATAGAGATTACAAAAGAAATTCAAGCCTCATTAGACCATTTAAAAACAAGTATGACATCTTATATTGATCATAAAATAACGAACAGTGGTACGAGGAAGACTAACAATCCGTCTCAAAATGATAAAGCAACAGGTCGTGAATGAATTACATAAAACAGCTAGAAAAAACTTTGCACGTCGTTGTGTTATTTTAAAAGGAATCGATGACTTATGGCAAGCTGATCTTATTGATTTAAGAAAAATTAAAAATTACAATAAAGGTTTCAGTTACATCTTAGTTATAATTGACTGTTTTTCTAAATATGTTTGGACTGTACCCTTGAAGTCAAAATCAAAATTAGAAGTAACTAATGCATTTGAAAATGTTTTAAGTACATGTGATCGTTCCCCTAACCATTTACAAACCGACTTAGGAACTGAATTTTATAATGATACATTTTCAAGATTAATGAAACGTTTTAATATTAATCATTATTCATCGTTTTCAATTAAGAAAGCTTCGATTGCAGAAAGAGTAATTAAAACTTTAAAAAACAAACTCTACAAAACATTCAGTTTAAATGGAACCTATAGATGGATAGAAAAACCTTTAGAAAGTATAGTCTTTAATTACAACAATACAAAACACCGTACTATTGACTGTAAACCGGTTGACGTTAATATTGAAAATGAAATTCTAATAAGGAAAAATATTTTAAAATCACACAAGAAAACACAACCTAAAAAACACAAACTAGAAATCGGAGATCGTGTTCGCATAAGTAAATATAAAAATTGTTTTCATAAAGGCTATACTCCTAATTGGTCAACAGAAATCTTTAAAATCATAAAAATAAATGAAACTATGCCTACAACGTATAATATTCAAGATCTTCGAAATCAGCCAATTTTAGGTACTTTTTATGAACAAGAACTTCAAAAAACGAATCATCCCGACATTTACCTAATTGAAAAAGTTTTAAGAAAAAAAGGCAGTAAGCTGTTTGTTAAATGGCTAGGTTTGAGTGATAGTGAAAATAGTTGGATTGATAAGAGAACCGTGCTAAAATAATAAATGGTATTTAATCATCTATTATTATTTTTTCTCACATTATAATACAAACCATGCAAGGAGGTGGACTTATTAATAATTTAATAAATAATTTACCATTTGAGCTTCATTTGCCAGGCTACAATTACTGTGGACCAGGCACTAAATTACAAAAACGTTTAGCACGAGGAGACAAAGGAATAAATCAATTAGACGAAGCCTGTAAAGTTCACGATATAGCCTATACAAATTATTCAGACTTGTATAACAGACATCAAGCTGATTTACAGTTATTGAATATGGCAAATAAACGATTAAAAGCAGCAGATGCAGGGAAAAGAGAAAAAATTGCTTCTTGGTTGGTAAGCAAAGCAATGAAAGCAAAACTTAAAACTGGATCTGGATTAAAAACTTTTGGATCTTTAGTAACAAAAATTCGATCACAGATCAAAAAGTTAAAACCGAAAAACAAAGAAGACGTAATAAAGTATGCTTACTTAGCGGCAAAAAAGTTGTATTCAAAAAATTGTCGGATTCCTGTACCTAGAATTATACCGTTACCAAAAACAGGAGGTGTTTTACCGCTGATTCCAATTTTCGCTGGATTGTCTGCATTAGGTACTTTAGCTGGCGGGGCAGCTGGTATCGCAAAAACAGTAAACGATTACAAAAGTGCTCAAAATAATTTACAAGAATCTCAACGTCATAATAAAATGATGGAATCGATTGCGTTGGGTAGAGGCTTGTACGTCAAACCATACAAGAAAGGAAACGGATTGTTTGTAAAATGTTCAAAAAACTAATCAAGAGGTTACCTAATCGTGCTCTTACTAATATAGATATCCAGAATCATGCATATAACGTACCTTATTTCAGAGGTGTGTTCATGAAAGATCAATTACCAAACAAACCCAAACCTATTGAGAGCGGAGTTGTTAATTTGGATAATTCTAACAATGAAGGAACACATTGGGTAGCCTATGTAAAAGTGTATAAATATTGTGAATATTTTGATAGCTATGGCAATCTAAAACCCCCATTAGAGTTACTAAATTACTTTAAAAATTGTAATGTTTTTTATAACTATACGAGATATCAAAATTTTAACTCTGTAAATTGTGGACATTTATGTTTAACGTTTTTGTATGACTTCTGGGATAAATATATAAATTGAATAAAACATTTTTTAGTTTCATTTACATAATGTCACTCTCGCTGTCAATAACTGGTAACTCATCAGTGCTATCTACTTATTATTCTCCTACTCTACAACTTGAAGGAGAGTATGAATGTGCATTATTATATTTATCTACATTTAATTCTATACCAAATATTGATAATAAAAATAACAAATTTTATTACGATCATAACGTTATTGAAATTCCTGAAGGAGCATATGAACTGCAAGATATCAACGATTATTTAAAATCAAAAATACAAGACGCAGGAATCAAATTAGAGTGCAATAATAATACGTTAAAAACAAACATATTTTGCACAAAAGCTATTGATTTTACTAAAGAAGATTCTATTGGTAGATTGTTGGGTTTTGAAAAAAAAATAGTTGAAGCAAATAAATTACACGTATCACAGTCTCCAGTGAACATTCTATCTACGACTGTGGTGAGGGTAGAATGTGACATAGTGAGCGGATCATATGTTAATGGTCTACCAAGTCATATCATTCACGAGTTTGCTCCGAATGTACCACCTGGTTATAGAATTATCGAAGTACCTAAAAACGTAATTTACTTTCCCGTAAACCAAAATATAATTAACAGTGTGAATATAAGACTGTTAGATATTAATAATAATTTACTAAATTTACGTGGGGAGGAAGTGCAGCTATATTTACATCTTAAAAAAAATGATTGATTATAATAAAACTAATAAATATCAGAGTACCTCTACTAAAATAAACAGTGCGTCTTGGGCTATCCGCAAGACAACATCAAACTGTAAGAATAAACTGAAACTTACTAAAGAAAATCATAAATTCCTCAAATCAATTGGTCTTCTAAAATGAGTTTATTAGATGTATTATCTTCTCCTGCTAGTGATAATAGCATTATTGGTATTGAATATCATTCATACAAACCATACATAACAAGTTTCAACAGAAACGATGAGATTCGCATACCTATTAATCAGAAAGATCTGTATGTTCTACCATCAGCCAGTACATTATATTTAGAAGGTATAGTAAATGTTACTAAAACTGCCACTAAAGAAAAAACTAGTGTTAAATTTACAAACAATCCTTTGATGTACCTTTTTCAAGATATTCGATATGAACTGAACGGTGTTGAGATTGATAAAATAAAAAATGCAGGCGTTACAACTACTATGAAATCATTGCTATCCATGAATGAAAGCGAGTCAAAATCATGTCGTTCTTGGGGTTGGGATATACATGGTTTTAAAAGTAGTAATGGTTCATTTTCTGCATCTATACCGCTTAGCAACATTCTTGGATTCGGTGAAGATTACAAAAAAATTATAATTAATTGCAAGCATGAACTGATATTGTTGAGATCGAATACAAACTTGAACGCTGTGAAACTCGATGCTGGAGAAGTCATAAACGATATTGAAATTAACAAAATCATATGGCGTGTACCACATGTTAAGGTATCTGATAAAGAGAAGATAAACTTATTGAAGATTTTGGAAAAGGATAAAACACTGCAATTAGTTTTTAGAAATTGGGATTTATATGAATACCCGCTATTGCCTAGAACTACAAAACATACTTGGTCTATTAAAACTTCATCTCAGATTGAAAAACCGAGATATGTAATTATAGGTCTACAAACAAATAAAAAAAATAATTCTGCTGCTGATATGTCTAGATTTGATCACTGTACTTTACGAGATGTCAAAGTATACCTCAATTCAACTTACTATCCCTATGAGAATCTAAACGTGGATTTCATTGATGATAAATTTGCATTGTTATACGAGCAGTATGCACGTTTCCAACAATCGTATTACGATCGCCGATCTGAACCATTGTTGAACACAAGGGACTTTAAGGAGATCGCCCCTCTGTTTGTTATCGACTGTTCTAGACAAATTGACAACCTCATATCAGGACCAGTAGTCGATGTGCGTGTAGAGTTAGAAAGTAATGATGAAATACCTGATCTAACTTCTGCCTACTGTCTTATATTGAACGATTGTATCATTGAGTACAAACCACTGAGTAATATTGTAAGAAAAATATCTTAGTTATTTTATTTTAACGCAAATCTACTACTATCAATCTACGATGTGCAAAGTTCATAGATTCTCAAATTGCATGACATATAAATAAATTCTGTCTTAATTTTGTACTGTTTAGTGTAGAAATATTTTATTAAAGTGTTGGTATAATGTAGGTATGTAACTAGTGTACCTAAAAGATAGATTAAATAAATGAATTTAATTCAAGGAAATTTATTTTATTTCATAACCCTACCCTACACTTGATAAATTTTCAATGTGGAATATAGTGAATAAATAAATAAAGACACATTTATAAGGTCAAATCATTTATTTAATTTAATATAAAAATAAACAGTTAAATAATTACAAAACTAACAAAAATCATAACCTATTAAAGACTTAGCAATTTTTTTAACTAATGCCTCCGTTTCGTTCATTACATCATCAACCGCATCTTGCACTACATATTGCGCATTTAATATAACATTTTCACTGTCACTATCACTATCACTCGTTTGAGGGTTATTGCACAGATCGATAACCGAAATCTTTATGAGTTTTAGACCTCTCTTCTGAATCCTATTCATAACAAACGATTTTGTTGGTTTCACAATATTACGTGTTTGTTTATCTCGTCGATGCCTTGATTTCTTTTCTTTTTGGATATGCGTGGTCTCTGGAACTTCAGTGAAGACCTCAGAAAACTGACCACAATGTCCTTGTCCATACTGACTGAACACAATTTCCGAATCCGATATCTAAAACAAAACATAAAAATATTAATAAGTATTCTGTCAAAAGTATTGTTTTGATATTAAAAATAACTAGGTATTTATAAAAACACTTACCGATGACATTGTGTGTTGTACAACAAGTTTAAACAGGTTACAACAGGTACAAAAATTAAAATAAAATATGTAATTATTTAAGAATTAATTTATTAGATGTCTTCACTACGACAACTATTTTATGAATGAAACATTATGGCACAATTATTTTTGGATATAATAATTTGTTGTTTTATAAATATGTACTTTCAATTCAGAACACATAAGTCACGATTTAGAATGTTTCATTGAAAACTGCAAGCTTGCTTTACCTACATTTTATATATTTACAGTGCAATGAACTGGCACATGTTCGCTCAGTGTTGTAATACAACACTGAGCTCATATTACTATATTGTAATAAATTATGGTTAGGATTTCTGTTTATGTGAAATCAATCTTATTACCTCACATTTAAGACACTATTCAGAAAATTACTTTAGCTTAGAATATAATAGTGCAGTCTGTTTAGTGACTGGTTTCCGAACCGTCGGTTGCGGGTTCGACAACAACGGATATACATATGTATATACAATTACAGTGGAATTCGTAATGGACGAAATAAAAAAATAAGTTTGATTCATCAATAAATTTATTTACCCTTTATATCATAATTAATATCTTAAAAATTAAACAAGTATTTTTATTATTTACATACCTCATAATTTAATCTAACAATATATAATCTATACAACATTTAACAATTTAAATTTCCCTTTAAAATACATGAATTACCCCATGCTCGGGTTGCAATATTACCTGGACGTATTAACCGCTTATCGTCATTATTAGAGAGCGCAATTTTATTAACACTTTGCGTAAATATTTCATGCTTTATTGATTTAAATAAAATGTTTTTTCTCCGAATAATCTCATTATTAAATAGTACATTCTCATAATCTGTGATGTTCAGATCACGTACCACGCTACTTTTAACCCCCTTAGCTTTTTTAATTATTTTATCCACAGTTTTTATTGAATAAAGTTTCGACCTCAAACCAACAAAATCAGTTATAATTTTACCAGCCATTTCATCTTTAAAAAGGCCTGGTATTTTTTTGTTTATTTGCGGTATCATGAACTCATTTTTAATGCTATAGTTGCTGGTATCAAGGTATTCCAAAAACTTGTGTTTTAAGTCGTAGTAAAAATCGTTGGTATATATTTCGTAAACAAACGAATCTGTGTCGGTATAACATAATTTTACCCTCTCATTATAAAATGGTTTGATTATATTATAATGGAAATTATACATGTGTGATTTAGATAGTTCTAAAACAGTGAAGCCAATATAAATCGGTTTGTCTAAAATTAACCGATCTGGTTTCATCTGGATTGCTACTAAGTTTTCGGATAAAACTGTTGCACTATGAAAGTAAGGGTTTGCTATGAGCCTTTCTGCATATTTTGATTTTTTTGTTACATTATTTTTATCATTCCACTGATTAACTAAATGAACAGTTACTCTATTTTCAGTGTTTTCGAGCGTTTTCCCAAAAACACTGTTATTTAATAACTTGAAAAAATCTTGTTCAAATACACTTTTTGCTTTTTGTCGCAATTGAGTATTTAATTCAATATACTGTTTCAAGTATGCACTTTGCCTGAATGTAATGACTCTATGGATTTTACGTAAGATAAGGCCATGTTCCAAACACTTCTTTAAGTGAATATAATGAATAACGTAATTGTATTTATTATACAAATTTGAAATAAGTTTTTTCGTCTTTCCTCCAGGTGGTATGCATTTTTCAGGACAAAAAGGTAAGTCATCATGCTCCTGGTGTAAATATTCAGGGTACAATAAATCTACTTCTAATATGTAACCCCACTCTGAATGATCTGTAATACTTTCCACATTTAATTTATCTATTTCATTTTGATTTAAAAATCTAAATCCGGAATAAGGTAAATGTTGACACATACTGTAACCATAAAGATTATTGCAGTCTAAATAAGCTATAAAACACTGCGGTTTTGTTACATCACAATCTTTCATATATTTATTGTTAGCCTTCGAATAGCGATGAGAGCACATACACAATCAACCTCTAATACCATCTTGAATCATTCGTACGATAGCTAAGTCAGAAACAAGTTCAAGCTGAACACCTGTTTTCATTAACATCGCATCAAAAGATAAACTAGGCGCGGTTATGTAAAACGCTGGGTCAAGTTTGTAATGCTGTTTACAGGTTTTACGAAAATTTTGAAATATATCAGTCAATAAAAGAACATCGGTTTTCAAATACAAATCAGTATATTCACCTAAATTTTGTATATTAAACTCATTCCACACTAAATTAGCATGTTTATAATCTTTATCTGAAATCTCCTCATTCGTTAAACAACTAAAAAAATACCGTTTAGCCGGTAACATTGTTTCTTCATAACATTTCCAACTAGTCATATAATCATAAGGGTATACACCTTTTCGTGCAAGTAATTTGAATCGATTATTTTCGGGAAAGTGACATCGTAAACTTATAAAATCCTCAATTGGTATGGTTTTAGCAAGTTTGTCTAAACTAGCTCCTAAAAAATGAAATGAATCCAAGAACCGGAGTTGTACATAATCATTATCGGTGACCTGCAGGAATTTAGAAAAAGAAATATATTTTTCTTTGGTTTTGGGTATAATATTCAATTTACCTGGCATTTCGCCTAATTTCTTTATGAATAAATGACAATCGTACCCTGATAAATTGTGAAAAAATATAGGTATAAATTTAGGTATTTTAAATTGTAGGTTACAATGTCTATGGGCGGCTCCACGGTATTTACCGGTTATATGACAGTGGTCTCTAACTTTATTTGTCCATAAGAGGTTTTCACATATATGACAGATAGAAGCTTCTTTATAATCAGACGCATTTTTTTCTGTAAATATCATTACATGATTTTGATTTAAAATTTTATAAATTTTTTTGACATCAGATGTAAGAAAATCCATAAATTTTGAAACACAATCTATACCACGATAACTTTTAAAACTATCGTCAAAAGTATAATTTAATGAAGAAACAATGTTGTAAGCGAATGCCGCAGGTACGTGTTGTTGTAAACATGACGTAGTAGCGGTGTCAGATTCAAGAACGGAAATTGGATTTAACAATGTTTCGAAATCGGCATAGATAGCAAAGGGAACATTTTCTTTTCTATCATAATTTTTAAATTTAATCACACTCCCCTTTTCTGGTAAAACAGTAACGATCCCTCCACACAAATGTTTATCAATCTGTTCAAGGGTAGGAAAGAACAATAAACAACTTTCACAGAAATATAATTTACTATGATGTTTTGTTATCTGATTTTTAACAAGACGTGGCAAATCTTTTATAAGACAATAATGAGATGATTTATGATTTTCTAGGAACAGTAAGTGAATGCTCTTCATTGTTGTACCCCTCTTAACTAATTCAGGTTTGTAAAGGGGGCCAATTATTACCCTGTTATTTTTTAAACCATACACATATATATTTAAAAATGGGTTATTTTTTTCAAAAACAGAGATATCCGAAAACGATATTGGAAATGAAACACCTTTAACATTTAAAACGTCTCGAAAATGTGGATAAGATGTTACTCGTTCAGGATGACGAGTTGTAGGATATAAGGCGGCCACTATGCACCACAAAAAACAATAATCATCCTTGTTTTTGATATTCAAGCAAGCTTTTTTGGTTTTTATAAATTTAGGTAAATCTATATAAAAAGAGCCGCTGAGTGGTTGATATTTATTGATATTAATTTCTAAATGGGAATTACTAAGAAACGTCCATCCACTGTCTCTCTCCTGAAACTCTTCAATTTTTTTCAATAACGTAGTAGTAATTGTATTATAAAGAGTTTCAAACTCGTAATTAAAATGTATAGCAAAGTTTTTTGTCGCAAAAGATTTTAACTCTTGTACATCATTTTTGTACATTAAGAATAAAGAAAAAAGTTCAAAATTAATTTTTAACGCTGTATATTTTTTGAGAGAATCATCAATTAAACATTTCACTTGATCATGAATATCATTGAAAAATAATTCGGGCAAATTTACTGCTTCGCTGTTAGACGCAATAATACGGTAACTAACAATACGCCCTTTAAACGCAGAGTTAAGGATTTGAACGTTATCATTAATTGTTACAGCATTATTATTTTTATGTTTATTAGTTCGTAAATGACCAGTCCACGAACGTCTATCTATATGTATATTGCAAACCGAACAATGAGGCATTTTCAGTATATCAAAATAACGGATTAAAGTTGCACACAACAATATAAATATACCTTAAATATTAAGCGAAGTAGAAGATTATTTCCAGCACAGCTTCTCTCAGTACGTTTTGTTCAGTCTAGGTTAAACAAAAAAATATTAATCAAATCTTCACGTAGGTCATCTTAGTGCCGTAGTAAGTAGTTAGTCTTTATATATCCTGAAAATAATACAAAGGCATTAGAAAATATGCATAAATAACAAATAAAATACTAGGCTTAAGTAGATATTGATAATAATTATATGTACCTTCAAGTTTATGCACAATATTGATCAGCTATTATAAAATTTATATCTCCAAAATGTCGTGCTCCGCAGAAGCAGTTTATCAATAAATCTCATTACCCCAAGATGTTGTAAGGCATCAAATAACTCTGAAAATACAAACATTAAATTTAAAATTTATATATTAAAAATTTCTTGACGATAAAGAATAATAATAAAATAAAAAATAATTAATTAACATAACTAAGGTTTATTTTATTATGGTATGGACATACTCTGGTTATCACTACAAGCTATTTGTAAGTAAATAGGAATAAAAAATTAAATAATATAGTTTAATAATTACCTTACTATTTTCAAAGAACAATATCGAGATGTCGTATATTTATTTACTCATGTATTCTGTTCTACAGAATACTACTTATACAGAATAATGCGATATATAAAATAACTATCTTCGATTTTTACTAATTTAATAGTATATGATTAAGTTTTACGAACACATTTACTTGAATTATGTATTATCGATTATAACAAATAATACGTAATTCAAGTAAAGGTGTTCGATTACTAATCAAATAAATTAAATATTATATTTCAATTAATATCGTCATCGCTTACACGTGTCTTCCGTTCCAAATTCATATCATCATTTTTTATAGCACAGTCAGTAAATCAGTAGGGATGTACACCTACAATACTTAGCTGTTATGTTAACTCTGAGTAGCTACTGAGAATTTTATACAAAAACTCAATAACACTAAACCACAAAGGAATCAAACCATTGCAGTTGCACTTAACCACTTATGAGACAGTTTTATTAAATATATTTTTCTGCCATGTCACATAAAAACACAGATTATTTATTTGACTTATCAAACATAACTATACTGTAATTAGATTTGTGGTTAAAGTAGGAAAGTTAAATAATTGTGTATAGGTGTGCCTGTGCATGTGTACAAATTAAGTACTTACTTATATTATACTTTTATTATTAATGAATCAACTTAATGTAAGTGTGTCAGCCCTAAGTAATTTAGCTACATCGACATTATAAAAATGCAACATTTTATTTTTAGACAAGCAATTTACCAGAAAGTCCTATGTGCATCATTACTTCTATGCTTTTGTGATAAAATTCTTAGTTAATTAGTTTTGAACGATTAGTATAAAAGCTATACTTTTCATAAACATTTAACAAATTCGAGTTCGCGTCTACAAGAGTTGGTTCATCATCAAGACCAGTATACAGTGATAGTAGTGTTAGTAGTAATACAGACTAGAGTCTACAGTCTGCAGTTCAGAGCGGTTTCCACAACGCCATAGCCCAGAGAAGCGATTCAAATAGCTTAATAAAATGTAAGTATGAACATTAACTTAATTATTCTGCTTTCAGGTTATTTACTGACTTATAAAATATTCTTTAATTTTACTTTAATTCTACTTTAAACCTCCCAATAAATTGAGTACTTACGCTACTTTCTTTAGATTGTTTATACATACTTAAATTCCTTATTTCTTTATTTTAAAATTATTAGATTTCATTACTTTCTGCAACTAATATGTCCATTATGATCACGAACTTATCTCACTGTCAATAAAATTTAATCTGTTTAATTTAACCGTTAATCTTACATAATTGTTTTTTTAGGTCCGAGTCTGAAAGTGAAGTTTACCAAGAGTCGTCGAAGGTGCATGAAGATAAATCTAATCGCAGTCAATCAGTAACTGGAAAGCGCAAAGCATTGAAAAAATCACCTACCACTACAAGGTACTTATTTAATCTTCATAAATTTACTCAAGTGAATATAACCTACGACATACGAGCTATACTTATAAATAATAATATTTTTTTTTAATCATGCGTTCACGTTAACAGCTATAATGATTTCAATGTCCAGTGTTTCAAGGAATGCGATATCGCTCTATCTTGGTTTCATTCAACATTCACAGTGTATACATATAAAGTTATATTACAATCTTTTATACATTACGTACATGTAGCTGGTTTGGCTGCCTATGTAATAAATATATTAAGAAGTTCTTAAACTGAATACATATAATTTTGTTTATTTATGTGATGGTTATTTATTAAAGAAACAGGAAAACATGTAGGTTGAAGTATTGTTTTATATGGTTGTGTGATGGTACGATGTTTATTCTTTTGTTCTAGCAAAAAATCTAAGACTCTGGACATCTTCGGTCTAAGTCGTGAGCGCGGCGAATCCACAACAGGTTATCCTGTTCTGTCTTCGTTCTTCGTGAATCGAGTTGCTAATGGTAACGAACGGCGATCAAATGCTACATCTGGCAACTACTATGTTGATTTTAAAATATACAGGACGAGTGATGCGCGAGATACCGAGTCCATGGAGCTGTGGAAAAAGGCACTAGTACGAGTCAAGTTCCAAACGAATGAGGATTCTGTTCAGTGGCGCAAACTTCAAGACTTCATGCGGTCAGCTGATACGTTGTTTGACGAACAACCTATATTTACTACTTAATATTATACATTACAGTTTATTTAAGTATAATGTTATTTAACTTCAAAATATAATGATGATTTCATGATAACATTATGTTGTTTTATTTCATAGCTATTACGACGACCAGATTTGGCGCGAAGGTTTGTGTATCAGATTTTCGTGTCAAAGGTTGCGGGTTCGATTCCCGCTAGAGCGATGAATTTCGTCTCTAGTCTGGTTACAACTTTGATAGTTGGTACTGTTGTTCGTTCGCGTTAAATGTTAACGCAAACTCGATCGTAGTATCTAAATTTACATCACAACGTAACACATCACAAATTAAAACACATCACAATTTTTTTTATCACAATTCCAAACTCCGAGCTGATTGATACTGAGTAATTCACAGAAAAACTCAATAACACTTTCCTCGACCTAGGAATCGAACCCAGGACCTCTAGCGTTGCAGTCGCGCTTAGGACCGCTGGACTAACGAGGCAGTTATATTGTGTTTATCAATATGTTATTATAAGTTTTCAACGGTCTATATCACGTTGCGATGAACGATTCGCGCTTATTCGTCGGTAATCTTTTTATTGTGTAATTGTACGCCGTTAGGCATTCCGTCTCGTTTGAACAAGTAAATAATGAATTATCATTGTGATTCAACGAAGTGATGTGACGTACAGACAGTGACAGTGAACGAAATAAACAGGTACGTAATGTCGAAGCGGACAAGATTCGATCGTATATTATTGGGCATTCTATCCCACCGAAGTGGAGGCGAAGCCGGAACGGCAGGTGGGGTAGAATGCCCAATAATATACTACTGCGGTGATACCTACTTACATTGCACGATACAGGACAAAATGTCCACGCTACCCTAATATTAATTATTTTAAAATATAAATGATTGAGCGCGTCGCTAACACTCCCCACCCCAGTGCTGGTACAGCACTAATCAACTAAAGAGATGGGAGCGACGCGTGCCGCTGAACGCCACCACGTACTTGATCCCACCTTTACTTCCACCACCCTGATGCGACCATCCTTACCTGGGAAGACCTCCATAATAAGTCCCTTGGGCCACGAGTTGCGGGGAGAGTTGGGATCCACGATCAAAACGAGGTCGCCAACTTGCAACGGCTTTTGCTCCTCTTGCCACTTTCGCCTAGGCAAAAGATCACGTAAAATTTCTTTTACCCATCTCTGCCAAAACATGTCGGCGAGGCGTTGACTTGTGCGCCAATGTTTCCGAAGATACAAGTCAGAATTATCGAAAGTGCCGACTACGGGTAAATTCGATGACGTATGTAGGAGGAAATGGTTTGGGGTAAGTGCTTCTACAACGTCGGGTTCAACCGAAACGTGCATCAAGGGACGACTATTTATTAAATTTTCAACCTCAGCGAGCAGCGTACACAACACTTCATCTCTTGGTGCACGCTCGGTCAAGACTACCTTCAGGGACGTCTTGACGCTGCGTATCAATCGCTCCCACGCCCCACCCCAATGGGGACTGGCGGGAGGGATGAACGTCCAATCCATTCCGTTATTGACACCTACACTCTTTAGAGCTTCGATATCTAGGTCTTGCATGGACCGTTGAAGTTCCTTTTCGGCTCCCCGTAGGTTGGTTCCATTATCCGAGTAGAGGTGACGCGGCCAGCCACGTCTAGCAGCCATCCGACGCACTGCCATAATCAGCGAGTCTGAGGTAAGAGAATGAACTAGCTCGACGTGGATTGCACGAACAGTCAGACAGGTAAATAGAACGCCATCACTTTTCTCTCTGCGTCTACCTACTGTGACGTCCATTGGACCAAATAGATCCAACCCACAGTGTGAAAAGGGTCGCTGGTGATGCGCCATGCGAGCTTGAGGTAAGTCACCCATGCGAGGTACCTGCGGCTGACACTTTCTCAGACGGCACAACATACATTGCGACACAACAGTTTTCACGGTAGGTCTAAGTCTCACTAGCCAGTATTTTTCCCTCAGCTGATTTACCACTGTCTCCTGACTGCCATGGGCTGCCTTCGTGTGGTAGTATCGGACGATGAGCTTCGCTACATGATGTCGACCATCCAATATTACGGTTCTTTTTGTATCCACAGGGACATCAGCGGCAGCATCGATGCGACCGCCCACACGCAGTAAGCCATGGTCGTCCAGAAACGGTGAGAGTGTAAGTATACGACTATTTCTTACTAATGCCTTCTGTTGTTTTATTGCAGCTATATCCTCAGCAAAAGATTCTGCTTGTGCGTGTTTTAAAAGAAGCAACTCAGCACGCTCCATCATCTGCACACTGATGTCGGCTGCAGGAAGACCTTTTAACCTATCAATGAACTTTAAAACAGTAGCTGTCGTTCTTAGAAGACGCAGCCATGAAGAAAATCGCAGCGGATCCGGCACCGATAACCCAACTGCCGTGACAACGGCTATAACCTCTGCGGTTACCTCATAAGAACCGGGTAGGATGACATGTATTGGCCACGATGAGTCGTCAAGATGCAAGAATCTTGGGCCCATGAGCCACTCTGAATACAAAGTAGGGTCAAAGGTTTCTCTTGTAGCCAAGTCGGCTATGTTAAGTTTAGTTGGAACATATCGCACGCTTAATCATATACTGACACAACTGAAAAAAGACGTTTTTCGAGAAATCGCAAAAAACGATTTAGCAAACCTGACTTACCTTACAAAATGGCTTATTACTCGAAGAAAATAGCTTTATATAATGAAATAATGTATTGTAGGGATAGTTGATAAAGTGAGTATTGTATTTGAATATAATTTTTAAGAAATTTAGATTTTTTACTATAAATTAATCGGTAAAAAAAAATATTCCTCAAGATGCGTCAGTGTAATATAAAAGATAAAGTTACATTGATTTAATACTGGTGACACATTTTGAAATGAGTCCGTGTTTTATTTAATATATAACTAAAGAATACTCATTATTAAGGTATGGGTCCTTTTACTATGAAGTAAAATTTTAATATTGGTGACATATTTTGAAATGAGTCCGTATTTTATTCAATGTAAGTTCTTATTGTTATTATAATGAGTCGTTAAGGTATATAAAATAAAAGATAAGTATAAAAATATTTCGTTTTATTTATTATTTTCATTAATAAAAGAATCAAAAACATAGTAAAGTTCAAAGAAAATACTGAAAAGGCTACTTAACAGTAGCCTTTTCAGCATTTTCTTTGAACTTTCGAGAACTTTTGATTTGCGGCTAACGCCTCATTGGTGGTAGGGACTGACACAGGTCAGCATTTTATTTGAACTTTAGGTACAATACAATTCACAATTGTTTTGTACAAACAATTGTGAATTGTATTGTACCTTATTGCAATGCAAACTTTAATTAACAAAAAATCTTGTATACAACAACAGTCAAGTAATAATTAACTGTATGTCTACTTTTATGTAGTATTTGACTTATACACGAATGAATCTTAATACTTAAGATATATTATTTGAATTGAACTTAATACTCTTACAATATTCAAATTGTGTACTGTGAAAAACAAATTGTGTACTGTGATACCTAATCACAGTACACAATTTGTATATAGGTACTTTAAAATCAACTCTGAAATAAACTTTGACTCCTAATAATGTAATTTATAAACTTTATAAAAATAAAGCAGTAAAAACTTATCCTAGATTATAATATTAACGAATTAAACTTAACGAAGAGATCAATATTAAATTTACAATATTAGGAGGCACTTTTTATTTATAATCTAATAAAAACCGTAAATCTGAATAAAAATTCTCAAGGAAATAGCAACACTCACACTTATCATCTCTTTAACAACATGATAATACCTAATTGTACTTATTTATTATTAATTAAGAGATCAATTTTCTCAATATTAGGCACTTAATCAGTCATACTAAAACACAATACTAAACTTAACATACAATTTGTTTGCACCTTGCAAGTATTCACCCTGATTACAGAATCGTATCATAAAAATCTTTATAAAAATTGGGTATCAATTTTTTATCAAGTAACTCTTTTAAATCCTTCTTTTTATTTTCACCGAGCTTTTGCTTGCCCGTGTATGCTTTTACTGTTGTCAGCTCTGATAGGGGATTCAATTTTTTTCTCTTGTTTCTTACGTTTATCTTTGCAAATTCTGCATCTTTGTTGTATGATGTTTTCACATAGAATGAAAAAGGTTCCCTTTTTATCACTTTTATAACTTTGATATCATTCCATGATAAAACATTTTTATCTTCAGTTTCATTAAAATTGTATCCCCAATTTTCCTGCAGTTTTTTTAGGTCTAAAAATGAGTCGTATGTAAGTTCGTGTACGCGGAACATTTGACCAGTCTTTTTGGCATTTTTGATAATGGCTACATATTGGTGGGGGCAATAAATTGGTCCTGATTTTAAATTCTTTTTAATTTCTTTTTCGATCAGGCTATGAATATTGTCACCCTCATTGTGAGTGTGACCTTTAATTAAAAATTTGTGTGTGATTGATTCTATATTCAGGTGGGTTACAGCATAGAGATAAAGCGCTACTATATATTTATTCTTATTTTGACCGCAGCAGTTGTCTGAATACAGAATCAAGTTCAGGCCATCACTATTACTAGCAGTTACCCCTGCTTCACAACATAGTCTCTCAAAGCAATCCAATAAACAGGAGCCTATCTCATTAGCACCGCGTTTGGCATCAGTTTCATTCCAAAAATAGCAGTCTACATCAGTATAGGAATCTTTCATCTGGGCTTCAACTTTTTTGTTTAAGAGTGTGATGGTAAAGTTATAACTATTTAATTTCGATTTATAGTAAAAAGCTGATGTATCGCCTCGTGGCGATTGTAACACCGCCTGCAAGTCGAACACTAAGACTTTATTTTTGTCGTCTATTTTGCAACGGTCATCATGTTTTTCATTACGACTTAGCTTTTTTTCTTTTATATGAGCTATATACTTATCATGAATCATACTTTTTTGCTCTGCGTTTGAATTTGTGTACTGTAGACATAGATCGCATTGGTCTTTTCGCGGACAAAAAAATGAAATATTATATTCCTTAGAAAATGTACGGTAAAACATGCAATACTTACCATAGGGCTTACTGTTCTTCTCTTGCGCTACCTTGAAGTCATTGAAGAGATCTGTAATGGTTTTGCCCCCGTCTATGTATTCGCGAGTAGATGTTTGCCTTGTGTAGTGTGACGGAACCCTTGGTATTGAGTCTATAAAAGTTTTAATGTCTGAAATCAGTGTTTCATCAGTAGTGGTGTGGTTGTCGTGTTTACCTCTTCGATCATTTTCCAAAACTCCATGGTTTTGACACTTTTGGATTACTGTACGAA
The DNA here is from genome assembly GCA_905163465.1 of Craniophora ligustri. Lineage (NCBI taxonomy): Eukaryota > Metazoa > Arthropoda > Insecta > Lepidoptera > Noctuidae > Craniophora > Craniophora ligustri. Next base: position 3,512,504 of record LR990976.1, on the reverse strand, counting down.
TAACCCGATCGGATATATTCAGCGTACCAACAAAAAATGGTTTACAGACCCGGATTGGTCCACCATTGACTATAAAATGAAAAGCTTTATTAGCTTGCCTCGGGCGCATGGCGTTGGTATATTTATACCTAGGAGTGACATCGGACATACAAGACTGAATAAACGATCGCTGCTGATTGAGTTCACCAATATTCCAATAAGCATCAAAAATAGCCTGTCTTTGAAGAGATGTAAACTTTTCATAACATTTAAGCCTGCACTTGTCTGTGCAAGGTGGTTTCACTTCACGAGCTGCAACAGTTTTCTTTTTCGAAGTCTCATAAGATCGTCCAGAATTTCTTAGAATTTTATTTAAGTTTTGTTTCCATTTTTGAGGATTGCTTGTGCGCTTTCTACCTTTCTTCTTAATAATCTCTATTTCTTCTTCTATGTTGAGTTCGTTCATTTCAGAGTTTTCAATTTCACTTGTTTGTTGTTCGTTTGTTGACTGTCCATTAGCTGTAGTATCTGTATTATTGATAGTATTATCATCCACGTGATCGGAAGTAGAAGGTTTTACCACTGTATCATCATCAGAAGAAGAAGATGAGGAACTGCTGGAACTGCTGGAGCTGCTTGAACTGGAGGATGAGGAGCTACTGGAGCTAGATGATGATCGACGTGATGAAGGATGAACTGGTTCTATTTTCTTTCTTTTTATTTGACTATCATAGGTTGGATCGTCATTGTCGCTGATATCTGCACTGATTTCACCAGAATGTACGGGTGAAACATTGTAGTCAACTTGGTCTCTTTTACGGCTAGAATATTTATGATCATGATTGAGCTCGCTTTCAAAAAAGTCTTTAGCATTGTAATAACGCTTGTTTTCAGGTTTATTAGTAATATCACATAACATCTGTAAAAAAAGAATAGTTATTTAAAGATTCACGCAATTCGAACCGATGGCCATTGACAAAATAAATGACGAAATACAAGGTTTAAAAACTCATGATTCATCTAGTATTGACAATTGCACCCCCTAAGGGTTACCTAAAATAGAGGATGACAGCAAAACTTAATGACGCGACGCGGTCGCGTGCGCAAATCTAGTTTAAAATTAAAATACCACAATAAAAAGGGATAAAATAAGAAATAATTCGAAAGAATAAAATAATAATTACGAGTAGGTACTTACCTCGACATCAACTGCAACATTCTGAACTGAACTATCTTCATCTATGTCAAACGCCACTTTGTTGCTATCGGACGTATTATTTTGAATCGGAGATTGACTAGGGTCTGGGTTCAGAATGGGATCTTGAATTTGAGCTCCCTTATCATCACGAGAAGGGTCACTTGTAGAATTAATCAATTCCATTATCTTTTTCGACCTTGAAGACATTCTGAAAAAAGTTAAGTTACTTTCTTATTTCGTTTAAACCAATTATTTTAATCTATAAGTGACACAAGATCGAATATGCATTCAACAATTTTATACCAGACAATTGTGTTTTATAAAATAAAGAATCATAACAAAGTACGACTTTAGATTTCAAGAACACTTTTGTAAAAAACTGACCTAACTTCTAAAGCCGCCAAAACACTACCGGCAAAACGGAACAGTTTTATAAAATATAGGCATAATACACAATCAGTCAAAGAATTGTTAACATGTCTTTGTATAAAACAGAACTAACACTAAATAATTCATGAATAGTTCGATCCTATTTTGTACTAAATAGGCATATTTAACAATTGGTCACATTTTTATAAATAATTTCAATAAAACTTACCTTTGATTTTTACACTAAAGCGACTTAACTACTAATATGACACTTTTAAATAAAAACACGAGATGTTCACGATCCTAGTCCTTGACGCATACTGATATCTGTCTCTGTCTCGTAAAAGCGTTTGCCGAAACGCTTGCGTATGAAAGAGACAGATATAGGTTTAACTCCTTCTACAAACAAGATATCAAAAAAATTCCGAGATCGGCCGAAAGAGGGCGTTAAAGTAAACTTCTTGGTATACTTAATTAAACTTTGACCGAAACACTAATCGGTCAGTATATGATTAAGCGTGCGATATCTCCATTCACCGATTTGCGTTAACTCGTCTATCTCTCCTAGACGGTTCGCTTCATACGCTTTATAAGTACGCGTATTATTACGTATCCAGTGTAGGACCGTGGTTGAGTCGCACCAAAAGTAACGACGCACTGGAGATATTGTGTGTTCCTTACTAATAGTGTTTGCTAATCTTGCAGCTAACAGCGCCGCTTGCAGTTCAGACCTAGGCATTGTCATGGGTTTGACAGGTACTACTCTGCATTTACTGGCTACAAACGAAACATTAATTTTAGCGTTTGTTTCCCAGCGCCAGTATGCCACTGAACATATCGCTTTGGTAGATGCATAGCTAAAGATATGCAACTGTAAGTTGTTATAAATAGGGTCGCTTGTAGCCGCACTCGTAGCACTGCTAGCGTCCGCTACGCTTTCGTAGCTGGTCGTAGCAGGCTCAGACGACGTCATTATCGGGACGCCGCCGCTGCACAGTGGGCTGAAACGGGCCGGTAAAGGACTTAGCATTTAAAAAAAAAAAGTTTCTTTTTCTGAAATTTTAAATATTGTGTTGGATTTTTCTATCGATTATAAGTAATTATTTCTATGAGGGTCGTTCAGATAACTTTATAGTAGTGTCATGTATGAATGCCAACGCTAATCGTTGACCGAATTGTTTTTTGTGTATTGATCTGTAGAAAAGAATCAAGGACGCATTTGATTATATTGATTAACTTGATATATTGAAGGACGTTATTACAAATCACCGGTGATTATTGAGAATTTATTCATTGATATCTCTGTTCCGAGTGGCCAAGGCGAAGAATTCGACATTACAATGCACATCTGGAATTAATTAAAATTTGTAATGACACAAAACATTAATAAAAATATAAAAAAAAAACATTAATAAAATAAATAAAAATGAATTGCGTGGTTTGCTGTAAAAAAATTGATCGAGGAGACTTACTTCAATGTACTGGCTGCAAGGCAGGATACCACTATATCTGTCTGAATATCACCTCGGCATCATTCATGGAAGAGCAAACGCAATTGAAGCGTAACTTTAAGTGTGAATCCTGTTTGAACATAACTCATCGTGTTAGGGTCACCGATGATACTCCTGTATGTACTAGTTTGATGAGAGAAGAAGGATCTAAACAATCCTTAAAAACCTGCAGTTCATACGAGACCGAGGACTTAGTGACCCGTGATGATTCGGACAATATGACAGGTTTAATTGAAAAAGTTAATCGTGTGATAATCGAGAAATTTTCCGCTTTTGAAGCAAAAATCTTAGAAGAAATTAAGAACAGTGTTACAGTATTAACCATAGAAAATAGTAAACTGAGACAAGAATTGGAAGTTACAAATAGGAAATGTACTTCATATGAGAATGAAATATCGGAATTGAAAACCAAGGGGCAAAATAATATTGAGAAAAATGTATTAAATATCATCACTAAAGATACCACAATGCCTATATCAACTGACACTCAGTCATTACTGTCGACTGCCAATAGCGCCAACAACGAGCTCGGTGAGCTCAGCCGTGGGCCACCTGTGCGGCCACCTGCACAGCCATCACAGCGCGCGCTGGAGTCGCGCAGTTACGCCGCGGTGGCCACGAAACCAGCAGCGGTAACCGACAGCGACGTAGTCGATAATTATGGTAATATCAATCCTTGGACCGAAGTTAAAAGAAATATAAGACAGAACCCAATAAAAAGAGGCGGAAAAATGTTAACAGGTCCTTTGAAAGCCGTTGAACGAAAGAAGTTTCTCCATGTATGGCGACTAGAAAAGTCCACCACGGAAGATAATTTGAAAACTTATATTAGAAATGTATTGGGAGATGACTCAGAAATTATTGTTGAACAATTAAGACCTAAAACGGAACGTAACTATGCTTCGTTTAAGATTGGAGTTAATGAGAGTAATTATGATAAACTTTGTGATCCAGAAATATGGCCGTTGAATATAGAGTTTTGCGAATGGATTTGGTTTCGTCGCCAAATTAAACCTAAACCAACCGAGTAGAAAGATCAATATCCTGTATCAAAATGTCAGAGGGTTACGTACTAAGACAGTCAAATTCTTATCTTTCCTGGAGTCATCAGAATCTGATCTATTCGCTATTACCGAAACTGGTTTAAACGAGGCTATACAAAATGCAGAGTTTGCATTACCCGAATATCATGTACTACGCTGTGATCGAGCTGATGGACGCAAGCACGGCGGCGTACTTTTAGTGGCCACACCGCGGTTTGAGTTGCGACAAGTGACGTTACCCAATATTGACATAAATACTCATAAGTTTGAATTAATTTGCGCGGCAGTCTACATGCATAACCGTTTTTTATTTACATGTTGTGTTGTTTATATTCCGCCACAAACTGATGAGAATGAATACATGATAATGTTTAGTTTATTAGAGGAAATGTGTAATAAATATAGGAACAATTTAGTTATATTAGGAGATTTTAATTTGTTTTCGTGCAATATTAGTGTAAGTAATTATTATGAGTATTTTATGGCTTATTGTGAATTCATTCAGTGTAACACAGTGCCTAATTGTGATGGTAGACATCTGGATCTTGTGTTGAGCGCGCGTAGTGCCGTTTCAGTGGACGCGGCTGATGAGGGACTTGAGCCAGTGGACGCGTATCATCCACCGCTCGCGGTGCAACTCGAGCTTGGTAGCGGATCGACGCGGGCCCGAGAGCCCGCGCCGCCGCCTCCCCCCTCCCGCGCCGCTCCCGCATCATCGCTACGACAACACTCCCATACCGTGGTATCACGTAAGAATTGGAACTTTTCTAAAGCCGATTTTAATCAATTATATTATTCATTACTTAACATAGACTGGACTGAAATGTACCTTTTAAATGATCCTAATGCAGTGTTGAATTTATTTTATGATAAGATTTATGAAGTTTTTGATGCCTGCGTTCCACAAAAAAAATCTAAAACTATAAACACTAGATATAATTACCCAGTTTGGTATACTACCGACATCATTAGGGACATCAAACTTAAATATCACTTGCACAAAAAATATAAATCGAGTAAGTTACAGAGTGATTACGAAGCATTCGCTAGATGCAGGACGAAAGTAAAAATTGAGACGGGGATAGCTCATAATCAGTATCGAAATCGTGTGCAAGACCACCTAGCAACTGATCCGCGAGCATTTTGGGGATATATTCGATCTAGAAAGGGTAACTCCAATAAGCAAACATTGGTAAAGAATGGTCGAGCTTTATCGGAGAGTGAATGCGCTCAGGAGTTTGCTGAGTTTTTTTACTCTGTGTACAACCCAGACCCGGCCGCACTGAGTGTGACGGCGGCGGCGCAGACGCCGGCGGGCGCGTGGGCGCACATCGGGTGCCTGAGCGCCAGCGACGTGAGGCGCGCGCTCGCCCGCTTACCGCCGAAGCGCTCCGTGGGGCCGGACGGTATACCGCCGTTTATTTTTAAGGACGCTCGCATGGTGTTAGTGGAGCCATTACGACATTTATTTAATGTTTGCATTACATCGGCTACATTTCCTGACCGATGGAAACTTACTCGGGTGGTGCCGGTGCCTAAAGGCAAGGGGGGTCCGGAACCTAGCAATTATCGACCGGTTGCGATCCTAAGCACGCCAGCAAAGGTGTTCGAGTCGGCCATCCACAGCAATCTTTATGTGCAGGTGGGTGCCCAGTTGTCTGATGCGCAGCACGGGTTCCGTCCTGGGCGGGGGACAACGGGGAACTTACTGCACTTGATGACGAAATTAATTCCATCAGTGGATGCTGGCTTACAGGTGGACGTGGCCTACTTTGATTTTAGGAAAGCGTTTGATACAGTTGACAATGACATCCTTCTTACAAAGCTGGCCAGCGTAGGGTGCACGCCACACACGCTCAAGTTTTTTGCCAGTTATCTGCGAGATAGATGTCAGTATGTCGACTGTGGCGGACACCTTTCTGAACCTTATTTTACGAGATCCGGCGTCAGTCAAGGAAGTAATTTGGGTCCTCTTCTGTTTATATTAACCATAAACGACCTTCCAGAAGTAGTGAATGACTCCACATGCCTGCTGTTTGCTGATGACTTAAAATTGGTTCAGGAAGTACGACAAAGTGAGGAGTGCCACCTACTGCAACAGGACATCTATAGGGTCGCTAAGTGGAGCGAAGAAAATAGGTTGTATTTTAATATAGCCAAGTGCTCAGTGGTATCATTCAGCCGAGCACGCGCACCGTATCAATACCAGTACCATATAGGCAACGAGCCGCTGCAACGTATCACTGAGATCAAGGACCTGGGTATACGCTTTAATTCCAATTTGAACTTTAGAACACATATCACTGAAGTATGTAAAAAATCATTTCGAGGTCTAGGTTTGGTGCTGCGTGAGGCCGGCCGATTTACTAACATTAATGCGTTAAAGGCACTATACCAGGCGCTAGTACGGTCACATCTAGAACATAATTCTATCGTTTGGTCACCACACGACTCTAAACACATATCTATGTTAGAAAAAATCCAAAATAAATTCAATCGTTTTTTGTATTTAAAGCTATATGGCGTATACCCAGGATATCCACTACTCTATCCTACCTTATTCGTACTGGGGATGGTAGGCTGCAGCAAATTAGAAGTCAGGAGAGAGGTAGCTTGTGCTACTTATATTTTCAAAGTGCTGCGTGGTAAAATACACAATCCAGCCATCCTTCAGGAGGTCCGACTATGCGTTCCCAATGACTATAGAGAGCGACGGCGACGACCGCCGCTATTACTTGTACCTTGCGCACGCACCAACCTAACACAGCGCGCGCCATTGACGCGAGCGCTGCGGGCGCTCAATACGGTGGCGGACCAACTAGATCTGTTTTCTTGTTCACTGAAGGAGTTCACAATAGCCATGTATAGATTATATTCATTTTTATTTAATGATTGTTTTTAAATTAGATTGGTATTTAAGTTACTATACTAACGAATTGGTAACCTGTAATGTTAGTATAAGTTGTGAAATAAATAAATAAATAAAAAATAAATAAATAAACTTAGTATTTCCAGAGTTATAAATATCCAAAGTAATTTTTGTATGAAGCAAAAGAAAAAAATGTGAAAATCTCGAAATTCTCAAATTTTCTCAAAGAATTGACTCTACGTATGCATAGTACGTATATTTGTCCTATTTTAGCGCCTGTTCTCGGGTTGCGATTTTCTGCGATTTGGTCGCAATTTCAAATTTTGTTCTCTATTCCACACCACCATAGAGGTTAAGAACTAGGCGCGTTTTTTTTATGTAGTGGTCTCCCCTTTAGGCCTAATCCACTAAGGACTAATAAAATAAATAAATAAGTAAAAATCACAATCACTACTGGCCACTGCACTGTTTTAATCTAATCACTGTCAAGGGTATCCACATTAACGAATGCAAAATTTTCGTATTCGTCATCATCAAATGTTTCCGCTTGTTCAATTATTAATAAACTTTGTGCTTCTACTGACAAAGTTTTATGTTTTCTGCGAAGTTTGTGACGTTTCGCTGAGATGAGTGGATCAGAGCTGGTCAATAAATTATTTAAAATGTCTTCATTTGTAGTTTTTCTACTGCATTTCCTGGAATGGTGTTGGCGGTATCTACGAAAGTCTTTATTTCTAGCTTCAGCAGCTTCTTCAGATAGCTTTCCAATTGGTATTAGACCAAAACTTTCAATAATAGCTGCACCATGCATAAGAACTTTATGAACACTTGAAGGCATATAATACCAGCTATATAATTCCAAATACAGTTGCATGGTCACTTGAGCATATTCGTGAAATTTCGCTGTGTCAATGTGGTAACCTGATGAAATTGCCTCTAAAATGATTGCAAATCGCCTTATTAATTCTTCACTAACACCAGTTATCTCAGCAGTCATGTTTGGATATGCAAAAAATCTTCTAGCAGTATTTCCGTCATTCGTGGAGCCGTGCCCTTGTTTAACAACATCAATCAGAAGTCCCATTCTATTTTTAAAAGCGTCTTGTATGTCTTTCTTTCTTCTTTCCATGCTGCACTTGTTGTCTCCCTTTACTGTCCATGTCTGTATCGTTAATCTGTAGGCTATATGCAGAATGCATTCCATCATTCGTATCCAGGTATGCAATGATGACAATCCGTATTTACAGAGATCTGGATCAGTCGGTTTTGATGCAATTAAGGGCAAATTATTCATCTCTGTTGGAGTGGCTTTACAAATGTCGCATCTCTGAGATGAAGTATCACATAAAATTGATGTTGCTTTTCCGTCTATCATAGTCATTAATAAAGAGTGTGAAATTTTTATTTCTCCAACTTCTGTTTTCACTAAATTTACAATCTCTTCCTCAATAGCACTTTTTTCCCGCAATATCGTTATTTTATTTTCTTTCACAAATTCGAAAAAGATTGGACGACACCAGTAAGATGAATTTGGTGAATCGTTTTGCCAGATAACTTGTTCGCCGCACACTAATTTTATTGGCACTAAACTACCCATAAATATGCTTGAATCGTCAAGTTGACTTTCTTGTTCATCGTCTGTTTGCATTTTTTGTTTGTAATTGGCTTGATTAGAAGCACCGTCAAATCCCCACTTACTGATTAGTGTAAATTCTTTACAACCACTATCTATGACGAGTGACGTCATTATTCTTGTTGTCGTTATATCCAATAGAGCTTGTAACTTTATTTTAGCTGAGGTTTCTGTCACTTGTAACGAGCCTTTTTGCTCCTTACATGCCTTCGGCCTATTTAGTCTGTTTCGCGTCACTAATTTGATTTTTATTTTATCTGTGGTATTTTTCTCGAGTTTTGACATAAGTGACAGATCGGACGGCTGCTCACTCTTCGACCAGCATCTACCGGTTGACGATTCAAAAATGAATCTTCGCCTTTAAGTTTTTTTATCAAGGCGAATCTTAGCCATCCTCGGCTGGATTACGCATAATTTTAATGCCATAGTACGGCATATATTAGGTTTTTATAGTGGTGCCGTGATGACGTCCCTATAAATTTGTTTTGGCCTGATGTCTTTGGTGTGAGGAGACCGCATGGCGCATTTCATAGTTTGAGGAAGGAAGGAGGACTAAACGGTGAGATCCATCAACTTTTAAAGTGTCGTTTGACGGATTTTTCACTTTGCCTCACCGTGCCTTAACCTGCAAATTTTGTTACAGCCTATGGTCGGAATCTCGTACCGAAACATTTAGCTTACTTCGTATTTCGAAGAGGAAGAAACGGTAAGACCTTTTTAATGCTAAAGTGCCGCGTCTCGGATTGATCACTTTGCCTTGCCGTAATCTAATCTATAAAATTTGTTACAGCCCGCTGTTGGCGTTTCTTCTAAAGGTTTCGTCTAATGGTTTTTTTTCTACCACTTGTTTGTTCCCGTGTTAAGTTCTGGCCTTCTCCCATGAACTTAGCTTGGTCGTTTTGCTGAGGGACCCATCCAGCGCTCGCCCGACGCTCACCACGTCACATGGTTTTATTTTAGTTTATTTCTGGTTAACTACCCCCTGGTATGTTTAATTTCAATTTAATTTAACTAATTTAGTTATCATACTCAAGATGCAATAATCTCCTGTACTTTAATAATTTCCTGTAGTTAATAATTTATACTAGTTTTTAATTTTAACTAGTTATTAATATTTTTTGTGTAACTTTGTTATTTTGCTGAAAGCTACGGGCTTATAATTAAAGAAACAAAAGGGAGTTCTTGTTTGATTTCTTTATTTAGCCTCCCACCGGACGATTAAAGGTTCAATCCTTCCGATAGACCTATTCCGGCAAACTAATTTTTAGGTGTAAGCTCCAAGGCGCCCGAACCCATAAGGTATTTGTTTGTTTGTTGTTTTCATTTAGGAGCTACACACATCTTACACATTTTATAATTATATTTCAAATCAAATTAAATTAATTATATTTATTTAAATCTTTTTCTTTTTTTTATTACAATTGTCGCCATAAACAGGGACATTGAAGTAGCTTTCTATCTTGTTATGGTTATTATTGCATCTTATATTCTATTTTATTCAATTCTTATAATTGAATACCTAGTGTTATTTATAAAACACATTGTTTTGTTTGAACTTTACAAATTTTAATACTGTTGTTGTAAACAACATAATATACTCTTAACTCTTTTGTTAATTTTGTGTAGACAATATTTTTCTTTTGACAATATTGTGTACTATTGTTTGTTATATTTAATTATATTGTGAACTTAAGTTTAACTTAGTTATCAATGATTATTGTGCTCAAACTTATATTGTAAGATATTATTGCATCTTCTCATTGCCAAACACTTTGATATTTTCATAAAAATAACTTATCAACTTTAATATTATTTCAACTTAACCTTAAATATTTTATAACTTTTGAACTTTGCTTTTTGCTCAACTTTTTGTTCATTCATCATGGATAAGGAACTTCAGCTTTCTCCGCCTCCAGCTGCTGAAAATAATTTAGAATCTGATGGTGCTTGCGCTATTCCTGATGCCAGTGCACATGTTCCTGACATGATTAATTTGACAGAAGTACATCATTCTTTTGATCAGAATGACAAGTTTGCACATTCTTCTTCAGCTTTTGCGGTACATGCTTTGCCTTCATTTAATTCGAGAAATGCTTTGGTTAATGATCATATTAAAAAGAATTTGCCTTCTGCAATTAAGTTGCCTGACTTAAAAAGAAGTAAAATTATATTCGATGGGAGTTCTTGCGTTAGAGAATTTATAACTAAAGTTGAAGAATACTTTTTATACAAAAATTTTGATGAAATGTTATTGGTTGGTTCTTTTACAGACTTGCTTAGCGGTATTGCTCTTAAATGGTTTCGCACAGTACGTATTCGCATTCCATCATGGCATGAGCTTAAACTTGCTTTACTTAAACGTTTTGACAGGCCGGACTTTGATTACTTTTTGGAGAATGACCTCCGTACAAGGAAACAGAAGTATTCTGAATCTCTGCCAGACTTTATTACAGAAATTGTGGACATGGCTAGTCGTCTTTCTTCCCCACCATTTGAAGCGGTTTTAATTAGTATTATCAAACACAATATGTTGTCTATTTATACACCATTTATTTTTGGTAAACGTATTGACTCAGTAGATCAGTTCCTTGAATTGGCTAAAGAACTTGAGGTTTTTGTCAATAGGAAATCCTCTAAGGATCTTAAGACTGACAAACTTACAACCAAGTTTAATGCAGTTTCAACTGATTCAATTTGTTTAAAATGTAAGAAATCTGGACACCATTTTAGACAGTGTACGTCAATTCCTGGAGTCATTTGTTTCAAGTGTCAAAAGGTTGGAGTCACGTCAAAAAGTTGTGATGTTTGTAATTTAGATAATAAGAACTCTAAGGAGTCAAAAAACTGATTAGGTTTCATCGAGCCCCTGTTATTGATGTAACTGCGAGTACCTCGATGAACAAAACTTTTACTAAATGTCACAAACCTGATGATGTTACTCGTAACCAAGACTTTGCAGGTTGGTTAGATTATTTAAAAACATTTTTCAAAATTTATAAATCAGCTCCTGTTCTATTTGTTAAACATAGTGATACTAGACCATTTATAAAGTTTTCTGTAGGTAAACATACTTTTTCCGGTTTGTTAGATAGTGGTTCTAATAGATGTGTTTTAGGTTCTAATATGCATAAAAAGTTTTTACATTTAGGTTATAAAATTAATTCTAATTCTGGTGCTGCTTATACAGCTGATGGTTCTTCACAAAGAATTATTGGTACTATGGAATTGCCTATTACTTGTGATGATTTAACAAGAAATATTAACTTTTTAATTATACCTTCTTTTCAGCCTGATTTTATTTTGGGTTTTGATTTTTGGTTAACTTTTGATTTAGCTAAAGACTTATGGAAAAATATAACTTATGTTCAAAGCAATAAAGCTCAAGTTTGTACTGTTACTTCTGTTAGTGAACTTGCTCCTTCTGAGAAACAAAAATTAAAAGATACTATTTCACTTTTTGAAAATATTTCTTATGAAAAGAAAGGCTTAGGTCTTACTCATCTTGTTAAACATAAAATTAATGTCACTAGTGAACCTTTCAAACAAAGATATTGGCCTTTAAGTCCTGCAAAGCAGAAAGAACTTTTTGATGAAGTGGAAGTTTTATTGAAGGAGGGTATCATTCAACCTTCTAAATCACCTTGGTGTTCACCTGTCTTAGCGGTAGAAAAGAAGGATGGCAGTACTAGATTATGTTTAGATTCAAGACGTTTAAATTCAGTCACTGTAAAGGATTCTTACCCTCTTCCTTATACCTCTAGGATATTAGATAACCTTGGGGGAGCTAAATATATTAGTACCATTGACCTTTCTAAAGCATTTTTACAAATCGCTCTAGAAGAATCTTCTCGAGAGAAGACTGCATTTGTTGTTCCGGGAAAAGGACTTTTTGAATTTGTTCGCATGCCATTCGGTCTCACTAATGCACCGGCTGAGTTGCAGAGACTAGTAGATAAACTTTTTGGTCCTGAATTTGACAATACGGTGTTCTGTTATTTAGATGATTTAATTTGTGTAAATTCGGATTTTAATACACATATAGATTACTTACATAAAATTTATAATATTCTAAAAGATGCTGGATTGACAGTTAATTTAAAAAAGTGTAATTTTTGTAAAGATAGACTTCGTTATCTTGGTTATATAGTTGACAGTAATGGCTTGCATACTGATCCTTCTAAATTAGATACCATTAAAAAATTTTCTCGTCCTGAAACCGTTAAACAACTTCGTAGCTTTCTTGGTTTATGCTCATATTACCGTAGATTCATTGGTAAATTTGCTGATATTGCTTCTCCCTTAACTAAATTAACAGCTGGTAGTAAAAATTCTAGAAAATTACTTTGTTGGAATGATGATGCTGAGAATGCATTTGCTGAGCTGAAACTATCATTAACTACTGCTCCTGTCTTGCAATGTCCTAATTTTGAAAAACCTTTCTTTTTGCATTGTGATGCCAGTTCGGTTGGCATCGGTAGTGTTTTGAGTCAAGAGGATGATAATGGAGATCAACATCCTATTGCGTTCTATTCTAGATCACTCAATAAATGTGAACGTAATTATAGTACCACAGAACGTGAGTTACTTGCTATTTTAGTTTCAATAGAACATTTCAGACCTTATGTTGAAGGAATGAAGTTTAGTGTAATAACTGATCATGCTAGTTTAAAGTGGCTTTTAGGTCTAAGTAACCCTAGTGGTCGTTTAGCACGTTGGGCTGCTAGAATTTCTCAATTTACTTTTGATATAGTTCATAAAAAAGGATCTTTACATTTAGTCCCAGATGCTTTGTCTCGTATTGAAGTTAACGCTATAGGAACCTCTCAAATCAATTTAGTATTACCTGATGATGATATTTATGACCCTTGGTATAAAAAATTATTTATTAAATGTCAGAAATCTCCTTGCAAATATAAAAATTTTAGAGTAGAAAATAAAACTTTATATAAATTTTGTAAAAGTAAGTTTGACCCTAATAGTCGTCTTAATTGGAAAATAGTTATTCCTAAAGAGCATATTATAGATACAATTCGTTCAAATCATGATGATGTTAATTCTGGTCATCTTGGTATTCATAAAACTTTAAATAAATTAAAACAACATTATTTTTGGAAAGGAATGTTTAATGATGTTCAACAATATATTCTAGCTTGTGATACTTGTAAAGCTTATAAACATACCACTCATCCTCCTTTTGGTATTATGGTTAACCCTAAAAAAGTTGATCGACCCATGCTAATGCTTTCAGTAGATATTATAGGTATATTACCTAAAACTTATTCAGGTCATAAATATATTCTTTCAGTTGTTGATGTTTTCACTAAATACTGCTGGATTTTTCCCATGATAAATGCTACTACTAGAGTAATTAATAAACTTTTTGAAAAAGAAATATTTCTAAAATTTGGTTGTCCTAAGATAATTGTTTGTGATAATGGTACACAATTTACTTCAAAACACTTTGTAGAATTTCTGAAAGGTTATTAATATTACTAAAATATTCTTTAATACTTTGTATACTCCTCAGAATAATCCTGTTGAGAGATATAACAAAACTATTGAAACTTGTATATCTTGTTATGTTAATGAAGATCATAGAACCTGGTCTAAATATTTACCTCATGTTCAATTAGCTTTAAATAATAGTGTTAATCTTGCTACAGATTTCACACCTAACTTTTTAATGTTTGGAAGGGAACTTATTTTTGATGCTTCTTTACATCGTTTGAGTAATTCTATTGATAATTTGAGTGAACTGGAGGTTTCCAATAGAACTCACTATGCTGATTCTCTTAATTCACTTAGTGATATTTTTGTTAAAGTTCAATCTCATTTGTTAAAAGCTTACCAGCGTAATGCTCGCTATTATAATAAAGGTCGGAGAGTCATTTCTTTTGATGTGGGTGATGAAGTGTGGAGAAGGAGTTTTGTTCAATCTCATGCACCTACTTATTTTTCGGCAAAACTTGCTCCTAAGTTTATTAAATGTAAAATTATTGAAAAGATTTCTAATAACGTTTATATTTTAAAAGATCTTAGTAAAGGTACTACTGGCCGTTATCATGTTAAAGATATAATTAAATTCTAATTTTTGGTTCCAAGCGTTAGTCTTGAGTTTGATAATTTTGTTTGAGGATCCCATATAATAGTGTGAAGTATGGTAGGATGAATGATTGGTTTATCGGGATTTTGAATGAGGAAGTATGATAGGTAAACTCATATGAATTTGTTGAATTCATTTCTTACCTTTCTAAAATATAACTTAGGACAATTTATGGCTATATATAACTTTCCCCGCACTCATTTATATTATTCATATCAAAAGATCTTATATTTTATTTGTTTTTTATACAATCTTGTATACAATATTATTTATGCTTGTATGCAAGATCTGTATATATACTTGTTTTTATACACTTTAAGTATTGTCTTTTGGTGTCTAGGATTTGCTCCTAGCCAGCCTTGTTTTCTGTGTTAGGATGCAAAACCTTAGTTTGTTTGTATGAATTTGGATACTTGAGTTTTTGTTCTCATTTGTAGATATTTCCATATATTTGTTTTACGGATCTCGGTCTAACTTTTTCCTCGATTTCGTAGTTTTTGCTATTGTGCCCGGAAAGTCGGTGGAGTTGTTCCGATCACAATATGCATTTGTTTTTGTTATTGTGCCCGGAAAGTCGGTGGAGTTGTTCCGATCACAATATGCATTTGTTTTTTGCTACTGTGCCCGGAAGGTCGGTGGAGTTGTTCCGATCACAGTATGCGTTTGTTTTTGCTACCTGTGCCCGGAAGGTTGGTGGTGTTGAGCCGATCACAACATTCTTCCTTTATATTTTCCTACATCCTTGTTGATGTAGAGATTTTAAACTGTGTTTCACGGTTATACCTTTGTTCCAGCTAGTCAGTGGCGAGGGTGCCTAACTGTACTCATATGGACAGAAATTTTTTTGGTTATTCTTGTAAAACAGCGGCTATTGCGCCTAACTGTAAAAGAAAATATTTTACCTTTGTTCTAGCTAGTCAGTGGCGAGGGTGCCTAACTGTACTCATATGGACATTTTTTGTTGTTATTCTTGTAAAGCAGCGGCTATTGTGCCTAACTGTAGTCATATGGACATTTTTTGTTGGTTATTCTTGTAAAGCAGCGGCTATTGCGCCTAACTGTAGCAAAAATTATTTAACCTTGTTTCTTGCTAGTCGGTGGCGATGGTGCCTAACCGTACTCAAATTGGTATGAATAGTTTTTCATTTTTGTCAGCGACAGTTGCGCTTAACTGTACTTGTGGTATCTCTTGGATGTAACTAGTTAGTCAGTGGCGAAGGTGCCTAACTGCACTCATGTTGGTTCAAGTTGTGCTATGGTTCAGTTATGTTAGTGACTTAACTGCACTCATGTTGTTTCTTGTTGTTTTGTTTTATAGTAAGTCTGTTATGTTTGTGGCTTAACTATTCTCTTGGTTTTTTTTGTATTCTTTTAAGAATAGTATTAGTTTCTTTTGTTATAGGAATGTATTAGTTTAGTTCCATTTTTTAAAAGAGGGATTTTGCTATGCTCTTTTGTTTTTTCTGGCATAAAAGAAATTACTTTCTTTTTTTTTTTTTTGGGGAGGGATGTAATGTAACGAGCCTTTTTGCTCCTTACATGCCTTCGGCCTATTTAGTCTGTTTCGCGTCACTAATTTGATTTTTATTTTATCTGTGGTATTTTTCTCGAGTTTTGACATAAGTGACAGATCGGACGGCTGCTCACTCTTCGACCAGCATCTACCGGTTGACGATTCAAAAATGAATCTTCGCCTTTAAGTTTTTTTATCAAGGCGAATCTTAGCCATCCTCGGCTGGATTACGCATAATTTTAATGCCATAGTACGGCATATATTAGGTTTTTATAGTGGTGCCGTGATGCCGAGGGACCCATCCAGCGCTCGCCCGACGCTCACCACGTCACATGGTTTTATTTTAGTTTATTTCTGGTTAACTACCCCCTGGTATGTTTAATTTCAATTTAATTTAACTAATTTAGTTATCATACTCAAGATGCAATAATCTCCTGTACTTTAATAATTTCCTGTAGTTAATAATTTATACTAGTTTTTAATTTTAACTAGTTATTAATATTTTTTGTGTAACTTTGTTATTTTGCTGAAAGCTACGGGCTTATAATTAAAGAAACAAAAGGGAGTTCTTGTTTGATTTCTTTATTTAGCCTCCCACCGGACGATTAAAGGTTCAATCCTTCCGATAGACCTACTCCGGCAAACTAATTTTTAGGTGTAAGCTCCAAGGCGCCCGAACCCATAAGGTATTTGTTTGTTTGTTGTTTTCATTTAGGAGCTACACACATCTTACACATTTTATAATTATATTTCAAATCAAATTAAATTAATTATATTTATTTAAATCTTTTTCTTTTTTTTTATTACACACTGTAATAGCATCTTTTGGTGGATAGCATTTCTGTTTCGCATGTTGCACTTGATAATAAGATGGAAATATATTACTGTCTTTTTCGTTAACACTTTTTCTTAAAGTATTGTATTGCCACTTGGTCAGCTTAAGTGATAAAAATAACCCTAAAGCCTCATCCGGAGAAAACACAGGTTTTGTTTCTTTAACAGATATGCACTTTTTAACTTTTTTTACATCTAGGGGATTCTTTAGTAAATGTTCTAGTATTTTAGCAACCTCCTCATTCCCATCCGCTTTCAACTGCTCAAAATATGCATATTTTATTTCGTCCGAAGATAAATGAAAGTTTTCTGCACGTCTTTTTTTCTGTTTAGGCGCTAATTCACAAAAAGGTTTTCTTGGGGTTTGTTCGGTGGAGACACCGACAGAAACTTTTGATTGGGATACATACTGAGTTGATGTACTCGGTACTGGTTGATCTTGATTACTGCCTATTAAACACTTAATAATGTCTGGCCATATTATGTTTTCTTGTAACCATTCACTATTTTTAGTTCTGAATATATTTTCTTTACGATAAGCGTTTTCCCATCTTCTATTTAAATTATAACAAAATTTTGCACAAAACAACTTTAAGGTCTTTTCGTGATCATCACTTAATTCGACTAAAAATTTAGATCTTATCTCACTACACAAACTGTCATTATTTTTAATACTGCCACTGTTTTTTAAAATAACGAAAAGATCAAGGTTTGTCACTAAATTTTCAAACATTTTCACAAATACAAAATAACAAATAAGTAAGTAATGAATGTGTGGGGGTAGTGCGTCTATTATGGTGGGTAATAGAACACTGAAGTACTTTTGAATGCAACCGAACATTCCGTAGGTACCCTATCATTGTACCAATCACGTTACGACACGTCATAACTTGTTGTTGCGCTCGCGCACTCTTATCCCTTGATTCCCGGAAATAAGTCTCAAAACAAATTACGTCATACCTGCCTATGGTGGTGGAAAATGTCGAACATTGTTTTTTTTTTTAAGAACTAAGTAGGTATTGAGGTTTTCAGGCCGTTTAGTATACATTATTTTAAATTTCAATTTAATTGGAATAAATTGCTTAACTAAAATAACATGACTCTTCATACAAATTTGATATGGCTATATCTCCGAAAGTACTCGTTAAATTAAAAAAAGTCAAAGAATAAAAACGTTTTAAATTTATGCCTAGATACCAAAAAAATACATCTGATCTCTTAAGACCCAACCTTGTAATCCCAGCCCACTGTGCGCTGGATGCGAGTGGCGGGGATACGCTCTCACAGACCGGGCTCGTAGCACTGCTAGTTGCCGCTACGATTTCGTAGCCCACAATAGAAGGCTCCGTAGCCGTAGCACTGTCAGGTGAGAGCGGCGCGGGCGGCGCGGCGGCGGGGTCGTGGGAGAGAGGCAAACGTACGGCGTTGCCGCAATACTCAAAACCGGTTGTTCTTCCGTCCCGCTCGCGCACGCGACCTTTTCTTCAGCGCATGTAGTCATCGCGTGGCATCTAGGAATGCGAATATTATTTATTACCTTAAGTAGGTCAATCCATTTGACCCACCTTTCGTAAACATTGTCTGAGATGTAATCATCCCATCCAATATTTAAGCGCCAGGTATCCTGGAGCATAATTTTACCCTGAATTAGGAAGGGAGCAAGAAACACTAAAACGTCAAAAATTGACATTATAACCCTAAGCATAAGCCGTTTCGTCGGTCGTTCCTTACCTTGAATAACATTTTCAGGGATACGCTTTAGTGACACGTCGAAACCAAGCTTGTCTTCTGCGGGAAACCAAATAAGGCCAAGCGTTCGCTCACCTTCATACTGCTGACCAATTTTAAACTTTACTGCAGCAGGTCCTAAGGTCTCTTTTGGTATGCTCCGTAATACAGCTACACTATTACTCGTCCAGTTTCGAATTTCGAACCCACCGGCGCTATGTATATTGGTAATGTTTTTTACCATCTCAATAGCAGTGGTTTCATTCGGCAAACTATCAATATATTCATCCATATAGTGCGAGTTACATATAGCACTCACGGCGGACGGTAATGATGACTCATATCGCTGTGCGTTCTTATTTTTAATGAACTGAGCGACAAAGGGTGAGCAGTTAGCTCCAAAAATTAAAGACGTCATAACGTAAGTCGTTATGCTTTCTGTAGGGCCCCGTCTCCACAGAAACCTTAAGGCGTGCTGGTCTTCGGCGTGAACCTTAACCCTCAGGAACATGTCTTTAATGTCACCTGTTACTGCAACTTTATGTTGTCTAAAGCGCAGCATAATACCAAGAAGTGATGACAGTAAATCAGGTCCTGTGAGCAAGTAGTCATTGAGACATGAACCATTTGCTTTGCCTGCAGCGTCGAAGACCAGACGAAGCTTACATTTATTGGGATTGTCGACACCGAAGTGTGGTAAGTACCACGTATTTGATGTCACGGTGGTATCCTTCAATTCCCGCGCGTAATCATTTTCGAGAAGATGATTAACCCGTTCCTCATACCTTGTAGCAAAACCTGTATCCTTTTCCATTTTCCTCTCAATACCTTTCATCCTTTTCAGGGCATTAGGGTAAGAGTCCGGCATCCTGCGATCGGAATACCTCCAAGGTAAACCTATATACCAGCGTCCGTCAACGAGCACCGCGGATCGTTCCAGCTGGGCGATGGCGCGCACATCGTCAGCATTCTGACGGGGCTTGCCAGACACACCCATGGTATCCAAAACAAATGAACGTCGGACTTCTTACCATGTACGCACCAACCTAGAGGGGTTAGTGTAGCGGACGGCTCATATAATTTACCTAACTTTATTTTTAAAGGTATTAATAGTTTATAATTATCTTGTCCTATCAGTAATTCAGGTTTTGAATCTAAGGTACACAATTTATCTTTAATATCTATCAGATGAGAATAACTATTACAATTTACAACAGACAAACTTTGAGTAGGCAAATTTAATTCTTTTACGCAACGCATTCTAATGTTATGTATCCTATCGTTACTCTTACCCGCTATGTTTACATTCACAATCATAGATTCACAAACCAGTTTGTTATCACTCCACGCTCCGCGCACTGACAAAGTCTCGCGGCGCCCGCTCAGTCCGACACGTTCTGCGAGGCCGGCACTTATTAGCGACACACTCGACCCGTCATCGAGGAGTGCAGTAGTTGACATAACACCGTTAGGTCCATGCACGCAAATAGGCAACACTTTTAATAACACCTTACGATCACTCGCGTTAATATGCGTTATCGTTTCCGACGCCACCGTGGACTCGGGTCGTTGACCTTGTACCTCCGCAGCTGTAGATGTAGCCGATGCATTATTATCACCGCTGTTATGCTCGCGTTGATAACTCGGAGAATAATGCAGGAGACGATGATGTCCTAGGTTGCAGCCGACCTTATCACAAACGGGGGCCGTGCACGTGTTTCGATCGTGTTTAGAAATTAAACATTTGTAGCATAGACCATGTTTTTTCACAAATTGCCACCGTACTTTACGTAGTGCTTTCTTAAATTGTTTGCAGTTTGCAAGATTATGTACTGCTGTGCGACAAAACAAACAATTCGCGTTACGTTCTTCGGTTTCAATCGCTAGTACGGACTGTGTGCGTGTAGGTATATTATGGCTAGCTTTATTTTTGAGATGATCGCTTCGCATGGTTGTGAATGTGCTTGCGGTGGTGGAGATTTTAACGGCCTCTTCGTTTAGAAAATCAGATAAAATGACCAACCTGGGTTTTTTTCCTTCTGTGATTGTTTTGAAGCTGTAGTCCGACCACTTAGATATAAGTACTGTGGGTAATTTAGACAGGATTATCGACACAATGTTAATGCCCTGCAGGTACTCCTCACGACCCACTGCTCGCACTGCTTCCACAACATTTTGCACTTTCACTGCAAACGCAACTACATCTTTATGATATTCTTGGTGCAGAGGTTGGAATTTTTTGATTTCTTGGAATATTCTGGAAATGATGCAGTCAGGATTACCAAATCGTAGCTCCAATGTCGACATCACTTTGTCCGGCGACGTGGCGCTTATAAACAGTGCGGCAACTGCATCTTTCGCAGGCCCGCGTAAACACTTTCTGAGCCTCCATAGATTTTCTTTAGGTGTGAACTTACATAGCAATGTCGATTCATCGTACGCCTGCTTGAATTGTAGCCAATCTAGTAAGTCGCCCGAGAATTCTGGCAAGTCTTTCGACGTACTCATGCGGCTTAGCAGGCTGGCGTGAGGCACATTATTTGCACTGGTGGAAGAAATATCTTTCAGAGCACTCGCTAACATGTGAACCGCGTTATTTAGCACTGTCACGGAGTCGTCGCGCGGCGGCGGCGCAGGAGCGGGCGGCGGGCCCGGCACGGGTGACGCGGCACGTTGCTGTGATCCTGACGTAATTGGTAACCGCGCAGGCGTAGGTACTTGCTGTTTCAGCTCGCCCGTATGGATTCCATCTTCGGGGGCTCGCTGTTCCATTGGGGGTTCCACGTGACTACTCTGATGGTCCACCCAGTCCTCTAGCTCGCTTCGAGGAAGCTCGTCTCCATCGATCTGTGAACTGTATCCTTTTTTTTCTTCCTCGTCGCTGAGTGCTGCCAGTTGAGCGTCCAACTTCCGGTCGATTAGCTCAAGTTGAATTTGTGCCTTTTGTTGAGCAGCTTCTAGAAGCAGCTGTTTTCTTTTTGCCTCTATAGAAGTCGTAGATTTTCGAGAATAGTTCGTTATGCCAGATGCAACTGATTTCACGGATTTCGTTTTTACAATGTGAGGTAGCGGTTCCGATTTCATACTACTACTCGGAATGTCAAGAACGAAATGTTGAGGCGCAGATTTTGTAGGTTTTTGCGCAGTTGCAGCTTCGTGTGATCGAGAACCTTCTACGACTTTCTCCCGTTCCAGCGATTCCTTTTGTTCCTGGTCGTGGAGCATTTTTGCTCTGCGCGTGCGTATTCCTTGAGGCGTGTGGAACATCAGATCTGGCTCGAAGACCACTTTGTAAGGTTTGATGCTTCACGATTAGGTGGAATGGAGTAGGCAGACACGATAAGTAGAAAACAAACTTGAAAAAACTCAATTTATTGGATATAAAAATTACAAAAGGCGAGCGTGCGTGACGCTTCGCGTATGGCGGCAGACTGCGGGCCAATAGCGTGACCGGCACGTCACAGGGTCCGCTAATATGAAATTGAACTACGCGGTGATACCTACTTACATTGCACGATACAGGACAAAATGTCCACGCTACCCTAATATTAATTATTTTAAAATATAAATGATTGAGCGCGTCGCTAACAATAATTATCTGTAATAAATTAACAATCGTAAATTGAGGTTTAGTTTCAATCCTCTTTTCGCTAAGAAAATGAACACTTAAGCTATAACGTTAATACATTTATTATGATGTTACATAAGAAATAATTTTCATTAAGTGTAAATCATATATTAAACCTATAAGAAGTGTGTATTAACAATAGGCTAGTTGACTAAATTTGAAAAATTGCTTACTAAGATACTTTAATATCTATTTTATCCCAAAAAGGCTATATTTTTAAGAAAAAGCAATATTTACTTCACGTATTTTGTATTTAAAAAAGCAATTTAAATTTCCCTCGAAAACGCTGAATAGTGTCATGGCGTCTTGAATGACGTTACACTCTGCAATTTTATGATTTAGTTTTTTTTTTAGGGCTATATTCATTGATATATTCATGTATCATCCTTTATTAACAGCTATTCATTCACCAAATAATCAACCATTATCATGTATTATCCTCCATCATTAATAAATTGTAAAAATACTTAATGAAGAAATGGCTCAAAGGCCAAGGAGCCATGCCACTATGCCAATATTTGCAGAGCGTGACGTCATATTTTCTGATTGGTGTTTGTTGTCACGTGACTTAATGCCAATTTTGTTCGAATTTATTTTCTAAAAATATTAATAATCTTTAACTTTTATGAGAAATAGACTGGTTTTTTCTTATCTACGTCTCTTCATTTATATGTAGAAACTATAAACCAAGCAAATTGTTGTTAGTGGACACAAGCCTATTATATCTGTGTTATTAGAATACCCTTTTTTGTTAAGGTATTATTTTTACTATGTATACAAAAAAAAACAAAACTGTTATGAACGGTTACAAATGAACTATTTTATCTAAGTAGGAATGTGACGTCACAATTATCTTAGAAGTTTATTTTTTTTAAAATAAATAAAACAAATAAAATTGTTTGTTATCATTCAACAGACTTTCTTATTTCCACCCAAAAACCTAAAAATCATATTTAATACATATATTTAGCTTTTTAATAATAATAAGAATAATGTATTCATGCTTATCATTAAAAATATTATTAAATTATTTATAATTAATACATTATAGATAAACATATAAAACAAGTTTCTGCTTAATACTAATATTTTATGATTTCAAAGAAACAAAAACATCCTCACGTTGTAAACAACATTTGAACTCAGACCGGTTTGAATTTGAATCTTTTGCCTAGCGCAAGCAGCTATGAGCACATATTAAGTTTCTTCGAATTTTAGCAATGGAATGGTGAGAACACCGTGACGTGGATTATAAATGCAACAGATATAAAGTGATATTTCGCGTAGTGTACCAACAGTTCATTTGTGTTTGTTATCTATGTTGAGACATAACTCATACACGCCCACGCACACACACACTGGTTTGCTAGTTCGTACAGTTCATAGCAATGTAATCCTAAGCGTGCTTATGGACTATTGATAGTCCCAAACTAAGCAGAGCTTGTACTATGGGTACTAGAAAATGGATATACTACAGTGAGTATCATTATTCCGCCATACAACACTTGGGTAGTTGATTGACTACCTATGTACAGTGGGTTGCCAAATTAATATGGACAGTCACGAAATATTGTTTTTTTGTACAATATTAGTCCATAACTATTTAAAAACTAAGTTTTGAGTTATAATTATATTTAATAATATTAGATACATAACTTACAAGTAGTTTAAAGAAAAAAAAAGTAATATTAGGTTATTAATAAAATATTTACAAATATATAAACAAAGTAATGAAGAATTGTTAGTATTTAGTCATATTTCCTTTGGCTTCTATCAGTGCTTGATTTCTTCTTGGCATACTTTCTATGCATTTTATGGCACTTTCTTTTGTTTTAGGGATGTGATGCCATACATTTATTAGCTTTTCGATCAGTTTTACCTTGGTTATTATTATTACCTTGGTAATTTCTGCCTTGATAATTTCCCATAAGTTTTCTATAGGGTTCAAATCAGGTAAATTGCTAGGCTAAGATAAAATAGGAATGTTATGGTCTCCCAGAAACTTTGTTACGCTCCTCGCTTTATGACATGGTGCTGAATCGTGTATAAACACGAATTTCTCCCCATCTGGGAACCATTCTTGGAGTTCCAGTAACAGGCGAGATTCTAGGACTTGCTTGTATTGGTCCTGTCTCATGGTTCCCTGGACAATGTAGAGGTGCCCAACCCCTTAACGCTAGTTAAAGACCACACCATTATTTGAACAGGGTGTTTAACGCATTCCACTATGTAGTCAGGGTGATATTTCTCGCCTGGGCGCCACCTGACAAAGTTGTATTTGTCGGCTAGAATCTTTAATGATGACACGTCCGAGAAATATACCTAAAAAAAAAAGAAATCTATTTATATTCTTTATAAATATTTTTATATATAACATAAAATAAGAAATTACATTAAAACTGACTTTATTCGAGTCTTCAACAGTCTTCAGGCGGTGTTCACGACCCCAGGCAACCCGTTACTTCTTCATAGTCCCTGTCAACCGCGGTTTCTTAGCTAGTCGATGACTTGTCAGGCCTTCCTCTGCCAACCTTCGCTGCACAGTTCTCTTACAAACTGGTATTCCAGATTCCTGAACTATCGTAGTTAAAAAATCCGCACTTTTTTTTCGGTTTTGTAAACAGATATCCCGAATTTTCCTGTCGGAACGTGGTGTCGTAATCCGTTTTTTTCCACATTTGCCTTTTATTTTTGGCGAAAGTGGTTGATTTTGGTCTAAATTTATTTTTATTTTATTGACAGTATTGACTTAAAAACACCGGCTAGTTGTGCTATCTTCCTCTGAGAATGACTCGTGTGCAGGAGTAGGTTTTTAATCTCAAATTTTTTTTTTGGAGACAAGTCCAGACTTCAACCCATACTGAAAGCCATAAAAATTCAAAAATATTATTTTCATCCTAATTTCAACTCTAAATTACTTTTGTTTTAATAACAGTATAATAATACTTACTTTTAATACACAATTATTGCAAAAAATCACGAAATAACTTTTTAAAATAATCAGTTACGTTTTTCATTTTACACGTGTGAAGGACGCGTGTGTTTTTTTCAAATTCAAATTCAAATATTTTTATTTCAAGTAGACCAATATTACAGGTTCTTTCGAAATGTCAACACTAGTTGCACGGTTCCAAAAAGTAGGTCTTATGGAGAAGAACCGGCAAGAAACTCCATAGATACTCTTTTAAATAATTCGTTATATTTACAATTTTCGTTTTTAATATTAATATGAGAATAATGCAGTCTGATGTGAAACGCATGAGTTATTCACTAGCACTAAAAAAATTAAATAAAATAATTATAATATAAAACCCGGATGCCATGACATGTATAAGCCGACCAGCCCCAACTGACAGCACCCGTTCACGAGCATGACGTGTGTATCAGCGTCGCTCTACTCAACCATGATATAGGGAATAAAGGGACCCGACACACAACGCCACCATCAGTAGGACATTTGAGAGAGCATGACAAGCCCAGACTGCCTGGCCAAAATGTCTACCAGTAGGTATGCATTTTTCATTTCGCAAAGCAACATCGAAGCCAACATTAATCTCATATTTTACAGGAAATTTTACAAAATCTAAAATAAATTTTGAAATAAAATAAAACTATTGTAACTAAAGTTACATGCATGTCAGTTAAAAGTGTATAAATTAAAATAATAAAATGTCAAGATAATAAAATCATAATTGTGCAAATTTCAAAATTATAAATGATAAAAATATAATGTCAAGAATATAATAATAATCATAAACATGTTTTGATAGCCCGGTTCATCAGAACTATTCAATCCCAAGCACTATTATCATCCATGTAGTCTTTCAACGTATAATAACCTTGAGAACAAAGTCTCCGTTTAATAATAGATTTAAATTTGTTTAGACTTAATTTTTGATAATGTGTTGGAATTTTGTTGTACAAGCGTATGCATTGACATTTAAATGATTTACTTATTTTTTGGAGCCTAGTTGCAGGAACAATAAATTTATTTTTATTCCTGGTATTAACATTATGAATATCACAACGTTTTTTAAAAAGATTGATACGCCTGTGTGCATACAACAAATTCTCATAAATGTATTGTGATGGAACAGTCATAATATCAATCTCCTTAAATTTATCCCTCAGCGAATACTTGGGACTTAATTTATAAATTGACCGAATAGCCCTTTGTTAGAATATTGTAATTCATACGACCAAACCTATTCGAATGTATTATTTATTTGAAGTTAATTTATAATCTGATATGTGTTTTAAACGTATACCAATATGTATCGACTTATAAACATTTAGTTTGATATTTGAAGTTTATTCAAATATCCCCATTTTTTTAAATTTATTTATATTGTAAATATACTTAATTATTATCAAATTAATATAATTTGTCACTATAGACAAAAACATGTATTTTTGAGTCAAACTGTCACTTAAACAGTTGATCAGTTGATATCGGCTGAGTGGTGGGGATATTTGTATAAAACACGTTGCCTCGCCTAAAGCGGGGGCACTTGTTGGACGGCAACCGTAGAGGACAGATATCTACCCTCCCGACTAGAAGCTGAATAAATTAGAGATAAGTATACTTGGTTACTATTGTTATGTTCTATTTATAAATATATACCTATAACTATGTAAATCAGAGTATTTTATTTAATGTTATCGGCTAAATCTAATAATATACTAGATAATTAAATTAAAATCTGTATTATTTAAAGAGTATGTTTAATTTGTAACTTTAACCTTATTCAAATAAACATAAATATTGCTACCGACTAACACGAGCGTATTTCGCGTTATTAAAATATTTAAAAAAAAACAGTCAAATCCCTTAGCACTTCAAAATCACTTGAGTTTGAGTTATAGAGATGCTGTGAACGTAAAAACATATTCCAGAAACACATAGATCAGTCAAAAGTGCAGTCAAGTGTGCCCAAAGAAAGAACTTGATAAAAAAATTTGACTGTCCTTATTAATTTGGCAACCCACTGTAGATAATAAATCGTATTTGATTTATAACCTTTAGTCATTTTATAATCATAAAACCAATAAATAATACAATACATTTCATCCAAATGTTGTGTTCGAAACATACATCCTACCTGAGTATATAAAAGTATAAATAGGTCACCAGAGAAAATACATATAGTTTTTACATATATTTTAATTTATTTGGGTAACAAACAATATCACAATAAGTTTTTTTTTTTTCATGCATTAGGGTATACAATATTGATAATTGTGACATCCACTTTGTCTACCACAAATTAACAGACAAGTTAACAATAGTACAGTTGAAAGTAGGTAATATGCAAGGCTTACTAAAGCAATGCTGAAGCAAATCTAAAACAAATAGCGAACACTGAGTATTCAATACAAGCTATCCGTTCCAAATTCACTGCGATAAACTATGTATTTTACTGCGCTATGTTCAGTTCAGTAAAGTTCTCAAGTACAAATTTTTTTTTACAAGTGCCCACGCCATTCGCGTTGATATCAATATGATTAAAGTGATTATTATAGGTATAAAGCACACGAACCTCTACTCCCTATTTATTTTCTATATAAATACATACGTGAAATAATTTTAACAATTAATAGTACTTATATCCGGCGATTTGAGTGAACTTAAATAAATGACTCATTGGGATAAATTTCCGTTAACAACATTCCATTACGATCGAACATCGATTGATTTTATTCATAATATTGAGTTCATGCTGGTGGTAGAATGTAAATTAATATGGAATGGTAGAGTAACTTACATGAATTTCCCAACAATATAGCCTTAACTTACGTCCATAAGCATATGGACTATTGAACTTGATAGTACATCAAACAATACAATTTAAGTACATAAATATTCTGCGACATTTTACACAGCATTATCTAGTCCCAAACTAAGCAGAGCTTGTACTATGGGTACTAGAAAATGGGTATACTACAGTGAGTATCGTTATTCCGCCATACAACACTTGGGTAGTTAATTGACTACCTATGTAGATAATAAATCGTATTTGATTTATAACCTTTAGTCATTTTATAATCATAAAACCAATAAATAATACAATACATTTCATCCAAATGTTGTGTTCGAAACATACATCCTACCTGATTTGGGTAACAAACAATATCACAATAAGTTTTTTTTTTCATGCATTAGGGTATACAATATTGATAATTGTGACATCCACTTTGTCTACCACAAATTAACAGATAAGTTAACAATAGTACAGTTGAAAGTAGGTAATATGCAAGGCTTACTAAAGCAATGCTGAAGCAAATCTAAAACAAATAGCGATCACTGAGTATTCAATACAAGCTATCCGTTCCAAATTCACTGCGATAAACTATGTATTTATCGCGCTATGTTCAGTTCAGTAAGGTTCTCAAGTACAAAATTTTTTTTACAAGTGACCACGCCATTCGCGTTGATATACTTTACTTTACTTTTACTTTACTTTATTTCTTTAACAACAAGTTTACAACATTTAGTTTGTGATTGGAGCCTTCTTTTAAGCAAACAATGCCCGTATTAGAAGACTCCGCTCTTCCATAACAAAATAAATATAGAAAGTAAAATATTAATAACTTAGACATCGGTAAGTAGACAGTATAACACAGACAGGATTGACATAAGTACAATTTGTGTGTGTGCGTGCGTGTGTATGTGTGCGTGTGTATGTGTGTTTGAGTGCCTGTGTGTGAGAGTTTAGGTTATGTTGGTTTCAGGAGTTCTTCCGTTTCCTCATAAGTAAGAGGTTTGATCCATTTCAGTATATTTTTTTTGCATTCATAATATTGTTTATTATATATACATATTTCTTTATTTATCCTATTATATAATCGAGCAGACCGTGTATTAAATTGCATGGAGGCAACCAACGTTTTTGTGTGGGGGACTTCTGCAATGTCATGCTTTCTTCGTTTTGCTAATTTAGATGCATCGTGCGGTAGGGTCTTATGTTTTTTTAATATAGTTTGAATAATGTATAGCTTTCTTACTGAGAGTAATTCGCTTAATTTATAAATACTATCTGTGGCGTATCTCATTTTCTTAAAATGCATAGTTTTTATGAGGGCACGTTGTGCACGCTCTACCTCTATGAATTTAGTTTTAGCTGACCCTCCCCAGTTAGGAATACAGTACACTAAGACAGAGTGAGCCAAAGCGACGTATATCTCATTGAGCAAATTCCTAGAGGTGTTATTATTACTAATTATATTTTTTGGCACAATATGTCTTAGTGCACTAAATATCCAACACAGTTTTCTAACTCTGCTAGCAACTTGTTCAACATGGGGATACCAGGATAATCTCTGGTCTACTATTATCCCTAAATATTTAGTTTGTCTTACTTTATTTATTTTTGGACAGTTACAATAATTATTTTCGAAGTCCTCGCAATCATGTATTTTAATTTTAAAATCATCCGTCGGTTCAGTTCGTGCGCTAACACTGAAACACACGAAATTGGTTTTTCCTATATTCAAGGTAAGTAAATTCATTTTTAACCATTTAGCTATCTTAGCCATGCCTATTTCAGCTGTGTACTCAACATCTTGCCAAGAGATACCAGAAAAAACTATAGCCGTATCATCGGCATAAGAGAAAATTTTAGCGTTTTTGATATATAAATTGCACAGATCGTTAATTTAAACTAAAAACAAAGTTGGGCCCAATACGCTTCCTTGCGGTACGCCGTAAGATACATCCGAGTAATCACTGGTATACTTTCCAATCCCAACGCACTGCCTCCTATTACAAAGATAATTTTCTATAAGAGAGAGCGGAGTACCTCTTATTCCGTATTTTTCTAATTTACTCACCAGGGTTGGAACAGAGACGGTGTCAAACGCTTATTTTAAGTCTAAGAAGACAGTAACACATTTGTTACCGCTGTCTATAGTACCAGCTACCAGCGATGTAAGGGCAGTTACTGCATCCTCAGTTGATACCCCCTTGTCTGAACCGAAATTGTGTAGGCGACAGTAAGTTGTATTTACTGAGATAGTTAATGAGCCTATTATTAATAAGTTTTTCCACAATTTTGGAAATTACTGGTAGTACTGATATTGGTCTATAGTTGTTGACATCGTCTCTGCTCTCTCCCTTGTGTACAGGTGTTATAACGGATCGTTTTAGTGCTTCCGGGAAGACGCCCTTATCAAAGCATAGGTTGGTCAGATGAGTTAAGGTTGGAACAGCCTCCATTTTTATATATTTAAGAAATTTTGTGGTTACCTTATCCCAACCGGGGGCACTGCCAGTTTTTAAGCTCATTAGAACTCTATCCACTTCATGACAGTCAGTATCGTAGAGTACAAAAGAATGAGATACAGTATATTCACTTCTAATTAGGTGTTGGGTGTCAGGGTCTAAACCGGGTTGAATTTGCTGGGCCAGTTGCTTCCCAATGTTAACAAAAAAATTATTGACATGATTAACTGATTCGGTAGGTGACGGCATTATGTTTAATAATTCCGTATTCTCGGTCTTATTTTTATACGAATAGGTGACATTTTTTATATTTTTCCAGAGTAATTTATTGTTGGTAACTGAGTTGGCTAATAATTCCTTCTGATATTTCCTTTTCAATTTTTATATAAGATTATTGCAATAATTTCTATATCTATTAAATGTGATTTTTAAAATGTCATTATTAGGGTCCTTTTTAAGTGAGTTTTGCATTTTATTACGATTATTAATACATTTTAATATACCTTGAGTAATCCACGGCTTAATTATTCGTTTTTTGTTAGGAATTGTTACAGTGATAGTATTATTATTTATAGAATTTGTTAGTATCTGTATGAAATTATTAATAAGTTCAATTGGATCATTGCAAAAGAGTAGTTCCGCTATTTTATTTTCCTGCATATGTTTAAGCGCCCCTTCAAAATCTAGACTAGTTTTAGTTTTTGGTGCAACTTGTCTAGTTTTTATTTTAGATAGAGATAACAGTGTTGTATAGTGGTCGGTAATTGTAGTATGTAATACACCAACAAAAGCAGATTGCTTGTTATTGTTAATCCTGAGCATAAAATGATCCAAGCAGTTTATTCCTCGCGTGGGAAGTATATGGTCAGGTAGTATGCCATGAGTTGATAGCATAGCATAGTGTTTCCAAACATTTGGAAAAATACCTTCCTGCATAGATCGATTAAATATGATTCGCAAAGGAACACTTATATTGTTAGCTGTTTTTTTAAGAAACAAGACAGGAAGTGTATCTGGTCCAGGTCCTTTTGAGACATCAAGAGACTGTAGTGAGTCCAGAATCTGTTTTTCTGTAAATTGGATGTTATTTAGAAGAGGACAGTTATCTTTATATTTAGCGGGGATTCGCATTTCATCAGTTAATGTAGAGGTTTCATAGACGGAGTTAAAAAAGTTGGAAAAAAGCTCACAAATTTTGCTGGGATTACTAGAAGACTGATTTTTTAAATGCATGGCCGAAGGCAAGCCAGTTGACTTACGATTACTAATAAATTTCCAGAAGTATTTTACGTTATTTTTTATACTATCCTCGACTGTATTTATGTGCCTAGAATAACTCTTCTTACATTCCATATGAAATCGGTTTCTATAAATGCAGAATTGTTCATAATCTGACAAGTTTTTATATTTTTTCCACTTCACCCAGGCTTTTGATTTATTTTTAAAAATATGTATCAGAGCTGGTGAAAACCAAATTGGAAATTTAGATGACTTTACTGTTTTCAAGGGTACATGTTTTTTAATTATTCCAAAAATAGTGTTATAAAAAGTATCTACCAAATGATCCACTGAGGTATTTGGGAACAAGGTATCCCAGTCTAATTGCGATAATTCTTGATTAATATTAACATAGTCGGCTTTAAAATAATTATATATTTTCTCTAAGTTACGAGTCATTGTAGTAGTTTTCGGTCGGAAAGAAAATATAACATAAAAAGGTGGATGGTATTTGTCAGGGGGCAAAAGTTCATTAGTAGCTTTATACATGATACAGTCATCATTGTTACTGATAAAAAGATCAAGGATTTTATTAGTCATATTTTTAAATGTATTATATTGCAAAGCATATATACCTAGAGATATAGAATATTGAATAATAGTGCGTATGTTCTACGTTGTACGTCCCGCAGGGCTCTATTTTGGGTCCTCTTCTTTTTATTCTTTTCATAAATGATATTGATAGTTGTTTTCATAACTCAAAATTTCTCTTGTATGCCGATGACTTAAAAATCTACAGACAGATTAAAGACATCAACTGCTGCTATAAACTTCAAGACGATTTAAATCGATTCAACCAGTACTGTATAAATAATAAACTTCAAATGAATATTTCCAAGTGTTGCATCAAAAGTTTTTCCAAAAACAAAACAATCACAAAATATCCCTACTGCCTGCAAAACACGCGACTTAACAGGGTTAGCTTGATCCGTGATCTTGGTGTGATTATTGACGAAAAGCTACATCTCGATACACACATTAATACGATCGTTAATAATGCCTGGCGTATGTATGGTTTTGTTCTCAGATCTTCAAATGAATTTGTACGACCACAAACATATTTACATTTGTATAGATCATTAATTAGATCTTAGCTGGAATATGCGGTTGCAGTGTGGAATCCTCTATATAATAAATATTCAAATGTTATAGAAAAAGTGCAGAAGAAGTTCTTGAAGGCAATGCATTACAGGTCTTACCGTACAACTATATCCTATGTCGACTTACTAAACAAATATTCCTTGTTACCATTGAGTAGCCGACGTGTCTTTCTTGAAAGTATGCTCTTGTATGACTTTTGTAATAATGCTTATGACTGCATGGATATTTGTAATAGACTTTGTTATGTGATACCTAGAAGAGTCCATACTAGAGCAGTACGTAAGCAATCACTCTTTGCAATGCCTTCATGTCGCACAAATGCTGGCGTGCGAGCTCCTCTCCGTCGTCTCACAAATAATTATAATAAATACTTTTGTGATATAGACCTTTTCTCTTTGTCTTACGGTAAATTTAAGAGCTGTATCCTTGAATCGATCAATGATTCTGACATTTTATAACCTTAATAATTTTTAACATAGGAAGTCTTACCATTGTTTGTTTTTTTGTTTGTATATTTCCTTATATTATTTTTAACTCGTGTTAAACTGCATGTCAAGCACAACTATGTTTCACTAATTTCTTGTTATTTTTTTTTAGCGTAAACATATATTATTAACATGTATATTGTGGATAACGTAGTGGATTACATAATTATTAGTTTTAAGTTTCACTGTTTGTATACCCTTATTATGTAATTGTTTGTTGTCCCAAATAAATAAAAATAAAATAAATAAAATAAATAAGACTTCTTTACAAGTATTCCTGTTTTAGCTACAAGGTCCTTAAATTCGTCACCCACTGTTGCAGAGAGTTTACTTAAGAGAAATGTAAAAGCTAGCTGTATTGAATTTCACCTTAAGCATGTCAACAGTAGAGATATTGTTCAAACATTCAATACTTTAAATTTAAAAAAAACTGCAGATCTGTGGGGCAATTTTGTTGACGTTACGAAATCTATAATCCACATTGTAGCACCAACATTATCTTATATATTTAATCAATGTATTGATGGTGGTGAATTTCCTGATCTTATGAAAGATAGTAAGAATACACCTTTATTCAAATCGGGTAGCACTTCAGACCCCACTAATTTTTGAAAAAAAAATATTAGAACAGTTACAAAGTTTCTTTCACAAAAACAATTTAATAAATCATAAACAGTTTGGCTTTACCAAGGGTCGCTCAACAACCGATGCCGGTGTTGAACTTATAGGTCATATTTTTGATGCATGGGAAGAGTCGCGCGATGCTTTGGGTATCTTTTGCGATTTATCTAAGGCATTTGATTGCGTTCTTCATGAAACATTGATCAGGAAGTTACACCACTATGGTGTAAGGGACACTACTCTGAATCTTCTTATTTCGTACCTGGGTAATAGGATTCAGAGAGTGGACGTCAATGGAAAGAGATCTCCGGGGTCGGTGGTTACTATGGGAGCTCCGCTCCGCAAGGCTCAATTCTTGGCCCTTTTTTGTTTTTAATATACATTAATGACTTACCTTATATAATGGGGGACAATCAAGAGATAGTGTTGTTTGCAGATGACCCTTCACTGCTATTTAAACTAAAACGACAGCAAATGGCTACTGATGATGTAGACAGTACTATCTCTAAAGTGGTACACTGGTTCAATGCAAACAATTTACTTTTGAATGAAAAAAAAACTAAATGTATTAAGTTCACAACACCTAACGTTAAACAAGTAAAAACCAATGTACTCGTTGACGGAACAGAGTTGGATCTTGTAGAATCCACAGTGTTTCTAGGAATTACCTTAGACGCTAAGCTTCAGTGGGGCCCACATATAGAAAAATTGACAAAAAAGCTCAGTTCTGCAGCTTATGCTGTAAAGAAAATCCGTAGTTTAACTGATGTAGAACAGCTCGGTTAGTGTATTTTAGTTATTTCCATAGCGTGATGTCATACGGCATTCTGCTGTGGGGGAATGGTGCTGACATCCAAACAATATTTGTGCTGCAGAAAAGGGCTATTCGGTCAATTTATAAATTAAGTTCCAGGTATTCGCTGATGGATAGATTTAAGGAGATTGATATTATGACTGTTCCATCACAATACATTTATGAGAATTTGTTGTATGCACACAGGCGTATCAATCTTTTTAAAAAACGTTGTGATATTCAGAATGTTAATACCAGGAATAAAAATAAATTTATTGTTCCTGCAACTAGGCTCCAGAAAATAAGTAAATCATTTAAATGTCAATGCATGCGCTTGTACAACAAAATTCGAAGACATTATCAAAAATTAAGTTTAAGCAAATTTTTAACGAAACGGGTACTCACGTTTGTAGCACATTTATGTGACCTATGCTATAATTTTGCACCACCTGCCAGTTCATCATTTTACACTCACTAATTTCACTGTCTCTAAGTAAATAAGTGGAACACTATGTCTCAATTTGAAGAGATTATATCTGCACAAAGAAGCCTTGAGGATAGTTTTATTCGTAAGATGGGAGAACTTGAAGCCCAAATCCAGAGCGCAGGACCTGCTAAGTATACCGTGGCCAGAATTGCTGATGAGTTTCGGACCTTCCGTGAGCTTATCTTCAGCATGCTCAGCTTGCTTAGAAAGCAAATAAGTGAGTGTGCTAGACAGGTTGACGTATTGAAGACCAGGAATCGGCGAAAAGCACTAGTCTTCCAAGGTATTGCAGAGGTTGATAGCGAGGTTAGCAGTGACATCATTCTTGATGTCATAAAAACTAAGTTGGCGCTGAAGGATTTCACTGTATCATCCATAAAGGTATGCCACAGACTTGGCGTGGTCAATAAGGATCACCATAGGCCCATACTGGTTAAGTTCGCCAGTTATGATGACAAATCTGCAGTTTGGAGGGCTAAGGCAGCTTTGAAGGGTTCATCAATATCACTCAAGGAGTTCTTGACTAAAACCAGGCAGGCTGTTTTTGGGAAGGCGAGGTTGCACTTCAGTATGCGCTCATGTTGGACTCAGGACGGTGTCATTGTAATTAAGGCCCCAGATGGCAGTAAACATAAGGTATCTTCATTAGAAGAACTAAGTCCGCTACTGGTGAAGTATCCTGGAGCCCAAGGAACTGGACCTAACCTGCAAAAAAAACAGCAAGTAAAACCTAATTTAATTTCTTAGTTAATACATATATTAAACATATTTTAAATGATAGTTTTGGCTTACCGTAATAGTATTGTAATCATTTACTCAGGTATAAATTGATACACAATTCAATTGTTGCTTAAGCTGTTTACTTTGTGGATTCCTCTCTTAGATTCCTCAACGCATAATATTTGCATAAGTTTGTTAAGTTGGATTTACCTTCTGCCTCAAAATATAAATCTATCAAATTAAAATGTCACTGTCATTGTAATGTCAAAATTGGCAAAACTTTGGTTCGGATTCGCTCACTAGTAATTTTCAACGTTGACTCATTTTGGTGTGCGTTCAGAACACATAATTATGTAGACTAAAATTTATTGTTTTGTTGTATTTTATTAATTATTTTTTTCCACAATGAATTGAGGTTTTTTTTTTTTAGTATAGTCTTTTAATCACTTAGTTAATCATGTAAGCTGGCGGGTGGTGTAGTGATACAAACGCTGTGCCAACCTTTTGGGTAGTCTTTGAATTTTTAAGATAATTTTTATTTAAACATTTATTATTGTGTTTTTTGTATTATATATATATATTTTATCTTATATATGATGTTATCTGATGAATCTTTTTATTCTGCCAATGAATCTATCGCTAGTGATGATAGTTTTACTTCTGTAAGTGATACTCTTGGAGATCTTTTGCGTCAAAGATTCAACCATAATCAGAGCCGACTTTTTAATGTATGCCATATCAACGCTCAAAGCATTCCCAGTCACTATAATGAACTGTATGACACATTCAGCAACAACAATATTCATGCCGTCCTGATTTCCGAGACTTGGCTCAAACCTGACCTCCTATCTACCGCTTATCCTCTTCCTGGTTTCGTTCTTTTACGAAATGATCGAATTGGCAAGAGGGGTGGCGGTGTAGCAATATACCTTCGTGGTGATTTTCCATATAAAATTTTAGTGACTTCTTCTTCCAATGTTTCTGCTGAATTCCTTTTTCTAGAGGTTTGTGTCAAAGGTGCTAAAACTGTTCTGGGTGTTGTCTATTGCCCCCCATCCCTTGATTACTTCACTGAATTCGAATCAGTTCTTGAATCTTTGGGTTCGGAGTATGCACATCACATAATCATGGGCGATTTCAACACTAACCTTGCCACTAATTCCCTTCGGTCCAATAAACTCCTGCATCTGGTCGAGTCAGCTAGTCTACAAGTGTTACCCCTCCAACCTACTCATCATAATATTGGCAGTGACGATACTTGGCTCGACCTGATCCTTACCTCTGATCCTTCTCTAGTCTACTCACATGGTCAATATGATGCCCCTGGATTTTCTCATCATGACCTTATTTTCCTGTCCTACGATCTTAAACCACCTAAACCTAAACCTATATTCCAGTACAGGCGTGCCTTTGCTCGTACGGACAGGGAGAAACTTCAACTCGATGCTTCTAATATTAACTGGGCATCCTTGGAGGAAGCTGCTTCCATTGATGAGAAAGTCGATATCTTCAACAATACTGTAGTCAAACTTTATGATAACCATGCTCCGGTCAGGAAAATTAAGTTGAAGCGACCGCCTGCTCCATGGATGAATAGGGGAGTACGGATGGCTATGCGACGAAGGGACCGCGCGTTTCGGAAGTATAAAAGGGATCGTTTGGAGGATAATTGGACTTTTTTCAAAGCTGCCAGAAATCGTTGCAATCAGATGATACGCAACGCTAAACGCCGCCACATTCTAAATAATATTACTTCTTCTTCTCCGGCTGATGTTTGGAAGTTCCTGGGAACTCTAGGTATCGGCCGATCGCGACATTCAGACCTTCCTAACACAATTGATTTAGACGACCTAAATCGCCATTTCTCCACTGTTCCCTCTTTAGACGGTCTAACTAAAGCTCAAACACTTGCCTACCTCGCTGGTCTGAGGCGTCTCAATATTTCCCCCTTTTTATTCGCACCAGTCGACCCGGGAGAGATCAAAAAAACCTGTTAAATCTATAACTCCCGTTGGGAGTTATAGATTTAACAGGTTGCCCTTTGGTCTATCAGTTGCTCCAGAGATCTTCCAAAAATTTTGTGAAAGAACCTTTGGAGATATACCTGGGGTAGTGATTTATTGTGATGATCTTTTGTTCTGCGGGAATAATGAACAGGATCATAATAAAATATTAAAACAAGTGTTCGAGCGTGCAGATAAACATAATATCAGATTTAACATGCGAAAATTTCAATTTAAATTAAAAGAAGTTAAGTACTTTGGACACATTTTTTCTAGTGAGGGCATGAAGATTGATCCAGATAAAAATATTTTTATTTCAAGTAGACCAATATTACAGGTTCTTTCGAAATGTCAACACTAAATGCACGGTTCCAAAAAGTAGGTCTTATGGAGAAGAACCGGCAAGAAACTCCATAGATACTCTTTTAAATAATTCGTTATGTTTACAATGTTCGTTTTTAATATTAATATGAGAATCATGCAGTCTGATGTGAAACGC
Source organism: Craniophora ligustri (assembly GCA_905163465.1). Classification (NCBI taxonomy): domain Eukaryota; kingdom Metazoa; phylum Arthropoda; class Insecta; order Lepidoptera; family Noctuidae; genus Craniophora; species Craniophora ligustri. The sequence goes on along the minus strand of LR990976.1, from coordinate 3,473,888 downwards.
ATGAGTTATCCTAGCACAAAAAAAAAAATAAAAAAAAATATAAAACCCGGATGCCATGACATGTATAAGCCGACCAGCCCCGACAGCACCCGTTCACGAGCATGACGTGTGTATCAGCGTCGCTCTACTCAACCATGATATAGGGAATAAAGGGACCCGACACACAACGCCACCATCAGCAGGACATTTGAGAGAGCATGACAAGCCCAGACTGCCTGGCCAAAATGTCTACCAGTAGGTATGCATTTTTCATTTCGCAAAGCAACATCGAAGCCAACATTAATCTCATATTTTACAGGAAATTTTACAAAATCTAAAAGAAATTTTAAAATAAAAAAAAACTATTGTAACTATAGTTACATGCATGTCAGTTAATAGTGTATAAATGAAAATAATAAAATGTCAAGATAATAAAATCATAATTATGCAAATGTCAAAATTATAAATGATAAAAATATAATGTCAAGAATATAATAATAATCATAAACATGTTTTGATAGCCCGGTTCATTAGAACTATTCAATCCCAAGCACTATTATCATCCATGTAGTCTTCAATGTATAATAACCTTGAGAACAAAGTCTCCGTTTATTAATAGATTAAAATTTGCTTAAACTTAATTTTTGATAATGTCTTCGAATTTTGTTGTACAAGCGTATGCATTGACATTAAAATGATTTACTTATTTTCTGGAGCCTAGTTGCAGGAACAATAAATTTATTTTTATTCCTGGTATTAACATTCTGAATATCACAACGTTTTTTAAAAAGATTGATACGCCTGTGTGCATACAACAAATTCTCATAAATGTATTGTGATGGAACAGTCATAATATCAATCTCCTTAAATCTATCCCTCAGCGAATACCTGGAACTTAATTTATAAATTGACCGAATAGCCCTTTTCTGCAGCACAAATATTGTTTGGATGTCAGCACCATTCCCCCACAGCAGAATGCCGTAAGACATCACGCTATGGAAATAACTAAAATACACTAACCGAGCTGTTCTACATCAGTTAAACTACGGATTTTCTTTACAGCATAAGCTGCAGAACTGAGCTTTTTTGTCAATTTTTCTATATGTGGGCCCCACTGAAGCTTAGCGTCTAAGGTAATTCCTAGAAACACTGTGGATTCTACAAGATCCAACTCTGTTCCGTTAACGAGTACATTGGTTTTTACTTGTTTAACGTTAGGTGTTGTGAACTTAATACATTTAGTTTTTTTTTCATTCAAAAGTAAATTGTTTGCATTGAACCAGTGTACCACTTTAGAGATAGTACTGTCTACATCATCAGTAGCCATTTGCTGTCGTTTTAGTTTAAATAGCAGTGAAGGGTCATCTGCAAACAACACTATCTCTTGATTGTCCCCCATTATATAAGGTAAGTCATTAATGTATATTAAAAACAAAAAAGGGCCAAGAATTGAGCCTTGCGGAGCGGAGCTCCCATAGTAACCACCGACCCCGGAGATCTCTTTCCATTGACGTCCACTCTCTGAATCCTATTACCCAGGTACGAAATAAGAAGATTCAGAGTAGTGTCCCTTACACCATAGTGGTGTAACTTCCTGATCAATGTTTCATGAAGAACGCAATCAAATGCCTTAGATAAATCGCAAAAGATACCCAAAGCATCGCGCGACTCTTCCCATGCATCAAAAATATGACCTATAAGTTCAACACCGGCATCGGTTGTTGAGCGACCCTTGGTAAAGCCAAACTGTTTATGATTTATTAAATTGTTTTTGTGAAAGAAACTTTGTAACTGTTCTAATATTTTTTTTTCAAAAATTAGTGGGGTCTGAAGTGCTACCCGATTTGAATAAAGGTGTATTCTTACTATCTTTCATAAGATCAGGAAATTCACCACCATCAATACATTGATTAAATATATAAGATAATGTTGGTGCTACAATGTGGATTATAGATTTCGTAACGTCAACAAAATTGCCCCACAGATCTGCAGTTTTTTTTAAATTTAAAGTATTGAATGTTTGAACAATATCTCTACTGTTGACATGCTTAAGGTGAAATTCAATACAGCTAGCTTTTACATTTCTCTTAAGTAAACTCTCTGCAACAGTGGGTGACGAATTTAAGGACCTTGTAGCTAAAACAGGAATACTTGTAAAGAAGTCTTCAAATGCTGTGGCAACTTCCAAGTCTGATTTAATGATTTTTCCATCAATAACAAGATTATATTCACTGTTTCGGCTACCAGACCTTCCTGTTTCACTATAAATAATATTCCAAGTCATTTTAGTCTCCTCGCCACATATTGCGCCCCCCCCCCCCCCCCTTGTTGAAGCATCAGCCGGATAAGAAAGTCGACGATAGATAGTTATCGTCCTTTGTTTTACAAAATTGGAGGTAGCTTGTAGCCACAATTTGAAATCAAGTTGCAATTATTTGCAAAACTTTTTAGTTTTATCATGGTTAACATGGGGTAATATCGGCCAAATGGCAAGGCATTAAATTTATAAATTTGATTAAGTGTCAAACATACATAGTATTTTTAGGTTGTTCGTGTATTTTTATCAGGAAGTAGTTACGTATGTATCTTTTAGTTGGAAGTGGTAAGTTTTACAACATACATACATGCACTCGCGCACTTCCCATGGGGATAGGCAGAAACTACAAAATGCCACGCGCTACAGACCCTGCATATCACTTTTGCCTCGTCCACATTCATACACCTCGTTATGCACACGCGCCGATTACGAGTATTGCGCACCTGACCTTTTTTAAGGACTTCACCGATATGGTCGGTGTATGTCCTTCTAGGTTTTAATAAATGTTTTAGGTTTTTTATTTTAATTATAAAACGTATTTTGCCATTTCATTATGGCCAAAAATAAATTGGACTCAATGTGGTTCACATATCAAAGCTGATCTTAAGAAGATCTTTAGCCAGTTCTTTACTCGACTAGCTGGGGGTTGGAAGAGACAAGGGTTGTTGTACCATGTCGGAAAAAATAATTTTATAACTACGGACCCATGAGGAAGGAACTGTTCTGTTCTTAGTAATCTGTGACCACTGGTTGTAGAAGTTAAAAAGGCGGTCAGCGTACGTTGCCTCTTCTGTCGACGACTGTTTCTGGCGGGCTTTCGTCACCAACGGCTTCCGGCATGGCCCCGTCGCCGCGCCGCGCCGAGTTTAAAATGCTCGGTCTAAGTGAGGTTGTAGGTGGCTGAGGCTTTTTATTATGGTTGATATTTTTATATTTCAACAATAGATTTGGATACGGTTTAGCAGTTTTTAGCGTGTCCGGCAGATTCTCTCCAAACAAACGAAGAGCTGATTAGCGCAGTTTAATCCCCGCAGATATTTGTACGGTCTACAGGTAGTTTTTCCCGGATCTGCGTGTTTATTTATGGGAATATTTGTGTTTGTAAACGCATCCACTAGGTACATAGGAGAAAAATCATTATTTTTCCGCAAGATTATACTATCTTTGTTGAGATGAGCGGAAGTAAGAAGTTTGAAATTCAATTCTATGGCCTATACCGATTGACTAGTGTCGCTGGCAATGCTGCTCTTTTCTCGGGATCTTCAATAAGAATGCGCCAAACAGAATACAATTTACAATTTAGCGCCTGTTTTGTAGCCGACGACGACGCGTAATCAGCTGAGCGCTCCGTGGTGGGATATGCAACTACGCACGGCAGCGGCGGGCGCGACTGTAAAGCGGGAGTAATTTTTGAAGTTCGTAACTTCAATGATTCCGCGTAAGAAATCTTATTATTCGGGCTAACTGTGACATTAGATTTTACTTTTTCTAATTCTCGCTCCGTACGAACTAATTTGGTTTCAGTAGAGGAAGATTTAATCGCGAGCAGAGATACAATTGCCGTAATACGCTGAGTCATATCCATAATGGCAGACTTGTTCGCAACGTTAATTCGGGATCCTTGATCGTTGACAAGGTCGTTCATTTTCGATAAATATGCCGATGCCTTCGACACTAGTTCGCAGTAGTCGGCATTGCTCGCGTCACTAGCATTCAATAAGGATGAATTGTTATCAATGACGTTAGATGGTTGTACTTGCAACCGCTTGGATCTATCTTCGGGCGAAATGTATGACGGAGACATTTCGCTGTATAAACGTTTAGAACTCGCGGAGGTTGGGGACCTATTTGTGAGGGCACTTCTGCGAAATACATTCCCACCTCGATCGGGCGGGTCATCATTATACGTAGATGACATGATCTTACTATAAGAATAAACAGGTAACGAGAAACAAAACTAGATACGAATAACCGAACACAAACTAAACGGTCGAAAGTTTTTTCACTCCACCCGCAATACAAAAAAAAACTAATAATTGCACTTACCGAATCCAATGTTTAACAATAAATCACAAATATTAATATTTACACGTATAAAAACTTACTCAGCCAGCATTTAAAACAATACCACACAACCAAATAACAAACCACGGTCCAGATTCGATCGCGAAACCAATAAATCACGAAATAATATAAGGAGCCGATTTGACGTTTACCGCACCGTACGGAAGCGCGAAGGGAAGAATAAAACCTTTACTGATATCGGTTGTTTACTCCTTTTAACATTAACACCATAACAGTAACTAACATACCAACAAACATTTCACTGTTGGGCAACATACCCCAACATATGGTCCTTCGAGCCGGATTTAACAAAGTGTTCAATAACCTACACTTATAACAATTAAATTCAACAACAAAACAACAAAAACTGCAAAAATATGTCTTCAGCTGATATTTACCAGAACCAGAGTGAACTCTACGAGAATATCAAGAAGATCGGCATCAAAATCAAAAAAGATGGCTGGGATAGGAAGAACTCCGACTATTTCAAGCGGCGTATGCAGATGCTAGAAAATTTATGGGCTGATTTCCAATTTAACCACGATCGTCTGTCTACGGAAGAAAGTGTAAGTCATCCTTATTTTACGAGTAATTTATTTAACAAAACAAAGCACTGTTATCAAGAAGTAAAGGAGCTTATTCTCCAACAAGATCAACAATTGTCGTCGCTAGCTAGCGCTAGCGTTCCATACGTGGACAGTTAGGAGAACCACTTCAGGAGTTACCAACCAACAAGCTTAGGGGGCTACTTCAAACAAAACAGAAGAAAAACAAGAGTCACAGAAGGGTGAGGTGGAAAGCAAAACAAGCAACATCAGCCAAGGTTACGGAGAACAATCACTATCTCGTGAAGATCTACAGATCCCCACGAAGATAGACACGGGATCTAATAGCAAACTGGACGACGTGTTGCGCAAGCAATCGGCGAACTTCAAGGCATTTATGAGAACAGTAGCAAACATTCAGGTAGAGTTTTTAGCTGAGAAGTGGGAATTTCAAGATGCCCTGCAAACACTACAAACACGTTGGTCAGCTATTGACAACCTTCATTGGGAGTTAGACTGTGAAGTCGACGGAGAAACGAACATTATGTATGAGGAGCGTTATACAAGGTTTGAAAACCAGTTTAACGAACTTAAAAAGGCATTAAATACCAAGATGTGGTCCGGCGCTCACCGAGAGAAATCAACCCCAAAATTGGATATACCAGTTTTCCGCGGTAATTACAATCAGTGGATTTCATTTAAAGATCTTTTCACGGAAGCTATACATAATAATTCCTCACTGTCACCTGCTCAAAAGATGCAATTTTTGAAGAGTAAAGTGCAAGGAGAAGCAGAAAAGCTGATACAGCACTTACAGATAAGCTCGGATAACTATCTGGTGTGTTGGGAAATCCTTAACCACCGCTACAACAACAAATAGCTTATCTTTACAACACACATCAACATGCTCTTCAATCTACCAAACATGCAACAACAGTCTGGCATACAATTCAAAAGAATCCATGACGTCAGTATGGAGAACTTACATGCTATAAAAAGTTTGGGAGTGGATATCAACACCTGGGATCCGATTCTAGTGCATATCCTGTCACAGAAATTAGATACTGACACTTATTCGGATTACGTGAAGATTCCAAAAGCTTAAGTACGCGCCGAGAGTGCAGCTGTTGGAGTCGCGCCGGAACGTCAACTTTAAGGCGTTTGTGGTGCGAATACCGACGTGTTTGCTGCACCTCGTCTTGGAAGAGGAGTTTTGGCCGCAAGACGTGGTGTTCCGTCGCTTCCGCGGACAAGTGCCACAAGAACGGACGAATGCGTAGTGCAGTGTTTTTACTAACATAGACCTAAGCTTTTATTTACTAACACGATTTGTATGTTTGATATATATATGTTAGTCTGTAAGGTATATATCTATGGGCCACAGTAGCCTGAAAATAAAGGTTTTATTATATTATTATTATATTATTACATAGATTCACTCAAGAATTCTCGTGAGCTACCTATATTGCAAGATTTTCTCGGTTACCTAGAAGCGAAGTTTACGTCGTTGGAATCAGCACGTCGCAAACAAGATAATAGCCAAAAATCAAGCTCATTGCCTAACCAGAAACAAGAGACTTCGCATCCCAAAAATCTATTCTACAAAAACTACAGCAGTAAACAAGCAGCCAACAACAGTAAGGTTACGAAATCATTGCACGCGTCAAGATTTCGTTGCCCTCTTTGCGATGATGAACAATACAATATACAATTGTGCGAAGTTTCTAGAAATGCCGAATAATACAAAACTTAGCACGGTCAATAAACTGCACCTTTGCGTTAATTGCCTGTTTAGCCACAACGGAAAAAAATGCATGTCACCTCACCGATGTCGCAAATGCTTAGCTCAACATAATACATTGCTACACGACGCGTGTATTAAAGATAATACAGAAAAACAAACCAGCTCCTCTCATGTGTCGAAAGATGAGGACGCATGGAAATCCTACTAGCGACCGCCGTAATAAAAATAGAAGCAGCGGACCCAACATAGTTTGCGAGCCATTATTGACCAGGGGTCTCAAATATCTCTAATAACAGAACACGCAGGTCAACTTCTCGGTGTTAAACGCCAAAGATGCCAAGGCGTCATTTATGGAGTTGGTCAGAAGGAAAACAACTGCAAGGGGATGATAACAATATCATGCAGTTCGGTTTACAACAACTTTAAATTCGAAACATCTGTCCTTATTATGAAAAAAATAATTAAGAACCTCCCGAACAAAACCTTTACGAAACTATCTTGGCCCCACATACAGAATATCAATCTAGCAGACCCAGATTTTTATAATAGTCGTCGTGTGGACCTTCTATTTGGAGCAGACATTTACTCGCAAATTATGCTAGGAGGAATGATAAAAGGCGACGACGTCACTCAACCTATCGCGCAACAAACCCAATTAGGTTGGCTTCAATGCGGTAACGTCAGAACCTTACAATGCAATGTGGTGGTAAATGATCTAGAAGAAATTAAACAGTTTTGGGAAGCCGAAGATATCAGCGATCAGGCGAACATGTCTTTAGAAGATAAAACATGCATTGAATACTACGCCAACACTACACAACGATTAGAAAATGGGAAATATGAAGTCAGACTACCAATGAGAGATGACATAGAGAATAAACTAGGAGAGTCTAAACCAATGGCTATCGCCCAATTTAAGAACTTGGAGAGGAAGTTACAAAAACAAGAATATTTAGCAAAATCATATAAGGATTTCGTGGCGGAGTATATTGAGCTAGGTCATATGAAACAAACAACTTGCAACAAGACACCCGAGTGTTATTTACCTCACCACGGCGTACAACGCGCTGAATCAACAAATCCCCTTCGCCCGTAAGCTTTGTTGAGAGTGGACGTGTGTTTGGTTCTTATAAAAATACTTAAAAAGTGTATACGCTAGTATAAGCATTATTTTGAAGCTCTAGGGAGCATAATCGGATACTTAGTGGTATAATACAAATACGTCGCTAATTAGCCACGCCTTCGTGGGTGACAAGGAGAGTATCCATAATTGCCCTCTCGTTCGAGCTTCGCGACCGCGCGCTGCCGCCCGCGCCAATTTCTACGGGCCCGAGACGGTGCGTGTTACGAGTATTTTCACCGTTATTACTGTGAGTTACGTCTTGTATTACTTTGTGCAGTGCCCACAATGTCTCGTATGCAGAGAACTCCACCGACTGCGCTCGTTACCGCTACAAACACTGCGTCTGACTCAGATAATCCTTTATCAGCTCCCGACGACGGCGCATTAGAAAATATTAACACTACTATGCGTTATAAGCGCCCTCGCCCGGAATCTTCTCCTACAAAGAACGATTTCGAAACTTTCAAGCAGGAAGTATTGAAAATGTTAAAGACATGGAAAAACGAGCAAGAGATGCATTTCGTTAAATTCATGACTGAACAAAACTCATCTATGTCAAAACTTGTAGCAGAAATCGCAGAGTTAAAACGGCAAAATACTGATATCCAAAAAACAAACATGGAAATTGAAAAAAGCATTGTCTTTATTAATGGACAGTATGATGAAATGCTGAAACAAATCGAGGCGCTGCAAAAAGAAAAACAGGCATATACACGTAACATTCAATTTTTAGAGGCAAAAATTCTAGACCTTCAGCAGTTGTCTCGATCGTCTAGTGTAGAAATCCGCAATGTTCCACATATTAAAGAGACTGAATCTACCGAGGAACTAACTGATGTCATCACTAAGGTGGGATTGGCGTTTGCCATGGATATTAGTAAAACCCACATACGTGATATATACAGGCTTCCTGGGAAACCGGGAGTAACTAGGCCAATTATCACTGAATTTGCTAGCGTTCAAGCAAAACGCCATTTCCTAACCCTTGCGAAAGACTTTAACAAAAAACATTCTAAAGAAGACCGACTAAATTCACAGAAGATTGGCTTTGCTGGTGACCGTCGTCCGATATATGTGGCTGAATATCTTCCAGCCAGTTCAAGAAAGCTTTTTTTCGCTACAAGGGAATATGCCAAGCTTAATAATTATAAGTTTTGCTGGGCCACCAATGGAAATACATTTCTTCGAAAATTTGAAGGTGCCAAACAAATTTTAATTAAATCGGAACAGACCCTACGTGATATTGAAGTTCAAAAATGACTCTTTAATATAATAGTGAGAAAGCGTAATATCAACTATAATACTGTATTTTTAAAACTAACACTTGTACTACTTACACACCAAAACACACGTAAACTATGCCTATACTGCTTACCTTTTAACTTACTACATTTTAATAACAATTTTGTCTCAAATATTAATATCTTATCTCAAATATTTTGCCTTAAACTACTGAACACCAAATTGTTAAAACGACATTTTACTTGTCTGTTGCGACGCATTCATTGGTACCTGTTTTCGATTAATACATCTAAAAAATGACTAATCTTAATATCGTTGGTCAAGAAATTGACTCAGTTACTGTATCTAAATCATATAAATGTCAGCCGGACAATTGCTCGCGGTATATTCCACATCCGTGTAAGGGTTTAAAAATATTACATTTCAACATTCGTAGCGTGGGTAAAAATTTTGACGAAGTCCTACCCTTCGTGGAGCTTATCGGTTTTCATTGTGATGTTCTTGTATTGACCGAATGTTGGCTAAGCAAAATATCGTATCTGCCAACTTTGGATGGATATATTTCTTTTTATACCAAAAACATATACAACCAAAACGATGGTTGTGCTATATATGTTAAATCGTCCGTTCAATGTAATGTTATTGAGCCGCAATTTGTCGATGCTAACTGCCTGATATGTCGCATAGACAACATTTCCATTATTGTTCTCTATCGTTCTCCCTCTCATAAAAATATCAGCAATTTTTTACAGAGCTTGAATGATGTACTTAACGCACCAACGCAAACTGTAGTCTTAATCGGTGACATGAATATCGATATAAAGACCGGAAACAACGACAGGAACTCGGATGAGTACCTGTCCTGCGCAGCTTCACATGGACTTCTTCCTGCCCACTATTTCCCCACGCGTGGTAGTAATTGCTTGGACCATGTGTTTTTAAAAACAAATCTTTGCGCCACAACAATAGTTCTTGAGTCGTCTATAACAGATCACGAACCGGTACTATTATTTCTGCAAACAGATACAAAATATTCAAACATACCCAGCTTTAAAACCAAAACTAACTACAATTTAGTCACGAATGATATTAACAACTTCGATTGGTCTCCACTTTTGTCTATATCTGATCCAAACTTAGCTGCAGAAATTCTTATTAACAATATTTCAGCTATAATGAAAAAACACACCCAAGTATATACAGTACCTAGGAAGAAGCGGTGTCTCAAACCTTGGATTACACCAGGACTACTGCGTTGTATTCGACATCGTGTTCGTATGCATTCGAAGCTAAAAAAATCTAATGATGATGTAATATTAAAAAATTCGTATACTAGGTACCGTAACTTTTGTAATTCTCTGTTAAAAAAACTCAAACAGGCATATGAAAAAGAGGAATTCTACAAAGCAAAAAATAGCGTTAAGGCAACATGGGATGTAATAAAAAAAGTTTCTGACATAAAATCAGACCGTTCGCCTCCTAATGAACTTTTACACCTTTGCGATACTCCAAGGACCTCTATTAATTTAGTAAATGAATATTTCTCCAATATCGGTAAAAATTTGGCAACGAAAATATACCCACCCCCTACAAATATGTCTTTCCCTATGACTACAACAAACTCTAGTGGCTCCATGGTTCTCCTTGAAACCACCAATGCAGATGTTGAGGCCATTATTTTAAACCTTAGATCCGACTGCGCTACAGGCTGGGATGGTATACCTACAGACATAATAAAAATGACGAGAAAAGTACTAGTCCCAATCATTACACACGTCTGTAACTTATCAATATCATATGGCGTTTTCCCAGATGTTTTTAAGAGGGCTGTGGTCCACCCTGTTCATAAGACAGGGTGCAGAGACGATGTCAACAACTACCGACCAATCTCGATACTTCCTACCTTGTCAAAAATACTTGAGCGTGTTTTGAATAAAAGTCTGGTCCCAATATGGTTTTAGGTCAAATATAAGTACCGAGGACGCTGTACTGGCTTTATCCGATCACGCAGTGAGATCCCTTGACCACAAGAGAAGAACACTGGGTATTTTTCTTGATTTGTCGAAAGCGTTTGACACCGTTTCTGCGCCGGTCTTATTGCATAAATTAGAGGGCATCGGAATTCGGGGTCGTGTCTTAAGTATTTTTAAAGATTACTTGAGAAACAGAACTCAAATAGTCAGGATTGGGCAATGTGTGAGTGACGAACTTCCCATCTCTTATGGCGTTCCTCAGGGTAGTATTTTAGGGCTCACCCTTTTCCTCATTTATATCAACGACTTATGTAAACTCCCAATTCAAAACTGTCATATTTTTACCTATGCTGATGATACAGCTTTGGTCATAGAGGGGAAGGACTGGGCTCAATGCTATCAAAATGCTGAGGTAGCGCTATCATATGTCATGCAATGGCTGTCCAGTAACTTACTCACATTAAATATTAATAAAACTGTGTATGTACCTTTTGCCATCCGATCGAATCTCTGCCCACCAAGTGGCCACACTCTTAAAGCTCACACTTGCTTATCTCTGACTAACTGTAATTGTTTGACAGTTAATAAAGCCTCAAGTGTAAGGTATCTCGGAGTACACATAGACCAGCATCTTAATTGGCACAAACATATTGACATACTTACGAGTAGAACGCGCAAAATGATTTTTATTTTCAAAAAGCTGCGCAAATCTGCCGACAGTGATACTCTGAAGATGGTTTACCTTGCTCTGTGCGAATCAGTTTTATCATACTGTATACCAGTTTGGGGTGGAGCTACAGAAAATGCTTTCATTCGGTTGGAGCGAGCGCAACGCGCTGTCTTAAAAGTAATGTTATTTCGGCCCCTAAGGTATCCCACACAACAACTTTATGCAGATTGCAAACTTTTAACTGTGAGACAGCTTTATGTGTTCCACTGTACGACCCGGAAGCATTCCCATCGCCCTCTCGCACAGCCTACTGGCAGACTGAAGCACAAGGTTTTTCCACTAGTACCGCAAAAAACTTCGTTTGCAAAGAGGCAATTCTATTCTATCAGTACAAAACTATATAATTACTTAAATAAAGAAATTGATTTATTCTCTAAAAGTAGGCATCAATGTAAATCGATTTTAAAAATATATCTTCATAAATTACAATATCAGGATATTGAGGATCTATTATTTGGACGCTCTGAATAGTATTTTAATTTATTCTAGTATGTAGTAATTAATCAAAAGCATTTGCACACAAATACACAACAAACAAACCTACACTCACGCATGTACACATACACAAACACACGTACACACACACTCACACACACATTATTACACACACAAACTGACACACTCACACTATAAACTAACCACTTTTTAAAAATCTTTATATCTAGGTATTTGGTTTCCTATATCAAATAAGATCATCAAATATGTTTATATGAAATCTTATGGTGAGGGCACTGACTTCTGAAATACAGGTCTATCCTAGTTCAGAGGTCAGGGTTAACGACTGATGTAATTACATATTTTGAAGTGCATAAATGTTACCATGTCAATTGTCTAATTTTTATAGAGTAATAAAGATTATTATTATTATTATTAACTACCAAATATAGAGTAGTGTTTAATACGTCCGCAAAAACATCAACAGTAGTTTAAATGACCTGATGTATAAAGGCCCCAATCTCCAACAGGACTTACAAACACTATTGATTAAATGGAGGTAATACAAATATGCTTACACAGCGGACATTGAAAAGATGTTTCGAGCTATTTTGGTGGCCCCCTGTGATCAACATTTACAAAAAATTGTATGGCGGGAATCGTCAGAACAACCTTTACGCTTATATCAACTGACAACTGTAACATATGGCACAAAAGCAGCGCCCTTCATAGCCATGATGACGTTGCGAAGACTGGCGGCGGATGCGCGCAAACAATTCCCGGAAGCTTCAAAAATATTGGAACAATCATTCTACATGGATGATTTAGTTCACGGATCACATACATTAGAACAAGGAAAGAAGTTGATTGCAAATTTAAAACAACTACTAAAAAGTGGGGGGTTCAACCTACGAAAATGGTCTTCCAGCAGCCAGGATCTTTTAGATAATATTTCGGAGAAAAACGTCAACGATAAATTTGTCATTAACTTTAAAACGGAGAATACACCAAAAACACTTGGTCTGTGCTGGAATTCAAGAGAAGACAAGTTCACATTTCAATGCTCAATATCAGAAGTTAATAAAAAGCAAACAAAACGCAGCTTACTAGCCGAAATATCCAAACTTTTTGACCCACTTGGATGGCTGGCCCCTTTAACAACAAAATTAAAATTATTATTTCAGAAACTGTGGGAAGAAAACTTGCAATGGGACGATGAAGTTTCCGAAAACATATACAGGCAGTGGTGCAAAATACAAGTAGATATCAAGGAAATAAACTCATGTCAAATACCTAGATGGCTCAAATGTGGCGAGAAGCAAACCGTAGAGTTGCATGGGTTTAGCGACGCCTCCCTGGACGCCTATGCATGTGTTGTCTACGCACGGGTTCAACATTCTACAGAGGTCATACTTGTAGCAGCAAAGTCAAAAATTGTTCCACACCGGAAAGTTACAACATTACTCAGATTAGAATTGAATGGAGCCCACCTATTATCCAAGTTGATGCGCAAAGTAAAAGAATCTTTGGATCAATTTGAAGTACGAGTCTATGGCTGGACTGATTCGATGGTGGTGCTGGGGTGGCTACAAGGTGATCCTTCACGCTGGAAATTATACGTAGAAAACAGAGTAAAACAAACCATAGACGTCATACCACCTACGTGTTGGAATTACGTGAAGTCAATTGATAATCCCGCTGACGCTGCAAGCAGAGGGCAATACGCCAGTCAACTTAAACAAAACCAGCTGTGGTGGCAAGGCCCTGAATGGCTACCATCCTTTGAAACAAAACACATTAAGCGACAAAACTATAAGACAGATCAAGAAGAAAAGGCTACGGTTAAAAAACAAGCTAACTCCTCCCAACACAACAAAGAAACAACGAACATTTTAGAAACATTATTGCAAAATCACAGCTGCGTAAACCGTGTCATTCGAATTGTCGTATGGGTACTAAGAGCGTTGAACCCGAAACAGCGAGAACGACCTACGTACCTTACGTTGCAAGAATTCAACAATGCAATAAAAGTGCTTGTAAAGCAAACACAACTAAAGGTATTTGACTCAGATATTCGTCATTTACGTAAACATGGCAGTGTACCATCTAACAGCAAAATATTACCGCTCAGTCCCTTCATCGATCAACAAGGCATACTCCGGGAAAATGCCATTTTAAGCGAGGAAGCCAAACATCCTATGATCATCCCATACGACAGTCGACTGACTCACCTGCTTATCGATCAAGCTCATCGACAAACCTTCCACGGAGGCCCGAAGCTCACTCTCTCACACCTTCGTCAAAAATATTGGATTATTAGCGGGAATCGAGCAACGAAGATGCAAATCAGGAAATGTGTAACACGCCGTAAGAACAATCCGATAAAACAGCATCAATTGATGGGAGAACTTCCGAGCGCAAGATCAAATCCAGCTCCACCCTTTTACCATACAGGAGTGGACTATACAGGATTTGTGGACGTTAAAATTAACAAAGGAAGGGGAGCAAGAACAACCAAAGGCTACATAGCAGTCTTCATATGCATGGTGACAAAAGCTGTGCATATTGAACTGGTATCAGATCTTACCAGCTCTGCATTTTTGGCTGCCCTGAACAGGATGGCTGCAAGGAGAGGCGGCCCCCGACAAACTTCGTCGGCGCAAATCGACAACTCATGGAACAGTACTGGGAGATTGAACAAGGTTACAAGAATGAACAGCTACAACAGGAAATAGCTGAAATGAACATTGAATGGCATTTTAATGCCCCCGCTTGGCCATCGGCGGGAGGATTGTGGGAACGTGCAGTCCGAAGTCTAAATATGAAAAGAGTTGTGGGAGAACAAAAGCTGACTTTTGAGGAGTTCTCCACGATCCTAACAAAACTAGAAGCCTGTTTAAATTCCAAACCACTGTGCCCCCTTAGCGAAGATGTGGAAGACCTGGATTTTATTTTTATTTTATTTATTTATTCATTATAACCAACTTGTCTTAACAGTTAAGAACCACACAAACAAGTTATTGGTCAGTACAAGAAGAAAAAAGAAAAGAAAAAAAAAAAAAAACAGTCAAGAAGAGAAACATACTGAATTAAAATTAGAAAAAAAAATAAAAATAAATAAATAACAAATAGCATAGAGATATCAGTGTAAACATGTTACAAGGAAAATTATCAATTAACACTTATAAATAGGACAATAATATTAAATCAAAAATAAAACTGAAAGTAAACAATTATTTAAAAAAACAAATTAAAAAACAAAATTATTATTAAGAGATTGTACTAGGGGCAGCGATGGATTCTAGGTAATGAGTAGCAGTGCATAGGAATTTCAGCTCAGTAGACGCAAAGATATCCAACGTGTCGTCAAATAATAGTATGTCGTTAATAAGGGTGAGAGCTACATACAGTGGACTGGTTTTAAGGGATTTGGAACCGATTCGAGGAACTGAAAAAAGAGGACGATGCCGATGCCTACACTCTAAACAACGTGCCCTTGGAACGTGTTAAAACTGTGCGCGATCTAGGCACAAGCTTCGATCCACACTTAACCTTTAACCACAATATAATTCAGACCTGTAACAAATCTCGGAAAAACTTAGGTTTTGTCTTGCGTCAGACCAAAATATTTAATAATAGACAAGCCATAACCCTTTTATACAATTCATACATTCGCAGTATACTTGAAACCAATAGTGTAATTTGGAACCCACACGAAAAAGCCTATAAATTGGTCATCGAAAAAGTCCAAAAGTCTTTTGTACGCTACCTTTACTTAAAATTGTATGGTTATTATCCGTACTTATATCCTACACCATTTATACTGGGTATGGTAGCCTACCAAAGTTTGGAAGTCAGAAGAAATCTGGCTACAGTTAAATATTCCTTCCGTCTTATTCGTGGTTCCGACTTCAACTCCTCGCTGTTGCAGCACATTTATTTTAATATACCTCTTCCAATCTGTTCCAATGAAATCAAAGTAAGCTACATCGACTTGCTTTTTGTAATTAATATTTTCGGTTAAGATTGTAGTGATATTGAGCAAATTAGAAGTGGTTGAGCGATTTGGCAGGAATCCATGTTGCTCATCTACGAACCATCGTTGCAGTTGTTTATAAATTCTCCCATAGAGTACCGATTCAAATACTTTACCGAATACGCATAATACCGCTATTAATACCGCTATTGGCCTATAATTTATTATTTCACTTTTGAAACCGCTTTTGTGCACCGGAAGTACTCTAGATGTTTTCCACTCAGTTGGATATATATTTGATGCAATAGATAGGTTGAAAATAAATGTCAAAGGCAGTTTAAAGATTTCGCAACCGTCTTTTACCATATACTGAGGTATTCCGTCTGGACCCTGGGTTGATTTAGGAGGAAGCCGTGTCATAGCCCCACGTACCTCAGATTCGTGGACTCTATACTTACAACCTACGATGCACAGTTAAGGGAAGTATTCTGCGTCGTTAGAGCACGATCAGGGTCCAATAACGGTAAATTAGGTAAGAAAACGCTACTAAAATATTTGGAAAACGCATCTGCTACTTGCTTTGGAGACAAATCACCAAAGGTAGCCTGTTCATTGTTCTGCCTGTTATTTTTCACAAAAGTCCAAAAAGTTTTTGGATCACGTTTGATATTGGATGTGGTCAGTATATGCAGCAAAATCAGCCTCCGCACTTTTCTTTAGTAAACGTCTGTAGTACGAGAAAAATGCGTAATTTTGTTGGTTTTTATTATTCTGCTTATATAGTTTGTGGTAATTATTTTTTTGTTTATTAAGTTTAATAGAAGTCGGAGTAAACATTCCGTCGTGCGCCCCGGAACAAACCGGTTGTCTCGTTCCCAGTCAGTGCAACTTAATACAATAGTAAC
This sequence comes from Craniophora ligustri, assembly GCA_905163465.1. NCBI lineage: Eukaryota > Metazoa > Arthropoda > Insecta > Lepidoptera > Noctuidae > Craniophora > Craniophora ligustri. The sequence goes on along the minus strand of LR990976.1, from coordinate 3,456,855 downwards.
TTAGTGTGCGTAACGTACTTCAGCGTAATTATCGGCAGATTATTGTGCGTGTGTGCAATCAAGTTTAACTTCATTGTCTAGCACAGAGTAGTGTAGTGAACAGAGACTTACTCGCTATAATCACGCCAGTCATGAATACTATAAACAGCACTTATGACCAAATTAGTGACGTTGATGATCCACCGAAATCTAGCGAAATGAGTATTGACGGGTCTCTAATAGAGAGGGAATCTCCTCCTCCATACATCACATTTCGCAAAGGTATGTCATGCAATAACGACTTAAACTGGCGTGACGAACTCAGAGATTTCCAGGCTAATATGAAATCTATGCTCGAGACTTGTTTAACTAAACAAGATGAAAAATTTTCGTTACTTCTGTCCAAATTTGAAGGTATAAAGTCATCCATCAAATTTATAAGCGACAAATACGATTGTCTTGAAGAGAAGTCCAGGGATTTTGATGCTCGTGTATCGAAGCTTGAAGAAAAAGTTTCTTCTCCGCAAGCAGTTGAACAACGAATTGCCACACTAGAAGCAAAGTTAGAAACCGCAGAACAGAAATCCAGGAACTGCAACATTGAAATAAGCAATCTACCCGAGAAACGCGGCGAAAATCTTATGTCGATCCTTGAAAATGTATCTAGTTTAATTAAGCAACCTTTATCGCCTCGTGATGTCATTGCTATTCATCGTGTTCCTCTAATGAATCCAAAGTCTACAAGGCCAAAAAACATAGTTGTCAAACTTTCCTCCCAAATACTGCGCGACAACTTCACTGCAATGAAGTGAAGTGCTACTGACACGGTTCTCGCGCTGCGGCTGCGCTCGCTATTGCGGTTTCCCGCGGTTTTCTCCGCGCGCGCCGTTCCGGGTGGCGCCTCGTGCACGCGCTCACCGGATTCATACCACTAATGACTTATTCATTTCAACAAGTCTTGACTCTCTTTCACATAAATATCCATTTTTACAAACGAAAAAGTTAATTAAAACTCACAAGAAATCCGTGCCTATCTGTGTTTGAATGTATCGGCTCGGTGCTTATCAATATTTCTAATTAAAGCCTTTTTAAAACATAGCATTCATCACGTTGGGGCTATAAAACGAGTACTAAAATTATTATATCGTACCTAAGCGATGAGCACGTTTGAAGATTGCATTGATCACGTCCAAGTACAAAATTCACGAAAGTATCATTATCATTCCCATTGTAGTCATTATCGTGAACACTGCTCATCATCTTTATCATTATTTGCACTTTACATCACGTTTCATCGTCGCGATCGCAAATCTTTGTTAGACTTGAAATTACTATTATTTTTCGTAGTTACGTGATTTCAGTTACTAACACTGTTTATCTTGTGTTTCTATACTCCTCATAGTTACACAACAGGTGCGCAGTATATAAAACTATGATATACATTTAATACTAGTTTGTTATCTGTGTTTTAAAACTGTGTGTAGTAGGGGTCTTTTATGAAGTCAAATTGTCTTTTAGTTCGAAAAGAAACTGTTTTTTAAAAACAGTGATTCAGTTACCAGTAGGTATTTCATGTACGACACGAAATTATCAAAGTCCGCTTCAAAGTAACTGAACATTTTATAGTCTGTCAGCACGTCTCAAAAAGGGAATCACATCTGATGAACTACAATTGAGTGGCAATCCACTAAGAATATATATAAACGAACATTTTACTCTACGGAACAAGAATTTGTTTCGTCAAACAAAAGAGATTGCAAATCAAAATGGATATCGATTTGTTTGGATTAAAAACGGGCACATACTCGTTCGCGCTGACGTCCCAGAGGCAGCGTTTACAATTCGTTCTGAAGAAGATTTACTCAAAATTAAACCCTACAATAAAGCATCTGCATAAACTTTTATATATGTGTAATAATGATAAGGTAAAAGTGCGTCTTCATTACTGTTCCATATACCATAACTTGCTATTTTGTTTACTATACCGTTTGTACTCTCTGACTCATACATTGCTCTGTGTAGCGTACGCAGCTTCTACTAATGTCGCGAGCTCGAAACATTTTACAATTACCCCCGCATAATGTGTGTAACTAAGTTAAAATTTAATTTATACGAGAATTATCTTGTGTTATTTACTTGTCAGCATGACCTAATTACTGTAGCTATTGTCAATTATTTAACATTAATGGTTTACTTTTACGTATCTAAACAAGGCTACTATGAAATAGATAAAAACATAATATTAATATCATCTTACCTACATTATTATCGATTGTACGTGCAATTATTGTCAATAATATTTATTATGTTGTGTGTTTACAATTTTCATATTGCATATTATCCAAATTTGTCTAAGATAAAAACTGCTATTGAATTGGATTCCAGGCTTTGCTTTGATTTTGATAACGTTTTTTACATTTTCATTTATTATAAATGGATATATACAACTTAACTGTTTACTACCAAAACTGTCGAGGACTGCGTACCAAACTACATACATTATTTATGAATATATTGTCGTTTTCGTATGACGTAATCATTCTTACAGAAACTTGGCTTATACCAAGCATATCTGACAGTGAGTTTATTGATGACCGGTATTTGGTGTTCAGGTGCGATCGCGACCGCAGCTCCACGGGGAAGCGTGATGGTGGTGGGGTACTAATAGCCGTTTTAAGCATATTACGGCCAACTAGCATTTTGACTCGCTCTTCACAAAATGATATCGAACACGTTCTGGTGCAATTGCCGGGGTCGCACCCTTCTAAACGTCATATTATAAGTGCAGCCTACATACCGCCGCGTTCTTTGGACAACCTGTACACAAAACACTTAGATGTGCTGCTGGATGTCATTAGCGACATTAGTACCGACGCATTTTATATAACAGGCGATTACAATTTACCAGGCATTAACTGGCTGGATCGTGGTGGGTGTAACTATGTTGTTCCACAACCAACTGATACACTGAGCGGTTATTTATGTGATTTTATTTCTTTATCAAATATTTACCAATATAACACATTGAGGAACAATCTAGGCCGTACACTTGATCTATTTTTGTCAAACGTTGACTGTGTGTCTGAAGCTTGTACGCCACTGCTACCGCCTGACGTTTATCACCCGCCATTCTCGGTAGTAACATCCCTCTTTACGAAATTCATACCGATGCAACGTCACTTATCAACGAGACATGATTTCTTTAAAGCTAATTTCGAACTAATTAATAACGATTTGTCTATACTGAATTGGAATCATTTGTTTTACGGTCTTTCGGCTGAACAATCGGTTAATATATTTTATGATCAAATTTATAGTAATATTAAAAAACATGTTCCGTTGACTCGTCGTAAGAACTTACGCTTTCCTTTGTGGTTTCCTCCTTCTCTTATTCGTATTTTTAAAAGTAAAGAAAAAGCTTGGCAAAAATGGAAAACATACGGAAATGCATCGGACTACGAAACTTTTTCTGCTCATCGTAAACGTTTTAAATCTGAATGTCAAAAGTGTTTTGAAAGATACATGAAATCTGTTGAAGACAGCATTCCGCTTAGTGCTAAACATTTCTGGACTTATGTCTCAAACCGGAAGGGCAGGGCGGAGATTCCAGCAACTATGTATCTTGAAAATGTGAATTCAAAAAATCCAACTGAAATATGTAACATGTTTTCCACCTTCTTCACCTCTGTCTATGAACCCACTAACTTTGATCCCGTGACGTGGCTGCCGCCCAGCACGTACACTGACAATTCTTCATGCATCTCTGACATCTATTTACCAGTTAATGTTGTACGTAACGCAATAATGCAAATAGATTTAAATAAAGGCCCTGGTCCTGATGGTTTGCCACCTATTTTTATAAAGAAAACTGCAGATATTATTGTTTTCCCATTACATATTTTATTTAATAAATGTTTACGCGAAGGTACCTTTCCCAATATTTGGAAACGGGCACATATCACGACAGTATTTAAGAGTGGTGACAAAAACAACATAAAAAATTATCGCCCTATCTCTATATTATCCACCTTGTCGAAGCTTTTCGAGAGACTTGTGCATAGTGAAGTATATCCTCATATTCACAACCTAATTCTTCGTGAACAGCATGGGTTTGTCAAACGTCGCTCGACTAACACTAATCTCATGTTGTTTACGGATTTTTTATTCAAGCATATGGATGAACAAGTTCAAGTTGACGCTGTGTACACGGATTTTCGGAAAGCTTTTGACAAGGTGGACCACAAACTACTTTTGGATAAAATTGCATACAACGGCATCCGTGGCAACTTGTTAAGATGGTTCACAGCTTACTTATTAAACAGGTCCCAAAAGATAGTTGTTAATGGCTTTCAATCGAATACTATCTTTGTCACTTCTGGGGTGCCCCAGGGTTCAATTTTGGGGCCCTTACTTTTTACTCTGTTCATTAACGATATTAAGAAATGCTTCATTGATTCCCAATTTCTAATGTATGCCGACGACATTAAGGTCTATAAAGCTTGCAAGAGCACACAAGACTGTCTACTTTTGCAGGAGGACCTTTGCACTCTCTCGTTATTGTTCATACAATAAACTTCAGCTCAGTTTACCTAAGTGCAATGTAATAACTTTTACAAAAAACAAAAACATAATAACTTTTGATTATAGTCTACAAGGGATAAGTCTGCAAAGAGTTGACCACATTCGTGATCTTGGGGTATCGATGGACTCAAAAATGCACTTTGATCTTCACATTAATAATATTGTCAATAAAGCATATCGTATGTTTGGTTTCGTCATGCGATCCTCAAACGACTTCAAAAGAGCATCTACTTTTCTACTTTTGTACAAAGCTTTGGTCCGTTCTCAATTGGAATTCGCAGTCCCGATTTGGAGTCCTATTTTCGAAGTTTATAAAAACAAAATTGAAATGGTTCAAAAAAAATACTTACGTGCTATGCACTACAGATGCACTAAATCTAAATCTAAAATACCATACACACATTTACTGAAACGTTATAAACTTCAGAGCTTGGAGTCTAGACGAAGCCTACTGATGGTCATGATGCTGCATGGTCTGTGTAACAACAGGTTCGATTGTACTGATATAACCAATAACTTATGTTACATTGTACCTAGAACTTCGATGCGTCGACAGGCGCGCGTTCCCCAGCTGTTTCACACTGCAAGGTGCAAAACTCATGCTGGTGCACGGGCGCCTCTCCGACGCATCGTAGATACGTATAATACACACTTTTTCGACCTTGATATTTTCGCGCTATCGCACTTTAAGTTCAAGAAAAAGGCTACTGAAGCCCTACAATAATTAATTATTAATATTATACTTAAAATACCCACGAGTACAACTTACTGAATCAGTGAATATTGTTCCGGTATTTCGCATGCATTTAACTATTTCGTTACCATTATTTCGCGGACATTGGTGTGGGTTACACGTTTACTTAGTTTTAAATGTATACTGTCATACTCTTACTGTAATGTGTAACTGTTATTTGTCCCAATAAAATAAAATAAAATAAAAAAAAATAAACCATTTGGGGTAATGCTGTCGTACTACTTTAGAATGCTTCAGTGGGACGGTTTGAGAAATAATATTATTAATTAACCTGTAAAAGGTGTCAACAGCAAGGTTAACATCATCACAAGAGTACACTCACTGGCCCCCAGTCTATAGCAGTTAGTTGAGAGTATAATACTAAAAAATCTGCCTTACGGAAGTTTCGCATTAAACTTAAACCAGTGGCCGAGTTATTTGAACAGTAGATATTGTTATTGATTGAAATAGTATAGGGCGTATTTATATTAATTGCAATATTTAATGGTTTGTGATGCACTTCAGGTGACACAATGCCGGCGCATACCGAAACTGAGACCCCTGCCACACTTGAGCTAACCAATAATAGGTCCAACATTCTGCCAAGATCATTTAAAATTATGTTTTTCTGGAATAGATTACATTCAGATAGGAACAATTCAAAATCATTGTTTATGGTTATACTAGCTGAGCAGAGGTTAAAATCACCTAATATTATTATAGGTAGTTTATTAATATTATACATAATTCTTCGAATACAATTAAATATAGAATAATATCTAGAGTCAGGTACATTAGGCGCTAAATAGACAACACAACAGGCAAAGCGTAATCGACCCTTGGTAACTACTGCACATATTATTTCGTCGAACTGTTCGGGCTTGCAGTCCAAATGTGTGAGTGAGTAGAGCGAGCGCGCAGCCAGCAGCACGCCGCCGCCGCTCCGCCCCATCCGGTCACACCGCAGCACGGCGTATTCTTGCGGGAACAGCTCGGCGTCAAAAACGCTATCGTCGAGTCTAGTCTCAGTTAAAGCTAGTAGGTTACTTGGGAACGTGTGCAATATATTCTTAATTTCTGAACGTCTTGACTTTAATCCTCGGACGTTTTGGTAGAAAAACAGATCTAGCTTTTTAGTTTTCCCCACGAAAAAATGATTTACTCGTTTCAGCGGATTGAGTTTTCTTCCTCGCATTCTTATAAGTGAACCATTCTTGAAGTGATGTATTTGTGTGCCAGTTGTCGGGTGCCAGGTAAAAGTCAAACAGGTGCATTGGGACTCCCAGTATGAAGCAGTTGTGACTGGAGTGTTCAAGATCAGGCTTCTTTATGGAGACGGTGTTGTTTGGGTGTTTTTTGTGAAGGTAAGACCTAATGTTCTCCTCAGATACATCCGGGTGAAAATTCCAGGCATGAATGTACTTGACAGGTTCCAGTGTTTTTAGTTCTGTATCAACTGCACCAGTCGCACGAATGACAGACCGACGAGAGCGCGTTTGAGGTTTCCCCGTCGTAAATATTCTTATACAAGGGTTTTGCTATCGGCTCGCTGCTAGGTAGTGGTTGCGACACGGTATCAAGGACAGGTGATGATGACATAGCAGGTTGCATTTGCAGAGATGACGTTGCGGGATCCGGGTAATTCAAGGACGATTGGTGACCATCATTATGACGCAAATTGGGAAAAGTGCTTGGTGTCTTTTCGTTGTCAGCTATTTGTTTTTCAATTTTATCAATACGCTGCTTTTGGATCGTAATTTGGCAGCCAAGATCACTCATTCCCAGATCCAAAATACTTTTCGCGTTTTCATCACATTGCAGCTGCAGTGTGGTAAGTGCGCTTGAAGTGAATTCAGCAGTCTCTAGCAGCTGGTCTACGTCCGTCCGAAGGATGTTATATTTATTATAATGGGTGGGTATAGAACATCTTATGTCCTTTATATTTTCAACCATTTTATTTATAGAGGCTTCTTGAGTATAGTATCTAATCTCACTTTCTTCACGGAACGCGCGGAGCTCCATCAGGACAGTTTCAAGAGTGGAAATTTCGTTATAGTTGAACCGCAATCCTTTGGGTGGTGAGTACTCGATCGGGTCGCGGGCAGCGCTGCTTTACGCCTCAATGTCACGTTAGCCGTATCGTTATCATCCGAGCGCTGTGATAGCATCGGGCTCGCTGATGTGGTTGAGTTTATTGCTTTTGGTTTTTTACAGCGGCACTCTTGACATTCCCAACTCGATTTTTGCGCAGCGGTCATATAATTAAAATGACCGCGTGGTACATTAGCGCATTCCAGGTCATACGAATTATTACAGTTTGAACACGCTAAGAGTGGGCTATTTTCCAAAATTTGTTTACAACCAGCACACACCAACGCCATCTTGCGGAGAAAGGTGACAACTCCAACAACAATCTATAAGAAATGCTAACGATGATAGATCGTGGGTCGTGGTGCGACTAGCGTTACGGGTTATTAAGTTAATTCGCCAAACAAATTGTAGATGGCGCTTATTTACAATGACAACCACTCAAGCATGAAAAATATAGTCGACAAAAACACAACACAAAAAAAAAAAAAACGAAAAGTACTTGCGCTCGTTGAGATTCGAACCGGGCGTCACTCCGCAGTCCAGAATAAAAAAACACAAAAAGAAGTTGGGATTTGAGATTCGAACTAGCTTTTTAATGATTCACAGTCTTTACCTCATTTATTATGAACATTTTAACACACCGTACAATTGTGAAATAGATGTACCATATCAGGTTAAATATATAACAGTTCGTTACGAATTTTTATTTGAATTTATTTGACCTTTGGACGCAACGGCGTCTTTGTTTATGTTCACTTATTAAGTTATCAGGTTTTGAGTCTTTTACTTAGTTATTCACTTACGAAGCACGTTCATAGTCATTTTCATAGTTAAGAGAGAGTTTGAGGCACAAAAAATGAGGCACAAACTACACACACAAGTCACACGAAAAACAGTCACAGTTATTCGGTCCGGTTAGCATTTCACTAATAACTTTTAAATAGTCCAATGTCAAGTTGAGATAACGTTCATGCTTGTTATTCACTTATTTAGGGTTACTTTAATGACACAATCAGAAGATATAACTGGTCTTTATATTTTTAAGTAAAAAATGAAATGGAGCGCAGTGTTTACATGGCGGTGTAACGTTGCACTTTGCTAGTTACAAAAAAGTTAATTAAATTAAAAATAATATTAATAAAACTAAGTATAAACCAATAAAATTTAATTAAATAAAAACCTTAGCATAAATAAATATTAACTAATAAACTAATATAATAAATTAAATCTGAAACTAACAATTATTAAAGTAAATAATATTATACGGAACCTACAAGTACGTAGTAATATTAAAAGGTTCTCGCATCAATGCGCTTACGCAACGCTAAAACAATCTTCACCGAGCCTCACCGACAAGTTACCGTTCGGGTCGCTTCGGAATTTCTAACCGTCAGTGCATTTGAAAGCATCGGACGTGACAGCTGTGTCATTCGCTCCGGCCTAATTAAGATTATCTAAGTTAAATATTACGTGAAATCCCTCTAGGGTAAGTTTCCATGCTATTTTATGTAAAGTGCTTAATTGTAAGGTGTTCTAGTACTCCACTAAACTAGTTTTTGCTGTTCTCCTCCTCTCTGGGGACACTGTGACCTTTGGACCCACGATACGTGGCTGTGAACTGCTTAGCTTACACTTCCTCCTTATCTGGACTTCCAGGATTCTAGTCTACCCTTACCAACCGTCGGCGAGCCGTACTTCTTGGCGTCGAGGAGGTTCAAAACCTAAGGGAAACGAAGAAGGAGAAATAATAAGACGTACCTGGGAGGCTGATAGAAGTCGCTGTCTTGCACGGAGCGGCAGTCACCATCGTCCTCTTCGGCTGCGGTTCAGGCCAGTGTTTCCCCAATCTACGTACTAATCTGTGCTACGATCGAGACGTGAGGCGGCCACAGAATTTCAAGGCAATAAATAACTGTTACTGTATATACTGTAGTTATTCCGAACCCCTACCTCCTGTTGGCAGCCCCTACAGGGCAGCAAGCCACAGTGGCGCCCTTTACGTGTGTTTCTAGTGGCCTAATCACGTCTTGATTTTTTTTGGTTGAGGACAGCTGTTAGGTCAACCTACCTACATACTACACGTGAACGAGAAGGTGACAAGCTGCAGTATTGCGAACTGGTACGTACTTTGTGTTTAATTATTATGTTGTGGCTTACTCTTTATATCTCGCAATCATTATATTATATTTAACGGCTTGTATTGTTAACTGTTACGTATTGGTTAAGTACACTAATAGTGATCAAGTCTACGTAACTAATTAGTTATATTATCATTCTACATACATTTTACTGTGATACTAAGTTTGTAACCTAAATCTTGTATGTAAAAGTAATAACTAAAAATTGTATGAACAATAATTATCTAATACAATTTATTGTTATACGTAACAGTTCGCACATCTTATCGAATCATTATAGTGTATATATGTATTGTCGAAAAAAATCATTCCCTCTCATTCTCATACCTCTCATTGTGTCTTGTCATCCATCGTAGTTAATTGTGTAAAAGGTAGCTAGTATCCGCTTGTTTGTAAAGAACACCACATTCAACTATTTATCATTTATCCGCTCATTATATTCATTCATTTTCTATCAATCTGTTAAACATGGAAACATACCCTATTAAATTCTTTTTGCTTAACAAAAACGAATTAACTTACGAAGTGCTCATTAGAGGCGAAGAACCAGCATCCACCGTACTTGAACTCCGTAGACAAATAAATAAACTTACACCAATAATACCTACATCTGACATTTGTGAATCTGGAATCGAACCTGAACTTGACATATCTGGCGTTTATAATTCTATGAGCGAACTTTTATCTCGGGTGAAATCTTTAGAGGAAAATTATGAAAGCAATCTTTTTGAACGTACTAAGTCCTTGTGTAATCACGTATATCATCGTTTGAAAAGAATAGACTGTTCCGATTCTAAACATGCAGACAAAGTAAAATCACTCTCAAAAAACCTAACAACTCTAATAAATAAAATTAATTCTATTAACAAGTCAGCTAACCCCACTACTAGATGTGAGCCTGCCGCAAATATTCAACCAACTTTTGAGACCGTACCTAACGTATCGATACACTGTGACCGTACGCATATCAACGAGCTACAGAAACTAAAATATAACGGTACTACCTGCGTACGCGCTTTCATACAGCGAGTGAATGAATGGAGTGCTGCTAGAAATATACCTTCGTGTAAACTATTATCTTACGCTACAGAGATATTCACAGGCGACGCATTACATTGGTACCGTAGTGTTAAGGATTCTGTTAGTACTTGGAACGAGTTGATAACCTTGTTGCTAGAGGATTTCAGTCAGTTTGATTACGACTACCGGTTGTTAACTGAGATACGTCATAGAACACAGGGTGAAACTGAAAATATTACTATTTATTTTGTTTCTGCCGCGTTAATTCCGCGTCGGCACTCGTATTCAAAACTCACTCGAATTTTCTAAGTATCTTTCTTGCCTCAGCTTAGACAATAAAAAAAACAACTGAAAGTCGAAAATCAAATGTTGCACACTTTTTAAAAGATGGACTTCATAGGTACATGTGCAAAAAGTTTCACTCACAAATCTCCAACCATGAAGGTTCTATGTAAATTCGAAGTAGCAATTTCAATAAAGCGGCAATTTTATACTTTAATCCCTATTACAATATGGTATTACTTTCAGGTACGGCGTCGTGTTCACCAGAAGATTTTACATGCAACCCAGGCTCTCCAATCACGTGCGCTGAAAAATGTAAACGAGTAAATGAATCTGATGACGGCGAAAGAGAAAAGTTTCTTGAAAGAGGTATGTACAATCGACAAAATTGAATTATGACCCATCATAAACTTATGAAGAGAATGATCTCTTACAGATATCCAAATACAATTAGGTGGTAAATAAGTTAAATAAATAAATAAACATTATGACACACACACTAGTTTGTTGATATATTACATAATAACATAAATACTTTTTTTTTGTAAATACATACTAGTGATGTGCCGGATCGTCAAAAATGTATATCCGCGGACACGGACCCGGATACGGATATTTAGGGTCATGATCCGCGGATACGGATCTTTAATTTCTCACTTAATCGGTGTCTCAATCGGTAACTTACTGAAATATATGTTTGCTTTAATTGCAAACATATATTATATGTCTCGATGGCATGTGAAGTCTGCCAACCCGCAGTAGGTTAGCGTGGTGGACTATTATATCCTAATCCCTCTCAAATGAGAGGAGACCATGATGATTGTTACAGGTTTAATTATTATAGACAACGGATCTAAATCGCGTAGTTATTTGAGGTATAAACACCTTTTTTTATCCGACCATTTAGACCCATTGTCTATAATAATTAAAATGTATATAAATCGTGAAACCTTAAAACATGAATTACAAACTGTTACAGGTTTAGCCCACGAATGCGATGGTACGTATTTATCGTTCGATAAAATTTGCGACCGCAAGCAAGACTGTTCGGATGGATCGGATGAAGACGAGTGTAACTATTGTTACAGTCTCGATGAATTCAGGTGGATAATGCTACAGTGTTTAGCGAACCATGCGAGCCTACCCTAGAGTAGGCACTAAGTCGCTCGGGGTGGGCACGCACCCCCCCCCCCCCCGTACACACTCGATAGATGAATATAGATTTAAATAGAATACGTCCATGCCATTTACAGAGAAAAATATACACATGAATCTGCCTCATTAATAAATTCGGCCATAATAGGTGCAAATCGGTATGAAAATCCTATTAAAAGACTTATAATATAAATATTATGTATTATACAATTAAAAAATTGGAGGTTCTACATATATTTTATTCGGCTGTCACGATTATTGAAATACGTTATGTTCATCATGTACCTGCATACGGAATGTATGCAGGTGATATAAGCGAGTGATTTTCTTTTAGATGTTTTTCCGACGAATGTATTCTTATAATACTGCGGTGCAATGGCGTGCAGGATTGCCAGGATGGTAGTGATGAAACATATTGCATTAGCACGGGGATGAATAATACAGAAATTACACCACTAAACTCGGGTAAGTTAGTTTGGCAGCGAGACGAGATAAATCAGTAAATTTAAAAAAAAAATTCATACTGGCGCCTGACAGCTGGCAGTGACTGAAGGAAAAGAGCCGAAGATCAAGCTCTGTGGCGTTCACTAGGGGAGGCCTACGTCCAGCTGTGGACGAATATAGGCTGATGATATACATACGTAGTGTGTGATTATGAACGCATATAATATATGTACATAAACTTCAACACATGCATTGTTTAAGCAAGCTAGCTAATAGGTCAATTAAATCCACACACGCATAGCAAACTTACATACTTTTTGTTCTGCCTCGTTATTCTAGTGTTCATAACTACTGAGCAAGAGGTCTTAAATTCGATTCCCAGGTAGAGCAAAGCGTTATTGGGTTTTCTATAAAATTCTCAGTAGTAGCTCGGAGCATGGGTTCGTGCCAGGTCGATGGCAAAAGGGTAGGCCCCTATTATATGTGGACTAAAATATACCCGCGAAATGAAAGTATTCATTATTACACTTCTGCCATACACATGCACATTCATTGTACGGACTCCGACACTTTCTTCCAGTGTCTATGACCGTCAGTTTACTCTTAAAGCATTACGGTTATGAAATTCTCCACTACGCTCGTTACGCGCTAACCCTTCTATGGACATTTCTAAGAAAAAAACTAGCGAGCATTTCCTGTTATATTTTTCCACATACATGTTAATTTATGTATGTAATGTATTTGTCTGTTTAATCAATTTTATGTCAAGTTCTAAAAGTTGTTGTTAATATTAAACTCATTTCAGTGTTTTAAACTAACGTCTTTTGCTGTGATTAACCGACGCCTATTTAAATTGTTATTGTAAACTGAATTATTGTAAACTGAATTATTGTAATTAGAATTCGATTGATTGACAATACAATATTTTACTAAAAAAAGTAATATCTAAAACATTAAAAGTTACAACCCTAGTGCTTTAATGGTGAGTAGGTAGTTATTTCATCAATTAGGCTTAGTTCCATCCGTGCAGGCGAATATGATCGAGTACATATTCTTTCTTTCAAGACTTTAATATATGAAGTATCTCAGAGAGCGAATAAAATAGGCAAAAAAGATGACAACAATGCCTACGACACATCTGTTTTGTTTAATCCACCAGTTCCTTTTATAATAATAATAATAATCTTTATATCTTATTAGAGATTGCAGACATAACGAGATAAAACGAGTTCATAACAATAATGTTCCAATACGTAGGTACTGTCTACATTTGACGTAACCTTTCTTATAAATATATTTTTTTATGCATTAACTTTAAATATTTAGAGTACAAAATAATAAGTTATTCGCATTGATGCTGTTGAGTACCGATTTGTTTATTTTTATTCCACAAGAGTGGCAAACATGCTCGATATTGTCTAGACAGTATATATGAATAACAAATTCAGCGTTGTGATGGGCGCGTCGATTGTCCCCCGGATATGTCGGACGAAAGAAATTGCATTGGTAAGGCATTCATTTGCATACAAAAGGCATACCAGAATCCTTAAGGTGCAATCGTAAATACGATTGTTTGTTTGCTTGGAGATTTTTCCGACGAACAAAACTGTCTTAAGTTTATCAATTCGTAAAGGGATTTACTATTTGGCTTACTGTCGTATTCCTCTATCTTCGTAACTCTCTACAATAAAAGAGTCTTCATTGTATTTTTGGTTTACAATGCAATACCTATATTAAATTGATTCTTTTGATTCTATAAGTTATTTTTTCAATTCCTTCAATCTTCATTTCAAAATTGCTGGTATTTTATTACCCGTTTATTTAAAATTATTATGAACACAGACTATTTCTTTTACCGGCTAGCATGTGGTGCGAGCGACTTCAAATGCAATAATGGACACTGCATTCCTGCAAACAAACATTGTGACCGCACGCATGATTGTCAGGATGGTTCTGATGAACGCAATTGCACTTATGGTTTGAATCTTTTCCAAATTTATTAACAATGACGATTTGTATTATTTTATTACCTAAAAAAAAATTAGGAATGGTGATGGTGAAATATCACTTTTGCATGCATTATTAGTTTTATTACGAACTAGTTCCAGTCGCTTGACCAAATGCACAGCATTAAAGCTGCACACTTTATTTATAACAACCATAATATAGCTTAAACTAGAAGCAATTGTTTGAAATGATCACGAAAAGTATATTCGGCATTTATTTTCAAACCTTAATCAGAATAATACGTCAAATAAACCAATCACTTTGTTAAATTGTTAGTCATCTGAATTGTTTTCTACAGTAATTATTTAAATGATACTAGGAAGGGAGTGTCTTGTTTGTTTACACTCCCTTGCCGGTGTAATATTTATGTGGTTATGGTGCATTATTACGGCAGGCACACTTTGCATGGCTTATGAATATGAATGCACGAGTGGAATGTGCGTGCGAGCCGATGCCCGATGCAATGGCACAGTGGAGTGTGATGAAGGCGTTATAACAGAGTCATGGTTTCAGGTGCAACGTCCTGTCCACCAGAACGTTTTACATGCAACCCAGGCTCTCGAACCACGTGCGCTGAAAAATGTAACGGAGTAAGCGAATGTGATGACGGTGAAGACGAAGATGACTGTGGAGGTACATTTTCATTTTAGAAAACTTTATAATAATGTAGGTTTCTACTTAAATGTTAGGTTATATTCCTTTTGTAAAAGTAGCCAACGGTCGATTGATTTTGGTCACTAATAATCCCATATTTACTCAGACTTTTGGTATGATTACTAATATTTTAGCAGCGTTGAGTTGTTCGTATTTAAATAATAATCATATCAGAACGCTAAGATAAAATCAATAATTCTAAGCTACGGTTTAAAGAATTTGACTTAGCAGTAGAGCACCTACTGCTAAGTCAAATTCTCGATGTTCGATGTTTTACGCAGTAAATAACAAATAAAAGATGTGTGTTACTTTTATGTATGTTTATCACGATGACGACATAATATTTAATAATTTTTTACCATTTTATAATTAAATCTCATTATAAGTTTGTTGTGAGTGCGGCGTAAAGAAATATATTTTGCTATAACGAGCACAGAGCGGTCAAAATAATGAAAAAAATAATTTAAATAGTTGTCAAGTTTTATAACTGTTCGTTGTATTAGATATATTAAGTTGCGCTGACTTGCAATTTTGTTCAACAACTTATTAAACTAATTCTGATATTTAGCTCTTTTATGTGAGCGACACAATAAGCGAATACAATCACTGCCATAGCGAAAATCAGAGGCTGCGATTGGTTGCGATTTTATTATTTAATGTAACTATTTTGACACTGTGTTATTTTGTTTACCATATAATATTTAAATGTATCGTATTGTTTTTAAAGCTTGTGCAAAGGCATGCGACGGCACGTGTATATCACCCGATAAGATTTGCGACCGCAACCGAGACTGTTCGGATGGATCGGACGAAGAAGAGTGCAATTATTGTGACAGTCCGGATGACTTCAGGTAACTGTTACAACAGAGTTGATAGGTATATATATAGGGGCTAATAGCGAAAATATGTTGAAGTTAGGTATCATTATAAACCATTTATAATATTATAAAATTATTTTAAGTGGAACAGCTCGCGCAATGCCATTGAAGCTTTGAAAAAAAAAAAACGTTCAGGTACCCACTTTTACGCCTTAAGTTACACGTTTGAAGCTGGGTGTATTTTAATGTTTTAATTAGTATCTATTGAAACACACGTTACTCTTGTTATATAAATGGTGACTTTGAAAATGGCACATCAAAATCAAAATGGTAGGAACTATTACCCATTCATTTTGAATTGAAATTTTACGAATCTTAATTGTCAAGAATATAAATTTGTTTTTGGTTTTAAATTGTGTAGACTAAGTTATCTTATAAGAAAAACATGAATTATCAGGCATTAAAAATTTTATAAAAGTAACGATAAAATTTAATAAAATAATTATAAATTTCAAGTATCAATTCAACCGCGCCGATCTTTTACCTATTCCACAGGAACTTACTACGTGAAGTATGGCAACAATTTCATTGAGAAAATAGGTATTGACGCGCGATGTTGCTAAACCGTCCGTCGCTTTGTCCTTGCCGGCCTGTAAGCCGGCCGGTCTTCTCTCCAGGCAGCCCGCGCCCGCGCATAATGTAAATGAAATTTGATTTGTTTTGATTTGTCAGTCGCTCGAAATTTAATTTCGCGTATTTTTTACGCAAAGTCTCTGTTTGATAAAGGATTTAAATCTGCTGAGACGAGCGTATGCATTGACATTTAAACGATTTACTTATCTTCTGGAGCCTAGTTGCAGGAATCATGAATTTATTCTTATTCCTGGTATTAATATTATACCACACCGCGATATCACACCGCTTTTCAAAAAAAATAGCATATAACAGATTTTTTGAAGTGTTCCTCACACCATAGTGGTGTATCTTCCTGATTAATGAATCATGAAGAACGCAATCAAATCGCCTTAAATAAATCGCAAAAGATACCTAAAGCATCGTGCGACTCTTCCCACGCACCAAAAATATGACCTATAAGTTCAACACATCGGCATCGGTTGTCGAACGACCCTTGGTAAAACCAAACTGTTTTCCATTTATTATTTTATTGACGTAAAAAAGACCTTGTAGTTGCTCTAAAATTATATAGTACAGTTGGCAAAAGTACAGTTGGCAACACTGACGAATAGTAAACACGTACATCTAAATGCTGTGCAATTAATTAAAAAAAAACTAGTAATAAAGTCGATAAACTGAGTAAATTTCACTGCAGCTAAATTGTTTGCCACCATAACCTATAAGTGAAAGTTATAATAAGAAGAAAACTTCAAAATCTGGATCTCAAAACACAACAAAACAACTGGTGAGCAACTTTTTAACGAACTCTCATGATTCAAAACAATTAGTTTATGTATTAAACTATTGTTTACTATATAAACAAGCCGTTTATGATTGGCACATCCAATAAGACATTTAGATGCATGACAGATCAAAACTACCAACTTCAAAATATATAATTCGTTCAGAATTATTGACAGATTCTGATATTCTCGGTCTACTGAAAGAAATATACCATAGACAAAATCATAATTATAAGGATTTATTTTAATAAGAGTTTCAATTCACTTCAGTTTGCTCTAAAAATAAAAATAAATGTCTGAAAAATGCGCTGGTTGCATGAGTGCCTTGAAAGGGAGAGGATTGCAATGTTTTCTTTGCAGTCAATGGTATGATTTATTATGCGCAAATATTCCAGATAAGAAGTTTAAATTAATGAATGCCGACGCTAAGGGTGCGTGGAAATGCCCTGATTGTGTTAATAAACAACCAAAACTGGACAATACCAACACGCCAATTCGACCCATCAAGCAATATAGTCCTAATAGATCTAATAATCGTTCTCCCGATGAAAGCACTAACGTAACCATTCGCTCTAAACCACCTCAACTACGTACACCAAATACTGATGAGGATGACACAGTGGTGACTAGTGGTTCTCTCAGAGAATTGATTAGAGAAGAAATTAACCGCGCTATTAAGGATACAATAAAGGATTTGGTCAACGATCAGTACAGTAAAATTAATGAGATAGTTTTGGAATTTAAGCAATCCCTTGCCTTCTTTAATGATAAGTATGAGGAGATGAAGAGCAAACTTGAAGAAAAGTCTGTGCAAATACAAAAACTTGAGAAAGATAATTCTATTTTACATAACTCCCTGAAGGACATCACAAAGCGTATGAACAATTTGGAACAGCATGCTAGGTCAAGTAATATTGAATTACAGTGTATACCCGAACATCGATCTGAGAATTTGGTTAATACTGTACTTCAGCTAAGCAAAGTCATTAACTGTGATATAAGGGATACTGATATTCAATTATGTACAAGAATAGCCAAAAAAGATACGCAGAGCCCACGACCGAGATCGATTCTCATTAAATTCAACAGCACCCGACTAAGAGACACGTTCCTTGCAGCATCTATGCAATTCAACAAAAACAACTCGAAAAATAAACTGAATTCGGCCCATTTAGGCATAGCCACCGATAAACCGGTGCCGATATTTGTCGTAGAGCATTTGTCTCCGGAAAATAAGGCGCTACATGCAGCAACTCGTACTCGTGCCAAAGAACTGGGTTACAAATTCGTGTGGGTCCGCAACGGGAGAATCTTAATGAAAAAAGATGAAACTTCTTCAAGTGTGGTAATAAGCAATTATGAAAGATTGAACGTATTAACATAATAATAAAAAAAAAAAAAACCTCAAGATTATTATTATCAGCATGTTATTTGAATCAACTTTTTAGAATTCAATTATTTTAAATGTTATTACCAAAACACAAGAGGTTTGCGCAGCAACTTGGCTGAGGTGCGTCAACAGATACATAACAGTGAGTACGATGTTTATGTTTTAACTGAGACTTGGCTTTGTGGCGGTATATTTGATTCCGAATTGTTTGACGATAATTTTAGTGTCTATAGAAGGGACCGGGAAACGTCTACTCTAAGTAACCACAAAAAAACCGGTGGTGGCGTCCTTATAGCAGTGTCTAATAAACTCAGTTCATGCCGTAGGACTGAATGGGAGAGTAACTGCGAAGACTTGTGGGTCACAATTGGAATCCGGTCAGGCCCAACTTGTAAGTCGCTAAATATTTGTGCCGCCTACCTTCCTCCACCAGTACGTACAGAGGTTTTAGAGCATTTCATAGAAAACTGTAATTCAGTTTTAGATGCCAATTGTGATAGTTACTCACTGATAATTGGTGACTTCAACTTGGGTTCTGTGGATTGGGTTTATGACAGTAACAATGAATCATATATAGCCTCTACAGGTAACAGCAGTAACTTAAAAAATGTCCTACTAGATTTCATTGCCTTAAACCACTTAAAACAGTTTAACGGGGTAAGAAATTCTCAAAATAAGTTACTTGACTTATTGCTCTCTGATATTAACCTAATAAAGGTTACAGATTGCACTGATCCTATACGTGGAATAGACAAATATCACCCAGCATTAGTATTTGTGCCGATAATTCCTACTGGCGCTAAAAGTGATAATATACCAGTAACTAAACTTAACTATTATAAGGCTGATTACGAAGCAATAAACTTACAACTCAGTAACATTAATTGGTTTAATGAATTTTCATCATGTCAGGATGTCAATGCAATGTTAGAACAGTTTTATGCAATTGTAAAAGATATAATTAAAAATTATGTACCAGAAACTGTATATTCACGCGGGAAATATCCACCCTGGTACACCCATCAACTCAAAAAGATGCTCAATTACAAATTGAAATTGCGTAAAAGTATTAAGAAATACAAAAATCCATTAGACATACTTGAGTTTAGCTATGTAAGGAAGGACTGCCAAATACTAACTCAAAAATGCTATAACAATTATTTAGAAGCCATAGAAACTAAAATAAAAGAACACCCCAAGTTTTTCTGGACACACATAAGAAATTTGCGTAAAAGCAAGAATTCTTATCCCTCCAAAATGATTTTAAATGACACAACTGCATGCGACAGTGTTTCTATCTCAAATTTATTCGCTGAGCAATTTTCGTCGATATTTGATCCTCCTAGTCATGGTTTTATTAATTACAATAATCCAAATGGCTTTTCGATGTCAGTGTCAGACATCAATGAATCTTCCATTTCTGCAGACGTATTACACAAAAATCTGTCTGAACTCGATCTCTCTAAAGGTGCAGGACCGGATAATATATCACCTATATTTTGGTCACGGTGTGCACGGTCGGTATCGTCCCCATTATCGTATGTTTTTAATACATCACTTAAAACAGGCGTCTTTCCCAACATATGGAAGCAGGCAAGAATTGTACCGATTCATAAGAGTGGCAAACGAGAGGTTGTTTCTAATTATCGACCTATTTCTATTCTGTGCACCCTGTCTAAGGTCTTTGAATCGCTTATGTATCCGGTATTGTATAATCACGTAATGAAATATCTATCCCATAATCAGCACGGTTTCATGGTCAATAGATCTACAAATACAAACTTAGTAACGTACATCACCGAATTAACGGCTGCAGTTGATCAAGGCTTCCAAGTAGATGCAATATATACCGACTTTTCGAAAGCATTCGATAAGGTTAATCACGAATTGTTATTACTAAAACTTCAGTCTCTTGGCATTACTAACACCACCCTAAGTTGGTGTAGGTCTTACCTCAACAATAGGCCATCTTTAGTTGCTGTCAATGGTAGTGAGTCAGAGCCTTATTTTGCTACATCCGGTGTTCCACAAGGATCTAATTTAGGACCTCTATTTTTTATTATATTCATTAATGATATACTGCATGTTATTAGACATTCAACACCGTATCTTTTTGCCGATGACTTGAAATTGACTCGTGTAATTTTGAAAGAATCTGACGTAAGTTTATTGCAAGCCGACATAGATAGTTTAAATGAGTGGTGTCATAATAACAAAATGTATTTAAACTCCTCCTAATGTTACCATATTAAATTTACTAGAAAAAGAAACAAAATCTCATCTGAGTATAATATTCTAGGAGATAAATTAACCGAAGTAAACGTGATTAGAGACTTGGGAGTTTACTTGGATAGTCAAATGAACTTCATACATCACTATGATATTAAAACTATGATATTGAAATTGAAATTATTAACGCAGCATATCGAGCTTTGGGTTTTGTACTACGCTCCTCTAAAACATTCAGACAATCATCTACCACTCTTCTCCTATATAATAGTTACGTACGAAGTCATTTAGAATATTGCAGCCCGACGTGGAATCCAGTGTATCAAATTCACATAGACAGAATTGAAAATATTCAAAAGAGTGAATTGAAAATATTCAGTGCATCGCGTACAGCCGTTGAGAGTGGTACTCTGCGCTAAGTTACCTTAAATATCTATAACCACGCGCATACAATTATCGTTCATAGTGCAGCATAATTAGTTGTGTGAATCGTGCGCTAAGTTAATGACCGATGCTATTGGACTGAAGGAGACAGCAATTAATTAATAATTGGTTTCTCGTTTTCGCACCGCATCTCGGGATCGTGACAGCGCGGGGACCCTAATACCTCACCGCTGTGCTAAAGGACAGCGTGTACATTTTTATCCTTCTCCCCCCTGCACACTACTAACAATACCTTGTCCATTAAAACTACGATGGCCTAAATGTTTTTTCTTCGGACAGTGACCTATATGTATCCGCTAATACTATGGCCGGCGATAACTACGTCGCCACCCGCAAACGCAAACAGATGGACTTTGAGATGATTAATTTTGAAGAAAAATTTGATAATCAAATGAAAATATGGAACAAGAGCATTACCGACTGTATTACAAACAGCATAGCGGCTGCCGTGACCACAGCTTTGACCGGTGAGTTATCCAAATTTACGTCTGCACTGTCAGAACTGAACACTAATGTTATGAAACTGAACGCTGATACCATCAACATTAATACATCGTTAAACGAAGTTAACGCTCGTTTGTGTGAAATGGAGAAATCACTTCATTTTGCGCATGAACGACAGGATGAGTTTGATAACCGATTGAAAATATTAGAACATACAATTTCAGAAAATAGTAGTGCCTTGTCCCAAATTCAACAGCTAGAAAACAAGATATGTTTAATGGAGCAACAAGCCAGGCAATGCAACATCGAAATCTCGAACGTACCCGACAAACGAGATGAAAACCTAATAAACATTATTGAACGTTTAGGGGACGCAACTAAAACACCGATACGGTCTTCCGACATTATATCCGTTCATCGTGTGCCTCATGCTGATCAAAGTGACAAGCGTTCTAAGAACATAATAGTAAAATTCACTAACAGAACACTACGAGACAATGTGGTGGCAGCCAGTCGACAGATCAAAGGACTAAACTCATCATCATTGGCCATAACGGGGCGGCCAGTTGCTATTTATGTTAACGAACATTTAACATTGAACAACAAATTGTTATTTCGTCAATCAAAGGAGGCAGCTAAGAAGTACGGCTATAAATTTGTCTGGATCAAACACGGAACGATTTTCGTACGTAAAATGGAAGGAAAATCCACCTTCGCAATCAGGTCCATCAACGATATTGCCAAAATCAAGCGAAAAACACTTTCCTAACAAAAATCAACTTAAATATTTTAAAACTTTTTTACAAATACCCCAAATAACTCACATTGACTCGTTTGTGTGCATGAAACTGATTTATTTTATTTATATAAACTTACTTCTTAATTATTTTTACTTACGATCCTATATACCCCTTTTGTATTCTAATACCTGCAGCTATGACAAACAAATTCAAATTAGTTATCATTTTACAACATTATTTTTTACCTACCTTATCAATTTTAATTGTATTAGTATGACTTGTAAACAACTATTGTTATGTTATGTACTAAGATGTGTGTATCTAGTGTCAACAACAAGAAGCTATCTATTGTTATCAACCGGTCTTTTATATTTGAGTGCTACATATTATATTTTCTCCAATGAAATTCAATACTATTAATAATAACGTAATATCAGTCTACTATCAAAATTGTCGTGGGTTGCGAACCAAATTAAATAAAATTTACATGAATATTTTGTCACATAATTATGATGTCATAATACTGACCGAAACGTGGTTAGCCAATGGCATACTAGATAATGAGTTTTTGGATACTCGTTACAATGTATTTCGATGTGATCGCGACCGCACCGCTACCAATCGTCGCGACGGAGGCGGTGTGTTGGTTGCTGTGATAAACTCCTTGTGTGCCGTGCGCTGTGTGCCCGCGCCACCAGCTGCCTCGCTCGATATACCGCGTCACATAGACAATATACTACTGGAATTGCGCATAGATAGGTATACATACTTGTTATGCGCTTCCTATATTCCGCCAAACACTGATTCTGACGCATATTTATCTTTTTTCAATAGTATACAAGAGTATATACAGATAAAATGTTATGATAGATTTTATTTGATAGGCGACTACAACTTACCACACCTTGACTGGCTTGTTATTGGGACTCATGCAAAACTTCAGAACATAGTAACCCTACGGCCACCATACACATATTTAATTAATTGTATGCTCGTGCTTAACTGCACACAATTAAACATTTTTAAAAACGATATGAATAGAATATTAGACTTGTGCTTAACAAACTTATATAACAGTAAAACTTTTTCTCCACCTATCACTCTGGTACCACCCGACTTACATCACCCGCCTTATTATATCTTGATCCCATTTGACATTAATTCAATCAAACATATGTCGACTAGACCTCGCACAAAATATTGTTTTTTTAAGGCTAATTATGAAATAATTAATAGTGAGCTTTCAGAAATCAATTGGTGTGACTTATTTCAAAATAGAACTGCAGAGGGATGTGTTGAGTTATTTTATGAGTACATATTTGATATCATTCGTAAGCAAGTTCCAACTAAACGCCTCTCAAAATCTCATTTCCCCCAGTGGTTTACACCTGCGTTGATACAAATATTTAAGGACAAAAAAAAGCGTGGATTAAGTGGAAAGTATACAAAAATCAATCTGACTATTGTGTATTTTCTACGCTGCGTTGCACTTTCAAAAAAGAATCGTCAATATGTTACAAAAAATATATGAACTCAGTGGAGGATAGTATAACGAAAAATATTAAGTACTTTTGGTGTTACATACATAATCGTAAAAATCAATCGGGTATTCCCAGTAGTGTCCATTATAACGGCAGCGAGTCAAAAAGTCCTGAGGATGTGTGTGACTCATTCTCTTCCTTTTTCAAATCCGTTTTCCAGCCATCTGATGTATCTGACTCCTTTGACGTAAACAATATACGTAATGTGGATAGGGATATTGGCAATAATGACGTAATTAGTGATATTCATATATCTGAAGTAAACACGCTAAAGGAGTTAAAAAAGCTTGATGGTACCAAAAGTGCAGGGCTCAATAATGTTCCACCTATTTTTATTAAAAATACTGCAGTCACGATATATAAACCTTTAGTGATACTGTTCAATAAATGCTTGAAGGAAGGCACACTTCCCTCAGTGTGGAAGGCAGCGAGGATAACACCTATACACAAAGGTGGCTCAAAGAATGATGTGGCCAATTATAGGCCAATCTCAATTCTCTCCACATTGTCGAAGTTACTAGAAAAGTTAGTGCATAATGAAATTTATCCATTATTACACAATGTTATACTCCCACAACAACACGGGTTTGTCCGTAAACGCTCAACTATTACTAATCTTATAGTTTATACTTCAGACTTGTTTGACAATTTAGATGCTAACAAACAAACAGATAGCATCTACACAGATTTTCGGAAAGCATTCGACCGGGTAGATCATAAAATACTACTGGAGAAGATTGCTTTCAATGGTATTCGTGGTAACTTGTGGAGATGGTTCAAATCATATGTAACAAATAGAACTCAAAAGGTAGCTATTAATGGTTATGTATCTAATACGGTAGTCATTACTTCAGGAGTGCCGCAAGGGTCTATTCTTGGTCCCCTCCTATTCATTTTATTCATTAACGATATACATAATTGCTTCAGACATTCTAACTATCTACTTTATGCTGACGACCTTAAAATATACCGAATTATAGACAACCACGGCGATCAGGTTATATTCCAGGAAGATTTGGATAGATTTACACAATACTGTCAAATTAATAAAATGCAACTCAGCGTCGATAAGTGTAAAGTTATAACTTTTTCTAGAAAGCGTTCTGTTGTAGCGTATTCTTGCTACATAGATGGACGGTCTATAAATAGAGCACAAACCATTCGAGATCTTGGAGTCACGTTAGATACTAAGTTAGCGCTAGATACACATATTGATAACATCTGTAATAGAGCCTACAGAATGTACGGTTTTGTTTTGCGAGCCAGTAATGATTTTGTACGTCCCAGTACATACATGCATCTATACAAATCTTTGATACGTTCACAATTGGAATATGCAACATGTATCTGGGATCCTTTATACACAAAATATTCTGACAAACTTGAAAGAATGCAAAAAAAAAATTTACGCTGTGTAAATTATAGATGTTTTCGTAGATATGAACCTTATTTTGAATTGTTACAAAAATACAAGCTTTTAGATTTAAGATCCAGAAGATTACAACTGCAAGCTATGTTTCTGTATGATGTTTGTCATTGCAGATATGATTGTATCGAAATTATTAATAAAATTAGCTATAGTGTTCCTATCAGGTTGTAGTGCCACCGACGTTACTTTAATTTGATTAATTATTTAAATTGTTAATTTAGTACTATTCAGTACACATACATGTACTAACATAAAATAAAATATATGTATTTGTTAGTATAAAGAAATCATGTTACACACAAACAGATTTTTTGTATTAGTAGATATTTAGTTTATATTGTCGCTAATGAGGTGCGTAAAGAATCGGCCGGTCGGCTGCAGCGGCGGTACATTGAAATAAAGACAATATGCGTGTACCCACATTCGGCTACGTGGTCGACCGGTTAGCAAGTGAAGGGAGTTCACGCAGTTCAGCTGTACCCCGTCGCGCTTACGTTTCAAACCGCCTCAGTGAATCTTTATTTTGTATCCTTCTGAGTTTAAGTCTAAAGTGTTAACTATAATAAACGTTGTAAGTGAGTGGCTGTGAACTTTATTCGTTTCCCGATACCCAACACCAGCCACAAACCGCTTCATTGGTGACCCCGAACGAGAGCATCATGACGGATAAAAACGGTGGATTCGAACTAAACAGGGTTGGAGTGAGAGTACTTCCATTCTACCCAGAGAAACCCGCCCTGTGGTTTGCGCAATTGGAGAGTCAGTTCGTGCTAGCAAATGTGACGGCGGACTCCACTAAATTCCACTACGCAATGGGCCAACTCGATCCTGTTTACGCAGCTGAGGTGGAAGACATCATAACAGCTCCAGCTGCACCGGACAAGTATGAGCGCCTAAAAGCTGAATTGATAAAACGGTTGTCTGCATCCAGAGAGAAGAAGCTAAAGCAGCTGCTGACGGACGAGGAGTTGGGTGACCGGAGGCCTTTGCAGTTTCTACGGCACCTGAAACAGTTGGCAGGCCCAGGCGTACCCGAGGAGTTCCTGAGAACTATCTGGACAAGCAGGCTTCCCAGCAGTACGCAGTCAATCATCGCGTCGCAGCCAAGGGCTTCACTTGACGAGGTAGCTGAACTCGCTGATAAGATCCACGATGTTGTAACCCCAAACCCACAAGTAGCGTCAACGTCACACGGAGGCTGTACCACTACGAATAGCGAGATAGCCGAATTAACCCGTCAAGTACAAGAGTTAAGTGCTAAAGTGGACAGGATGTCTAGGGAGAGAGGTAGATCAAGAACACCCAACCGTGACCGTCGCCATCGATCCACTTCCCGGTCGCATTCAAATTACCAGAAGTTCCCGTTATGCTGGTACCATTATAGGTTCGGCGAGAAAGCCAAGCAGTGCATAAAACCGTGTGATTACGCGGGAAACGGCAAGGGCAATCTGTAATGGCGGCCGACGACTGCCCGAGTGCTGGTCGCCTATTTGTTATCGACCAACGGTCAAAAGTAAAATTTTTAGTGGACACTGGAAGTGACGTGTGTGTTTCCAAAAACATTATTAAATGACCGTCGAAAGTAAACTGATTATGTTTTAAGTGCGGCCAACGGTTCAGTAATAAATACTTACGGTTATATAAATTTTGTACTTAACCTAGGCTTACGCCGCGACTTTTCTTGGCGGTTTATTGTTGCAGATGTGACCCGAGCGATAATAGGTGTTGACTTCCTATCACACTACCAACCCATTGTAGACGTTAGGAACCAGCGATTGATCGATGGCAATACATCTATTACGACCCCGGCGTTGCTTGCGCGAAAATGTGGTAATGTTACGTCAGTCAAGGTGATGGTTGGTAAGTCTGTATATCACAAAATATTGGAACACTACCCAGAAATAACACGTCCACATGGTATACATCGCACCCCCACACACAACACGGTACACCACATACCAACAACACCTGGACCACCGATTTATTGTTCACCGCGTAGATTAGCGCCGGACAAGCTAAAAATAGCTAGGACCGAGTTCGAGGCTATGCTGCAGAGCGCTATTTGTCGTCCTTCGGAATCGCCGTGGTCATCGCCCCTCCACCTTACGCCTAAGAAGAATGACGGCTGGCGACCTTGCGGCGACTATAGGATGTTAAATGCTCGGACTATTGCTGACCAGTACCCAATCCGCCATATTCAGGATTTTGCACACAGCCTTGCTGGTTGTACAGTATTCTCACAAATAGACCTGGTTAAGGCGTACAACCAAATACCCGTAAATCCAGAAGACATCGCGAAGACAGCTATCACAACGCCATTTGGTCTTTACGAATTTCCATTCATGACGTTTGGACTTCGTAACGCCGCACAGACGTTCCAGCACTTCGTTGATGAGATGCTGAGGGGTTTGGATTTTACGTATGCCTATTTGGATGACTTTTTGGTCTTTTCGAAAGACCAAAAGACCCACGAGCAACACCTTCACCAGCTTTTCGCCAGACTTAGAGAATATGGTATAGTTATCAATACAAATAAGTGCGTATTTGGAGTACCGGAGGTGAATTTTTTAGGTTATCGCATCACAACTGAGGGAACAGCGCCACTACCATCTAAAGTTGATGCTATACGAAATTTTCCTGCCCCGAAAACCATAAAAGAGTTACGTCGTTTTTTAGGGATGCTTAACTTTTATCGCAGGTTTATATCTGGTGCCGCTATTTTCCAAGCACCTTTGAATGCCTTACTAGTTGGTGCGGTTAAGGGTTCCCAGCCGGTCAATTTCACAGCTCAAGAGTTAGAGGGCTTTCAGAAATGCAAAGATACTCTTTGTGAAGCGGCAATGTTGGCTCATCCTGACTGCAGCGTAAAACTCGCGTTGGTCACGGATGCATCAGATACAGCTATCGGCGCTGTCCTGCAACAGTTGAAAGATGATGCATGGCAACCTCTTGCATTCTTTTCCCGAAAACTTAGTCCAGCTCAGGTCAAATACTCCCCATACGATCGTGAACTCCTAGCAATTTACGAAAGTGTGAAATATTTCCGTCACATGCTAGGGGCTCGTGACTTTGTGGTTTACACAGACCACAAGCCTCTCACATTTGCTTTCCACTCCCGTAAAGAAAATTGCTCCCCCAGACAATTCCGACACCTGGATCTCATAGCCCAATTCACAACGGATATTAGGCATATCTCAGGTAAGGACAACGTCGTGGCAGACACACTCTCACGCATTGAGGAGATAACTCAATCTGTGGACGCTGAAAAGATAGCTACTTCTCAACGCGAGGACCCGGAGCTGAAGGAGTTGCTGACTGGTGATACCTCGCTACGTTTCAAACAAATGAGTATCCCAGGTTCCCGAAGTCAGCTGTACTGTGACGTTAGTGGCCCCACTCCTAGACCATTTGTGCCCAAGGAATTACGCAGGTCAATCTTCTCGAGCCTGCACTCTTTGAGCCACCCTGGTACTAAGGCATCCGCGAGGTTAGTGGCCGACCGTTATGTGTGGCCTGGGGTGAGGCAAGACTGCCGCGAGTGGGCTCGTTCATGCTTAGCATGCCAACGCTCGAAAACCACTCGACACGTTTTTACTCCAGTAGGTACCTTCCCGTTACCTCGTTCAAGGTTCGCGTTCATCCACATCGATCTAGTGGGACCTTTGCCATTGTGTCAAGGGTTCCGCTACTGCCTCACTGCTGTCGACCGCTTTACACGATGGCCAGAGGCAATACCACTGGCAGATATAACCGCAGAGACAGTGGCAAAGGCCCTGCTGAGTGGTTGGATCTCTCGCTTCAGCTGCCCTACCGATATCGTTACCGATAGAGGTAGGCAGTTCGAGTCAGCACTCTTCAAGTGCCTGTCCTCGATAGCGGGTTTTTATCACCGTAGAACCACGGCATACCATCCAGCCTGCAACGGACTAGTGGAAAGGTTCCACCGTCAACTGAAGGCTGCGATAACCTGCCACGCAGGGGATAGTTGGGTGGAAACTCTTCCACTGGTCTTGTTAGGAGTTCGCAGCGCTTTTAAAGAAGACGCTAAGGCTTCGGCCGCCGAACTTGTTTACGGCCAGCCACTTCGTCTTCCAGGCGAGTTGTTTAACCCTCAGACAGACGAGACCGTGGACACCACCGACTACTTATCAAGACTAAAGAGTATAATCCGAAACCTGCAACCATCACCAGCGGCCAGGCACAATACCAAATTTAAAACGTTTATATTTAAAAATCTTGCAACGTCAACTCATGTGTTTCTTTGGGACTGCACTACTGGTGGTGGTCTAAAACCTGCATATTCCGGTCCACATGAAGTTTTAGAACGAGGTGATAAAGTCTTTAAAATATTAGTGAACAGTAAACCTGTCTATGTTGTCGGGCAGGACGGCAGGAGGCACCGTATCATGTCTCTTGCGGACTTAGAGGGCGTGCAGCAGAAGGATGTCGCTGGATCTACTGCCGCTGTCCCGTCGGCGAAGCCCACCTCAAATAGGCCGAAGCGCGAGCGTTCGGCCATCAACAGAAAGTGAAGTGTTTCTAGTTTAGTGATCTGTGTGTAGACGGAGTCCGGATAGTACGTATATTTTCGGATAGTATGAAAGAATTTGCTACCGAATATACCCACTCTTCACATTATTATATATGGGTAGGTAATTTTTTAAAATAAATAATAACTATAAGTTAATAATATCAAACTCTTTTTCTAGCACTGCCATAGTGACATTGACATTTGTCATTCTGTCATTTTATTGATGGAGTAACAAGTGTCAATGTTTGCACGTTCCGTTTCTCTCTTTAGACGAAACGTACTGTCCGGACTACGATACTGCGTAGTAAATCATATCTGTGTAAAACAAAAAAAAAATGTCTTAAACCTTTGTTATTCTAAATAAGTTTTACCAGCAACACAGCCGGCAGGTGGACTTGGTGAGCTTTTTATTTATTTATTTAATTTCTGTTTATTCGTATTTAGTATTTATTAATATAGTATTTATTTATAATATTTTCAATGTCTATGTCAGATCACAGTGATTCTGATGCCTTTTTCTCGGCAAGTAGCAGTGATGACAGCTTCATTAGCATACCTTCACTTGCAGACATGCTTGTGGCGCAGTTTTCTGATGTGCCTAAGAATTTCAATGTTGTTCACATCAATGCCCAGAGCGTTCCGGCCCATTTCCCCGATATGCTGGCAACCTTTGACTGTAAGAATATTCATGCTATTCTAATTTCTGAATCATGGCTGAAACCCTCTCTTCCTTCTACTCTTTACTCTTTACCAGGTTTTAAAATAATAAGAAACGATCGCACCAATTGCGGCGGCGGTGGTGTTGCAATATATCTCCGATCACATATTGCTTATACTATTGTCAGTGCTTCTGCACAACCTCCTCCGTCAAGCGCTGGTGAGCATCTTTTCTTAGAAGTTGAGCTACACCACACAAAAATTCTTCTTGGGGTTTATTATTGTCCTTCCTTACGTATAGATTATTTTTCCTCTTTAGAACAGATTTTGGAAAACCTTGTTGCATCTTACAGTCACACTATTCTCATGGGAGACTTCAACACATGTCTTCTTAAAAACGATTCCCGATCTTCTTCTCTTCATTCTATTATAGAATCTTCTAATTTGTCTATTCTACCGCTAAACGCGACTCACCATTTTCCCAACTCTGCCCCATCACTTCTTGATCTAATGTTTGTTTCTTCTTGTGATCATGTGGCTAAGCACGGACAAATCATGGCCGATGCTTTTTCATATCACGATTTAATATTCCTTTCGTATAAAGTACGTCCTCCTAAGGCAAAGTCAAGAATTCTTTTGCAACGTAATTTTGGTGGTATGAATATTGAAAACCTTAAAGAGTCTGCTGGTAACATTGATTGGACATCTCTAATGAGTTCTGAGTCAGTAGATGAAAAATTGGCGATATTTATCAAAAATCTGATTGATATTTATGATGTCCACGCTCCAGTCAGACCAGTCAAGTTTAAGCACCTGCCGTCACCGTGGCTTACTGACGACATAAAATCTGTTATGGCTAGAAAAGTGGCAGCTAAATCTAAATATAACATTATACCTAGCCAGACGAATTGGGATAAATATGTGGGTATTAGAAATCAATGCAACAAGGTGTGTAGGAATGCTCAACGCCACTTCATCCATACTTCTGTTGAAAATGGAGATCCAGCAAAAGTTTGGAAATTCCTAAGATCAATGGGAATCGGGAAGTCGCGGTCAGATACAATTCCTAAAAATTTAGATATCAATTCACTAAACCAACATTTCTCTGCTTCGTCTAATATTGATAGGACAGCTAAAACAAATACTTTACATTATCTTTCTAGACTCCCGATCCCCGATTATTCCTCTTTCGTCTTTAGTCATTTAACTGCTTGTGATGTTAAAAGAAGCATTTTATCCATAACTTCCAACGCAGTTGGTAGCGACACAGTCAGCCGTAATATGATCCTTCCCATACTTGATGAAATCCTTCCTGTATTATGTCACATCCTGAATCATTCCGTAACTAGTGGTGTTTTTCCCAATGCCTGGAAAGACGCCCAGATTACTCCTTTACCCAAAAAACCCAATCCCGTTTCTTTTTCTGAATACCGTCCTATCTCTATACTACCATTCCTATCCAAAGTCCTAGAACGTCTTATTCACAATCAGCTAAGTTCATTCCTCTGTAAGAATAGACTTCTCAACTCCTTCCAATCCGGTTTTCGTCCTGGTCATAGTACTGTCTCTGCACTAGTTAATATTACGGATGATATACGTTTAGGCATGGAAAGTGGCAAGTTAACGGTACTTGCACTGCTAGATTTTAGTAATGCTTTTAATACCGTTGACTTTGACATTTTACTTGGCGTACTATGCTCTCTTAACATATCTCCAACAGTAATTGATTGGTTTCGTAGTTACCTGACTGGTCGCCGGCAGCGTATTCGTATCGAAGATACATACTCTTTGTGGTGTAATACAACAGCCGGTGTACCTCAGGGTGGCGTTTTATCCCCGTTACTTTTCGCAATATTTATTAATTCTATCTCCAACCAATTACTTTCATCCTACCACCTTTATGCAGATGATCTACAAATATATTCGCAAGCCCCACTAGAACAGTTGACAGAGGCCGTCGGTAACATAAACGTTGACCTTGCTGAGATATCTAACTGGAGCAGGTCCTTTGGCCTTCAAATTAATCCAACCAAATCCCAACTCATTATTATTGGCAGCTCACGAATGGTTTCCAAGATCGATTGGTTTAACCTCCCACACGTCATCTTTGATGGTGTCCAAATACCTGTTAGTGACAAGGTCAAGAACTTGGGAATTTTCATGGACAAAACGTTGTCATGGGGTCCACAACTTCAAAAACCAGTCGTCGGTTATTTGCGTCAGCAGCTTCTTTGAGACGATTACGTAACTTTCTCCCTACTGCCACCAAGATTGCACTTGCACAAACACTTCTCTTGCCAATACTTGACTATGCCGATGCCAGCTATCTCGATCTCAACGAGGACCAATTTAATAAGCTTGAGAGACTTCAGAATTTTTGTATAAGATTTATATTTGGTTTACGCAAATATGATCATGTGTCAGAATATCGTGTTAAACTCAAGTGGCTTCCAATACGCCTTCGTCGGAATGCTCATATCCTTTCATTACTTTACAGTATTTTATTCAATCCTACAACCCCATCATATCTTAAAGAACGTTTCGAGTTCATCTGTGACACACATTCGCGGTCCTTACGGTCATCAGAAAACCTAAATTTGAAGATACCAGCGCATTCCACAAGATTCTTTGACCACTCCTTTACAGTTCAGGCCTCTCGATTGTGGAATGCACTGCCACTATCTATGAGACGTGCACAGACATTGGCTGCATTTAGGAAATTGGTAAAAGAACATTACTTGACTGTTTAGACAATTGAAACTAAGTATGTATTGTATTTATTAATATTAGTATTAGGTATATTTTATGTATGTATTATGTATATAGTGTAATAGGTATATATGTATGTGTATTATATCCTAGTGTATGTTAAAATATATATTTACTATTTGGGTACATCGCCAACTACTCGTTTTTTTCCTTCATTCAATTCTTGTCCATCCAATGGTTGTCTGGAAGAAATTGCTCTTAGCAATAAGACCGCCAATTGTACTTACCGCTGTATTACTGATTGTATTTCATATTTTGTCTGTTTTGGTTATGTACAATAAAGAATATTCTATCTATCTATCTATCTAAACCGGTAACAGTATCGATAGACCGCATTAAACCGGCCTTCGTACTGCAGGACCCAGATCAAACACAAATTACACACACTCATCTCCTTAACCCAATTATAGATAACCAGGCATTGCCTTGTGCTGATGATGACGTTGCGAAAACGACGCGGTCAGGACGTCGTGTCAGGTTTCCTAATTATTATCGCCCTTGACGGTCTCTGGAGGGGGGTGGTGTAGTGCCACCGACGTTACTTTAATTTGATTAATTATTTAAATTGTTAATTTAGTTCTATTCAGTACACATACATGTAATAACATAAAATAAAATATATGTATTTGTTAGTATAAAGAAATCATGTTACACACAAACAGATTTTTTGTATTAGTAGATATTTAGTTTATATTGTCGCTAATGAGGTGCGTAAAGAATCGGCCGGTCGGCTGCAGCGGCGGTACATTGAAATAAAGACAATATGCGTGTACATCCGGCTACGTAGTCGACCGATTAGCGAGTGAAGGGAGTTCACGCAGTTCAGCTGTACCCCGTCGCGCTTACGTTTCAAACCGCCTCAGTGAATCTTTATTTTGTATCCTTCTGAGTTTAAGTCTAAAGTGTTAACTATAATAAACGTTGTAAGTGAGTGGCTGTGAACTTTATTCGTTTCCCGATACCCATCACCAGCCACAAACCGCTTCAAGGTCATGCACAAGATCATGTCGTAGAATTAAAGTATTTGAATTATCTAAATCGCGCACTAATGCAGGAATTCGCTCACCCATCCGTCGTGTGCTTAGTAACTATAATAATAATTTTAATCATATTGATATCAACGCGAATGGCGTAGGCACTTATAAAAAACTGTTACTTGAGAACCTTACTTTACTGAACACAGCGCGCTAAAATAATTTATCGCAGTGAATTTGGAACAAATAGCTTTCATTGAACATTCAGTGAACGCTGTTTGTCTTAAATTTACTTCAACATTGCATTAGCAAGCCATGCATAATTATTACCTACTTTCAACACTGTACTATTGTTAATTTACCTGTTTCATTTGTGATAGACGAAGTGGATGTCACAATTATCAATATTGTATGCCCTAATGTTTAAAAAAAAAACTTATTGTGATATTGTTTGTTACCCAAATAAATGAAAAAAAAAAAAAAAGAGACTAGTTCGGCATTTAAGTTTCCGGTTTGGGGTTAGAAGTGCAAGGATCTAAGGACTAACTCATTTTAAACTTACATCTCTCAAGACTCGCCGCACTATCTCTGACCTAGTACTCCTATTCAAACTATTTAATAACTACACTGACTGTCCTGATCTCCTTACTAAAATTAGCATCAATGTTCCTACTAGAATTCCACGTTTTCCTCGTCCGATGTTTGGTGTTCCACGTCATCGGACTAATCACCGATTGCCAGGATGACACGCGAATATAATGTTATCTCTACATCCTCGGAAGACATAGACATTTTTTCCAACAGTCTGGCCAAGTTCAAATACTTAATTCGCGCTGAACTTACTAATTCAGTGTGACTATTGACGTACCTACCGCTTAATTATCTTTAATTATTAATTATTATTATTTTAATTGTTATTATTGTTTTATCTAATAATAATTTTATTATATTGTTTTTATTGTAATGATAATTTTATAAATTTTGCACTGAATTTAAATTTTCAATTTTTAACTTAAATTTTTAACTTAATTTTTTTTAAATATCTTTTAAATATTTTTAAATATTCTTAATACTTAACAACAACATAAATAACTATATAATATTGTTTGATCTCATTTCGTCCCAAATATTAATTGTTTAAATTGTAATTTCTAATACCTACTATAGTTTTAATATTTTTAATTGTTTCAGTATTGTTTGTATTTTTTAATGTATAATTTTTATTTTTCTTTTATATTTGCATGCTGTGATCTCCTGTAACTGAGGGTACACAAGGCCTTAGTGATTTTTTTAAACAAGTACAATTAGTATATAAGTGTATCTCTTGTTGGAGACCCTAATAAAATAAATAAATAAATAAACCAACATCTGTTGAACCTAGACAAATTTACAAACTCTTTACAAAAGGAAATTAGTTCTCAGGATATGTCAATTGAGTTCGCGATGTCTGCCATTACAGCCAATAGCTTGATAGAGCATCTAAGGAATGTCCAGAAACCCTCATAGACACGGTAACAAATATCTATAATGGCAAGATGAATTTACACCTGATAGCCCCAGAACAGCTGCGGGATGAACTGAATATAATCTCGGGTCAGCTTTCAAAAGATTTGATTCTCCCCATCGCCAATGTGCAAACAAACCGAGTTGTTCCATCTATATCACCTTTTACAAGTACAGGCTAGAATGACAGAACGATACCTTATAATCGAGATAAAGGTACCCTTAATCATCAGAGCAAATTATGAGGTTTTTCGAATAATACCTGTACCAAAAAAGGACGAAGTAAATATGGTCACCCTGCTACCGGTAGCTGACATCTTGGCAATAAACATACAGAAGGATTTGTACCTACCTATTACTGTTCCTGAAATACATCAATGCATACAGCATGAAACTACGACTCAATTATGTTCTCTACAGTCTCCAATCCATCAAATGAAGTCTGATGAGAGCCTCTGCAAGAAGAACAAGAACGCTCTTCACTGCGAAACAAAATATGAAACCTGTCAAGATATGTGGAGGGAATTACACAACATAAACAGTTACCTCTATTTTTGTTGTCAACAATGCGAAGTACGTATTATTTGTGGGCTTCAAGTTTCAACGCAAATACTTTACAATGCCGGGGTCATATCACTTGACAGTGAATGCATAATCAAAGGGGAAACTTTTACTGTTTATCCCCGTAAGCAACAGAGGAATGAAATTCGAGCCCAGGTTGACGAGGTTCCCGTAGAAATCCCTACAATAAACAATATCATCAATCTACATGTACCGGTTTTGAAACTTGATCCCAAGAATGAGACGATAATGGAGCCGAGAACATTACTGCTAGATCTCGAAAAACAACTAAAACAAATGAAAGCGGCAACCGCAGGAGACATTTTATTAGATCGAGCCACATACCACGATGTCCACCAATATGTAGTCCTATACATATTGCTATCGGTAGTAGCACTAGCTGCCGCAATTATGTTTACCGCAAACTTCGTAAACATCGCGCAAGTCAGACGACCCCTCGTCCTCTACGTGTGCCCGATCCAGCGCCCCGTAGGAGATCGACAGCAAGTATCGCAGTTCGCAGACCACGCCGTGTTT
The DNA here is from genome assembly GCA_905163465.1 of Craniophora ligustri. Taxonomy (NCBI): domain Eukaryota; kingdom Metazoa; phylum Arthropoda; class Insecta; order Lepidoptera; family Noctuidae; genus Craniophora; species Craniophora ligustri. The sequence continues at coordinate 3,419,786 of LR990976.1, read as the reverse complement.
GACGTCACGGACGACAGCTGTACAGTACACTTATCAAGTGCCCGTACACTTAACAAAGCAACGTCACCTATCACGCGTAGTGATTTTATATTATAAGAATTAAAGTTGTATTTGTAAAATGTTTTTATTGTATTTTTATTAACACTTTTACATTTTTATTTTTTATTACATTTTTCGATGTACAGTCGCCAGCACGTCAAGCTACCCCACATTGACCTTGAACGCATTATGAGCAGCGACAGCGCGATTCGTGCGAAAGAGATAAATAGCGTTTTGTCAGTTCTTGCTTGCAATGTTTCGTGCTGCAATGCTTTCGTGAAATGCGCGCCAAATATGAGTTTTTTAGTTTCAAAATTCAACCTCAGGCGGGACTCGAACCCACTACTGAAACTGAAAATACTATTTACCTATTACTATTAACCCGACGCGACGTTTCGGATCCTTATCAGCATCCATAGTCAAGGGCAGTCTACCCGTAGTATCAATATACCGGGATAAAATCCATAAAAAACATTCGCCTAAGTGTAAGAAATTAGTAGGTACGGGCCTAACTTAACTAATCTACATTCGCGATTTATTTAATAAAGAACTGACGATTTATCTGATAGTAATTAATAAATAATAAATAGTTCCGGACATTATTAAACAGCGCCATCTAGTACCGTGCTAAGCAACGAGGCTTGTGTTACGGATACTAGATGGTTCATATACTACATATATATTATTTTTTTTTGTAATTGCCTAATATTATACATAGATACATCCATGACTCGGATACACATGTTGATGCTCATTACACAAACATTTGTCCCTACCGGGATTCGAACCCGGAACCCATATCACAACAGGCAGCGTCAACTACCGCTGAGCTAGACGGGTCGTCAAAGGTAATAATAATAACAACTACCGAGGCTGGCCGCGCGGCGCGCGAAATACCGGTTTGAGTGTGAGCGCCGAGCGCCCTTATAACTACCTACTCTAGTTGAAAGGGCGCTCGGCGCTCACGTAAACTGGTTTTACGCGCGCAAGTTTATTAAGTAAATTTAATCAGTTTTGTTATTCACTTTTTAAGAAAACCATATTTTATGAATAAGTTTAGGTGATAAATGTGGTGTGTGTAATAACAAGCCACACATGGACTCACGCTGTAAGTTGAAGTGACTCGTGTGGTCAAAAAAGGATCGGCAGAGTGTGCAGCGATCATAGCCGCATCGTCGGTCGCCGCGCCGCCGCCGCCGCCGTAGTGGCTCTCGCGCAGAGTTGGCGGCGGCGGCGGTGGGCCTTCAAGGTTCCACTTTCTTCCCACCGTCGAAGCCAAAAGTAAACAGTTTTCTGGAACGAAACTATAGCTATAGTTTATTTGCCCATTATAAATCAATTACAAAGCGTAAATTAGTTTCGAAAATTCTATAGAAAAACACCATTGACACATATTTTCAATTTAATTTAAAAATTATAATTACAAAAAATATAACTCACCGTTATATCCGTCTGCCGACAAATATCATTCACCCACCCGGCATCCACTCAATCGAAGCGCTATGATTCCTTCCCCTTTTTATTTGGTTTAATAATGGCGCCATAATTATATTTATAATTAAGTATCAGGTGACGTGTAAATCGTTTAAATTGCCTTAAAAGCCCTTATTTGATTATTTCGAGGCAGTTGCATTTATCCCTATATTCGTTTTTTTATAGTATGTAGACGGAGATATAATTTAGATATATTTAAGGTATTTATGGCATATCAAAAACCAAAAAAGTTTTAAAAGCCCTGATCTCAAAATTGAGATTACCCCTTCTCAGGGGGTAATCTCAAATGAAAAGTGGAAACACTGAAGCCCTGATCTCAAAATTGGTATTTCTGAGATATCGTGTTTTTGATTCTCACGTCAGACAGTACGATTCCAATTATGCCTGAGAAGGGGTAATCTCAATTTTGAGATCAGGGCTTTTAAAACTTTTTTGGTTTTTGATATGCCATAAATACCTTAAATATATCTAAATTATATCTCCGTCTACATACTATAAAAAAACGAATATAGGGATAAATGCAACTGCCTCGAAATAATCAAATAAGGGCTTTTAAGGCAATTTAAACGATTTACACGTCACCTGATACTTAATTATAAATATAATTATGGCGCCATTATTAAACCAAATAAAAAGGGGAAGGAATCATAGCGCTTCGATTGAGTGGATGCCGGGTGGGTGAATGATATTTGTCGGCAGACGGATATAACGGTGAGTTATATTTTTTGTAATTATAATTTTTAAATTAAATTGAAAATATGTGTCAATGGTGTTTTTCTATAGAATTTTCGAAACTAATTTACGCTTTGTAATTGATTTATAATGGGCAAATAAACTATAGCTATAGTTTCGTTCCAGAAAACTGTTTACTTTTGGCTTCGACGGTGGGAAGAAAGTGGAACCTTGAAGGCCCACCGCCGCCGCCGCCAACTCTGCGCGAGAGCCACTACGGCGGCGGCGGCGGCGCGGCGACCGACGATGCGGCTATGATCGCTGCACACTCTGCCGATCCTTTTTTGACCACACGAGTCACTTCAACTTACAGCGTGAGTCCATGTGTGGCTTGTTATTACACACACCACATTTATCACCTAAACTTATTCATAAAATATGGTTTTCTTAAAAAGTGAATAACAAAACTGATTAAATTTACTTAATAAACTTGCGCGTGTGAGGTAATAGTTATAAAAAAGTTTAAAAAAAATAAAAATAAAGATATACAACTCTTTAGTTAAATGGATATTTATTCTATAATAATAATAGTAATAGTTAGCAAACCAAAACTAGTGTTTAACCTTCAGTTTTTATACATATGTTTACTTTACATTATATAAGGTTGGGTAGTACAATGGACAAATCAATTTAAATTAACATTAAGATTAAAATGATACATAAAAAAAAAAGTAACAAAGAAATACTTATCTATAATTGCAAATATCAGGTACTCAGAGTCAGATAGAACTGACAGGGGGCAGAGTAACGTTCTACTCAAAGTCTCGAACACAAGTGACTCACAAGGCCAGTGCTCGCCTTTAAATACACAGTAGTAAACAACCCCACTCTGCCCCACCTCTGACTACCGGGTGTGACGTAGGTACACCAACATCTTACGATTTATACATTAATAAATAGTAAAGAATAAATATGGTTTTTAAATGCCTCTAATTACATAAAAATTGTATAAAAATCATAATATACGCATCTTGTCTTATAAAATATAATTAAAATTTGACAACATCTCACACGGCCATTCTGAGAGTTACTTCGTTCTCGGAGTAATCTAATCTTCATCGGTGTTAGAGGAATATCTGTCCAGGACTGAAAATAAAAAGATCCATCTTATTGAACCTGTCGTGATTGGATCATAGAACCCTTTCACCAGGTCAATCAATTACTTCAGTTGGGCTGTCGTGATCAGTCCCACCACGTGCTGCTTCGTGGTGTCTAGACTTCACACCAGGCCAATATTACAGCAACCATCTCTCATCATTGGGCTTTCGTGATCAGTCCCACCACGTGCTGTTTCGTAGTGTCTAGACTTCACACAAGGCCAATATTACTACAGCATATCATATCTCACATAAATTATCAAATATCTCACACGTCATCCTTGTCGTGTTGGGTCCAAGACCCTTCACCAAGTTGACTTCAGAAATATTTTCATTCATCACACATTCAACACTTACATACACCTATCAGTGAGCTCACTGTATCATTCTTCCCTCACAAATAATTTAATTATAATTATCATACCTTGCTCAGCTGTGCGGTTTTCATCAGTCAATTCACCAAGCCATTTCCTCAATTTTTCTTTAGCTATAATTACGTTGTGTAATCTTCCTTGTCCACGTAGTCTGTATCTGTCATTCTCAAGAAGTTCTATGATTTCATAGGGTCCTTTGTATTTAGGACTAAGTTTACTATGACGACGATGATCTTGACAAACATAGACAATGTCTCCTAATACATAGTTTTCACTATCTCGTCTCGTTGCATCGAAACGCAATTTGTATCTGTCTGCAGCCGATTTCATTTTATTATATGCCGTTATTCTATCAGCCTTTGTGTCCACTATTTGTTCCAATTCTATATTAGAGGGACCTGATAATTCTATATCAGCTAGTCGAGCCTGAACACTAGGGATATTTGCATCGCGTCCTATTAATAATCTCAATGGAGAGAAACCAGTTGTCTTTTGTACAGTTGAATTTAGGGTTTGCTGTACTTTATATAAAGAGCTCGGCCATTCTATCTCAGTACTACATGTAGTCGTTAACATATTTATAATGGTAGCAACATACCGTTCAACTTGACCGTTTCCACGTGGTGTTCCAGTTGAAATCATATGGTGGTCTACGTTCCATTTATTGAATAAATTACTTAGGGTCTCATTAGAAAAATTAGTAGCACGGTCAGTAACGACTTTAGATGGAGTACCAAACATTGTTAAAGCATCACGAATTACTGTTAACATTTCTTCACCACTCATTGTTTTAAGAGGTTTAAGAATACAATATTTAGTAAAAGCATCAATGATAATTACAATATGTTTATAACCTTCCTTTGACTGGACGAAAGGACCAGTGCAGTCAAGATGAATTGTATGAAATGGTATTGGAGTTTTATGAATTGGATGTAAAAGACCTTGGTGTGGACCACTGTGAAACTTGCCTTTTACACACACTAAGCAATGGGAAATGTATTTCTTAACAAATTTATTAATACCAGGGAACCAAAAAGATTCTTTTACCTTCTGTAACGTCTTTTCTTGCCCAACGTGACAATTCTCATCATGATACAATCGTAAGATGCTAAGCCGACTTCCTTTGGGAACAAATGCTCTAAGTTTTTTATCTAAAGGGCACTTATAATATAATAAATTGTTTTTAAATATATATTGATCGTTACTAATATCACCAGTCTGCACTCTATCTATCAAAGATAATGTTTCTGGGTCTCTATGCTGAGCAATTTCTAGCCACGAGGATTGTTCAGTTAATAAATTAACTTTGAAAGAAGACTCAATTCTATTTGATTTCAAGGTACCAGCTACAACGGGATTTCTACTCAAGTAATCGACGTGCCCGACGTAAATACCCTTCTTATAAACAACCTCGAAATTAAAATCCTGCATGAAGGTCCACCACCTAGCAACTCTAGGGGAAAGGTCTTTTTTATACATAGTCGATTTTATTGCATTGCAATCTGTAATAATTTTAAATGATAGTCCTAAAAGGTATACTCGAAAGTTCTTTAAGGAATTATACACAGCAAGAGTTTCTAATTCATACGACGTGTATTTAGATTCTGGTTCAGTAGTGCGGCGACTGAAATATGCTACTACCTTATTATTTGTACCATGTTTTTGCATGAGCATTCCACCGTAGCCAATCGAGCTGGCATCGGTGTGAAGCTCTGTAGGAAGTGAAGGATCGAAGATAGAGAGTATGGGTTCTGATATTAATTTGTCTATAATATATTTACGTGCTGCATTTTGTTCATCACCCCATTCCCAGGCTTGTCCGTTTTTGGTAAGCTTAGTAATGCAAGCAGTTTTGGAAGCAAATTCAGCAATAAACTTTCTAAAGTAGCTCGCAAGGCCCATAAACTGCCGGACCTGTTTTACAGTCTTGGGGATGGGAGAATTAACTAATGCTTTAACTTTAGACTCACTAGGTCGCACACCCTCAGCCGAAATAACCCAACCTAAGTACTCAATAGATGTTACAAAAAACCTACACTTCTTCAAATTGATAGTAAATCCAGCTTTGACAAGTGCTGCTAAGCTTAAATCAAGATAATCAAGACCCTGCTCAATACTTTCACATGGTATAAGTATGTCATCAATATAAACCCTGAGAAACTTTAAATCCTTAACCGCTTTTGATATGGCACGTTGAAATACCGAAGGACCGTTACATATACCAAAGGGCATCTTGACAAACTCGTAGTGCCCATCAGGCGTTACGAAGGCTGTATACTTAATGCTATCTTGGGAAACCGGAATTTGGTGAAAGCCATTTTTCATATCAACTGATATAAAGTATTTAGCCTTACCTAACCGGTCAATTTCATCTTGTATCAAAGGAAGTGGATATCTTTCTTTTTCAATAATAGCATTTAAAGCTCTGTAATCCACACACATTCGATCGCCACCGTCACGCTTTTTCACCAATAATATCGGACTTGCATAGGAAGAATCACTTTCGCGGATGATACCAGCTCGTACGAGGTCGCTTATGATACACTTTACTTTCTCACGCTCTACTGGAGCTAAACGGTAAGGACGATAATTTATAGTTTTATCCGACTTGAGTTTTATTTCTAATTTACCAGTATTAACATCTCCTATATAATCTGCGGAAGGTAAAATCGTAGGATATTTATTAAAGATGTCTTTAATTTTATTTTTTACGTCTATGTCTAAACCTTGTATACATTCTAACAATAAATTTTCCTCGTTATTTTCAGTTACCATTACGACATTTTTTCGTATTAATTTAGTACCCGAGATATCGGTGATAATAGCAATATCAGCACATTTGACAGCATCCTGTCCTATAATACAATCATAACTTAAATTGTCATCCGTTACCACATGTAGTTCTAATTCTATGCAAACGTCTTCAAAACGAACTGGCACAGTAATTTTACCGAAAGTGTTCAGACAACCTGAGCCAATACCATCCAATTTTATTGACCAGGGAACAACGTGACACCCCAATCGAACTGTGATAGATTCCTTAATTATAGAGCAATTGGCACCCGTATCAATTAATGCATTCACAGGAATATCATTAATGAAGACCTTTGTAAGATGGAGGCCTGACTGAGTAATGCAATTAACAGGTTTATTATTACTTTGTTTTTCACGATCACGTCGCTGTTTTGACCAACACTTTTCTATGTTATGACCTTCCTTCTTACAAAATCCGCATCTACTACTTTTATTATAAGTATTTGTAGGTAAGTCTTTTATTTTATTCTTATTTTCATTATCAGAATTATTTTTATTAGACGTAGAATTTTTTGGACACTGATATTGAATGTGACCTTTTTGCCCACAAGAAAAACAATGCTTAGTGGTTAAAGAATCTGAAGTGTGGGTAAAACGAGGTTTCTTAGAAACACTTGTGTTCGGATCATCAATGGGATTCCTATCGAAAAATCGTTTTCGAGGGTTTTTAACGTAACTAGAGAATAGGGTTATTAGTTCGTTAGTTGTAGAAATTGAGTTATTGAAGGAAGCCATACGAACATTAACATCGCGAACACCCCCGCAAACAAGCTCGACCAACTGACCTTCAGTAAAAGCTACCTTAGTTTTTTTAAGAAGGAGAACTTTTTCTCTGGCATATTCGGCATAAGTCTCTGCTGACTCAGAATTATACATAATGGCCTTTGTCAATTTGTCAGTTAAGTTTTTCTTGCTTGGGAAAAGATCAACTAAATCTTGGCGAAAAGTTTCCCAATCACGATGTTCTGGTTCCCACGTTTCAAACCAAGTAGAAGCAGAGCCCCGAAGGGCCTTACCGGCTTTTGCGACCATTTGTAAACTGGTCCATTCGAATTCTCCACCAAGATCTTCAATACTCTTACACCAACTCTCTGCACCGTTGTGCATCTTCTCAGGATGAAAGACAGGCAGTATCACATCATCATGGCGTCGATTGGAAGAAAGTGCTTTCTTGATAGTCTCCAACAAATTTTGAACAAGTTCTGCATCCATGATTCACTTTAAGTATCTCTCCTCTATCTATAATTAAAAGTCAAAATAGTTAGATATTTGTGAGCAACAAGTAACCATCCCACTTCTGATGTGAGGTAATAGTTATAAAAAAGTTTAAAAAAAATAAAAATAAAGATATACAACTCTTTAGTTAAATGGATATTTATTCTATAATAATAATAGTAATAGTTAGCAAACCAAAACTAGTGTTTAACCTTCAGTTTTTATACATATGTTTACTTTACATTATATAAGGTTGGGTAGTACAATGGACAAATCAATTTAAATTAACATTAAGATTAAAATGATACATAAAAAAAAAAGTAACAAAGAAATACTTATCTATAATTGCAAATATCAGGTACTCAGAGTCAGATAGAACTGACAGGGGGCAGAGTAACGTTCTACTCAAAGTCTCGAACACAAGTGACTCACAAGGCCAGTGCTCGCCTTTAAATACACAGTAGTAAACAACCCCACTCTGCCCCACCTCTGACTACCGGGTGTGACGTAGGTACACCAACATCTTACGATTTATACATTAATAAATAGTAAAGAATAAATATGGTTTTTAAATGCCTCTAATTACATAAAAATTGTATAAAAATCATAATATACGCATCTTGTCTTATAAAATATAATTAAAATTTGACAACATCTCACACGCGCGTAAAACCAGTTTACGTGAGCGCCGAGCGCCCTTTCAACTAGAGTAGGTAGTTATAAGGGCGCTCGGCGCTCACACTCAAACCGGTATTTCGCGCGCCGCGCGGCCAGCCTCGGTAGTTGTTATTATTATTACCTTTGACGACCCGTCTAGCTCAGCGGTAGTTGACGCTGCCTGTTGTGATATGGGTTCCGGGTTCGAATCCCGGTAGGGACAAATGTTTGTGTAATGAGCATCAACATGTGTATCCGAGTCATGGATGTATCTATGTATAATATTAGGCAATTACAAAAAAAAAAAATATATATGTAGTATATGAACCATCTAGTATCCGTAACACAAGCCTCGTTGCTTAGCACGGTACTAGATGGCGCTGTTTAATAATGTCCGGAACTATTTATTATTTATTAATTACTATCAGATAAATCGTCAGTTCTTTATTAAATAAATCGCGAATGTAGATTAGTTAAGTTAGGCCCGTACCTACTAATTTCTTACACTTAGGCGAATGTTTTTTATGGATTTTATCCCGGTATATTGATACTACGGGTAGACTGCCCTTGACTATGGATGCTGATAAGGATCCGAAACGTCGCGTCGGGTTAATAGTAATAGGTAAATAGTATTTTCAGTTTCAGTAGTGGGTTCGAGTCCCGCCTGAGGTTGAATTTTGAAACTAAAAAACTCATATTTGGCGCGCATTTCACGAAAGCACTGCAGCACGAAACATTGCAAGCAAGAACTGACAAAACGCTATTTATCTCTTTCGCACGAATCGCGCTGTCGCTGCTCATAATGCGTTCAAGGTCAATGTGGGGTAGCTTGACGTGCTGGCGACTGTACATCGAAAAATGTAATAAAAAATAAAAATGTAAAAGTGTTAATAAAAATACAATAAAAACATTTTACAAATACAACTTTAATTCTTATAATATAAAATCACTACGCGTGATAGGTGACGTTGCTTTGTTAAGTGTACGGGCACTTGATAAGTGTACTGTACAGCTGTCGTCCGTGACGTCAAACACGGCGTGGTCTGCGAACTGCGATACTTGCTGTCGATCTCCTACGGGGCGCTGGATCGGGCACACGTAGAGGACGAGGGGTCGTCTGACTTGCGCGATGTTTACGAAGTTTGCGGTAAACATAATTGCGGCAGCTAGTGCTACTACCGATAGCAATATGTATAGGACTACATATTGGTGGACATCGTGGTATGTGGCTCGATCTAATAAAATGTCTCCTGCGGTTGCCGCTTTCATTTGTTTTAGTTGTTTTTCGAGATCTAGCAGTAATGTTCTCGGCTCCATTATCGTCTCATTCTTGGGATCAAGTTTCAAAACCGGTACATGTAGATTGATGATATTGTTTATTGTAGGGATTTCTACGGGAACCTCGTCAACCTGGGCTCGAATTTCATTCCTCTGTTGCTTACGGGGATAAACAGTAAAAGTTTCCCCTTTGATTATGCATTCACTGTCAAGTGATATGACCCCGGCATTGTAAAGTATAATTTTAATCGATGAACAAGACCAAGGCCAGCAGCAAATCGTATGGCGACTAGGTTCGGATCAGCCTATAAGGAGCTATAAGTTAGCCACTATAACGTACGGAACTAAAGCAGCACCATTCCTGACAATGATGACTTTAAGAAAATTAGCGTCAGATGAGCAGCAGGAATATCCCAGAGCAGCAAAATGCATCCAAGAAGAGCTCTACATAGATGATTGGGTATCAGGTGCTCATAGCATTGAAGAAGGAAAGCGGAGGATAACCGAATTAAACGCATGCCTAAAAAGCGGCGGATTTTCACTAAGAAAGTGGTCCTCAAACGACAGAAGATTGCTGGAGATAGTTGAGCAAACTATTAACAAACAGCCAGCAGTTTTCAGATTTAAAACGGAAAGCTCATCTAAAACATTAGGTCCACAATGGAACGCAACCGAGGACGAATTTATCTTCAAATTCGATTCAAAGAGCACTCAAACAGCAAAACTGACCAAAAGACTGCTTTTATTAGAAAGCTCTAAGATTTTCGACCCTTTGGGGTGGATAGCGCCACTGACCACAAAAATGAAAATCTTATTTCAGCAAGTATGGCAAGATTCTGAGGTTCAGTGGGGCGACGAAGTTTCTAATAAGATAAAGGAAGAATGTATTCATTTGAAAAAAGATTTAAATCTATTAAATCAGTTCAAGATTCCTCGGTGGTTACAAAATAAAGAGGATGACGTCATAGAATTACATGAGAGAGGTGGAGGAGAGGCGAAGCCCCAGATCCCAGAGGTTAAAACGCAAGCAAATAAGAGAAAGCCTCGTAATTTCGTCAACGTCGCTTTATCATTATTATTGTTTATCAGCATTTTGGGCAACAGCGAAGCATCGCATTGTTGAAGATAATAGAAAGTAAATAAATAAACCAACACCATCCGTGGTATTCATGGTCAATTGTATTGACAATGTCACACATGACATGACAGTGACATTTACTACGTCAAGAATTAAATGTAGTCTGTTTCGTTTTTTTTTGTCTCGGTCTCTCTCTAATAAGCCGCCATTGAGCCTTTTTCTGTAAGACGTACACTTAGTTGCTTTTTTCCAAGTAAATCCTTTTTTATCTACGTAAAACTTGTTTATTTTATGCCTAAAACCCTTCAGGTTATGGGCCCAGGGTTTATTGTAAACGAATTCTGCGTATTTTAACGTTCCGGTATAAAACGCCCACTTACTCTTGCCACCACGAGTCGGCAGAATGACTGAAAAGTCGTGTACACCGTTGGAAAGACTGCGGGGATTAGAGAACTATTCATCATGGAAGTTCATGATGAGAATGGTTCTCGTCCACGAGGACTTGTGGGAGTGCGTGGAACCAAACGGCGGTGTGGAGGTGAGCACAGCGGCCGGCTTTCAGGCGGCGGCCTCGAAAGTCGAGGCAGTAGATACAAAGAAGGATGGCAGAGCGTTGGCGAAAATTGCGTTGGCCGTGCACCCGGAGGCAATTCCACATATCAGAGGTGCTAAAACGGCAAGAGAGGCTTGGTACAGTCTACAGAAAGCGTACGAACACAAGGGGCTGAGTCGGAGACTCACATTGCTCAAAGAAATATTTAGCACCAAGCTCGCTGAACATCAGAGCATGGAATTTTACGTGAACTACATTACTGAACGTGCTCAACAACTGTCGAGAGATAGGCTCAGAACTGGAGGATGACTTTGTGGCTGTGGTTATGCTGAGCGGTCTCACTGCAGATTATGAACCATTCGTTATGGCAATCGAAAACAGTTACACTAAGTTGTCAAGTGAGTTGGTAAAGGCGAACTCCTGCAAGAATACACACGCAAAGGTATCAAGGAAGAGAGCACTTCGGCATTGGTGGCAAGGAAGCAACCCAAGTGCTTCAAATGCAAAAAGGCAGGGCACTATATTAAGAATTGTCCACTGAATGTGAATAAGATTGAACGTACAAATGCAGTTATGGATCAAGACCGCGTTTTGCTGTCTGCACTATCTGTAAACATTGACAGTGATCTATGGCTGATAGATAGTGGGGCCACGGGGCATATGTGTTGTGATAAAGGTGTCATGGACAACTTTGTGCACAATAAAGTTAAAAAAGTGAAAATAGCTAATGGTGATAGGTTATTTACGGCAGGTAAAGGTGATGTGCGGGTTAAAATGATGGACAATACTGTATTGACAATAAGTGATGTACATTATGTGCCTGATTTGGCTACAAATTTGCTATCTGTTAGTGCAATGGTTACTAAAAACTTAAAGGTTGTGTTTGATTCCGGGAAATGTAGAATATATTCTAAAAATGGGGTGATGGCATCGGCCACACTAACTAATGGTATATATCAACTTGATTCCAAATGTACAATGCATTGTAATCTTGCAGAGAAAGTCTCTACCTGCGAAGCTACAGATAACTTACGGATAGCCAATGGTGTACCAGTCAACCCAATGGAGCCATGTGTGATGACTGCTGCAGAGACAGGTATGCAGGAAGTATGGCATCGCAGGCTTGGGCATATCAACTGCCGGAGCATGAATCTTCTTAAAAAAGGTATGGCTAGCGGTATATCATTTGTTGACAGGGAGTATGAAAGTTGTGTGTCATGTATACAAGGCAAACAGAGCCGTCTACCATATCCAAAGATGTCTGAATGGAGAGCTAGTGACATATTGGAATTGGTGCACACAGATGTGTGTGGACCGATGCCCGTGTCATCTATGAGGGGGAATAGGTACTTCCTAACATTTATTGATGACTTCACACGTAAAACATTCATTTACTTTTTGAAAAATAAAAATGAAGTGTTTGATAAATTCAAGGAATTTAAAATGTTTGTAGAGAACCAAACAAATAAGAAAATAAAATTCATTCGTTCAGACAATGGAGGTGAATACATTTCTTGTAAGTTTCAAGATCACCTGCGGGAGCATGGGATTGGTCACCAGACGACGCACAGTGTGTCCCGTAGAACAAGCTAGGTGAACAAAATTATTTTTCCTGATTTTCGTAATTGTATGTATAGATATAGTGCTTATATGATAACAGTTAGTGTTTATTATAATAAAAACGTAAAATAAAAAATTAATTAAATTTACATAAAAATAATTATTAACCCAACTAAAATTAGTATAATTAGTGTAATGTCCGGAAATATTAATGTTTACGAAATATAAAATTTCATTTATATAATAAAATATAAAAAAAGCAACTAATCATCCATATCGGATTCATCAGAAGTTTCCGATAAAAGATAATCTTCTTGTTCGGACACCGGTCTTTGTCGCACAGGTCAAGACTCAATTGTAGGAGCTACAATAAGCTTTAAGACCTCTGCGGATAAATTGACAAATTATATCTTGGGTACTTACCGAAGGCTATTGATGAGAGGATCAGATGTCAGAATCAACATGTTGAGCAAGTCTCTATTCGCGGGTGAGCATTTTTGGGTATTATGTTCCCTAAATCTCCGACAGTCTTTATTCCTTGCTTCTTGAGCTTCATCAGAAAGCTGTCCAATAGGAACGAGTGCATTTTTGATGACTTCTGTACTGTGAACAAGTATTTTGTGCACAGTGGCTGGCATGTAATATGCCAAAGCTTTGTCACTGTTCAATGGTCTATCAACTTGCCTAGAAGCGGATTTTTTAGTTGGTAGATAAACATTAGCAGACTCTGGAGATTCACTTATGTCTTTTAACACTTTGGCAACATTTGGTTGGCCAGATCGTTCATCTGGCTACTACTTCAGCAGCAGTTATTAGTTCACTTGAACTACGCAATTGTACGAGATCTTCTACTTTCCGTTTTTTGGTCTTAAATGAAGACTCTCCAAACCTTTTCTTTGGCCTTCCAGCTGAGGTAGACGGTTGTGGTTCAGCATAATGAACGCGAGTAACGTGAAACTCAACGTCTGTGCCCTCAATGTACGCCTTATTCCTTTTCAAAAACTCCTCCTTTGATTTTCCCATTTTGAGGTAACTTTTGAGGAAAAGGCCGCTATTGTCATTTTAATTTTTCTTCTAGATTTTTCAGTTATATCACCAAAATTAAATTTAGAAGAAATGAAGTCAAAAAGACGATCGTTCCTGACAATGTTTAAGCCACTCGTCAAATAACTCAACTTTTGTAATAAAGTTCACGATATCTGAAAGAATAAAAAAAAAACAGTGTTCGACTCGACTCTGCTGAGAATACCTAGTATGATTCTAAGAAGAGAAGGTGTATCTACAATATATAAAAAGTACAGTGGGGATACATGAGTCTACATTACTTTTTCAAGCTTTCAAAAACGTAAAAGATACAAAAATATGCAATAAAATTATGCATGTTTTCAAACAAATATATATTAATTATAAAACAGTGCAGAAGGTTTATAGTTATATAAAAATAAAATACATACCTTCGTTAATAAAATCCATCACTAAAACTTTTCACTTTAAAATAAACAACCTCAGGAGATGCTATCGTATTTGTCACAAAAATGCAACTGAACTGTTTTATTAATTGCAATTAACTTATTACCTATCATTGAGACCCTACGACTCATCGATCTGGAATGTGGTGTGTAAACAATTCCTGGAATCGGGGGTGGGGGGGTGTTGTTTACTAAAAACTGACGTTAAATTCCAGGAAATTGATAATGAATTTTGTCCACCTGGCTTGTTCTACGGGACACACTGTGCGACGGTACCTCACTCACCACAACAAAATGGTGTGGCGGAACGGGCCATCAGAAGCATCATGGACAAGGCTCAATGTATGCTTCAGGAAGCTGGTCTTGATAAGAAGTACTGGGCGGAGGCTGTTAACACAGCGATGTACCTATAGAATAGATCTCCGACAATAGCTGTGAAAGGATGTACTCCAGAAGAAAAATGGACAAAAAGAAAGGTAAATCTCTCTCATTTAAGAATCTTTGGCTGTGTGGCCTATGTTCACATTAATATTCGAACGAAATTAGATCCGAAAGCTAAGAAATATATATTCATAGGCTATTGTGAGCTGACAAAGGGTTATAGGTTATTAGATATTGATAAAAACATTGTGTAAAGGCTCGTGATGTCACATTTTTAGAAGACATTTGTCTTCTTCATGAAAGACCTGAAAAATATGTCACATGATGATAATGACCTGGAGAAAACACAATTAAGTATAGAACCAATTGATAAGTTGTGTTCTACAGTATCAGAACCATCCACTGATAAACCTCATGAGTTTGATAACACATCGGTTGAGGAAATAGAAAACAGAGAATCCCCTATATCAGTGAATGACTCCGAGGAGAGTTTTAGAACGAATTTTTCTGAAGAAGAAACAAGTGATGAACGCTCTGTACTGACCTGTCTTGCAACAAACATGGTGAGCAGTGATGATGAACCTCAGACAGTGAAAGAGGCATTGACAGGACCGGAAGCTGGTTATTGGGAACAAGCCATGAAAGATGAGTACAATTCATTTATTATAAATGATTGTTTTGAACTTGTTGAACGGCCTACAACACAGAAACTGGTCAAATGCAAGTGGGTGTTCAAAAAGAAGTATGGAGCTGATGGTCAGTTAATGAAATACAAGGCTGGTTGCAAAAGGGTATACTCAACAGGCTGGTATTGATTATACAGAGACCTTTTCTCCAGTAGTCAGATACTCTAGTATTCGTGCTTTGTTAGCTATTGCTGCTGAATATGAAATGGACATGGAGACCTTCAGGAAACAGTATACATGGAGCAACCGAAATCATTTGTTCCGAAAGGTACTGAAAATAAAGTATGTAAACTTAGGAAAGCTATATATGGCTTAAAGCAGGCTTCAAAAGCCTGGAATGATAAAATTAATAATACTTTGTGTGATAAACTTCAATTTAAGAAAGCCCTTTCCGAGCCATGTGGATACTAGGCATGAGGATACAAAGGCAAAATGGCATCATAAAACTTGACCAAAGTACATACATAGAAAAGGTATACATAGAAAGGAATACAAAGGTATACAAAGTACATACATAGAAAAGGTTGCATAAGTTTAAAATGGAAGACTGTAAGAGCAGTCCCACTCCCTTGCAAACAGGGGTTGTACTTGAAAAACCTCAAGATAGCATCAATAATATATGCAACTTTGATTACAGAGGTTTGATTGGTTCTCTGATCGCAGAGCTAAAATTATCGCTATTTGAGGACAAATCCTTTTCTGAGCATAAAGAGTTTATTTCGTCGTAAAGTAATTTAAAATTACGCGTTATACTATCGATTAATATCAAATCTTCACGTTTGATACTTTTAACTATTTTATTTATTTTATTAATTTTATTCTGAAACTGGTTACTTATTACTCGGGCCTTACTTAATTTTTTAGTACATAGTGACTGTTTTCGCGTCGTTTTGGCCCAATTTTAATTAGGTACGACCTTATTCTACGTAATTCATCTAAATATTTTTCTAACTGGGAAGCCATACAATTACGGAATCGATAACACAATTCATAACGATCTACTTAAATCATGGAGTAAATAACACAATAATTGAGTATCTGCATATCTATGATAGGTATATATACCATATTATTAATATTAACAAAATTTATTGTTCATAATAACATGAGAGAGACCGCATTATTACACAAGGTTAAATACAATACCCATTTTAATGACACGCCGGTACACTGTTGCACTCACACTTTTCACTTAAAATAGCGCACTTCCACGTATATAACTTCCTTCGGAATCCTCTTTTTGCGCTAGTTAAAGGTCTTTAGACCTGGACCTCGACGTCTCTGGCCTCGCGCTCCCTGCGCCGAAACCAACTTCCTGAACGACGTAGCTCGTTCTCATTGATACCGCGTTGTATCCATTTTCCATGGCACTTTTTGTACCACCGATATGCTAGGAAAATAGCTGCTAGTAGAAAAACGGCGCAGATTATTTGAAGATGGAAATTGGTCGACCTTGCGTGACCATTGAGCTCCTCTAACGTTCCTGCCGAATTTTGGCCACCCGCAGCGCAATGATAACTTCTTGCGCCTCCTTAGATTGATTTTTCCCCATATTGCTTAACAACGAATTTAATCGAGCGAAACAGAGATAAGTTTTTGATTGAATGTTTCATTATGAGGTTGAAATTATTCAACTTCGAGTCCAATTGTCTGTAACACTGTCCTTTTATGGAATGGAATTTGCACTTTGTCCACACGCGCGCCCGTAACCCGATCTCTTAAGGCGCCTGGGTGGCAGGGTCGCCATGTAAGGATGGGTGTTTAGCGAAAGGAAAGACGTATGATACGTTTCAAGTCTAAATTTATTATGGTCAAATAAATGCGGCTACATTATATAAATGAGATTGTATACTTACTAACTAAGCATGAGTACATAGGTTACATTATTACACTACAGTATATTGCAGTGGGTTCGCGGCCAGACATTGCCCATGCAGTAAGCTACCTAAGTCAATTCAATGACAGTCATTCAAATATACACTGGAAGACTGCAAAGAGAATACTTCGTTATCTTAAAGGAACTGTAAACTATTCATTGACTTTTAAAAAAGGAGGTCTCAAAATCACTGCTTATGCTGATGCGGATTGGGGCAGGGATGCCAAAGACAGAAGGTCCTACACAGGCTTCGTATTTATGGTAGGTTCATCTGTTGTTTCATGGGAGAGTAGGAAGCAACGTACTGTGGCTCTCTCAAGTACAGAGGCTGAGTACATGGCCTTATCAGATACGTGTAAAGAGGCTTTGTTTCTCCGCAAGTTCTTGCATCAAATTGTTTGTATAATTCCTAAGATTAATATATATAATGATATTCAGTCTGCACAGAAACTTACAAAAAATTCTATGTTTCACTCTAGAACCAAACATATTGATATTCGACATCATTTCATTAGAGAACATGTCTGTAATGGAACAATTAATGTTAACTACTTAAGCACTGATGTAATGATAGCAGATCTGTTAACAAAACCCTTAACTAGAGAAAAACACTTGCAATTTGCAAGTAAACTATTGTTAATTGTAACTTGATTTTTGTAAACTGTTGTTAATTGTATGTTGTAATTATGTTAAATGTCTATTCTTGTTAATAGTTTATTCATACCGAGTTAATTTACCTAGTTATATTTTGCTATGAAAATATATACTTATTGTTAATTGATATAATCTTTTGATAGCCATTAGCTTAAGGGCCAGCTATGGTGTTCTGATATTGTAAACCCGGATGCTATTGGTTTAAGGGCCAGTGTTGAAGATAAATAGAAAGTAAATAAATAAACCAACACCATCCGTGGTATTCATGGTCAATTGTATTGACAATGTCACACATGACATGACAGTGACATTTAATACGTCAAGAATTAAATGTAGTCTGTTTCGTTTTTCTTTGTCTCGGTCTCTCTCTAATAAGCCGCCATTGAGCCTTTTTCTGTAAGACGTACACTTAGTTGCTTTTTTCCAAGTAAATCCTTTTTTATCTACGTAAAACTTGTTTATTTTATGCCTAAAACCCTTCACGCATAACATTACCCAGTTCAGTGGCAATCGATCATTATACTATGATCCGATAGGCGAATTGAATCTAATACGAGATCAGTGGAAAATTGTGTCTTATTACAATATGCAACCTTATTTGCAAGGTAATAGAGCAGTGGATACCATTATTAAATATCTTGAGCAAACATGTAAACAAATCAAAGAGCCCAGTCACTGTAATCTGATTTCATTACAAGTGCAACACGATTATAGCGAGCTCCAATATCACAATCAGCTGCTGCTAAATCAGCATTTCGGCACTCGGTCAAGAACTCGACGCGGCCTTGTCAACGCAGTCGGCTCTATAGCGAACACTTTATTCGGGGTACTCGACCAAAGTTTCGCTGATAAATACCAACGTGATATTGAAATTTTAAATAGCAACGAAAAACACTTATACGCTTAACGTAAAGAGGTTTGGTTTTCCAAAGCGTAAACGCTTTGGAAAAACAAATCCTCTGTGGTAGAAGCTAAGTATAATATTCTGAAACGAACTGAAAAGACTATTGATACTCAGTATAAGCTTATAACTAGACATCTAAACCTCTTAGATCAAGCAGCTAAGAAAGTACAGTTGCAAGCTGAAAGTACATCCATGTTACAAGAATTTACCATAGCTGCCATGGCTACGACAAATATGATACAGAACCTAAAGCGTGTACAGGACACTTTAATCGACACCTTGACGGATATTTATCATAGTAAAATTAACATGCATTTACTAGCTCCGGAACAACTCAGCAACGAACTTCAAATTATTTCCGCTCAAATATCAAAATAACTTACTTTACCCATCAATAACATCCAATCCGATTTATATAAAATCTACAAGCTACTAAAGATCAAAGCGAGAATGAGTAAAGAGTACTTTATATTTGAGATCTCCGTGCCACTCATTAGCAGAGACAGTTTCCAACTGTACCGCTTAATACCGGTACCTCTTCAAGTGGGAAAGGACATGATCAGCATTACTTCCATCACAGATTACATAGCAACTAATCTGATGAGGGACTCCTATGTCGAAGTCAAGAACGACGATCTTCAGACTTGCGTCTATCAGGACAAAAGTTACATCTGTCAGCTACGAGGTCCAATCAAGCGTCTGGATCCAGAAGAAAAGTTCTGTCAGACCGAACAAATAGGTATCTGCCAGTCTAAGAAAGAAACCTGCAAGAATATGTGGTTACAATTACACGACCTATCGTCCTATCTTTATTTTGCATGTAATACTTACTCACTTACAATGAAACCCGAGCGCGCCGAGTCAGCAAGGCCGGGCTCATTCAAGTCGATAAAGAATGCATAGCTAAGGGCCGTGACATAACTTTATATTCATATCAGCAGGAAAACCAGCTGACTCCAAAACCGGACGTCTCCTCCTGTATTGGAGCTATATTTGCTAATAATAGGTGGCAGCGTGATATTAACCATCAGTTGGTTAATATCACGCTGCCACTTCTCGACACAACAACCGATGATGCACAGATCAACAGGTTTCTATCATGTGTGTCATAGAGGAACTTAAATCGTTCTTTGAGATAATTGGGGGCGAAGGGATTAGATATGATATTATATAGCAGAGATAAAATATGAGCATTCCGGCGAAGACGGATTGGGAGCCACTTAAGCTTGAGATGAAATTCTGAAACATGATCATATTTGCGCAGGCCAAATATGAATCTAATGCAATAATTTTGGAGACGCTCAAGTTTATTAAATTGTTCCTCGGTAAGGTCAGGATAGCTGGTAGATCTGCATAGTCAAGGATAGGAAGAAGAAGGGAATTTGCAAGGGCAATTTTGGTAGCAGTTGGGAGAAAATTTCGCAGCCTATATAGAGACCCTCCAGAAGTGAATAATTTCCGACTTAACATCTGGAGCTGGGGACCCCAAGATAAATTTTTGTGTATATAAATCCCCAAATCTTTGACTGTTTCGCTAAAAGGGATAGCAGTGCCATCAAGAATTATCTGAGGAAGTGTAGTCCAGTCGATCCTTGATACCGCACTAGAGCTACCAACAACAATGACCTGAATCTTTACAGGATTTATCCTCAAACCGTAATCTGCGCAATTTGTGCCAAATCTTTGTTGACCATTTTAATGGCCTCCGCCAAATCCTCCAACGGGGCCTGGGAGTAGATCTGCAGGTCATCTGCATATAGGTGGTAGGATGACAGAAGTTTATTGGAGATAGAATTAATAAATAAAGAGAATAGTAGTGGTGAGAGAACGCCGCCCTGTGGTACGCCGGCAGAGGTGTTACACCAAGAGGAAGAGCTCCCATCGATGCAAATACGCTGCCGACGGCTACACAGGTAACTACGAAACCAATCAACCGCTGTTGGAGATATGTTTAAAGAGCAGAGTATGCCAAGTAGTACGTCGAAATCGACAGTATTAAAAGCATTGCTAAAATCAAGTAAGGACAGAACAGTCAGATTTCCATTTTCCACACCCATTCTGATATCATCTGTAATGTTTACCAATGCCGTAGTTGTACTGTGTCCTGGGCGAAACCCGGATTGGAGAGGATTAAGGAGATTATTTTTACGTAGGAAAGAGGTGAGTAGGTTATGGACAAGGCGTTCTAGTACTTTAGAAAGGAAGGGTAATATAGAGATGGGACGAAAATCTGTAAAAGATAAAGGATTTGCATTTTTAGGTAAAGGAGTAACATGAGCGTCTTTCCACATAGATGGAAAGACGCCACAGGACAATGAATAAGAAAGGATGTGACAAATCACAGGGAGGATCTCATCCAGGACAGGGAGTATCATTTTACGCCTGATGCAGTCACTTCCGACCGCATTGGATGTGACAGATACAATGCTCTTCTTAACATCACAAGCAGACAGTTGATTAAACACGAACGGTGAATAATCGGGAATTAGAAGAGATGAAAGATAGTTGATTGTATTAGCTTTTTGAGCCCCACTATACTGAGGCGCAGATGAGAACTGTTGATTTAATAAATCAAGATTAATATCTTTAGGGATAGCATCTTGGTGTGATTTTCCAACTCCCATTGACTTAAGAAATTTCCATACTTTGGCTGGGTCTCCGTTTTCAACAGAGTTGTGAATATGACGGCGTTGAGCATACCTACACACCTGGTTGCAGTGATTGCGAATAGCCACAAACCTCTCCCGGTTAGAGGGGCTGGGCCTACATTTATACTTGGTCTTCGCAGCCGCTTTTTTATTTATAATGGCTTTAATCTCACCTGTGAGCCATGGGGCAGGGAGGTGTTTGACTTTGACTGGACGAATTGGGGCGTGAATATCGTACAGCTGATTGAGGCAGTCCGTGAGCAGATGGACCTTCTCATCCATTGACTCAATGGATAAAAGGTTTGTCCAATCAATGCTTCCGGTATCGTGCCTGAGGTTATCAAGATTTATGCCACCAAAATTGCGTTGCAGGAGAATTTTAGGTTTAGGTTTAGGTGGACGGACTTTGTACGAGAGAAAAGCGAGGTCATGGTAGGAAAAGGCATCGGCTGAGCACTGCAAGCGCCATGCGAGCCGGTGCCGGTACCAGCGTCTGTCGGACAGTCGCAAGCGGCGCCTAGCAGCAGTGTGAGTGTTAGTGAAAGTGCGCGTAAGCCGTCTATGACCGAGCATGGAAATAGTTGTGCGAGTGTAAGTGCGCGTAAATCACCCGAGCCTGAACAAGGGTTATGCGCTTGTGGAACCAAACGGTGGTCTAGTTTACGGGATAAAAAAGACAATTCAACTTCACCTATCAATAGGAGACAATCTGTCTTTAAAATAGATAGGGATTAGTTATTCTCTAGGATAAGAACATTCAGCATTATATTACCCTTCATTTAGCATAAGCAAAATACTGGTTCACCTATGTATTACTAACCCTCTCAATTGTAGCATCATCGCATCCCATTTTCCCGTATTCTCCTCTCGGGAGCATGTTCGATACTCATCGAGCAGATACCACGTCGAGCAATAAACCGATTTAAAGCAGCCTTGTATGCCTCTTTAGAGAGGTTTGTAACAAGCTCCAGATGTACGGCTTTGGTAGCAAGGCAAACAACAGCACACGGCACACGTAGGATTTAATGAGCTTACAACCACGACCTTTCCGGTCAGATATCATTATAGGTCCAGCATAGTCCACACTACTATTAAAAAAATGGAAATTCTAGACTACTTCTAGAAGTTGGTAGCTGCCCCATAATTAGCTGCACATTTTAAGCTTTAAATCTGAAACATTTTAGACATTTGTTTACAGTGAGTTTAGCAATATTTCTGCCTCTTAATGGCCAATACAACTGACGAATGTTTGCTAACAATGATTGCGGACCTGCATGTAGTAGCTGTATATGTTGCATATGAAATATGATTTTGGTTAAATGATGCTTACTACATAACAACACCGGATGTTTAACGTCATATTCGTAGGGAGAATTATCAAGCCTGCCGCCTACGCAAATAATACCGTCACTATCTAGAACGGGAGTTAATGAAATTAGCCTATTTTTGCGTGATAGTGACTTGCCCGACTTAAGCACGGCATACTCATCTAAGAACATTTGACGTTGAGCAGCGCGTAATATGCAAGTGAGTGCATCATGCAGTTCCTGGCTAGAAAACGCATCTGGTAATTTTGAATTCTTGTTCTTTACCTTATAAATAAATCTCAAAACATAGGCGACGATTCGCTGTAGACGGTAAAAACTAGAATATTTATGAATTAATTGTCGAATAATAGTATTATTAATATGCGATGACGATAAATTGTTATTTTGGGAATTAACTAAACTACATATTACTTCTGGTAGATCCTGTTTCAAAGATTCATTGGGCTGTTTTGGCCAATCACTTTCATTTTTAATTAGAAAGGAAGGACCTTTCCACCAAAGTTTGCATTTACTGACAAGATCAGCCTTCAGCCCGCGAGAAACAAGATCCGCCGGATTGTCCCTAGACGGCACGTAGTTCCACAATGAACTTGATGTATTTTCTTGAATCTCATTCACGCGATTTCGTACGAACGGCTTAAGATGTTGTGAAGGTGTTGCCAACCATCCTGGTACTATTGTTGAATCGCACCAAAATCGATAGCGATGAATTGGCAGGGTTAGTGAACCTTTAACCTTTGTGCACAACCTTGAACCCAACAGAGCCCCACAGAACTCCAGCTGAGGAGTAGTGGTAGGTTTAACCGGCGCTACGCGACTTTTGGAAGTTAACAGTCGCATAGTGATTGTCCCTGAAGTATTAATTGAGCGAATGTACACACATGATCCATAAGCCGTTTCAGAAGCGTCGGTAAATATATGTGCTTCATGAATGACTGCATTATCACACAATATCCAGTGCGGTATTTTCACGTTGTTCAAACACGATAATGTACTGGCAAATGAATGCCACTAGTGTGGAATTTCCTGCGACACTTCATCATCCCATTCACATTTATCTATCCACAGTTTCTGCACTATTAGTTTAGCCTCCACAACACATGGACTTACTAAACCTAGCGGGTCAAAGATCTGACATATTGTAGACAGAATGTGGCGCTTCGTAATTTTGACATTAGACTCGATGTTGATGGAAAATGATAGAGTGTCTGTGTACGTTACTGTACGAGCTGCTAGTTATTTCGGATGTTAAATGATAAGTCCGAGCTGAGATTTGAAGAGGGTTTATTCCGAAATTTTACGCTAAAGATGATAATGGGTGCTACAAGTATGCCGGTTGATTACGCACTGACTCACGTAGATCGCGCGATTCGCTGGTAAGGTCGCTTGACCTACTTGAGTCAAAACTGCCGATGATGTGTTCGATGAGTATCGAACATGCTCCCGAGAGGAGAATACGGGAAAATGGGATGCGATGATGCTACAATTGAGAGGGTTAGTAATACATAGGTGAACCAGTATTTTGCTTATGCTAAATAAAGGGTAATACAATGCTGAATGTTCTTATCCTAGAGAATAACTAATCCCTATCTATTTTAAAGACAGATTGTCTCCTATTTATAGGTGAAGTTGAATTGTCTTTTTTATCCCGTAAACTAGACCACCGTTTGGTTCCACAAGCGCATAACCCTTGTTCAGGCTCGGGTGATTTACGCGCACTTACACTCGCACAACTATTTCCATGCTCGGTCATAGATGGCTTACGCGCACTTTCACTAACACTCACACTGCTGCTAGGCGCCGCTTGCGACTGTCCGACAGACGCTGGTACCGGCACTGGCTCGCATGGCGCTTGCAGTGCTCAGCCGATGCCTTTTCCTACCATGACCTCACTTTTCTCTCGTACAAAGTCCGTCCACCTAAACCTAAACCTAAAATTCTCCTGCAACGCAATTTTGGTGGCATAAATCTTGCGTGTGGCACTCATTTTATTTATGAGGAAATGGCTACGTGTCTAACTCAAATAGAAGCAATTTTGAATTCTAGACACTTTACTCCACTTTCTACTAACCCCCGTGACTATTTATTTTATTTATTTATTAAAACTTTATGCACAAATAAATGTACAAAGGCGGACTTAATGCCTTAGGCATTTTCTACCAGTCAACCTTAGAGTGGTGCAGAGACAAAACGGTAGTATTCTGCCCTCACTCCTTCTTACTTCCTAATTGAACGCTCACTTATGTCTGTTCCAACTTCAAAGGTCACCGATGACAATATCAATACCTTGGAGCGATACCAAAGAGTAGAGCACATAAAACAACACTTTTGGAGGAGATTTAATCTAGAGTACATTTCCATTCTACAGCAGAAAACTAAATGGTCGTCTTCTTTAGATGGTGACATCGCTTTGGGCTCTCTTGTTTTGATAAAGGACAAAGGGCTGCCACCTCTCTACTGGTTGCTGGGGCGAGTTGTGCAGGTGTTTCCAGGCAACGACGGCATCACAAGGGTGGCGGAGTTGAAGACAAAGAGAGGGACAATGCGACGCGCCTTCAACAACATTTTTCCACTGCCACTGCATTGAAGCTTCCACTTCAACCCGGGGAGCATGTCTATGCACCGATGTAACAGCGTCGCGGGGGACCTGAGGCAGCGTGCGGGTGATGGGGCGTCGGGCGACCGCGCCGGCGCACGAGCATCGAACACATCGGTTTTTACCACCGGCGACGATACACGCGCGATCGAGCGCCGACTAACGTCATACATTGTCAATACAAACCAGTATATACAGTCCACAAGCAGTTTTACTTCTAACTACCACTGGGATCCTCGTATACAAGCTTGACTAACCAAATTAATTAAATTAAGTTGAAATTAAACATACCAGAGGGTAGTTATATAGGCAAATAACTTAACCATATGATGTGGTGAGCGTCGGGTAAGCGCTGGTAAGCCCTCAGCAAAGCGTCCAAGATAAGTTCATGGGAAAAGGCAAAAACTTAATAATGAAACAAACAAGTGGAAAAACCATGTGGAAGAAACCATGTAGAAGAAACGCCGACAGCGGGCTGTAACAAATTTTATGGATTAGAATACGGTAAGGCAAAGTGATAAACCCGAGACGCGGCACTTTAAAGTGATCAATCCGAGACGCGGCACTTGTTAAGTGATAAATCCGAGCCACGGCACTTGTTAAGTGATAAATCCGAGACGCGGAACTTTAGCATTAAAAAGGTCTTACCGTTTCTTCCACTTCGAATCACGAAGGAAATTAAAATATATCGCTATGACACTCCGACCATGGGCTGTAACAAAATTGACAGGTTAAGGCACGATGAGGCAGAGTGAAAAATCCGACCAGCGGCACTTTAATAATTGATAGATCTCACCGTTAATTCCTCCTTCCTTCCTCAAACCATCAAATGCGCCATGCGGTCACCGTACACCAAAGACATCGCGAAAAACAAAACTTATTAAGGCGTCATCACGGCACCAACATAATATTTTAATATAGGCCGTACTATGGCATTGAAATTATGCGCAATCTAGTCGAAGATGGCTAGGATTCGCTTAGATAAAAAAACTTAGAAGCCAAGATTCATATTTGAATCATCCACCAGTAGATTCGGGTCGAAAAGTGACCAGCCGGCCAATCTGTCACTTATGTCAAACCACAAAAAAAAACAATGGATAAAAAATAAAATCAAATCAGTGACGTGAAATAGACTAATTAGGCCGTAGGCATGTAATGAGCAAAAAGGCTCGTTGCAATGTACACAGAATTCTGAACATGAAATTGATATCACGTCCCAATTGACACTTGTAAAGTTTGACTAAAGGAAAACTTTCTTCGGTTGGAGTCAGATGGGAACGATGAGAGCGGACGCTCTTTATCTATCTCGATGCTGATAATTAATTGATATTACTGATATTTTCATCAGTCTCATACTAGCTGCGCTACGATGCGGACGTTTTGCTGACACGTACGGACGTATTTAGGTTCAATTGAATACGCGGTGGCGCAAGCCGTTGCTCGTACATTTTTATCGCCATGAGTCAACAACTTGTGGTGAATGAACTGCTGGCGTTCTTGCAGCAGAAGTTGGACGTGATGGACGAGGTGTCTACAGTGTGCCACGAACTTCAGCGAGGAGGACGTCGCCGCTTCCAAGCTGCTTCTGTTCCGGTTGCTCAACAAGACCGACCAGATGGTGTCTCGCCGGCGTGACGGGACGAAGAAGAGCATCCAAGACATCATAACGCTGCTAAAGGACACCGACCCTGACGATGTGCCGACATTTGTGGCGAGGGATCTACACAAGCTTCCTCCTGTCACTTTCGACCACGTCGATGTAACGAGCCTGCTGAAGGACATTGTTTTTCTAAAGGCAAGTTTAGCGGATGTACAGAAGAAGTTAGATGCATCCCAAAATGCCGTCGCCGATTTGCGCAATGAGCTCACTGAATTGCGTCAATCGTCAGTAATAATAATAATAATAATAATAACTTTATTGATACAAGTCCTTACAGTTTTCTTAAGATCTAGTCATGGTTCTTAATGAATTAAGGCTTACAAGAAATGAAACCCTGCCTCCTAAACTAGGGATACCTGTGACTTAGGAGTCAGTGTTCTACTGCTACTTGGACACTATAATCCTTGCGACAATTAAGAGCTGGCAAGATGATAATAACAAAAAGAACATTATATCAATAGATGAAAGAATTAACATTTGAAGGTAGAATGAGTTTAAGTAAAGTGGTGGATTCCGTGAGTGTGTCTGTGGATTGTGTTTTGTTTGTGTTGTGTTGGTGTGTATGTGAGACTGAGAAGCGAGTGAGTTTTGCATTGAGTAAGTGTGATATGTGTGTTAGTGTGTGTCAGTATGATGGTGTCGAGTATGATGCTGCTTTAGTTGAGTATGTATACATAGTTTGTTGAGTAACTGCAACGCGCCTACTTTTTTGGAATGACTTATATCAGAGAAGTTAGTAGTTCCTCAGTTTGAGCGTAATCTAGGCGGTACAGGCTGTTTTTTAGTTTAACTTTTGCTTCATGTTTATTTAACTTTGCTATTTGAGTGCCCCTATTAACATTTTTATAAACAAGGGAGCTCAGTATGTAGAACTGTCTTCTGGCAAATGTAGTTCTATGACTAGAGGTTGGGCAAACTATTCTTATACCACGTTTGTTTGTGCATACTGGTGGTATTTTGTTGTGTTTCCAGTGGTAACTGGCCCACCATCGGGTGCATCGAACGTCAACATGCGTCGCGGAGCGGGCTTTGCGTCAGCAGTGTTGCTATCGCCGCCGACATCACGAAATGCAGAGCATGCAGAATGCGCACCACTCGCGCCCCTCTGCCCTGCTTCTGTCCCCGCGAGTTCTCCGCTCGCCGCCGTAAGACCAACCGACTTGCTGCCTGTGTCTTCAGCGTCTGAATATCGACGTATTCGTAGAGATTTTGCTAGCGTCGTCGCGAGCACCCTCAGTGCTCCTACAAAGAAGCCAGTGCCTGAAAAGGTACAGAAGGAGGATGAGGAGGATTTCGTGAAGGTGCAGAGGAAGAAGCGCCGACAACAGACCAATAAGAACCGCTGCGGCGCGGCTCCTCCAGAGCCCAGTGTGACCGTTCGCGCCGCGAAGCCGAACACTCCGGTGTACATCTCCCGTCTACATTACTACTGCGGAGGACATCGTAGAGTACGTGCGCCAGAAGCTGAAATACCCACCGAGCGCAGCTATTGGAGTCGCGCCGAAACGTCAACTTCAAGGCGTTTGTGGTGCGAATACCAACGTGTTTGCTGCACCTCGTCTTGGAAGAGGACTTTTGGCCGCAAGATGTGGTGTTCCGTGTCTTCCGGGGACAACTGCCACACGAACGCACGAAGACATAGTGCAGTGAAGTTTTTACTAACTTAGGCCTAAGTTTTTATTTACTAACACGATTGTATTTTTCATATACACCGTGAAATTATATAGATTTCGGGAACGAAAATTTTGGACTCTATATCAATAATGGAATCCACTTATGTGAAATTTAAATAAAATAAAGATATTTTTTTTTATAAAAATGTGACAGACATACAAAAAACTAGAACGAAACCAGAATACATGGTAACGCCACTAAATTTAACGTACTACGATTACTACGATCGATATCATTCAATGTTACTCACACATAGGTACACAACTAACACAACTAAGCAGTAAACCATGCCGACAAAGACATAAAAGCCGCCCGCGCTCGCTGCCGCTAACTTACCTACACGTTTGCCGACAATCCACTCGGACGCACTACCTATTATTACCTACCATGCTGCGCGGCGGCGGCGCCGCAGTGTCGCCGCCGGCGGCGTGCGGGGCAGGCGCTAGGTCTGCTGCAACTCGCGCGCGGTAAGGTTATGCAACCTTACTTACGATTTACGTTGTCACGCGAAAATGTGTCGTCAGTACGAATATACGAACGCGAAGTACTTAGCAATTGTTCAGCTGTAGGTACTGTGCACATTAATGGACTCTCGTGAATCCATACTTAATACGGGAAGACCATCACCAAGTTTAGTTTAGTGCTAATGTGTAGGCAGTTATTATAACGGCCAATTAATAGTGACTATTTTCATTGAACGCTATCTAACAGCTCGTTTTTAGACATGTTATAAACGATAATATCGGAGCTGGCTGTTAGATGATATCCCTGTAGCGTACTTAGCAGGGATTTACTATCAGCATGATGGCTGCCCCGCTCATTATTCAAGTGAAGTGCGTGCCTACCTAAACACTCAGTTCGGTGATAGCTGGATCGGCCGCGGCGGTCCCATGGCTTGGCCGTCTAGGAGCCCGGACTTAACGCCTTTGGACTTTTTCTTGTTGTCGGAAATCAAAAGACTTGCTTACATTACAAAGACCCGTAAACATGAAAATCGTGACTAGTTACGCAGTGCGATAGTGGACACCTTTGATAGAGTGAAAAGTGACAGACACGTTAAGTAAGCTAAAAGACAATAGTATAAAACGGGCACGTTTGTCTATTGAACGCGGCGGATTCCATTTCGAGCAGTTGCTTCGGTACAGGGAAGTGTAAATAAACTTTTTGCAGGTAACTTGTATGTAAAGTTGATTATTTTGTAAATAGCTCCAATTTTTTAAATACGCCTGAAATACTTACCCAGCCTCTTGACTGCTTCAGCTATCTGTTTTTAATATTGATACAGTAAATACCTAATGTTATTTATTGAAAAGTTATGTTCAAGTAAAGTATTTCTGGCAGTCCTAAGCCCGTGGAATGTATGTAGGAGAATTTGGTGTACAATTTACGTTATTCCGTGAAAATATTGTCGCAATAATTGTACAAGCGCAGCGGCTGTACAAGCGACTGCTGCGCAAGTCGTCGCGAGTTCGATCCTCGCTCGGATTTTTTTTTTTATGATCTGCAGGTTATATTACTTTCATTCATGAGACTTTCAATCCCGCTCAAACACACACCCGCTCTCAAAACCAGACACACATCCAAACTCACACACACATACACTAACACACGTACACACACACACATACACACGCTTATACTCACTTTATTTTTTTCCCTTTTTCTTTATCTCTGAACTAGCTCTAACGGATAATTGTTTATAAATATTGTCTTCTAGCAACATAACTAAAGGCTTATGTAATGCATCATTTCGAAGGTTTATCTGACTTCTAAGATACAGGTACATACACCTAGTTTAGAAGTCAGTGTTTTTCTCTCTGTATCACTAGCTTAAGCCTTGTTTTAAACATCATGTAATTTTAATTTTTGTAGAATAAAGATTTATTATTATATTATTATTATGATTATTAATTGTTCTCTGTGTGTGAGGCAAAGTTTAAAAAAAAATAAAGTTTTTTTAAAGCTATTGTAATACCTACTTAATTTTTAATCCCTTTTATTGAATTGGAATGTAGGTTTTACGTTCGTATCTCGTATCTGCTAATTCGCTAAGCGCCAAACCTGTCATATTTCAATTTATACCTAGATAGTAAAATGAGATCAATAAAGTACTGACCTACTAGCTTTAAATAACGCGTAAGTACCTACTTATTAGTACTTATTCGCTCGGACAACCGTTTCGTACCAGCTGACTGGCGTTCGGGTCATTGAACCCGCCGCCGCGCTACCCGTGCCGCGCCACCCGCGCCGCGCGTCATTGATAAGTAGCGAGTTGGTGACTGCGACCGATTTTGAATGAAATATTGGTACACTACTACTAGCAAACTCGATCAAGTGAAAATATTCTTTTCACTTGCCAACTTTTTTATTATAAACAGTAGAGTTAATCTAAGACTTTTTTTTGTTCTACTAATTATCATAAGTTTCCCACCTTTCGGTTCCAAAACGACTACAATTTCACGGTGTATATATGTTCGTCTGTAAGGTATATATCTATGGGCCAGAGTAGCCTGAAAATAAAGGATTTATTATTATTATTATATTTTAATTTTTAACTTGCGACTAAATGCAGATTGTGTGTTGATAGTTGCTCAAAACGAAAAGAATAATTCAGTTACTATCTATCTACATTACAATAATTTCTCGTTTTGCTATTGCTCGCAAGAAAAATATTTAAAATCAAAGTCAAAATATCATTTATTCAAAGTAGGCCAAATTTAATTGGCTCTTTTTGAACGTCGACAATAAAGACAGCCCCCAAAACGCCCGCCCTTCACCATTTCCTAGTGTTTTTGCTGGGAAGATGAAGCGGCGCAACAAACTCCCCAGCACACATTTCTGTCTGTTTATTTAATAAATGATTCTATATAATACGATAATCAGTCTATACAATATAGTGCAATAATTAACTTTGGTTATTTGAGCTACAACTACCCTCCAAAGAAACAATTAGAAATTAGCCCAACATCCAGAAACCTATCAACAAACAAGCTATATATAGTAACATACAACGTGAAAACACTCTCTTCATACGAAAGAAGCCTTCGAAGAGCTCAAAGAAGCCCTGAAAGATATTAAATATGACGTCATCGGCCTGTCAGAGGTCAGAAGAATGGGCAGCCAAATAGAAGAATATGAGAGCACGATATTATGTTATGTAGGCCACACGCCAGGACTTTATGGCGTAGGTTTTTTAATAAAGAAATCCTTACAACCTTATATTGAACGATTCATAGGCTTCACAGAAAGAGTCGCTCTGTTGAACCTCAACATTCAAGGATATGTTATAAGCATTATTCAAGCCTATGCCCCTACATCTCTGTCAAGTAAAAAAGAGATAACAGAATTCTATCGAAATTTGGACACGGCAATTCAGATATCTTCAAAAAATCTTATAATAATAGGAGATTTTAATGCAAAAATACGACAACCACTAAAAGACGAACACATCATTACAGGATTATATGGATATGGGGATAGAAACGACAGAGGTCAAAGATTAATAGATTTCGCTTTTGAAAATAGACTTTCAGTGATCAATACTTATTTCAAAAAGAAATTAAGTCGCAGATGGACTTGGCGTTTACCCGGCGGAGTATACAAGAATGAAATCGATTATATACTGTCAAACCAACCTAAGCTATTCCTAAATATAGAAACATTGAACCTTAACTTCTCTACAGACCATAGAATGGTAAGACCTACAATAACCTTAAAAGCAGCAAAAATAAGCCAAATCAAATTTACCAACAACCAAAATAGTACTTTAAAAACAGGGGAAGAAATTGAAACATACAAGCAAAATTTAAGACATCAAATATCAAACTTAGTTGATTATCAAATGGAGACGACAGTACAGGATTTCTATGACAAATTACTGCATGTTATCAACGTCAGTCTACAAACAGCACGACAAGTTAAGAATACCCGTATTAGACACAAAATTCTCTCAGAAAGAACAATTACATTACTAAATAGGAGACAAATATTACAAAAAACGCCAGTCAAGTCCCGATCAGAAAAAAACGAACTTAGCGCACTATATTAACTTACAAGCAAATACATAAAATATGATTATAAAAACCACAGGAATCAAAAAATTCAAAATTACCTCACAAAAGGAAAAAGCTTCAAAAAAGCGATAAAAGAACTACGTACAAATAAGACATGGATCGAAGGACTAAACCAATCAGGACAAATAACGCACAACTGCAGAGAAATAATAAATATTGCAACAGAATTCTATAAAAGCCTATACAGTGCGAATACACATCAGACAAATAAAAACAAACAAGTAGCATACAACATCCACGAAATCCTACAAGATAATATAAACTGCATTGACAAACTAGAAATTATACAAGCAGTTAATAAGTTAAAATTAGAGAAGAGTCCAGGCCCAGATTTTATTACTAATGAAGCAATTAAACACGGATGTGAAATACTAGCATCACCACTGGCCTCATTATTTAGTTTAATACTCAAAACTGCGAACACACCTGCACAATGGTCACAATCCATTATGATCTTGCTATATAAAAAAGGAAACCCTAATAATATCGGCAATTACAGGCCAATAAGCCTTCTACTAACTATTTACAAACTCTTCTCTTCCATAGTTAATAGAAGAATATCTGAAACTTTAGAAAAGAGACAGCCCATAGAGCAAGCTGGCTTTCGTAAGGGATATTCAACCATAGACCACATACACACTCTGGAACTTATTATTGAAAAATACCAAGAGAAACAAAGACCGCTCTACATAGCCTTCAAAGATTACCAGAAGGCTTTTGACATAATTTCACACACAAGTATATGGCAAGCATTAAGTACACAAGGAGTGGAAAAGGAGTACATACAAGTAATAAAAAATATATACAAAAACAGCATTGGTAAAGTCAAACTGGAATCAACTGGCCCCGATTTCAACATCAATAGAGGAGTGAGACAGGGAGACCCACTATCCCCAAAACTGTTTATTGCAGTATTGGAATCAGTTATAAATCAATTAGACCGGAAAAAGTACGGCTTATATATCAAAGAAGAAAACCTGAGTCATTTAAGGTTCGCAGATGACTTGGTGCAATTTGGAGTGCATGATACAGTCCTTACACGAAGCTAGCAGACGAGTCGGATTAGAAATAAACTTGACAAAAACAAACACTATGACGAACAGTTATAAAAAACCATCTCACTAGATCAAAAACCATTACGATACGTGGACAATATATTTACCTAGGAAAGCAGATAACATTGGACAGCAAAAGCAACGAACTAGAGGTGGAGCGCAGAACAAGACTTACGTGGAATAAATTCTGGAGCTACAGAGAAGTAATGAAAAGTAACATGCCAACCGAAATGAAAAAGAAAATGATGGACACTTGCATTTTACCATGTCTTACTTATGCTTGCCAGACATGGAAATTTACGAATAATGTCAAGAATAAAATAATAGCGTGCCAGAGGGGAATGGAACGTAGCATGCTCAATATAAGAAAAACACACAGAATACGTCATAAAAAGATAAGAAGCATAACCAAAACAGTATAAATATTTTTTTTTTATAAATATATTTTTTTTTATAAATAAATAAATATTTCTGGACATAAATATAAATAAATATTTTCTGGACATTATTACACAGCGCCATCTAGTTCCGTGGTAAGCAACGAGGCTTGTGTTACGGATACTAGATGGTTGATATACTACATATACAGATACTTTTTTTTTGTAAATACATACATATTATACATAGATACATCCATGACTCGGATACAAATGTTAATGCTCATCACAAAAACATTTGTCCCTACCGGGATTCAAACCCGGGACCCATAGCACAGCAGGCAGCGTTAACTACCGCTGAGCTAAACGGGTCGTCAGTAGATGCGCTCAAATATGCTCAAAGATTAAAATTCAAGTGGGCTGATCACGTGGCACGACTTAAGGATAAGAGATGGACATCTATAGTAACTACATGGGACGGCCCACAGGGCAAGAGACGCGTCGGTAGACCGTACACGCGCTGGGAGGACGACATTAGAAAAGTTGCTGGACTACACTGGTTGTGTCGCTAGAGACAGAGACAAATGGAAATCTTTGGAGGAGGCCTTCACCTGAGAGGGGTCCATGCATATAATAAAAAAAATAATAATAATAATAATAATAATACTGATAAATTGGATATCATAAAAATAAAAAAAATATTTAATATGAACTTTGATTCCTATAATCTATATCTTTATATATTATATATATAAAAGGCGAAGCTGACTGACTGAATGACTGACTGACTGACATATCAACGCAGGGCCTAAACTATACGGGTTAGAGACTTGAAATTTTGCACAGGGATTCCTTTTATAACGTAGGGGAGCACTAAGAAAGGAATTTTGAAAATTCACCCCCTAAGGGGGTAAAACGGGGGTGTAAGGTTAGTATGTAACTTTGCTGTTTTTGAAGTTATTCAATTGAAATTCAGTTTGAAGGTTTTTCATTGAAAGTTATGAGACACGTGTAAAATATTTTTCCAAAAATCATCCTTTAAAGGGGTAAAATGGGGGTGCAAAGATAATATGTAATTTCTTTGATTTTTAAAATTATATCAATATAATGTTATATTTGGGGTATAATGATTATTTCCGACATCCCTTTTTGAAATTCATCCCTTAAGAGGGTAAAAAGGGGGTGCAAAGTTAGTATGAAAGTTCTCTAATTTTCAATGAAACTTGACGAATGTAATCTTTGTATGACGTAGGCATCCGTTAAGAAATGATTTTCCGAAATTTTGCCCATATGGGGGGGGGGGGGACCAAGTTTGTACGAGACAACGTGATTCCTTGGTCCAATCTACTTCAAATTTTGCATAAACATTTTTTAACAGAATTGATGGAAGACGTATTTCGTATTTTATCGAAATTCAATCCCTGACGGGATTAAAAAGAGATAGAGAATTATGTTGGAGGTGATATCAATACTCCTTAGTGCTTTTGATTTAAATTACTTTTTATTTTGACACATGCTTGAAAACTCAATCCAATTTTATTCAAAAGAGGTTGAACTCACATAAAAGCTTGATGCAATGCAAATATTTTATACTCCTTAAAATTGGAATTTCTGTTTGTAATTTCATATATAAAAGTATGTATACGGTAATTACACAAAAAAATAATTTCTAAAATGTTTGTCTGTCTCTCTCTTCGTTCCTTCTAATTGCTGCAACAGCTGGACCGATTTTGTGGGGACTTTCACCATCGTTATAAGGAGTAACTTAGGCTACCTTAATTTAAGAACAAGAAACGAATTAGAGTTACGTATGACTTAAAAACGCGGGAGCTGACTAATGCATGAATATGAACATTAAATTTTTCGTTAAATTTCACGCGGACGAAGTCGCGGGTAACAGCTAGTGTGATATATTAATTGATAATTCAAATTATATTTTTTATTTGTGTCGAATTAATTAATTTTTATTTAAATCTATTTTCTGTAATATATTAATAATTCAAGCATGAGATTAAAAAAACATTATTGTAAAAGTATTTTGTTAATGCATGGAATAAAAGACTTTTTTTATTTTTTTTATTTTATTTATGTGAGCTAGCATATACCAATCCAATTTACCAAGCAGAAAAATAAAAAATACTGATATAGAAATACAGAACAACAAATGATAATATTAACACACTCTTGGCCTCCATTTCTCTGTATGTGGCCCGCTCACACGTAGTACACATCTCAACAATTATACTTATTTTACAAATTAGACTGCTATCTTGGACTAATTTATTGGTGACCATCTATTGTTATCACTAAAATAGTCACTCAAATTATGATAAGCCTTCTTAATAAGGCAATTTTTTACTTTAGTTTTGAATGCGTCATTCGGTAGATCCAAGATATCAGTAGGTATTCTATTACTGATATCTTGGATCTACCGAATGACGCATTCAAAACTAAAGTAAAAAATTGCCTTATTAAGAAGGCTTATTATAATTTGAGTGACTAGCCCAGACCCACAGCGGTCGTGATAGCCCTTCAGCCTGGTACTGAGGCGAAAGGCTTCACATACGCCTCGGTCCTCATGAAGGCGAAAGGGAGCATCAAACTCGAAGAGTTGGGGATCTCCTCACTAGGGTTCAAGCTCTCTATCACAGGGGCTCGAATCCTGGAGGTCCCTGGGGCCGAGTCCGGGGATAAAGCTGACGCTCTCGCCTCAAAAATGCGGGAGCTTTTCAGCACGGACGACGTGCGGATCTCCAGGCCGACCAAGTGCGCAGAGCTGCGCGTGTCGGACCTGGATGACTCCGTCACATCAGGGGAGGTGGCCGCTGTGGCCGCACGCGTCGGCGGATGTTCCGCCGACGACATCAAAGTTGGGGAATTGCGACAGGGTCGTCGGGTAAGGGATCGGTCTGGCTCCACTGCCCTGTGGCAGCGGCGAAAGCCATCGCTACCGCTGGTCGCCTCCTAGTCGGGTGGGTCTCGGCAAAGGTGACACTGCTGGAGCCTCGGCCCCTGCAGTGTTTCCGATGCCTATACGGCGGGCACGTACAGCACACGTGCTCGTCAGAGGTGGACCGCAGCGAGCAGTGCTACCGTTGTAGCCAGCCGGGTCACAGGGCCAATCAGTGCTCTGCTGACCTGCACTGCTCGCTCTGCGAAGCGGAGGGCAAGCCAGCCGATCACCGCGTTGGCACCAAGGCCTGCGTGGCCTTCCAAAAGAGGAAGAAGGGTAGGGCCACAGGGAGTGGCCCGCAGCGTACCCAGTCCTCGGCCACACAGGCCATGGACACGACGACATCTGCCCCGTCATCGTAAGGGCAGATGTACGGCCACGGGCGGCGGGCTTGGGAAAGCCTGACCGCCCCGCACTTGGCCGGAGTAGGCGGCGCGGTGGGTCTTGCCGCGCCCTACTTAGTGGATGGGACGGAGTGGAGGGTCACTGAGGACCCTCCCACAAGGGCTTGGGGACCGCAAGGGCGGTCCGCCACCGCCGGGGTAGCGGAAGAATGCTAACGCATACCCGTAACCCCGGCACTATGGTGGTGAGGCGGAAAGACCCCGTGTGGGTTTAGTCGGTAGTCACCCCTTCTGGGTGGAGTCCGACACAACCCCGTCGTCTTCCCGGGCGACGGGAAGTGCGTAAATGCATTCCCACACGGACAACAAAAAAAAAAAGGTATTCTATTATAAATACGTATACCAACCCCCTCAAACGAATAATATACCTTATGTAAACGGTGACTGACGACCCAATTAGTCCAGTGGTAGTTGACACTGATTTCTGTGCTATGGGTCCCGGGTTCGAATCCCGGTAGGGACAAGTGTTTGTGTGATGAGCATAAACATTTGTATCCGAGTCATGGATGTATCTATGTATAATATGTATGTATTTACAAAAAATAATAATTATATATATGTAGTATATCAACCAACTAGTATCCGTAAGACAAGCCTCGTTGCTTAGCTCGGAACTAGATGGCGTTGTGTCATAATATCCGGGAATATTTATTTATTTTTATTTTATTTTTATGTAAACGGTAACTGGGGGCACACAGTTTATGATTATTCCGTGTATTAATACTATGAACGTCACTGTTTTTACAATAGGAATGTATATTTTGCCTTATATGTATTATGTTGGCATAAATATACTGCGATGCAACAGTCAAAATACCAATGTCTTTAAAACGTTCCCTAAGAGAAACTCGAGCCCCTAGCTGATATATGGAAAATTAAAACACTCTATATCAGCAACTCTGCCCCACAAAAGAATTCCATAGGACATAATGAAAGTAACTGAAATAAACAAGTGGAGCAGTGTCTACGTCAGTGAATTGCCTAACCTTTCTGACCGCATAAGCAGCACAGCTAAGTTTCCCCGCGAGGACACATGAGAGCCCCATTGAAGCTTGGCATCTAGTGCAATACCTAAGAAAACTGTAGAATTGACGGTCTCAAGTACTTTTTTATTAACAATTAAGTTGGGTCCTAGATTTTTTACGTTAGGCAAACTAAACTTTACACATTTCGTTTTCTTAGCATTTAGTAATAATAATAATAATAAGCGTTTATTTAGGACCAAAAACAAGTAGGGTAAGGATGCTTATTATGAGATACCATTTCTATTTTTGGGTATAAAAACAAAACTGTTACATTTGATGCTTTCTGAGATATAGTTTTAGATTGCAATTTTATTGTACTTTAAATGTGTAATAGCTATTTAGGGAGCGTTCAAGTAATACGTAACGCAATTTGGGGGGAGGGGGGGTCTCGTAAAACGTTACGATGCGTTACATGGGCGGAGGGGGTCTTTCTTACAACACGTTACGTAACATTGTTTTTTTTTTTAATAAAAAAATAGGAAATTAAAACTCCAAAATTGGCAACCCTTTTCATTTACGTTTTACGGGGAATCCCTTCATTGTATTAGTCTGGTCGTCATTTTTGATTTGTTCTCGCAAGTTAGCAAACCTTTTTGTTTATATTTCACGGGGAATCCCTAGATTACCGTAAAGGCAATTAAAACTATACCATGGATAAAATCTGTAACATACTTTTTTGCGACTTTAGGGTAAAAATGGTCACTTGAGTGTTACGTAACGTTTAGAGAGTGGGAGGGGGAGTACAGAAAAACGTTACGGTGCGTTACAAGGGGGGAGGGGGCTCAAAAATCTTCAAAAATTGCGTTACGTAATACTTGAACGCTCCCTTAGGGCTAAATACAATATTCTTCTTAGTCTTATTCTGGCTATGCTGTAAAAAGTGAAAAAGTATTAGAAAGAGGTCTAAGGTTAATGGTCTCCTATTATGAGATATTAGGGGTTGGTAATATGAGATATATCTCATATTAGGCGCCCTTAATTTTGTAAGTAACAATAAAAAAAAAGGTATTAATATCATTATCACATTTTTATACACATACATACATTGTCGAAAAACAAACTGAATAACAGAACTGGACCAGACAAACTTGAAACGGCGGCTGGTACTATTACAAACCAAAAAGAAATATGTGAAAGCTTTAACTCCTACTTCTCGACTATTGGCTCAACGCTAGCAAACATGATTGTCCAAAAACCAAAAGGAAGTCGATTTTTTGAAGAGCGTAGACTCACTGATAAATCGGAATTACAGATTCTACAATCAACAACTACGAAGGAAGTTATTACCATAATTAAACATTTGGACTGTAATACTGCATCTGGCATTGATGGTATTAGCACAAAAACTATTAAATGCGTAACAGATCTTATTGCTACGGAACTAACAGCATGCATTAACCACTGTATGGCACGAGGTGTTTTTCCCAACGATTTAAAAGTTGCAAAAGTTGTACCAATTCATAAATCCGGAAGTAAATTTGACCCGTGCAACTACCGCCCTATATCTGTTCTCCCGGTGATCTCTAAAGTTTTTGAGAAAATTCTTTACAACCAATTAGAATCATTCCTTAATTCAAAACATTTCTTTTACCATAAACAGTATGGATTTAGAGCTCAATCAAATACTCTCGCTGCTACAATCGATCTCGTAACTAATATTAAAAGTAAAATAGATAAAAAACAAGTTGGTTTAGGTATATTTATTGATCTCAAAAAAGCCTTTGACACAATAAGTCATGACATATTACTCCAAAAACTAGAACTCAGTGGTGTTACAGGCAAAGCACTTGAAATTTTTAAATCATATATGGCTAACCGCAAACAAATTGTAAAAATAGGTGAATATGAAAGTAATCCCTGTGCTCTCCGTTTTGGCGTCCCCCAGGGATCAATATTAGGCCCTCTCATGTTCCTTATCTATATTAACAGTATTAGCGAATTAAAACTCAAAGGAGACATCTCCCTTTATGCAGACGATACAAGTCTCTTTTACTTTGGACACACGTTTGAAGCTATAATAGCTGACGCTCAAAATGATCTTCATCTGCTGAATGAGTGGTTTCAGTCAAACATGCTAACTATTAATACTACAAAAACTAATTATGTAATTTTTGCAGCGAAAAATAAAAAAATAAATGATAATTTTGAACTTATAATAGACGGCCAACCACTTGAAAGAAAACCAAAAGAAAAATACCTCGGACTTATCTTGGATAGTAACCTAACCTGGAAGCCACACCTAGAAAAAATTAAACTCAAACTAAGTTCACTCACCGGGGCGCTACGAAATATAACTAATTGTCTCCCTCAAAAAGTACGATATCTAATTTACAATTCTCTAGTTAAGCCTCATATCGACTACCTCATTGAAATCTGGGGTACTGCAGCGATGACCAATATAGATCCAATTCAACGAGTTCAGAACAGATTAATTAAAACTTTATTTAATTATAAATTTCGGACACCTACTGAAAAAATATATAAGGATACAAAAATAATGAATATAAGACAAACCTACATATACTACACATGCATACTGATACGTAAAATATTAAATAAGGAAATTAATTCAAACATAAAATTTATAACAAAAAAACAAACACGAAAGATCAACCTAAGACGCGCTAGTTACATAGTGACCCGTCCTCCTAGAACTAACTATGGGAAAAGAAATTTGGAATTTGAGGGTGTTAAAATTTATAATAAATTACCACCAATAATAAAAGAAGAAAAAAGCTATGCCCGGTTCAAAAAGCTACTCAGAAATCATACAATTAATACATTCAAATAAGGGAATAAATATAATAATAATTTAATAATTACAAAAACATATAAATAAATTAAAAATAAATAAAACATAAATATATCCGTAATAAATATATTTAATCTATACAAAAATAATAAACTGAACTTAAAACAGTATTTTAATTTATACAATAAATAAAAAAAAAAAAAATTAAAAAAAAAAACTGTCATTACAAAAGTCGTTAATAGCAGACTATGCCATCAATGCCACATCTAGTAATCATTACTTCATGCATCCATGTTCTGCTTAGTTAACGTAACGACGGCGACCGGTACGATTGAGTTTCGTTGTACTGTCTATTGCGTAAGGATACCCACATTTATTTTTTTTGTCATTTAGTTTTATTTATACTTTGTGTGCTCTAAATATTTATTTATTTTAATGTTGTTTCTCAGTAAGTGAATTGTGTATGTAATTCTTCATGAGAAATAAAGATTCTTAAACCTATAACCTATTTATTGTAGTTAACGTATTGAATAAATATGAAAGACAAACAGTCTAATATTTTGGTATTTTAATTATTAAATTATAAAAGACTGACAGTCTTCAAAACGAGTTCAAAATATATTTTTTTTGTACTTTAGTTACTTAACAAAGATTTGAGCTATGCTCTTTTATGATAATTATATTTGGCATTTTTAATAAAATACTAAAAGAATAGTTATAATGGTAATAACAAAATTAAAATCTCTTCTAAAATAAAAAGTCTTATACATCTAAACATAATGAACACAAGAAACTATCCGACGCTACATCTCCACAATCCTCATGAGCCCATTCAAATCAAATCAAATCAAATCAAATCATTTATTTCAATTAGACCAATACAGGTGCTTTTGAATTGTCATATTTAATTGAATTTAGTTGCACGGTTCCAAAAGGTAGGTCTTATGGAGAAGAACCGGCAAGAAACTCCATAGATACTCTTTTAAATTAAATACAAAATTGTTGGTTTTGTTTTACAAAGATTTATGTGTGTAATGTAATATCAATATGAGACTGGTGCAGTTCGATGTGAAACGTATGATTTATGCAGACAGGAAATAACTAAAACCAATTTAGGTTGCCATAACATGTATGAGCCGACCAGTCCCAACTGATAGCACCCGTTCACGAGCATGACGTGTGTATCGGCGTCTGTCTACTCAACCATGTTGTAGGGAATAAAAAGACCCGACACACAACGCCACCACCAGCAGGACATTTGAGTGAGCATGACAAGCCCAGACTGCCCGGCAACCATTTCCAATTTTATAAAAAAAAAAAAAAAAAAACAACGTCAAAGCCAACATCAGTCTCATATTTTACAAGCTATTTTGCTAACTCAGTAACTATTGCGTTAATAAATAATAAATTAAATTAATAAATAATTAGCATGTCAATTTGTAAAAGTGTATAACTAAACATGTCAAATTGTATAAGTGTATAACTGAGCATGTCAAATTGTAAAAGTGTAAAAATATATCTTTATGTAAAACAAAAGAAGTCAGACCAATAAATACAAATAATAATAATAATCATGAGGCTAGTAAACCTGTGGAGCTGGACTAGCATTCTGCCAAACTTCTTTATCTACAAGATAATCTTCTAATTTGTAATATGCTTTCTTGCATAGAGTAGACTTAACGATAGATTTAAATTTATTTTCCGGGAGGTTCAAAATTATATCCGGAATTTTATTATAAAACCTAACACTATATCCCACAAAAGAGGTATGGACTTTAGCGAGACGAAGCTGTGGCTGCATTAATTTTGACTTATTTCTAGTATTATAATTATGCAGTTCA
Organism: Craniophora ligustri; assembly: GCA_905163465.1. Lineage (NCBI taxonomy): Eukaryota > Metazoa > Arthropoda > Insecta > Lepidoptera > Noctuidae > Craniophora > Craniophora ligustri. The sequence continues at coordinate 3,376,539 of LR990976.1, read as the reverse complement.
CATCTTTTAGTATGATGTGATATATTTTTCCTAACGTACATAATATTTTCAAAGATATACTGACAAGGCACTGTCATAATATTTATTTCTTTAAAGAGTTCCCTGAGTGAATCACGACTACTTAGGTTATAAATGGCTCTTATTGCTCTTTTCTGCAGTACGAACACTGATTCTATGTCTGCAGCACGGCCCCACAGCAATATTCCGTAAGACATGATGCTATGAAAGTAGCTATAATAAACGAGTCTTGCGGTTTCTACATCCGTAAGTAGTCTGATTTTTCTAACTGCATAAGCAGCTGAACTCAGGCGTCCCGTCAAAGCCTTAATGTGCGGTCCCCATTGAAGTTTGGAATCTAGTTTGATACCTAAAAATACAGTCTGATCGACGAATTCGAGCTTTTCATTATTTAACATTATATTACAATCATCACTTCTAACATTTGGTAAGGAAAACTTTATGCATTTAGTCTTCTGCCCATTCAATACCAGATTATTAACAGTGAACCACTCATGGACCTTTAGAAGGGCGCTATTTACATCGTCAACATTTGGTGAACGTCTATCTTATCTAAAAATTAACGAGGTATCATCAGCAAATAACACCATCCCACATCCATTCTGGCACATATAAGGTAAGTCATTAATATATACCAAAAACAAGAACGGACCCAGGATAGAGCCTTGCGGAACACCCATTTTAATTTTAGAACCGGATGATTTAACTCCGTTTATTTGGACTTTCTGTACTCTACCTTGCAAATATGATTTTATTAATTTTAACGAGTTTAGCTTCAATCCATAATGTTCCAATTTTAGTAGTAGAGTATCATGATCCACGCAATCAAATGCTTTTGAAAGATCACAAAATATGCCAACGGCAGTAGTATATTATTGGGCATTCTACCCCACCTGCCGTTCCGGCTTCGCCTCCACTTCGGTGGGATAGAATGCCCAATAATATACGATCGAATCTCGTCCGCTTCGACATTACGTACCTGTTTATATTTTATAAATAAACACAATTCGTCATTCCAAGTAATTTGACTAAACCAAAGCCTAACAGAAATGTTATAGCAACAAAATACAAATAATTGCATACTAGGCGCAGGCAATAGCTATCATTAGTACAATGATGTATAAAGTAAAATTAAATTAATACTATCATAAATTTTAAGAAATAACCATATCCATCAATTTGACTCATTGTTAGTAAAACTACCCATAGCATCGGACGTGTTATTATGAAGTTCATTAAACAACCTCATTCACTTCATCTTGATTCCATTTGCGTGGAATCACAAAACAGCAAACGACGACACGGTGAACTACTACCAAACACTATAAGGTGTATTATATGTGGTCCATCTAACTGTGGAAAAACAAATCTTGTAATTGGTTTGCTGTTGCATAAGAATGGTTTAAAGTTTCGTAATGTATATGTTTACTCAAAAACTCTAAACCAACCGAAGTATGTGTTTGTTGAAAAAGTGTTAGCTAACGTTCCAGATGTATCGTTTGCAAAATTTAAGGATAATGAGGAAGTAATAAGTCCACAGGAAGCTAGATGTGATTCAGTTATTATATTTGATGATGTAGCATGTGAAAACCAAAATAATATAAGAAATTATTTTGCAAAATCAAAAAAAAAAATACCAGTATACCTGAAGTGGGTACTGATGATCAAGATCATGGTTATATTCAAAATTCTGAAGATTCAGATGATAATTCACAAAACAGTATCGACTCGTTCAAATCTGTTGGTGTCGGCGACAATGTTTCATCATGGTCTCTATCATCTGAAATGATAGATGATGTTCCTTTCGGAGTCAGAAATGAAAAAGGGAAGTTAATGCTCGGATGTACTAAAATAAATATTGGTAATAAAACTATCACAATAGGCACACACACATATTCATCCACGCCAGGGCTAAAGGAACTTTTATTAAAGAAAGATCCAGATTTAAATTTGGTTACCGAAAATGATAGACAAAATTATAAATTAATGTTGATTCATACAAATGCTCATAGACGTGACTATGATGCAAAAAAACCAATAAAAAGCAACAAAGGCAAAAAATATATGGACGTTATAAAACCTCTATTTAAATTGCCAAACGACAGCAGCGATCAATTAAAATTTCAAAAAGGGAAAGGACTGAAAATGCTGAAAAAATGGAATAAAAATGTAGACTACATTTATTGGGATGATCCTAATGAATTAGTTGAAAGATTAAAACTACTCATGGCTTCTCGAGGAGCTGGAAATACAGGGTTAGATAATGAAATAATATCTATTATAGAGGAACTACGCGAAGGAAAATTTATAAATTAATAAATATCTTGGTAAATAATTATGGTTTTCATTGTCATTTAAGCATTCTCTCTGTACACACATAATGAATATAGATAAATTTGGTCATCATATTCACAAATGTTATAGCAACAAAATACAAATAATTGCATACTAGGCGCAGGCAATAGCTATCATTAGTACAATGATGTATAAAGTAAAATTAAATTAATACTATCATAAATTTTAAGAAATAACCATATCCATCAATTTGACTCATTGTTAGTAAAACTACCCATAGCATCGGACGTGTTATTATGAAGTTCATTAAACAACCTCATTCACTTCATCTTGATTCCATTTGCGTGGAATCACAAAACAGCAAACGACGACACGGTGAACTACTACCAAACACTATAAGGTGTATTATATGTGGTCCATCTAACTGTGGAAAAACAAATCTTGTAATTGGTTTGCTGTTGCATAAGAATGGTTTAAAGTTTCGTAATGTATATGTTTACTCAAAAACTCTAAACCAACCGAAGTATGTGTTTGTTGAAAAAGTGTTAGCTAACGTTCCAGATGTATCGTTTGCAAAATTTAAGGATAATGAGGAAGTAATAAGTCCACAGGAAGCTAGATGTGATTCAGTTATTATATTTGATGATGTAGCATGTGAAAACCAAAATAATATAAGAAATTATTTTGCAATGGGTCGACATAAAAATATAGATTGTTTTTATTTAAATCAAACATATAGCAAAGTACCCAAACAGCTTATTAGAGATAATGCAAATCTCATTATTCTTTTTAAGCAAGATGATATTAATATACGTCATGTTTATGATGAACACGTAAACACAGACATGAAATGGAATGAATTTCGTGAGTTATGTAGTAAAATATGGACTGAACCTTATAATTATCTAGTTATAAATAAAGATTGTCGTAAGAATGAAGGTGGCTATCGCAAAAACTTTGATAGTTTTGTAGTTTTTGATTGATCTAACGTTTATATAAATATAAAATTATATAAAAAATTGTTTATTCCTAATTTAACTGTGAAGGAAGACAGTAGATCATTTATTCAATTATTATATAATGGAAACATCTTTAAAAAGACAAATTATTACTGCTGCTGAAGCAGTTAAGAAAAAGGTCCGAAAAATGCGAAATATTGAAGATGATAATGAAAAAGCATTACAAACTGTTTTTAAACCGTTAATCAGCCCACTTAATCAAATAGCACAAACCAACAAAAATACATCCATCGAAAATTTAAATCATATTAATTTGAAAAATAATGATTACGCAGACCATCATGATAGCAATTTATCTAATGATGAATATGTTAAATTTGAAAGTGATTTGGAAAAAAATACCAGTATACCTGAAGTGGGTACTGATGATCAAGATCATGGTTATATTCAAAATTCTGAAGATTCAGATGATAATTCACAAAACAGTATCGACTCGTTCAAATCTGTTGGTGTCGGCGACAATGTTTCATCATGGTCTCTATCATCTGAAATGATAGATGATGTTCCTTTCGGAGTCAGAAATGAAAAAGGGAAGTTAATGCTCGGATGTACTAAAATAAATATTGGTAATAAAACTATCACAATAGGCACACACACATATTCATCCACGCCAGGGCTAAAGGAACTTTTATTAAAGAAAGATCCAGATTTAAATTTGGTTACCGAAAATGATAGACAAAATTATAAATTAATGTTGATTCATACAAATGCTCATAGACGTGACTATGATGCAAAAAAACCAATAAAAAGCAACAAAGGCAAAAAATATATGGACGTTATAAAACCTCTATTTAAATTGCCAAACGACAGCAGCGATCAATTAAAATTTCAAAAAGGGAAAGGACTGAAAATGCTGAAAAAATGGAATAAAAATGTAGACTACATTTATTGGGATGATCCTAATGAATTAGTTGAAAGATTAAAACTACTCATGGCTTCTCGAGGAGCTGGAAATACAGGGTTAGATAATGAAATAATATCTATTATAGAGGAACTACGCGAAGGAAAATTTATAAATTAATAAATATCTTGGTAAATAATTATGGTTTTCATTGTCATTTAAGCATTCTCTCTGTACACACATAATGAATATAGATAAATTTGGTCATCATATTCACAAAAGGATGCGATTGTCAGATATTTTTGATATCGCAGACAAAACAATATTAAAAACTGCAAATGGCGAGTTTAATTTGCAAATGAGTAGACTACGAGGCGTTATTAATCCTGTTGAAGCAGACGATGCTGCTAATAAGGAATATGTAGATGAGAAAATTGATGACTTGTGCGCTAAAAAAGATGTCCAAATATTAATAGACAAAATAAAAATAGAGATTACAAAAGAAATTCAAGCCTCATTAGACCATTTAAAAACAAGTATGACATCTTATATTGATCATAAAATAACGAACAGTGGTACGAGGAAGACTAACAATCCGTCTCAAAATGATAAAGCAACAGGTCGTGAATGAATTACATAAAACAGCTAGAAAAAACTTTGCACGTCGTTGTGTTATTTTAAAAGGAATCGATGACTTATGGCAAGCTGATCTTATTGATTTAAGAAAAATTAAAAATTACAATAAAGGTTTCAGTTACATCTTAGTTATAATTGACTGTTTTTCTAAATATGTTTGGACTGTACCCTTGAAGTCAAAATCAAAATTAGAAGTAACTAATGCATTTGAAAATGTTTTAAGTACATGTGATCGTTCCCCTAACCATTTACAAACCGACTTAGGAACTGAATTTTATAATGATACATTTTCAAGATTAATGAAACGTTTTAATATTAATCATTATTCATCGTTTTCAATTAAGAAAGCTTCGATTGCAGAAAGAGTAATTAAAACTTTAAAAAACAAACTCTACAAAACATTCAGTTTAAATGGAACCTATAGATGGATAGAAAAACCTTTAGAAAGTATAGTCTTTAATTACAACAATACAAAACACCGTACTATTGACTGTAAACCGGTTGACGTTAATATTGAAAATGAAATTCTAATAAGGAAAAATATTTTAAAATCACACAAGAAAACACAACCTAAAAAACACAAACTAGAAATCGGAGATCGTGTTCGCATAAGTAAATATAAAAATTGTTTTCATAAAGGCTATACTCCTAATTGGTCAACAGAAATCTTTAAAATCATAAAAATAAATGAAACTATGCCTACAACGTATAATATTCAAGATCTTCGAAATCAGCCAATTTTAGGTACTTTTTATGAACAAGAACTTCAAAAAACGAATCATCCCGACATTTACCTAATTGAAAAAGTTTTAAGAAAAAAAGGCAGTAAGTTGTTTGTTAAATGGCTAGGTTTGAGTGATAGTGAAAATAGTTGGATTGATAAGAGAACCGTGCTAAAATAATAAATGGTATTTAATCATCTATTATTATTTTTTCTCACATTATAATACAAACCATGCAAGGAGGTGGACTTATTAATAATTTAATAAATAATTTACCATTTGAGCTTCATTTGCCAGGCTACAATTACTGTGGACCAGGCACTAAATTACAAAAACGTTTAGCACGAGGAGACAAAGGCATAAATCAATTAGACGAAGCCTGTAAAGTTCACGATATAGCCTATACAAATTATTCAGACTTGTATAACAGACATCAAGCTGATTTACAGTTATTGAATATGGCAAATAAACGATTAAAAGCAGCAGATGCAGGGAAAAGAGAAAAAATTGCTTCTTGGTTGGTAAGCAAAGCAATGAAAGCAAAACTTAAAACTGGATCTGGATTAAAAACTTTTGGATCTTTAGTAACAAAAATTCGATCACATATCAACAAGTTAAAACCGAAAAACAAAGAAGACGTAATAAAGTATGCTTACTTAGCGGCAAAAAAGTTGTATTCAAAAAATTGTCGGATTCCTGTACCTAGAAATATACCGTTACCAAAAACAGGAGGTGTTTTACCGCTGATTCCAATTTTCGCTGGATTGTCTGCATTAGGTACTTTAGCTGGCGGGGCAGCTGGTATCGCAAAAACAGTAAACGATTACAAAAGTGCTCAAAATAATTTACAAGAATCTCAACGTCATAATAAAATGATGGAATCGATTGCGTTGCGTAGAGGCTTGTACGTCAAACCATACAAGAAAGGAAACGGATTGTTTGTAAAATGTTCAAAAAACTAATCAAGAGGTTACCTAATCGTGCTCTTACTAATATAGATATCCAGAATCATGCATATAACGTACCTTATTTCAGAGGTGTGTTCATGAAAGATCAATTACCAAACAAACCCAAACCTATTGAGAGCGGAGTTGTTAATTTGGATAATTCTAACAATGAAGGAACACATTGGGTAGCCTATGTAAAAGTGTATAAATATTGTGAATATTTTGATAGCTATGGCAATCTAAAACCCCCATTAGAGTTACTAAATTACTTTAAAAATTGTAATGTTTTTTATAACTATACGAGATATCAAAATTTTAACTCTGTAAATTGTGGACATTTATGTTTAACGTTTTTGTATGACTTCTGGGATAAATATATAAATTGAATAAAACATCTTTTAGTTTCATTTACATAATGTCACTCTCGCTGTCAATAACTGGTAACTCATCAGTGCTATCTACTTATTATTCTCCTACTCTACAACTTGAAGGAGAGTATGAATGTGCATTATTATATTTATCTACATTTAATTCTATACCAAATATTGATAATAAAAATAACAAATTTTATTACGATCATAACGTTATTGAAATTCCTGAAGGAGCATATGAACTGCAAGATATCAACGATTATTTAAAATCAAAAATACAAGACGCAGGAATCAAATTAGAGTGCAATAATAATACGTTAAAAACAAACATATTTTGCACAAAAGCTATTGATTTTACTAAAGAAGATTCTATTGGTAGATTGTTGGGTTTTGAAAAAAAAATAGTTGAAGCAAATAAATTACACGTATCACAGTCTCCAGTGAACATTCTATCTACGACTGTGGTGAGGGTAGAATGTGACATAGTGAGCGGATCATATGTTAATGGTCTACCAAGTCATATCATTCACGAGTTTGCTCCGAATGTACCACCTGGTTATAGAATTATCGAAGTACCTAAAAACGTAATTTACTTTCCCGTAAACCAAAATATAATTAACAGTGTGAATATAAGACTGTTAGATATTAATAATAATTTACTAAATTTACGTGGGGAGGAAGTGCAGCTATATTTACATCTTAAAAAAAAATGATTGATTATAATAAAACTAATAAATATCAGAGTACCTCTACTAAAATAAACAGTGCGTCTTGGGCTATCCGCAAGACAACATCAAACTGTAAGAATAAACTGAAACTTACTAAAGAAAATCATAAATTCCTCAAATCAATTGGTCTTCTAAAATGAGTTTATTAGATGTATTATCTTCTCCTGCTAGTGATAATAGCATTATTGGTATTGAATATCATTCATACAAACCATACATAACAAGTTTCAACAGAAACGATGAGATTCGCATACCTATTAATCAGAAAGATCTGTATGTTCTACCATCAGCCAGTACATTATATTTAGAAGGTATAGTAAATGTTACTAAAACTGCCACTAAAGAAAAAACTAGTGTTAAATTTACAAACAATCCTTTGATGTACCTTTTTCAAGATATTCGATATGAACTGAACGGTGTTGAGATTGATAAAATAAAAAATGCAGGCGTTACAACTACTATGAAATCATTGCTATCCATGAATGAAAGCGAGTCAAAATCATGTCGTTCTTGGGGTTGGGATATACATGGTTTTAAAAGTAGTAATGGTTCATTTTCTGCATCTATACCGCTTAGCAACATTCTTGGATTCGGTGAAGATTACAAAAAAATTATAATTAATTGCAAGCATGAACTGATATTGTTGAGATCGAATACAAACTTGAACGCTGTGAAACTCGATGCTGGAGAAGTCATAAACGATATTGAAATTAACAAAATCATATGGCGTGTACCACATGTTAAGGTATCTGATAAAGAGAAGATAAACTTATTGAAGATTTTGGAAAAGGATAAAACACTGCAATTAGTTTTTAGAAATTGGGATTTATATGAATACCCGCTATTGCCTAGAACTACAAAACATACTTGGTCTATTAAAACTTCATCTCAGATTGAAAAACCGAGATATGTAATTATAGGTCTACAAACAAATAAAAAAAATAATTCTGCTGCTGATATGTCTAGATTTGATCACTGTACTTTACGAGATGTCAAAGTATACCTCAATTCAACTTACTATCCCTATGAGAATCTAAACGTGGATTTCATTGATGATAAATTTGCATTGTTATACGAGCAGTATGCACGTTTCCAACAATCGTATTACGATCGCCGATCTGAACCATTGTTGAACACAAGGGACTTTAAGGAGATCGCCCCTCTGTTTGTTATCGACTGTTCTAGACAAATTGACAACCTCATATCAGGACCAGTAGTCGATGTGCGTGTAGAGTTAGAAAGTAATGATGAAATACCTGATCTAACTTCTGCCTACTGTCTTATATTGAACGATTGTATCATTGAGTACAAACCACTGAGTAATATTGTAAGAAAAATATCTTAGTTATTTTATTTTAACGCAAATCTACTACTATCAATCTACGATGTGCAAAGTTCATAGATTCTCAAATTGCATGAAATATATATAAATTCTGTCTTAATTTTGTACTGTTTAGTGTAGAAATATTTTATTAAAGTGTTGGTATAATGTAGGTATGTAACTAGTGTACCTAAAAGATAGATTAAATAAATGAATTTAATTCAAGGAAATTTATTTTATTTCATAACCCTACCCTACACTTGATAAATTTTCAATGTGGAATATAGTGAATAAATAAATAAAAACACATTTATAAGGTCAAATCATTTATTTAATTTAATATAAAAATAAACAGTTAAATAATTACAAAGCTAACAAAAATCATAACCTATTAAAGACTTAGCAATTTTTTTAACTAATGCCTCCGTTTCGTTCATTACATCATCAACCGCATCTTGCACTACATATTGCGCATTTAATATAACATTTTCACTGTCACTATCACTATCACTCGTTTGAGGGTTATTGCACAGATCGATAACCGAAATCTTTATGAGTTTTAGACCTCTCTTCTGAATCCTATTCATAACAAACGATTTTGTTGGTTTCACAATATTACGTGTTTGTTTATCTCGTCGATGCCTTGATTTCTTTTCTTTTTGGATATGCGTGGTCTCTGGAACTTCAGTGAAGACCTCAGAAAACTGACCACAATGTCCTTGTCCATACTGACTGAACACAATTTCCGAATCCGATATCTAAAACAAAACATAAAAATATTAATAAGTATTCTGTCAAAAGTATTGTTTTGATATTAAAAATAACTAGGTATTTATAAAAACACTTACCGATGACATTGTGTGTTGTACAACAAGTTTAAACAGGTTACAACAGGTACAAAAATTAAAATAAAATATGTAATTATTTAAGAATTAATTTATTAGATGTCTTCACTACGACAACTATTTTATGAATGAAACATTATGGCACAATTATTTTTGGATATAATAATTTGTTGTTTTATAAATATGTACTTTCAATTCAGAACACATAAGTCACGATTTAGAATGTTCCATTGAAAACTGCAAGCTTGCTTTACCTACATTTTATATATTTACAGTGCAATGAACTGGCACATGTTCGCTAAATGTATTACAACACTGAGCTCATATTACTATATTGTAATAAATTATGGTTAGGATTTCTGTTTATGTGAAATCAATCTTATTACCTCACATTTAAGACACTATTCAGAAAATTACTTTAGCTTAGAATATAATAGTGCAGTCTGTTTAGTGACTGGTTTCCGAACCGTCGGTTGCGGGTTCGACAACAACGGATATACATATGTATATACAATTACAGTGGAATTCGTAATGGACGAAATAAAAAAATAAGTTTGATTCATCAATAAATTTATTTACCCTTTATATCATAATTAATATCTTAAAAATTAAACAAGTATTTTTATTATTTACATACCTCATAATTTAATCTAACAATATATAATCTATACAACATTTAACAATTTAAATTTCCCTTTAAAATACATGAATTACCCCATGCTCGGGTTGCAATATTACCTGGACGTATTAACCGCTTATCGTCATTATTAGAGAGCGCAATTTTATTAACACTTTGCGTAAATATTTCATGCTTTATTGATTTAAATAAAATGTTTTTTCTCCGAATAATCTCATTATTAAATAGTACATTCTCATAATCTGTGATGTTCAGATCACGTACCACGCTACTTTTAACCCCCTTAGCTTTTTTAATTATTTTATCCACAGTTTTTATTGAATAAAGTTTCGACCTCAAACCAACAAAATCAGTTATAATTTTACCAGCCATTTCATCTTTAAAAAGGCCTGGTATTTTTTTGTTTATTTGCGGTATCATGAACTCATTTTTAATGCTATAGTTGCTGGTATCAAGGTATTCCAAAAACTTGTGTTTTAAGTCGTAGTAAAAATCGTTGGTATATATTTCGTAAACAAACGAATCTGTGTCGGTATAACATAATTTTACCCTCTCATTATAAAATGGTTTGATTATATTATAATGGAAATTATACATGTGTGATTTAGATAGTTCTAAAACAGTGAAGCCAATATAAATCGGTTTGTCTAAAATTAACCGATCTGGTTTCATCTGGATTGCTACTAAGTTTTCGGATAAAACTGTTGCACTATGAAAGTAAGGGTTTGCTATGAGCCTTTCTGCATATTTTGATTTTTTTGTTACATTATTTTTATCATTCCACTGATTAACTAAATGAACAGTTACTCTATTTTCAGTGTTTTCGAGCGTTTTCCCAAAAACACTGTTATTTAATAACTTGAAAAAATCTTGTTCAAATACACTTTTTGCTTTTTGTCGCAATTGAGTATTTAATTCAATATACTGTTTCAAGTATGCACTTTGCCTGAATGTAATGACTCTATGGATTTTACGTAAGATAAGGCCATGTTCCAAACACTTCTTTAAGTGAATATAATGAATAACGTAATTGTATTTATTATACAAATTTGAAATAAGTTTTTTCGTCTTTCCTCCAGGTGGTATGCATTTTTCAGGACAAAAAGGTAAGTCATCATGCTCCTGGTGTAAATATTCAGGGTACAATAAATCTACTTCTAATATGTAACCCCACTCTGAATGATCTGTAATACTTTCCACATTTAATTTATCTATTTCATTTTGATTTAAAAATCTAAATCCGGAATAAGGTAAATGTTGACACATACTGTAACCATAAAGATTATTGCAGTCTAAATAAGCTATAAAACACTGCGGTTTTGTTACATCACAATCTTTCATATATTTATTGTTAGCCTTCGAATAGCGATGAGAGCACATACACAATCCACCTCTAATACCATCTTGAATCATTCGTACGATAGCTAAGTCAGAAACAAGTTCAAGCTGAACACCTGTTTTCATTAACATCGCATCAAAAGATAAACTAGGCGCGGTTATGTAAAACGCTGGGTCAAGTTTGTAATGCTGTTTACAGGTTTTACGAAAATTTTGAAATATATCAGTCAATAAAAGAACATCGGTTTTCAAATACAAATCAGTATATTCACCTAAATTTTGTATATTAAACTCATTCCACACTAAATTAGCATGTTTATAATCTTTATCTGAAATCTCCTCATTCGTTAAACAACTAAAAAAATACCGTTTAGCCGGTAACATTGTTTCTTCATAACATTTCCAACTAGTCATATAATCATAAGGGTATACACCTTTTCGTGCAAGTAATTTGAATCGATTATTTTCGGGAAAGTGACATCGTAAACTTATAAAATCCTCAATTGGTATGGTTTTAGCAAGTTTGTCTAAACTAGCTCCTAAAAAATGAAATGAATCCAAGAACCGGAGTTGTACATAATCATTATCGGTGACCTGCAGGAATTTAGAAAAAGAAATATATTTTTCTTTGGTTTTGGGTATAATATTCAATTTACCTGGCATTTCGCCTAATTTCTTTATGAATAAATGACAATCGTACCCTGATAAATTGTGAAAAAATATAGGTATAAATTTAGGTATTTTAAATTGTAGGTTACAATGTCTATGGGCGGCTCCACGGTATTTACCGGTTATATGACAGTGGTCTCTAACTTTATTTGTCCATAAGAGGTTTTCACATATATGACAGATAGAAGCTTCTTTATAATCAGACGCATTTTTTTCTGTAAATATCATTACATAATTTTGATTTAAAATTTTATAAATTTTTTTGACATCAGATGTAAGAAAATCGATAAATTTTGAAACACAATCTATACCGCGATAACTTTTAAAACTATCGTCAAAAGTATAATTTAATGAAGAAACAATGTTGTAAGCGAATGCCGCAGGTACGTGTTGTTGTAAACATGACGTAGTAGCGGTGTCAGATTCAAGAACGGAAATTGGATTTAACAATGTTTCGAAATCGGCATAGATAGCAAAGGGAACATTTTCTTTTCTATCATAATTTTTAAATTTAATCACACTCCCCTTTTCTGGTAAAACAGTAACGATCCCTCCACACAAATGTTTATCAATCTGTTCAAGGGTAGGAAAGAACAATAAACAACTTTCACAGAAATATAATTTGCTATGATGTTTTGTTATCTGATTTTTAACAAGACGTGGCAAATCTTTTATAAGACAATAATGAGATGATTTATGATTTTCTAGGAACAGTAAGTGAATGCTCTTCATTGTTGTACCCCTCTTAACTAATTCAGGTTTGTAAAGGGGGCCAATTATTACCCTGTTATTTTTTAAACCATACACATATATATTTAAAAATGGGTTATTTTTTTCAAAAACAGAGATATCCGAAAACGATATTGGAAATGAAACACCTTTAACATTTAAAACGTCTCGAAAATGTGGATAAGATGTTACTCGTTCAGGATGACGAGTTGTAGGATATAAGGCGGCCACTATGCACCACAAAAAACAATAATCATCCTTGTTTTTGATATTCAAGCAAGCTTTTTTGGTTTTTATAAATTTAGGTAAATCTATATAAAAAGAGCCGCTGAGTGGTTGATATTTATTGATATTAATTTCTAAATGGGAATTACTAAGAAACGTCCATCCACTGTCTCTCTCCTGAAACTCTTCAATTTTTTTCAATAACGTAGTAGTAATTGTATTATAAAGAGTTTCAAACTCGTAATTAAAATGTATAGCAAAGTTTTTTGTCGCAAAAGATTTTAACTCTTGTACATCATTTTTGTACATTAAGAATAAAGAAAAAAGTTCAAAATTCATTTTTAACGCTGTATATTTTTTGAGAGAATCATCAATTAAACATTTCACTTGATCATGAATATCATTGAAAAATAATTCGGGCAAATTTACTGCTTCGCTGTTAGACGCAATAATACGGTAACTAACAATACGCCCTTTAAACGCAGAGTTAAGGATTTGAACGTTATCATTAATTGTTACAGCATTATTATTTTTATGTTTATTAGTTCGTAAATGACCAGTCCACGAACGTCTATCTATATGTATATTGCAAACCGAACAATGAGGCATTTTCAGTATATCAAAATAACGGATTAAAGTTGCACACAACAATATAAATATACCTTAAATATTAAGCGAAGTAGAAGATTATTTCCAGCACAGCTTCTCTCAGTACGTTTTGTTCAGTCTAGGTTAAACAAAAAAATATTAATCAAATCTTCACGTAGGTCATCTTAGTGCCGTAGTAAGTAGTTAGTCTTTATATATCCTGAAAATAATACAAAGGCATTAGAAAATATGCATAAATAACAAATAAAATACTAGGCTTAAGTAGATATTGATAATAATTATATGTACCTTCAAGTTTATGCACAATATTGATCAGCTATTATAAAATTTATATCTCCAAAATGTCGTGCTCCGCAGAAGCAGTTTATCAATAAATCTCATTACCCCAAGATGTTGTAAGGCATCAAATAACTCTGAAAATACAAACATTAAATTTAAAATTTATATATTAAAAATTTCTTGACGATAAAGAATAATAATAAAATAAAAAATAATTAATTAACATAACTAAGGTTTATTTTATTATGGTATGGACATACTCTGGTTATCACTACAAGCTATTTGTAAGTAAATAGGAATAAAAAATTAAATAATATAGTTTAATAATATACTAATAATAATTACCTTACTATTTTCAAAGAACAATATCGACTTGTCGTATATTTATTTACTCATGTATTCTGTTCTACAGAATACTACTTATACAGAATAATGCGATATATAAAATAACTATCTTCGATTTTTACTAATTTAATAGTATATGATTAAGTTTTACGAACACATTTACTTGAATTATGTATTATTCATTATAACAAATAATACGTAATTCAAGTAAAGGTGTTCGATTACTAATCAAATAAATTAAATATTATATTTCAATTAATATCGTCATCGCTTACACGTGTCTTCCGTTCCAAATTCATATCATCATTTTTTATAGCACAGTCAGTAAATCAGTAGGGATGTACACCTACAATACTTAGCTGTTATGTTAACTCTGAGTAGCTACTGAGAATTTTATACAAAAACTCAATAACACTAAACCACAAAGGAATCAAACCATTGCAGTTGCACTTAACCACTTATGAGACAGTTTTATTAAATATATTTTTCTGCCATATCACATAAAAACACAGATTATTTATTTGACTTATCAAACATAACTATACTGTAATTAGATTTGTGGTTAAAGTAGGAAAGTTAAATAATTGTGTATAGGTGTGCCTGTGCATGTGTACAAATTAAGTACTTACTTATATTATACTTTTATTATTAATGAATCAACTTAATGTAAGTGTGTCAGCCCTAAGTAATTTAGGTACATCGACATTATAAAAATGCAACATTTTATTTTTAGACAAGCAATTTACCAGAAAGTCCTATGTGCATCATTACTTCTATGCTTTTGTGATAAAATTCTTAGTTAATTAATTTTGAACGATTAGTATAAAAGCTATACTTTTCATAAACATTTAACAAATTCGAGTTCGCGTCTACAAGAGTTGGTTCATCATCAAGACCAGTATACAGTGATAGTAGTGTTAGTAGTAATACAGACTAGAGTCTACAGTCTGCAGTTCAGAGCGGTTTCCACAACGCCATAGCCCAGAGAAGCGATTCAAATAGCTTAATAAAATGTAAGTATGAACATTAACTTAATTATTCTGCTTTCAGGTTATTTACTGACTTATAAAATATTCTTTAATTTTACTTTAATTCTACTTTAAACCTCCCAATAAATTGAGTACTTACGCTACTTTCTTTAGATTGTTTATACATACTTAAATTCCTTATTTCTTTATTTTAAAATTATTAGATTTCATTACTTTCTGCAACTAATATGTCCATTATGATCACGAACTTATCTCACTGTCAATAAAATTTAATCTGTTTAATTTAACCGTTAATCTTACATAATTGTTTTTTTAGGTCCGAGTCTGAAAGTGAAGTTTACCAAGAGTCGTCGAAGGTGCATGAAGATAAATCTAATCGCAGTCAATCAGTAACTGGAAAGCGCAAAGCATTGAAAAAATCACCTACCACTACAAGGTACTTATTTAATCTTCATAAATTTACTCAAGTGAATATAACCTACGACATACGAGCTATACTTATAAATAATAATATTTTTTTTTAATCATGCGTTCACGTTAACAGCTATAATGATTTCAATGTCCAGTGTTTCAAGGAATGCGATATCGCTCTATCTTGGTTTCATTCAACATTCACAGTGTATACATATAAAGTTATATTACAATCTTTTATACATTACGTACATGTAGCTGGTTTGGCTGCCTATGTAATAAATATATTAAGAAGTTCTTAAACTGAATACATATAATTTTGTTTATTTATGTGATGGTTATTTATTAAAGAAACAGGAAAACATGTAGGTTGAAGTATTGTTTTATATGGTTGTGTGATGGTACGATGTTTATTCTTTTGTTCTAGCAAAAAATCTAAGACTCTGGACATCTTCGGTCTAAGTCGTGAGCGCGGCGAATCCACAACAGGTTATCCTGTTCTGTCTTCGTTCTTCGTGAATCGAGTTGCTAATGGTAACGAACGGCGATCAAATGCTACATCTGGCAACTACTATGTTGATTTTAAAATATACAGGACGAGTGATGCGCGAGATACCGAGTCCATGGAGCTGTGGAAAAAGGCACTAGTACGAGTCAAGTTCCAAACGAATGAGGATTCTGTTCAGTGGCGCAAACTTCAAGACTTCATGCGGTCAGCTGATACGTTGTTTGACGAACAACCTATATTTACTACTTAATATTATACATTACAGTTTATTTAAGTATAATGT
The DNA here is from genome assembly GCA_905163465.1 of Craniophora ligustri. Classification (NCBI taxonomy): domain Eukaryota; kingdom Metazoa; phylum Arthropoda; class Insecta; order Lepidoptera; family Noctuidae; genus Craniophora; species Craniophora ligustri. Next base: position 3,359,774 of record LR990976.1, on the reverse strand, counting down.
TATTTAACTTCAAAATATAATGATGATTTCATGATAACATTATGTTGTTTTATTTCATAGCTATTACGACGACCAGATTTGGCGCGAAGGTTTGTGTATCAGATTTTCGTGTCAAAGGTTGCGGGTTCGATTCCCGCTAGAGCGATGAATTTCGTCTCTAGTCTGGTTACAACTTTGATAGTTGGTACTGTTGTTCGTTCGCGTTAAATGTTAACGCAAACTCGATCGTAGTATCTAAATTTACATCACAACGTAACACATCACAAATTAAAACACATCACAATTTTTTTTATCACAATTCCAAACTCCGAGCTGATTGATACTGAGTAATTCACAGAAAAACTCAATAACACTTTCCTCGACCTAGGAATCGAACCCAGGACCTCTAGCGTTGCAGTCGCGCTTAGGACCGCTGGACTAACGAGGCAGTTATATTGTGTTTATCAATATGTTATTATAAGTTTTCAACGGTCTATATCACGTTGCGATGAACGATTCGCGCTTATTCGTCGGTAATCTTTTTATTGTGTAATTGTACGCCGTTAGGCATTCCGTCTCGTTTGAACAAGTAAATAATGAATTATCATTGTGATTCAACGAAGTGATGTGACGTACAGACAGTGACAGTGAACGAAATAAACAGGTACGTAATGTCGAAGCGGACGAGATTCGATCGTATATTATTGGGCATTCTATCCCACCGAAGTGGAGGCGAAGCCGGAACGGCAGGTGGGGTAGAATGCCCAATAATATACTACTAACGGCATCCTGTGACTCTTCCCAAGCATCAAAGATGTGCTTTATAAGCGTCACTCCGGCGTCAGTTGTATTACGCCCTTTGGTGAAACCATATTGCTGGTCATGAAAAAGTTTATGTGTATTGAAATGTGACAACATTTGGTTAAGCATAATTTTTTCAAAAATTTTACTAAATACGGGCAGAATGGAAACTGGTCTGAAATTTCCTGGATCTTTAGAATCTCCAGATTTAAATAAGGGTACTATTTTACTGTGTTTCATAAGATCCGGGAAGGTCCCCTGGTCAACGCATTCATTAAATATATTTGCTAGATGGGGTGCTATAGTATCAATTATTCCACTACAAACTTTAGATGATAAACCCCATAAGTCTTCAGTTGTTTTTATTTTTATATCTTTAAAAACTTTAACGACTGACTCTGGACTAACATACCTAAATTTAAAAGTAGCTGGACAGACAGTAACATTCTGTTTAAGTACAGCAACGGAAAGTGCGGAAGAAGAATTTAAACTCTTAGTTATTGTGAGGGGTATGTTCGCAAAATATGTCTCAAATTCTTGAGCTACTTCAGAATTTGTGGTTATAAGACCACGTGCCGTTTGTAGTGCGTTATTGTTATGGCCTCCTTTAGATCTATTATTTTCATTATTTATTATTGTCCAGGTCGTTTTTATCTTATTTTCAGCATTCTTGATTTTGTTACGTATGTATAATTTTTTTGCTAATTGACATACTATTTTAAAAGTTTTTGAATATTTACTAACATATTGAGTAAACTCTTCGCTTTTATTAAATGACTTTAATTCATATAATTCAAATAAGTGTTCCCGACTTTTACGAATGCCTATAGTTGCCCAGTCACTAAATTTAAATCTAATGTTTACGTTCTTGGTTCTTAGTTTGAAATATTTATTAAATTCATTTCTTACAATCTCGAAAAAACGTGAATATTGTTTATCACAATTATTTATATTTATGTTTTGACCGGCTAACTTAGTATTTAGACATTTATTGTAATTCACAATTTTATTCTTTGTAATCTGCCTTGTATTTGTTTGTATTTTACTTAAGCTTGTACTGGTATTAAATGAGACAGTTTGTCCGCTGTGATCAGAAGACATACAATTTACAATCGCTTTATCTGAGAAATCACAGCTGCAGAAGACATTGTCAATGCACGTTGCAGACGTACTTGTTACCCGAGTTGGTTCTATGAACAAATTTGTTAGATTAAATGACTTAAAAAGACACAAAAATTTACTAGTGATCAAGTTATCATCTAATATATTGACGTTAAAATCGCCACAAATAATTATAGATTTATTAGAATTGAAAAGTAGTTTTAGTACGTCCTCCATGACAGACTCAAATGCTGTATAGCTTTGGCTATTTGGGGGCCTATACACGCACACTACAATATGCTTATCCAGCTCAACACAAGACATTTCGATACTATGTTCAACGGACATTGAGACAATATCCTTCCTCTCTTTAAACTTTAATGTTTTTTTTATTAATATAAGAGAGCCACCATGTATCATTAACTTTCGGTTGTAACAACTAGCCACATGATAATTTTCAAAGCTTAATAACATTTGGTATTCTTTTAACCAGTGTTCTGTAATACAAACAATATCGTACTTGAATGCTTCTAGAAAAAGTTCAAATTCTAACACTTTGGAAGAGAGTCCTTGTACATTCTGATGGTATAATTTCAGAGTGTTTAAACATTTTCCCTTTGGAGGTGAAGTTAACAATATGCCAGAAGATAATATACATCTCATATTACTATTATTATCTTCTGTTGTCTTACTGACTAGTTTAAATTATAATAAGAATCTGGAGCTAAATCTAGTGCCCCAACGTCAGAACTGATTGGCAAGGATATACTTCGCGTACACCTCCCCACGTGTGAACAATAGTTCACGTCAGTAACTAAGCTATGACTAGATATCACTGGATTTTTATTTGTTACTAGATTAATATTGTGTGCTATCAAAGTAGCAATCAAACATTTATATTTCTTCGGAAGAAACATAGCTTCCTGTGTTAATTTAAATCCACTAACAAACTTGTTTGTGTCAAAATATAACAATTTATCACTGTGACGACATGTCAGCATGTGCATAGTATTATTTAACTTGAATATATTGTTATTACTGTTTTCTGTCAAGCAGTCTGAGTAAGGAAATGCACATAACATAATTTTTCCTGGACACAATGTTAATAAGGTGTCTATACCATCCACAATTTCCTTTTTCTTGAGTCCTATACTGTTTCCTAATAATAATACCACAATGGTCTTATTATGCATTTTTGTACTAATAATTTGATTTATAATTTCTTTAAATTTTAAGTTATGATTACAATAATTGATCACACCATTGCTTAGGTCACTGTGTAGCAAAGATCCTAAACCAGAACCTATTTGATCACTGAAAACTATAGTATTAGGGCAAGGTGTTACAGTTTGACACAGTGTTGGTAAGGGTAAGTCAGATAGGGGCTCCGGAGGTGTTTGAGAGCAGGCACAACTGCACAAGAGACTCTTCGTCAGAGACTCATATCTCTCAGCATTGTACCTGACTAGGTCTACCAATTCCCCTGCTTCCAACATGCGCTTGCTCAGTTCTTCTTGACAAGCCTCATACTTATTAAAAATATCTGCTAACATATCTTCCCTACGAAATAATTCCTCTCGCAGGCTTTTAATGTCAACATCATATGCCGTCTTACTATGTTCTAACTCAGATGAACAAATATTCAACTTATGAATTAAATTCAAGCGGTCCTATCTTAAGCTAACATTTCCTTTCAAAAGGTTTTGATTGTTAATGGCTTTGCTGTACCTTTTAATAAGTTTTTTAATTTTAATATATTTTTTCAGCTTATTTTTGCTAAATGTAATAGGACATGTGGATGAGGTATCATCACCAGTCAAATCAATAGTCACAGCTGTCTCACACACAACCTTGGACCCACTGCAACCTACCAACTCATCATACAGACTGATGGTGTTAACGGTCTGCTTTTTGGCTTCAACTGATTCTAGAAAAAGTCTAGCCTTATGGGCCTCGCATAACTCATGTTCTAATTGAGAAATGCGGTTCAGTGCCAATTCATGCGTGTCTGAACAGTTGTGAAAGTTAGACACTTGTAGTTGAAGTTGGTTGTGCTGGTCGAGTAAGTCCATGTGCTATATGTGAAGCTCAGCCAGGTCATTCTTAAGTACAGTGTTTTTGTCGTTAATGTTCTTAATTTCAACTTCACTGTCTTCCCTTTCCTGTAGCAGTTGTGTACACAGACATTTAGAAGACTCCAGTTCCTTAAGGGTTGCTCTCAGTTTAACCTCCATATCTCTTACAATTGCACTGCGGGTCATCATTTTCAAATATATATTCCAGTCACCTGGAATGTGAAAATAGACAGCTGAACAGCAAGAAATAATAAACAAAAAGAGAGATGTTGAGTAGGGGGTAGAAGGAAATAAATAAAGGGATTGACAAGATTTAAGTGAACTAATTATATTTATGCTAAGTTAAATTTGGAGTCTATTGTTGTTTTAGTAAAAAATAAATAAAACTAGTTATATGTGATCTATTGGATAGTGCTATAACAATGGAGTTTAAATATTTAATTAAGTTATAATGGCTTAAGCAATAACTTCATTGAGCCACTGAGAGAAATAAAAAATATATAAACTGTCTGGAGAACTCTGCCGTGTTAACAAAAAAGGGCACAACTAACATTTTTATCGAAATTGAGTTATACACATATTCGGAATCAGGAAAAAAAGGCCTATCTGCTCAATTTTTTGTGTATTTCTAGCAATAAAACAAACAAAGATAGCTGAAGCTTAAAGGGCACAACTGCACCATTTTTAAAGATTTTGTATAGATAAAGGTCACAACGTGATATATGTCTTCTACTTCAAATTTATGTTTTTAAAATATTTAATAGAAAAGGCATAATTGGCGCATGCCAAATATGAAGGGCTTATGTGGCAATTGTGCAATTTTTTTTATACCGACACCTTAGCAAGAAATCTAGAAGCAAAGTCACAACTGGCAGTTGTGTCTTTTCTATTTACCCTACGCTTTTAATTTTATACATAAAAATAGGCACACTGGCGGTTATGCCTTTACTATTTCATATTTCTAACGAGGGATGAAGGGCGGTGAGCGAGATACGCGAGAGATTACGCCAGTTGTGCCTAACGTGTCACGACGAGTCCACGCATCATTTAAAATTTAGTATTTTTGTTTTACCAGAGATAGTTTTTTTAATTTTGTTAAAATATTTTAGAAGATACTTTTTTTTTAAAGAAATTTGATACATAGTGCCATTACTAGAAATAATAAGAAGTTGATTCTAGTTTATGATTGTGATAAAACTACCTCAAGGCAGGTAGTTTTATCACAATACATAGTGGTTGATAGACTATTTGTTATAATAATTATAAATGTTTCTGAAAACTAGGTTCGTTTTCTTTATTTTGATAAATATTGTTTATATTTCTTACTTGATTTGGTTGTGTTACTTGATTTGTTATGGAAAATAATTTTGTGCTAAGACGCATTTCTAGTAATAAAAATTATAGTCTGGGTGGACAATTTTGTAGCTCAATTTTTATTCGAGATTTTGATTAAAATGTTAATTACTTAGTTAATTATTATAGTTTCTAATAATGATTGTGTAATGTTCTAGTGCGCGGGGCAGGAGGGGGGGGAATGTCCAACGAAACAACAGGTTCCTTACACGGTTTATTCAACACTGGCGATGCTCACAAAACGTTCCTCTAACTGCTATACAATAGAACAACTTATATCTAAGTACCTACACTACATCCCTCCCCACTGAATTAACATTAGGTCTGTAAACCCCTTTCGATACAACTTAATCTAATAGCCACTTTTTTCTAATTATAGATACCTTATTTGTATGGTACGTTTTTGCCCAATCGACAACTCCGAATTGGACGCGGCTGGGTCGGTACAGGGGTGGCAGGTGGCGCGGTATCATCGCCCAACCCGATCCCCTCGCGTGAGCTTTTCGCCCCAGACTGATCGCACCGGACCCCCACAGACTCCGGTAGTGCCACAGTCACCGGTTCTACCTCTGGTGGTGCTGAATTTGTGGGAATTACGAGTGAACTCCTAGTTCTACGTTTTACTTGGTCGACGTGTCTATGAATCTCGTTACCACTAGCGTCTAAGATTTTAAAATCATTGGTTCCTACGGATTTAATCACAGAACCTGGTTGCCATTTTTCTGCCTTTAGATACTGGCGATACCAAACGTCATCCCCAACTCCCACTTCTCTACTCACTCCGCCCTTAGCTTCAACTTGTCGCTTCTGCACCCCACGGATCTTAGCTTCCCTATCCGGTTTTAAGGCGTCTAACCGAGTTCGTAAGTGCCTACCCATTAGTAACATGGAGGGGCTTTCTCCTGTAGAACAATGTTCAGTGTTACGATAGTGTAATAAAAACGAGTATAATGACAATTCAATATTTTTATTTTCCGCTAGGGCTTTTTTAATCACTTTCTTTATGGTTTTAACCGCATTTTCAGCGGCCCCGTTAGAAGCTGGATGATACGGAGCCGTAAATATGTGTTCCACACCGTCTGTGTTTAGGAAAGATGCAAATTCACTACTCGTGAATGGTGGGCCGTTGTCCGTTACTATTTGTCTCGGAACACCAAACCTACTCCATAGCTCGCTTAGTCTTGGGATCGTACATCGTGCTGCTGTACTCGGTACTTGAAAGATTTCTAACCATTTAGACATCGCGTCCACAACAACCAAGTACAACTTCCCCTCGATAGGACCCAAAAAATCTAAATGGAGTCTAACCCACGGCTTTAAGGGCCAGGGCCATGGCCGTGGAGGAGCGCGTGGGGGCGCGTCCGCAAGTTTGGCGCAGGTGGAACACGCGCGGCACTCTCGCTCCACTGCCTCGTCGATGCCCGCCCACCAAACATAACTGCGAGCTATCGCCTTAGATTTTACTACACCCATGTGCGGCTCATGAATTAGCTGTAAAACCCATTCGCGGCAACCCTGAGGGATAACTACTCTATGACCCCACATAATACACCCTAATTCCTCATATAATTCCGTTTTCCTATTAAAATATGGCTGCATCCCCACTAGGTCACATTTTTCAGGCCAACCGTCCCGTATATAAGCTAATACTCTGCTTAAAATGGGGTCTTTAAGTGTGGATTTTTTTATTTGTTTGTAATCCAACAATAGTGCCTCTTGTGCAAAGTGAAGATACGTCTGTTCCGGTATTACGTCACGCATCACCTCCGTACTACTACTCTTCGGCAACCGCGAAAGGCCGTCCGCACAGTTCTCGTTAGTTTTAATGAATTCTATATCATACTCGTACGCTGACAAAATCACTGCCCACCGTTGCATCCTACTTGCTGTCATGGTCGGTATCCCCGCATTAGGTCCTAGAATAGACACCAACGGCTTATGATCGGTACGTAATGTAAACCTCCGCCCGTACAAGTACTGGTGGAATTTTTTTACGCAAAAAATAATTGCTAACGCTTCGCGGTGTATCTGTGAATAATTTTTCTCTGCGACAGTAAGTGAACGTGACACATATGCGACCGGGCGCTCGCCAAGCGCCCCGCGCTGCGCTAGCACCCCTCCGATGCCTCTCGCGCTCGCGTCACACGTCACGATTACCGGTTTCTTAGGATCATAGTGGGCCAGTACCTCGCTGCTAACTAACGCACGTTTCACTGCCTCAAAACCACGCTCGCAATCCTTATCCCATTTCCATGGAATCTGTTTCCGTAGTAGGTTATGTAGGGGAGCTAGCAAAAAGCTAAGGTTTTTAATAAATCTCGCGAAAAAATTTATCATACCTAGGAACGATCGTAACTCTGATACATTGGTAGGAGGTTGCATCTCTAAAATGGCATCAACTTTTGTCGTATCTGCTTTAATACCGTCCTTTGATACCTCATACCCTAAATATTTTACACTGTCTACTAGGAAAACACATTTATCCTTCCTTAGTTTTAACCCGTTGTCAGATAAGCGCTTTAGAACAGTTTCGAGAGCTTCTAAATGTTCCGTTCTAGTCTTACCCCCTATTATTACGTCATCAAGGAACCCTTGCACATGAGGGATGCCCTGTAATAAATTTGTCATAATGCGTTGAAAAATTCCTACGCTGGACGACAAGCCGTATACTAACCTATTATAACGGAATAAACCCTTATGTGTGTTAATAACAGTGTACTTTTTTGAATCGTCCAACACAATTTGGTTATAAGCGTTTGATAAGTCAATTTTGCTTAGAAATTGAGCCCCGTTTAGGCCTACCAAAACGTCATCAATTCTTGGTAGTGGGTAACGATCGACCAATAATACCGGATTTAAAGTTGACTTGTAATCCGCACAAATCCGTAGCGAGCCATCCGCCTTGTTAACCGGAACCAATGGCGACGCCCAGTCCGAGCAGTCCACGGGTTCAATGATGCCGGCACGCAGCATTGCGTCAAGCTCGGCGTCGACGCGCTCGCGCAGCGCGTACGGTAGCGGCCGCGCTCGATGGAACACGGGCTGAGCCCCCTCGCGAACCCGCAGCGTGGCCTTACCTCCCGTGTACCGTCCCAGCCCACCGCTGAACACCACTTTATACCTGCTGATCAAATTACAAATCTCGTTATCGATATGTATGTCACCTTTGTTTATAAAATTACAGTTAAATTTCGGAATATTAATTCGTAATTCGGCTAACCACTGCCTTCCTATTAATGATGTAGTACCACCCTCAATAACAAATAATTCTAATTGTTTTTGTATGTTACCATATCGTACTACAGGTTTTATTATTCCTAATGGCTTAATTTTTGATCCATCATAAAATTTTATAACTGTATTATCCCGTTCTATTGGCAAATGGTCAAAATTATTGTCATAAAGAACTCTGCTTATACATGAGATTGCGGTTCCAGTATCTATCTCCATTATAATGGTAACGTCATCTACCCAGATAGGTAAACTTACCGCCTTATAATTATTTAACGACAATAGGTTTAATTCCTCAATGTCTTGATCCTCCTCACTGGTTCCCAAATCGCAATCCCCGTAATGCACTTCCCGCTTAGTCCCTTTGTTCTGCCGGTCACTGTTAGCCCGCGGCCCTTGTTCACCCCGCTTAGAACATACCCGCCGTAAATGACCCACTCGTTGGCACCAGCTGCACACAAAGTTCCTATAACGGCACCGGTCGTAGTCGTGGTTTGCCGCCCCACAAGCTGTACAGCCGCTCAACCTAGCCGACGCCGCCGGAGCTGCCTCCGCAGCTTTGGCCTGCCGCGCACGCCAGCTTGCGGTCGGTGTCGCCGGTCCCGCTCCGCCACTCCTGTGCCCGCGTCCTCGTCCGGCGCGCCCCGCGCTCGGCTTTAGTGCATGAACCGAGCTAGCACTGCTCGCCTCCGGTGCTTTCATCGGCCCCTCAACCTCCGCTGCGTTCCTCTCCGCTGCCTCCAAGGAACCTGCCAGTTTAACCGCCTCCGTAAAGGTTATCGCCTCATTTTCCGCGAACAGCCGCTGCCGGATAACCTCACTCCTCAGTCCACAGATAAATTGATCGCGTAAATTTTCGTTCAAGTTTGTGTTGAACTTGCAATTACGCGATAATTTCTTTAACTCAGCCACATACGCAGCGATGTCTTCAGTAGCACTTTGCCTTTTTTGTCGGAACCGGTACCTTTCGGCCAACGATGATGGTGCCGGTTGTAAATGCTGACGTAACAACTCGCTAGCTTGTACATACGTTAACTCTGAAGGCTTCTTTGGGCTGGCTAGATTAAGTAACAATTCATACGCTTCGTCACCCATGCTAGCGATTAATGTGGGTAACTTCAATTCTTCCGCGATTTTGTTAACGACGAAGTACATCTCCAGCCTATCTGTGTACGAGGACCACAATCCCGACCGCACGTCAAACTCCTTTATCTTCCCTATCGACATTTTTCCGTTTAACTAGTCCACTAATTATTCTAATTCGTAAGCACACGCACACGACACCGTTTGTCTGACTTTGATTGACTCGTCGCCAATGTAATGTTCTAGTGCGCGGGGCAGGAGGGGGGGGAATGTCCAACGAAACAACAGGTTCCTTACACGGTTTATTCAACACTGGCGATGCTCACAAAACGTTCCTCTAACTGCTATACAATAGAACAACTTATATCTAAGTACCTACACTACAATTGAAGGTTCCTACTTTAATAATATGATATTTATTTTGTTAACTTTTTGCAAAAAAACGTCTGATTTTCTTGTAACCACTTTATTTTATTCATTAAGAAAGTTACCTCTACTTCCCTACTTAATATTATAAATGCGAAAGTATCTCTGTCTGTCTGTTACGTATTTATTCACGTCTAAGCCACTGACCAGATTCTAATGAATTTTTAATGAACCTCAGGCTCTAGACTATCTGTGTAGTGTAGAGCTTGAGAAAGTTCATAGGCTAGTTTTTATTCCAGAATTTCCACGGGATCGGGAACTAAGCGGGTAAAACCGCGAGGCACAGCAAGTTTCTAATATTTTACTGTATAAATCTATACGAATAATAATACAGTGAAAAGGCACAATTGAATATATGTGCCTTTTCATTGTAACATTATAAAAAAATCCTCAAAATTTTACATTAAAAAGGCACAATTTGTTGTTTGTGCCTTTTAAACGTAATATTATAATGTATAACTTAATTTTTATGTTAAGATGAAAAAAAATAAGTCAATTATCTATTTTATGCATTAAAATAAAATAAAAAATATAATATGGTCTTATATGTACTATATAAATGCAAGTATTGCCATTCGCAAAATTTCGGAAAACTTAGTTTATGGGTGCTTTTTTCAATAAAAACTAAAAAAAAATTCAAACTTTATTTTCTCAATATTTACTAAATGTTAGTTATGCCCTTTTTAATTATGACGGCAGAACTGCCTTGATATAGTTGTATATAAATATTAGCAAACAACTAAGTAATAAGTAGTCAAATTATTGCAACAAACAGGATTTGCAAGCCAAACAGTGAAAGTGCATACTGGACTTAGCTAGTGGTTAAAATTTGGGTTGATGTGGGGTAATAAACCAAGGAATAAAATAAAACAATATACTCCCCAGGATTGACCAAGTTGCTGATCAAATATTTGAATCCAAATTCATCCGTTGGGTGGTTGACTAGCAGTTTAACACTGCCACTGATAAGCACGTTATTTTCTTGATTTATTGACAAATCACCTTTTAAACACTGGGCACTTAAGTTATTTAGTAGTTTAAATGAAATTACATGTGTTTTATATGGATTAAATACTATAAAATAAATTAAAATTAATTTAAATATTACGAGCTAACTTTTAGACAACCGGCTACCAGTGTTGCCAGTAGTTTTTTTTAATTTAAAACAACTTTGACATTTGGGCCATTTTTCTCCCCTTGTATCCTGTGAAAATTTTCCGCTACAGTAGGGACATTCAGCATCATATTCATCCCCACTACTATCTGCGAGCTCAGGCATGTCATCGTCTTCGGAACTGAAACTAACTTCTTCAGCTTTTTTCTTTTTAATAGCTTTTTTTATTTTTATTTTCTGCTGTTTTTTATTTGAACGTTTCTTCTGTCCTTTCTTATTTTCTTTTTCTTGCTTTTTATTTAGGTTGCTTGCTCCAGTTCGAGTTTTCTTAGAAGAAGAATTGTTCTTAGGTAGCCTGGGCACTGGCTTTAGTGCAAACGGTGAGACACAAGATGATGTACTGGGTACTGAATTGTCATAGACACTAGCACTTGATGTTGCTTTCGGCGATCCTTGAGGCTCATCAGAAGGTTTTGCATTCGCAATTCGGCTATTGGATAACACTTCAGTTGGCTCTAATTGGTTTTCAATCGGAGTAGGCACACAACTTGTATCTTCCGGATTTGCGTTCTCGTCATTGATCTGAACATTTAGTGACTCTTGCTCTTGATAATCTTCATCAAAGATTGAAAACTCTTCGTCTGTAAAAATATGTCGATTGCAGGGAATTAACCCTGCTTTGCGAAACCCATTTACGGAGTTGGTCATGGTAGCAGCTTTTTCATAAGCCGCACCAAACAATCTAGCCACGTATTTGTTTGTTAGTGTGCGACCTGAATTATTGCTCAGCCAAGTTTCAATTTCTTGGGAGTAATAAGCTTTTAGTGGCTTCATAAACGCCACATCCATTGACTGCATTCTATGAGTGCAATGTGGCGGCAAGCAAACAATTATCACGTTGTTGTCTCGAGCTATATTAATCACATCGATGTTTCGTGTATGTGTGTAGTGGGCATCTAAAACCAATAAAACTGTATCATCTTTACTTGGCTTTGTAAAGTTGATAAAATGCTGAAACCACTTTGTGAATAGATGTGTCTGGATCCTGACGAATGACAATCGCCAATTGAACCTGCTGGTGCACCATCCATTAGCTCTTGAGCCATATTTTTCCTTGAAAAAATTATTAATGGAGGCACGTAGGTACCACAGGCGTTCATACAGGTCACTATCGTCATGAGTTTTCTTCTTTCCAGGGATGTCAACGCACCAACCTGTTCTTTGCCTTTCATACTGACAACTTTTGAACGTTTATGTTGAACTACTGTTATTCCTGTCTCATCCACGTTGTATACCCTGTGTGGAGCGGATTTTAGCTTTTCACGTTCAGGTTCATATAAATCGAAAAAGTTAGTGACTGCAACTGGATTAAATCCTTTTACTCTAGCGGCAGAAACTGTTTCAGGTGTCCTGATAGATAGTGTAGGATGTCGTTTCAAAAATCCACATAGCCATTTTTTACCAGCAGAGGCTTTAGTCACACTGAAAGTATGCCTGAGATTGTTTTTAATAGCCAGTTGAAAAGCCATGTATTTGATGTCCTGCAGGCGTAAGCCGTAAAATCGTCTATCCATTTCTTTGCAATAACTTTCCAGCTCGGCTTCTAAATCAATAGGTAAGGCTGGTCGTCTCCCCATACGAACCTGGACAAGATCTTCTGCACGGAAATCCTTCTTCACATAGCGCTCAAGGGTACCCTTAGGAACACCAAATTGTTTTGCAGCTTTTAAGTAACCCATTTCTTTTCTTCGTACTGCATTCACAGCCTGTATCATGGAAGCGTGGTCCCAGGTCTTCCTTGTAATGGGAGGCATCTAAAAAAAAATAAAAAGTTAAACCCAACGCTAATAATAATTGTTCACTTTGTGTACCATAATATGAGATATCTCAATTTAGGAGCCCCAGCCTATCTCATATTAGGAAAACAACATTTTTTCAAAATGGATGCCTATTTTTTTGCTTCCAAAAAAAACACAATTAAAATGCATTTACAACTTAAATTTAATCGTATAAGTTACAAAAAATACATATCGTCGGCCGTAGGTTCAATTGATGTAAGGGACAAAATGCACAAAATGAGTTGAGTATACAGTTTTGTTCAGAATTTTTTGCTCTTTCGAATGGTGTCTATAAAAAAATTCTAGCTTAAAAAAAATGTCCCTTACCCTACAAATTCCTTGGGTCAACTTTTCGAATTAGCCCCATAAAAACAATGTATCTGAAAAACTTTGCAATAAAGCAACTTGAAATGGTGTAACTACCGTCGTCAATCCACTTCAAACAAGGTAAGGTTCTTTCATATCAACGAATTACCATTACATGGTTTATTTTTGTTTAAATCATAATAAAACTGGCCTTACGCCAATGTCTTTGATATCTCAAAACACAAATATCACCCTTACTTTAAATGGATTGCAAGAGTTTTGAAATAGTTGTCCCTTACCTCAAATTGTTTAGTCATATTTTAAGCAGTGTATCATCGTTATACCTATTTGAATCGAATTTCATTTTTATAATTATTAGGATCGGTGTCCGTTACACCAATCTGCTCGTGAGAAATAATGAATTTTTACCCCTGTTCATCATTCCTTACTTAATATTATAAATGCGAATGTGTGTCTGTCTGTCTTACTGTTACCTCTTCACGCTATAATCGCTGAACCGATTTAGATGCAATTTGGTATGGAGATAGTTTGAGTCCTGAGGAACGACATGGGATGGTTTTTATCCCGAAAATCAACCCTTAAAATGCTGAAAATGGTGTAAGTTTGTATGCGAATAAAATTACTAATTTTAACAAAAGTTAGTTGCTTGTAATGTTGAAAACCGTTATTAGCAAACACTTCTTATTACTAAAACAAGATGAGTTTACACTTTTACCATAGGTACATCACAATATCTTCTGTGCTTAATCAATCGGACAAAGAAGATAGTTATGGAGACACAACCCATACAAATAGTGCGGCTGTCAGCATAACTGTTCCATCGCTGTTTTCATGACTAGACACATAAGGTGTGTATGTAAAGTTTTAGATTAAGACAGGAGAACACTTCGTGTTCGCATCTCACTCTGTAAACACGATTGTAATTCTTTTAATATATAATTAATTAATTTTAATAAATAGTTTATTATTTTTAAAAACACCTTGAGGCGCTCCCAAATCCTGACTGGCGCAGCCGGTAGGATCACAAGAAGCTGCCCCGCGTTAGTGATTTTTCGCGAATAGACTTTTCCGATTTTCACACCAGTGCGCGTGGTATACAGCGACGTGATCCAACGAACCAAATAAATATTGTCGGAGACGTGGTGCCTTGAGAGCTGATGATGGGCGTGGCAGGCTGGTGAGTACGACTTTTCACCTCCTTCATACCCCTTTGTTAACTTGAAATTGGACGTTTTTCATTTTGACTGTTGAATGGTTTTCTTAACACTTATTTTTATTAAATAGAATATAATATACATAACAGTAATAAATAACGTAAATATATCATAATATTGAGTGCAGAAATCCTTGATATTTTAAGTGTACTTGTTCTTAGTTATAAATAATAGTAGAGTTCATAGAGTTAATTAATTTTTATAGAGCAAACGGAATCCTTAAAAATGACTGAAATTAAACTCATACCAAATGAATTATATAAAATTGTACCAACTTTTGATGGTAATAAGCGTCATTTAAATTTATTTTTACGTAAGTGCGAATATATTATTGATAAGTTTAAATCATCAGAATTGCAACATGAATATTTAATGCATGTTGTGACTAGCCGCTTAACGGGCGATGCAGCTGCGCTTATCAGCGAGCGCGAAGATATTAAGACGTGGGCGGATTTCAAGGAATTATTTGTGCTACACTTTGGTGATCCGAGAAGCGAGGAATGTTTAGCTATCGAGTTAGAAACATTAAAAATTAAATACAATGAGAACTATACCGATTTTTGTGCACGAATTCAAACAGTAAAATCTGTGTTATTATCAAAAGTGAATCAAATTAGTGACCTTAATTTACGTAAAAGCAAAACAATTATTTACAATAACACCAGTCTACAGGTATTTTTATATAACTTACCCGAAAACGTTTGAAATGTCCTAGTACATTAGAACAAGCATTATGTATAGTGTTAGAAGAAGTGAATTTCTAAAAACCAACTTCAAAAACTAAAAGGCAAAAAATAACTTCATACAGTTTTACCTTTTTTATAGTTTTAAAGGTATGAAGTTGGTGCCAAGCCAAACGTAATAGTAAGTACACTCACCACGAGTGACCTTGAGCAGGGTGATTAAAACCACCACATCATCGGCACCGACTTCATACCTTTAAAACTATAAAAAAGGTAAAACTGTATGAAGTTATTTTTTGCCTTTTAGTTTTTGAAGTTGGTTTTTCTTTTTTTTAAAAGTTAATTTATTTTTTTCTTTTTAGTGTTGTATATATTAATCTTTTCATATCAGGTCAATCTAATAGCCTGAAAGAATACAACTATCGATCCATATATACTTATAATTATGAAAAATTTTCCCTTCAACTCCTAACCGTTGAGGAGTTGTACCTTCCATCATCAGATCATTACATGAAAAGTTGATTTTCAGATGCAAATACTTGAACAGCTTTGGAGAATACATGTAAATGTAATAAATGCTTATAACTGAAAGAATTTTCTTTTAAATCTTAACTGTTGAGGAGTTCTACCTTCCATCATCAGCTCATCAACCTCAAATGATGATTATCAGACACAAATATTGGAACAATTTTAGTAAATATATTCAAAACGTGATAATTGCCTATAAAATTTGAGGGTTGCCCTCGATTTCCCTGGGATCCCATCATCAGATCGTGATGTGGTTACAATGGGACCATCTGTGAAGTATACCCTTTTAAACAAAAAATAATATTTGCAAATCGGTCCAAGCGTTTTGAAGTAATTCGTGAACATACATAAAAAAAAAAAAAAGATTCCGACGAATTGAGAACCTCCTCCTTTTTGAAGTCGGTTAATGATCAGTACCAGATGCGCAGTAAAATGGTACATTTTAAATCACACACTAGTAATGCAGTGACACCACAACAAACTCATAAATTTGGTATGCCCCCTCAGCCTACGGGTTACAGACCGATGATTCCTAATAATAATAATAATCAGCAATATAAAAATAATAACTTTAGTGCACCGCCGAAATTTAATTTTGGAATTCCGGCAAATAGACCGATTAACGTGTCCGGGCGTCAGCCATCCCAAGGTCAATTCGGTTTTAATAAACAAAATTATGTGCCACCTCAATTTGGTTACCGACCTAATTTTGGTTATCGACCCCCTGGCTACCAACAAATGCCAACAATGCTTCCGCGACAATTTGGTAATCCCAATCGCCCTAATAATCATCAACAAAATGTGCCGAATAATCCCATTCAAAACAATACGGATGTCTCTATGCGAACAGCACCGCAAGGACCTCCGCAGCAGGGATTTCGCCTGAATGAATTAGAATTATACCCTTCATACGATTATACTACTTACCCTGATTATAACGATGCGACAGATTTTTCTTGTGAGGAAATAAATTATCCCCTTGACCCTGTACCTGAAAACCCTACATTCGAGATAGATGAAATGGAACAAAATGATAAGACTGATGACGCAATTCCCCAAGTAGAAAATTTTCATATCCGAGCCTCCAGAAACCAACTGAAAGAATAATATTAAATTGTAATATAAAATTATATATTTTCAGTCATCACAAGTGCTTTGCTTTGCCGATGACATGAAAATATTTGCCACTATCTCTTCATATGAAGACACGTTAGCACTCCAAAGTGACTTAAATAGGCTTGAAGATTACTGCCTATCAAACAAACTTAATCTTAATCCATCTAAGTGTTCAGTATTTCAGTATTAACATATACTAGGAAACGTGACTTCGTTGTTTCTGCCTATACGTTGGGAGGACAATCTTTGCAGAGGTGCGATAGTATCCGAGACTTGGGAGTTTATCATGACTATAAGTTAATTTTTGACACACATATTGACTCGGTTGTTAAAAAAGCATCTAAAATGCTTGGTTTCATAATGCGCGTATCTAAATGTTTTACCCAAACTAAAACTCTAAAAATATTGTACTGTTCCTATGTCAGAAGTCACTTAGAGTACGCGTCCCAAATTTGGAATCCACGCTATATCAAATATATTGAACGTATAGAAAACATACAAAAACGTTTCGTCAGGTATCTCTGTTTTCGTTCAATGATCCCGTATTCTTCTTCTAATTATCTTCAGCTATGTAAAAAAATTCATCTTTTACCACTTCAGAATCGACGGGAGATATCCGACTTTCTATTTCTCCTGAAAATATTGAATAGTGAAATAGATAGTCCCGAGCTCTTAGCAAAAATTTATTTTAACGTCCCATCCAGATCAATTCGTTTTCATCCGCCAATCAGTATACCTAGTGTATCTTCAAACTATAGACAGAATAGTTACATGGTGCGTGCGAGTAGAAATTTTAATAACTTGTGTAAGCAGCATGACATTGACCCTTTTGTATGCAGTATCAACTCAGCTAAAAGGTGCCTTAGCCTACAATTTTTCAAGTAGTCTGTATTTGCTTGCTGTTTTGCTTACATTTATATTACTGGCTTAGTCTATATCTATAAGTGAAAACTTGTAATTGGCTGTCTGTCGTTTAAGTTATTGTTACTCTGTATTTAATAAGCTGTAAGTTTTCCATGCATGAAATAAATAAATAAAATTACCATATATTTATATACCGGAAATAGACGCAAAATTCATGATCGATACAGGAAGTACGCGTTCGTTTATACACCCCCAAAAAGCATTTGAATATTTCCCTAACTACATATCATATGAACCATTCGAAGTAGTTAGTACACACGCTTCTAGCAAACATAATCAAGTAATGAATATTCCTTTGTTTCCCGTATTTAAGAGTACAGATTATAATAAATTTTACTTGTACAATGTTGATTCACTATATGATGGATTAATTGGGAATGACCTCCTTAAACAATTAGAAGCCGTTATTGATTTAAAGAGAAATTTATTAATAATAAAGACAACTAAAATACCTATTATGCATAATGGCACGCAGTATGTCGTTATACTTCCTGCAAGGTCAGAAGTTAGAGTCAAATTACCTACTGATATGTATGATGGTGAAGGTATCCTAAATTATACACAATTTTGTGAAGGTGTGCGTATGCCTACCGCACTGGTCAAATGCTTAAAAGGATATGCCACTACAGTTATACAAAATACGTAAGATACTCAAATGGAACTTTACGTCACTAAACCTTTTAAGATATCAGAGTACGATAAAAACGAATGCCATATTAATTCTATAGCCGATCAAAATATACAGACTGACCAAATGTTACAAAATAACTTAACTAAATTACGACTAGACCACATGAATGACGAAGAAAAAGACTATCAAAAAATTATGCGAAGAATATAGAGATATTTTTTATTGCGAACAAATTCTATTAAGTTTTACCAATCAAGTAAAACATTGTATTAGGACAAAAAATGAAGACCCTATATATACAAAACCATACAGACAAGCCCCTGCACAAGCAGCAGAAATTAATAGACAAGTCGAAAAACTTCTAGCTGACAATGTAATTCAAGAGTCCTTTTCTCCTTGGAGTTCACCTGTTCATCTCGTTCCTAAAAAGTCAGACGCTTCAGGTGAAATTAACCCATATCTTCCCAACGCCCCATTTAAGGTGCGCTTACGATTTACGTGACACAACAAAATATTAATAAGTGAAGTTAGATGCTATAATTTTATCTCAAACTAGACGCCTTTGCAGTTATTCTAACAGCGAATGGTAGTGACTTTGCTCATTCGTTACCTAGGTATAAATTTTCAAATAGTGTGAATTTCAAGAAATATGGGTTCCAGAAAAAGGTAAGTGATAACTGTTATATTTATAATTTATGATTTGGCTAAAACTATGTTTTTAGTGAGTTATTAGTTGTACTATTGAGCTATATTAAGGTCATGACAATGTTTTGTTTTTTTATGTGATTTTTGCAAGGTTTTATTGAACGCCCCATTTAAGGTGCGTTGGGAACAGGAGGCACCTTGGAAGTTTGTTGCAATAATTTTGTTTGAGTGTAGTTTTTTATTTATTTAGAGTTATAATTTTTTTTTCTTGTTACAGGTTGAATGTTCATGAAATTATATCAGCGTTAGATGACCTTAAAAATTTCAGCCGACATTTTTATCACGCCACTTTGAATTGAGTGATGAAGATAGTGGAAGCGAAGGTGAAGTAGAGATCAGTAATCTTTCACGTCATCAGTTATTGGCTGAAGCAGAGGTGCGACGTACAATTCCATCAGCTCAAACTCGCTGTCGTGAATGCCACAAGAACACAAAATTTCGATGCAACAAATGTAATGTGTACTTCGACATTGTTCCCAATCTTTCCATACTGCTAAATAGTTATATCCACTGTTTTTTTTCTTTTCTTTCATTATTGATTTTATAAATTTGAATTGTCTATTTAGCTTCTTATTTCACGAATAAAAGAGCACAAATATAACATCTTGCATATTATTTTTCTATACAAAATCCGTGGGCATATTTTCCCAGCGCCCCATTTAAGGTGCGGTGCTGAAATTCAAGTTCAGTGACACCCATAAAAATAAATCGTATATTTCTGTCTTATTTGAGAGGCACTTAATTGATATACACAGTGCAAATTAAAATTACTTTAAAATTTGATACCTTGGGAAGATATGGGTTAAATACAGAATGGTTATCGACTACAGAAAACTTAACGACTTGACGATAGACGACAAGTACCCCCTTCCAAACATTACAGACCTTTTTGATAAATTGGGTTAAAGCACCTACCTTACGACCCTAGACTTAGCTAGCGGTTACCATCAGATCGAGCTAAATAAAGACGATATACAGAAAACTGCATTTAGTACACAAAACGGACATTATGAGTTCTTGAGAATGTCGTTTGGACTGAAAACAGCTCCAGCGACCTTTCAAAGAGCGATGAATAATATCATGAGAGACCTTCAAGGAATACATTGCCTAATATATCTTGATGACCTAATAATTTTCTCGTCTAGCCTTCAAGACCATTTACATAAACTTAGAGCAGTTTTTGACAGACTCAGACAGACAAATTTTAAAAGTTCAACTTGACAAATGTGAGTTTTTACGCAAAGAAGTGTTATATCCGGGTCACACAATAACTAAAGACGGACTTAGACCAAATAATTACAAAATTAAAGCTATCCAAAATTACCCTCTCCCTAAAACAGCAACTGAAATAAAGAGTTTTCTTGGCCTCGTAGGATATTACAGAAAGTTCATTAAAGACTTTGCTCAACTCACCCAACCTCTAACGTCATGTTTGAAGAAACGCAATAAAATTATAATAGATCAAAATTACATTAACGCCTTTGAAAAATTCAAAGAAGTACTTATTAGTTCACCCCTGTTACAATACCCTGACCCGACCAAACCTTACATTTTGACAACCGACGCCTCTAATATTGCTCTTGGTGCTGTCCTATCTCAAGGACCTATAGGAGCAGATAAACCTGTTGCATATGCAAGCCGCACACTTAGTGACACTGAAGCGCGTTACAGCACAATTGAGAGAGAGCTTTTGGCTATCATCTGGGCTGTAAAGCACTTTCGACCTTACTTGTACGGACACAAATTTCAGATTTACACAGACCACAGACCTCTTGCCTGGCTATATTCACTGAAAGAGCCTAACAGTAAACTGACTCGTTGGCGCCTTCGCCTGCAAGAATACGATTTTACCAAAATTTATAAAAATGGTAAACAAAATACCAATGCCGATGCATTGTCACGCATAAAACTGAACGCCTTAGGATCTGATGACGATGACGACGTATCTATGAAAGTCCATACAGATGACGAAGACATACAAAAAGTCATAAAACAACTTAAAGAACTTGAACAATTTACTTCTAAGCGCGAGAAAGAACCAGAAATTGTAACGATTTCGGACTCAGACTTGACTGTTACAAATCCGACTGACTTATTTGAAGAAAATTTCCCTATTCCTTCACTAACCAGTAGTAGTAGAACTGACACGGTAAACTCTAACAGAGAACCTGACTCGTTAGGAATCCCTATCTTAAGAGAGGCTATCGATACGAAGCCGAATCAGATATTAGTGTTTTCTTGGTTTCAAAACAAATTACAAGTTCAAAATCTTTCTAGAAAGAATCAAAAATTTTTAGAAGTTTTTATACCTTTAGATAATGAAGATTTAATCAAACAGTTTTTAAAAGAATACGTGATACCTAAACGCAAATATTTTATTTATTTTGAGAATGAAGCCCATAGAAGATTATTCACTAAAGTAATAATATAAATTTTCAAAAAGGGATCAGTAGAATTCTTCGAGTGTACTGAAAGAATAATATATATAGAAGACGAAAAAGAGCAAAAAGCCATTATTCTAAAGCATCATGAAGGAATAACATGTCACAGGGGAATAAAAGAAACTACAGTCAGAATACGGAGGAATTATTATTGGGAAAACATGCAGGATACGGTAGCAGCAATAATAAATACGTGTGAGCCATGCAAAAAGATGAAATATGATAGAAAGCCAATAAAACCGATGTTGCAACTAACGCAAACGCAGGATGCCCCTTTTCAAGAAATATTTATCGATTTATTTACCATAGAAAAAAAATATTACCTTACCTTAGTAGATGCGTTCAGCAAATTAGGTCAGGCTATCGAGATACCCCCCCCCCCCCATTCCAGGGTTCTCGGCTTGTCGTGCCGGGGGGGCTTAGTAGCCGCGTCGAGTGTATTCCTCCACGCTCCGCGGTTAGTGTTGCCCAAATGCAAGAACAAGACGAGACTTAGCCAGTCTTGGTCTTGGTCTTGCGCCAATACACCTGGTCTTGGTCTTGGTCTTGGTCTTGCGCTCCCAGTCTTGGTCTTGGTCTTGGTCTTGCAGCAAGAGTCTTGCAAGTCTTGCAATTACCTATTAGTCTATTACTATTTATTAAAGTTTACTTTAAATCTTAGAAAAACGTATTAGAATTGGAACATTGTGAGCTTGAATTAACATAGCCATAGTAAAGATCAAGCAGATTAATAAATAACTGAAGATTTGATAAGAAATTCGAAAAATCAACTGACCTATATGTCGTTTTCCATGGAAGTAACTGTTTCTTAATAAACATTTATGATTTATAAGCTTACATTTGCTAAAACATGTAAAAAAACAAATTAATTACAATAACTTGACTGTATTTTAAAGAACAATACTTATCTGTCTAGAAAGAGATTGAACCCTCAACTTATAAGAAATTTAATAAAAGAGATTTACGATTTATCATTTATTTGAATAAAAAATAAAATACAACACAAATAAACAGCTTTATCATTAGGTTATGATACTTTATATCAATTTTTTTGACCAAGAATTAATACAAAGTAACCATCTGGCTGACTCATCACTTAACCTATTTCTATGTTTTCTAATTACTAATGATGCTTTAGAAAATAACCTCTCAGCAGGTACTGAAGTTGCAGGTATTGAGAGAAAATCACGGGCCATTTTCGATAAAATCGGATACTCTGTCTCATGCGTCCTCCACCAATCTAAAATGTCTTCCGAGCTGGCAGTTCTTGGTTTTCTCAGGTACTCCTCCAACTCGTCTATCACTAAGCCTTGAAGACAAGATCCAGATGACGTCGAGGGACATTCATAGAGTTTAGCAAAGTCTATTACGTCTTCATCTTCATCACATACTTTATTTTCTTTTTCTGGTAATTCCAGAGATTTGTTCAGTGAGTGTAGACTTTTATATTCTTCATAAAGTTCATTGAACTTGCGCAGACTTTCTGTTTTAAGTTGCTTCCCCCACATTGTCAGGTCAAAAGTCTGAGCCTTATGCCTTGGGTCTAAAATTAAAGAAGTACAATAAATCCAGTTGCTCTTCTTGTAATGTTTAAGCATTTTGTCTCGAGCTGCTTGGAAAGCTAGAATGAGCCTTTCATCCACTTCAGATCGATTAGGTTTCTCATCTAACTGTTTTACCATGGATTCAATTTTATCTAGCAAGAGATTGAATGATACAATGACTAGCGGTAATGTAACATATTTGTCTCCACCAAGATTTGTACTTAAAAGTTTAAAGTTTATTAGAAATTTATGTAATTTTTCGAGTACCTGCCATTCATTAGCTGTGATTTGAAAATCATTTAATTCGGTGACAGAACTGCACAATATGTCAATGCCCGCTCTCACTTTTAAACCAAATCCAATCATATCATGTGTGGAATTCCATCTCGTTGGACAGTCAAGAATGGCATTTAGATTTGATGGCACGCCAGCTGCTTCACAAGCAGACTGAAACTTCTTCTTCACTATCTCACTTCTTTTTATTTTACTGGAAATACTGCGTAACTTTGTTACAGATGTACGCGAGTCAGCAATATTTGGTGCAGATTCTTCATCTTCCTCATCCTCAGTTTCGTCTGCATAGTCTTCGTACTGCTGATCTTGCGCGTTAGTGTCAGACTCACAGTGTAATGCTAAGGTCTTTAATAAATCTTGTACACCAAGGTTTAAAATGTGAGCAAAGCACCGGAAATGTTGATTGTCTGAATCAAAGTGTGGCGGCAGCTGTTTGCCCAGTTCATACATAAATTTGGTATTTGCAGTTGCGTTGTCGACCGTGATACCTTGTATTTTATCAATTATGCCATATTCCAATAAACATTCATGGAAAATCGTTGCAATATCTTCCCCAGTATGTCGACCGCGTGATGGTATAAAATCAAGAACTACAGATTGATACTTCCATTCGTTGTCTATATAATGAATAGTAACCCCGTAGTAACTCCTACCAGCAATTGACGTCCACCCATCAATGGTAAAAGACATTTTAGATGATAATTGTTGAAGTCGTTCCTTGAGATTCAATTGGAGCTCTTCAAATCGCTCTTTGACTTTCCTTCTAAGTGTAGACCTTTTAGGAAACACCATATTAGGGCAAATACGTCGAAAATATACTTGTGTAGCTTCGTCATCGAAAAATGAGAAGGGAAGATATTTTTTCACCACCCAATCAACTGTAGCTGTCGTGATGTTGTCACTGCTGTTTTCCGACTGAAACAAAACAATAAATCTTGTGTTATTATTTAAAACATACTAGGTTTGAGCGTATAAGAGGAGGAGGTTTGTTGTTGTTAAATCGAGAAAATCGTTAAATTGATATTTGTTATATTAAGGTTGCACTGTACTGTAATTTACCAAAATAAAGTACTTAGTTGTTACTGGCCGATTAAATGAAAATATGGGTGTTTATAAAAAATATTTAAGACGATAATTACATACTTAATATGTCGCACCCCTAGATGAAAACACCACTAACTCAAAAATACTTACGTAAGTTAATGGCGTTTTTGAAAGTATCGCATGAATAGCTACGCGGAGTTAAAATTCTTTTAACTGTTAAAAAAATATTCTTACCTGTCCACTTCTTCCAGCGGTTACTAAAAAGCTTGTGATATCTCCACTTAATTTTGGTTTAACAGGAAGAAATATTTCTGATTCCTTTTTGTGGAAAGATATTAGATGTTTCCTTAAGCCTGAAGTGTTTCTGTTTTTCATTTTTATTTCAATCTTTTTATGTTGGCACAATTTACAGAAGGCAGTTTGGGATGCATGAATTATTTCGAAAAACTCCTCAAATTTGCTTTTGGGTCTTTTAGATCTGTGACTCAAACTCTCGTTACTCGGACTAGAATAATTTGAATCTTCGTCACTCATATTAAATTGTACACGTGATACGTTTTTAGAAAACAACGAGAATTAGTAAAAACAATTATTAAGTTAGACTCGAAGCACAGCTCAATTGGAAATGACTGGAATTAAAATAATTCCTTTATTTATAGTACGTTTCCTTGCTTTCTACCGCGCCGCCTCGCCACGTGCCGGCTCTATGAAAAGGATGCCGCCGCAAATCAAACAATGCCGCGTGCGGCGTACAAACACACACTAAATATTACCTACTTGTACAGACGCGACGCGTGAATAAAATAGAATTAGTGCCAATCACTATTCTTTACATATAAGTGAATGTTTTGGCGTACATCTATACTAATATTATAAAGCTGAAGAGTTCGTTTGTATGTTTGATGACAGAAGTTTTAAAATAAATAAATAAGTCCTGAACGTCACTATACCTCCAAAGTTACTATTCCTCGTGGACGAAGTCGCGGGCACAGCTAGTAAATACTTACTCTCATCATCTCTCTCAGAGATATTCGGGCTGGTAAGTAATACAAAACTCTTATCGCAGGCTTTTTATTTTATTAGTAGGTAAGTACCTACGCTTTTTATATTATTTTATTAGTTTTGTAGAATTTTTTTACACGTTTCAAGTATATTTAAAAGTGGCTACAATATTTATTAAACGGGTGATATTTGAACACTTTTTTGCTATTTTTTCTTGTAAAAACTTAAGAAATATAATGACTAAATGTACAATAATAGTACCTAAGTAATTAGTTTAAAACCATATAAGTAATCAATATTATAATATATACTTACTAGAATGAATTAATATGACATCTACTACCTATCCTTACCATTTTATCCTAATCATAATACTACTTGCGTGATCAGTATAATGTATTCATTTTCATTCTAAGCACTCTGAAACTTATTTATTCTTTGGAACACCTGTAGGTACTCTTAAAAAAATTCGAAATTATTTTGCATGAGTATACCTACGCCCTATGGCGGCAATCAAATAGTGTCACAAATGTTATGATTTCGGCGTGGCGGCAACGATTGTTTTAGATTTCAAAAGAAGCCGCCGGCGCGTGTATCATAACCATGTACTTCCGAAAAGCGGCAAATTTCTTTGAGAAGTAAGTACAAAACCTTTGATGCCGCATTATCAAAGTGCCGATGGTTAAAACATAACTATGCATGCACTCAGTTTGATTTTAATAGATATTTTTTTATTCGTTATGTTTATGGTATTAGTCGTAATGCGCATAGGTCCAGTTTTTCATATTCTTTGATACAGTTTTTTGCACACACCGAACTGTTACACCTAACTACTCAGTGAAATAGCGCTAAGTCCTAGCTGCAAGACGCAAGAGTCTTGCAGGCTATGTCTTGTTCTTGCTCAAGTCTTGCACGGTCAGTCTTGGTCTTGGTCTTGCTAAAAATACGCGGTCTTGTTCTTGGTCTTGGTCTTGCAAAAACCCAAGAACAAGACCAAGACTGCAAGACCAAGACTGAATTTGGGCAACACTATCCGCGGTGAAGCGAAGTGGAACCCTGAGGTGGTGGGGCCGCTCCGACACGGGCTTTTAGAGCCAAGCCTGGTCGTAGAGTGGCCCCTTGGAGAGGCACCTGCTGTGAGTCGCACGCAGTGGGTTGCCTGCTCCTGCAGAGGTGGAACCTGCCGTTCCGGCGGCAACCTTTAGGTCCTCTGGGGGGCACCCGCGGGTCTTACCAGCCTAGCGGGTGTCTGCCCCTTAGGCGTGGCGAGTTCCGACCGGTTCCGGCAGGATGCCTAGTAGGTTGCGGCGAATAGCGACGCCGCAACTGAGGTGGGCCGCGGTGTCGTATGGGAGGCACCGCGGCTGAAGGATTTCAGGGCCGCGGCGGGGAGGACTGTCGGTGGCAGGGTCGCGCCGCTCCCCCCTGCCTTCCGCGGCCTCGGCGGGGCCGCAGCCGCTGAACTGTGGTCGCGGTGGGGCCGCAGGGGAAGAGAAGTGTCGGTATGTCGTCCGCCGCTCTTCCTATCCTCTGCGGCCGAAAAATTGGGCCCTCGGGATAAGGGCCAGAGTGGGTGGCGCCCACTCCGGAGGGAAGGTGCCGCGTCGAGTGTGCGCACGCCCCGCTGGGTCGAGTGCCCGCGCGCTCCGCTGCGTTCGAGTCGTTTGAGTACTTCAGCGCTCCGTGGCGTCAGGTGTCCGCGCGCTCCGCGGCCTGTCTGGGGACCGCAAGGGCGGTCCGCCACCGTCGGGGTCGCGGACGAATATTTAGTTCCCGTAACCCCGGCACTCGGTGGTGAGACGAAAGATCCCGTGTGGGTTTAGTCGGTAGTCACCCATTCTGGGTGGAGTCCGACATACCCCCGTCGTCTACCCGGACGGAGGGAAGTGCGTAAATGCATTCCCACACGGCAAACAAAAAAAAAAAAAAAAAGGCTATCGAGATACCAAGTAGGCAAACAACAGAAGTTGCACGAGCTCTAATTAAGTATTTTTCTATGTATGTCACTCCTAGAAAAATATCCAGTGACCCTGGCACTGAATTTAATAACGAACTTATGCGCAAACTTTTAGCTATGTACAAAATAGA